>CM049416.1:5805000-6405000 GCA_026929865.2 Hyperoplus lanceolatus | reverse complement strand
GAAACTAGTAGCGTAGAAAACATGCAAATTATTTTGTAGAGATCTGTTGATCTGTTAAAGGGGACATATTATGCTAAATCTCGGTTTGGAAGGTGTATTTCCAAGGTCTATAGGAGAGGTTTTCATGGTTTAATTTTCAAAAAACTGCTCTGACTGGTCAGATCTACATGGGTGTGCATGCACCGCCCTGCTCATTTACTCTATACCTACCTATATGGGCATGGCACACGCCCAGCTGTCAGTTTTGTTTACTTTTGGCCAATGCAGCATGGAGATCGATGTTACCATGTTTAGCTTCATTTCTACAGCAAATGTCAGCACACTTACCACTTCTAAACCAAAAGCTTTACAACTGAACCTGGCCAGGCAGGAGTCTGAGCTGAAAACTGTGAAAATTGCATCAAGATTTCTGATTTCCCTGACATTATCCTCAGGTAAATTCAGTTTAAATATGTCACAGTCAATAACAGAATATGAGCTAAGTATTTATGCAAAAACTCTCTAAACGTGTAACATACAACGTTTTATGTATGTCTCTACAGGTTAAACTGGGGAATGATCTACAACCCAGTGGAGTGAAAAAGCTTTGGTTGTGAAGCCATGTTGAGGTAACATGTAAATGTACAGTAACGCGGCAGGAAAGGAATGTATCATGTCAAGATTCACTGGAAAGGCATTATCTTTTGTAAAAAAAAGCATAGAAAAAATTACAGTCAGAGCTGCAAATTATCTGACACCCTTTCAATATCTAGTAGATAATGTATCATTTGTATTGTGATCACTCATTTATAATAAAGTTTTACTGTAAAAAATGTATTGTGTTTTCTTTTAAACTGTCTGCTTCGTGTAGTAAAGGATTACTTGAAACTCACATTTTCATAGTCAGGATGTTGGACTACTTTTCTGACCGATCTACATGTATTGACTTTACGTTTTTTAATTCAACCCTTTATCTTGCTGAAGATTTTTTTCTTTGAAAAATATATAATATATATGTATCATTACATTTTAAAAAGACCAAAACCATCCTTAAAAATAAAGCAGTTTATTCATAGCCAGTGAAATGGAAATACAGAGTGTACATATCAAACAGAAGCAAAGCCATAACTTGTATGTAACTGTCCAGTTGTTGCTGGTGGGCCCTGAAGGAGACCACCTGTCCCACCCAGTGAACAGTGTGACGGTCCTTGTGGGTCATCGCTCCGTCAGGTCACTCATCTGTAAAACATGGCACAATCAATGTTACATCATGTAGCCTACATCATACATCTGTAGTTATGGCAAAGCTACAAACTAATAAATATATTGTTTCTTCCATTATTAAATAAGATAGGCTACTAATAGATTCAGTATAACCCTTGCTCAAGAAGCAACGAGTTCTGAGTGATACTGTGTGCTTTTTGAAATATAATGGACAGGAAACAAACAGCAGCAGAGGCAAATTACAGTATTCCTGTCTGTTATAGTGTACATTACACTAGAGATGTAATAGGCCTACTGCTGCATGTACCACGACTGCTTGCATAACTACACACTGTCAACAACAAACAAATACTCTTCAGTTTCCAACACACCGTACAGTTTCACCGTCTGTTTTTCACACAGGGGCTGTCACGGACAGACTCACAGATCTAACCGTTAGCATAAAATCTAACGGCCGCTAACGCTAACTACTTAACACAGAGACATTCTCTCGTTTCAGTCGGCGTTGGTTATTATAGGAGGGATAAATTAAAGCACATTACACACATTGAACGTATAAACGGACAGATTTGTTTTTAAATAGGACTACTTACATTTCCAGAGGAGAGATGGTGTCTCTCAGTCTTCCAGGCACACTCTCCTCCACACTCCAGTATAACGGCAGATCACACTAACAGATTGCCAACCTTTGCTTGGAATAGCCAAACAAAAAATGAAGTAAATCCATTCAGCCCCGGTCTGCTTCGAGGCTGGGGTGTGATGGTAGCTTGAGCATCCTCAAAAACTGCATAGCTAAAACTGCAGCTTGCTTCTCCTCTGTTGTTGCATTAGCAGTGGAGGCTCAGCTGTGTGTGGTTATCAATGGGGGGTCTTGATTTGCCAATCAACTGAGAGGCACCTATTTGCAGACCCATGGGGGAAACCATTGAAAGTGGAGCTCCACCGGAAGCCACGCCCCGAACTCATTTCATTGGTCAGAATTGTAACCTACTCTGAATTTGTTGTCTTCTTTTTGTTTTACTGCCGGAGTTCACCTAGCGGTGAATAATAATACACAGTTTCCACCGGTTATGATGCTAGTACACAGTAAAATACGTCAGTTTGTTAAGGGTCCCAAGTGGCCAGGACGGTGGTAAAAAGTAGAGGTAGAAGATGAATGAAGCAACGAAGCTTTGGGTACATCTTCCGAAATCCGTCTCTTTAATTCACAATTATCACAAGTAGGTCAATCACATACAAATATCAACTCTTTTATCTTAGAAGTCCTGGAAACAAATGCTTGTCTTTTCCTCTTAAACGAAGCTGTAAATAGCCTTTATGTAGTGTCAGTTGGAGCCTTGTTGCAGCAGTGCAGGCTAATGCTAACTGTGTTCGGATTAATAAACCTTTTGTATTGTAGCCTATCTCATTCTGCGGCTGCACGCGATCGTTACTGTTCACTTGCGTGATCACAAAGTCACAGACGAGCCTCGTTAAATAGCCTAATATGAACATAGGCTATTTATGTCTGGTTGAAATGTAATTCTGCGGCTGCACACGATTGTTACGTTCATTTGCGTGATCACAAAGTCACAGACGAGCATCGATCGTGCAATAGCCTAATATGAATATAGAAATGATATAATAATTAAAACTGTGATCACTAGAGGACAAGGGATCTGGTAATAAATCAATCAGGATCTAGAATGGAAACTGTCACCTTATGTGTCAGACGTTAATGCCTTTCACCCCGCTTTTTAAAATGAGCTGTTTATTTTAATGTGGTGGCACTTTTTGTGTTTCATTTATAAGAGTTTATATTTGTATGTGATTGACCTAGTGTGATAATTGTGAATTAAAGAGACGGATTTTAGAAGATTTACACAAAGCTTCGTTGCTTCATTCATCTTCTACCTTAACATTTTACCACCGTCCTGGCCACGTGGGACCCTTAACAAACTGACGTATTTTACTGTGTACTAGCATCATAACCGGTGGAAACTGTGTATTATTATTCACTGCTAGGTGAACTCCGGCAGTAAAACAAAAAGAAGACAACAAATTCAGAGTAGGTTACAATTCTGACCAATGAAATGAGTTCGGGGCGTGGCTTCCGGTGGAGCTCCACTTTCAATGGTTTCCCCCATGGGTCTGCAAATAGGTACTCTTGAATCAACTACCAAGTTTCTGGTGAGCTTTCCCGTGGGAGTATATGTTAATGAAAACCGACCAATTTCGTCATCAGTCGGTGTTTTTTGGAAGAAACCTTCAAATCCCCCTTTTTTCGAAAAAAGCATCCCTGAAGAAACTGACACATTTGTTTTTTTGAAGCTTGTGTGTGCTGGTAGGGACCCCAATAACCTAAAAAGTGTGCCCAAACAACTGCAATGTTTGGTTTTTCATAATATGTCCCCTTTAAACAATTGTGTGAGTGTCAGGGAATCAAAATAAATTGGTATGCTGGGTTAAGTCAGAAATGTGCTGCTATTTAAAAATAATAATGAGCCCTTGCTCCCCCAACTGTCCCTGCAAGTCCCTTGTTGATAAGATAGTTAGTCTCTCTACAAATACATGTATGTGTTTATTGAGGGATGAGCGCACTCACACACATTGATAGGAGTAAAGCATGGATAAGGGGGGCCCATTGACTGGAGGTTTTCAGGGGCCCAGCCATTTGTGTGGGCAGGCCTGGGTACGACTACAATAGAGTGACTCAGAATACACTTACCTGCGTGAACGGTGTCAAGTCTATGTCTGCTTTCAGACAGCAGGCAAAAGTGGCCCAGTTCCAATTTTTTTCTCATATGTGACTCAGGGTTGTTTTTGTCATGACAGTAGAACAGTTAACATGGAATCTGGGTATTTTGGGGCGTTGCTTATCACAACATGGAACTAGTGCTAGGATAGGTTGGTTATGTGGGGGCTTGGCTTCTCCCCTTATGATGTCATGAAGGGAATATAAATCTGAAAGGTGGAGAAAAGGAGAGATTGTTGACAGTTGTTTTACATCGTACTATGGGAGTCTCCAGTCACAATATAGTAGCAATATTAATGTTGGAAAAAAAACATTTTAAAAAGTAAATTTTGCATGAATTGAGCACTAAAGACTGCAGATTGAGCCTTTATCAGTTGATGAAGTTCAGCCAGTTTCCACAGAACTGGAAGCATGAAAACTGACATTACTCTGAACTTGCTTTTAAGTAGTTTTCATCTACATTGGCTTAAAAGTTGGGCTGGAGCACTGGGGTGGATGAGTGTGTGTGTGTGATACGTCCAAAAAGCTCCGGGAAAAAAAAGCAAGTAGGTGCACGTTGATGGAGATTGTTTCACTAGGGTCGAGGACGGCCTGTCACTACCACAATAAAGTTTCAAGTAGGATCTCAAGACTGCATCCCTGCGTTCCAATCCCCATACTTCCCTACTATTTAGTATGCCAGAAAAGAGATTTAGGATGTCCCACATGCACGTCAATTGTAGTCTGCTGAAAATACATAAATGCCCCATTAACTCCAATAGCATGTATTCGTCTTTATTCTTGACATTTCTCGACATAATGAAAAAAAATCTTCCTTATCTGATATTTTTTTCTCTCCTGTGGCCCTAATACTCTTTTGTACTTTAGTATGTAGTGTAGTAAAAAGAAAGAGTATGTGATTTGGAACGCAGGGCATGTTTGCATGTGATCCTGCAATGATGGTGATGTGACCATGAGTGTATACCTGGCAGAGTTTAACAAGGGTGTGTGTGTTCTATCGTGTGGCAATGTTGTATGTGTGGCAAAAAGCACAAATGAATCAACAAGAAATAAAATCAAGTGGAATTATTTTCAACCGAGATACACAGATTGTCTGTGAGTTTTTTTTGCTATGTGAGTCCGTGCGTCAGTTGAGATGTTTTGCGGCTAGCACGTTGTGTTCTGTTAGCCCGCCCGCAGTTACCCAGGAAACCCTGCTTGCTGTGCCTACGTGCAGACACAGCGCACGTGTCATTACGAAGCAGTAGTAGCCTCTGGCGTTTTTTTGTTTTTGACTTTTTTTTTTAATCCCACACAAGCTTCTTCCATTGCCTTATACTTGTCCTGATTACGCCTGCCTGCCTGCCTTTCCTCTCTGTGTTGACAACTATCAAAAGCCAGGACATGTCAGAAGCAATACGCTGTCAAACTAATGTAAGGGTTATGGTTAGGGTTTTCAAGTCCAATAAAAAGACTTACTTTGTGGAACTTGGCGACCAGAGAATGCAAATTTTTCTAAGACTGTCTGAAAAAAGCCTTTCCGTCTGTGAAACAAATTGCATCCCATGGCAGTTTTGGAAGCAGTATAGTAGTAAGTTTAAGCATTTGTTCTCCTGGTCTGAACTGTGGTCCAAAACCTTGTCGGTGTGCATCTCTTCTAAAGGTTCATTACAAAGACACACGTGGCTGGGAAGAGTGAATTGTCTAGGACTCCTCCCAAACCCCAGGCAGCTGGCTTAAGACATCACTATCGACACAAGACTCTACATCCCTCTCTCTCTCTCTCCATGGATCTCTCCATTTAATGAGCCCCTCCCACCCTCTGCCCAGCCTCCCTCAGTTCCTCAGTTAGTGTGGCTTGGCGCTCTGACAGACACACAGCCCAGGCAGCACTGAACAATGGCTGGCCTCCGACATACGCTCTGTTAGCCCCGACTGTGGAGCTGTAGCCTAATCACGGGGATGGAGTAAACCCATGTGTGTGTGTGTGTGTGTGTGTGTGTGTGTGTGTGTGTGTGTGTGTGTGTGTGTGTGTGTGTGTGTGTTGTGTGTGCGTGCGTGTGTGTGTGTGTGTGTGTGTGTGTGTGTGTGTGTGTGTGTGTATCACATCGACAATTTTTTTTAAAAAGTGGGGACATTTTGCCCGGTCCTAATTTTTTCAAAGGCTAGTTCGAGGGTAAAGAGACTATATGGGTTTTAAGGGTTGGGTTTAGGCATTCAGTTGCGACGGTAAAGGTAACGGTAAGGGGCTTAGGGAATGCATTATGTCAATGAGTGTCCTCACAAAGATATAAGGCTGAGGATGTGTGTGTGTGTGTGTGTGTGTGTGTGTGTGTTCCTGCGTGCGTGCGTGTGTGTGTGTGTGTGTGTGTGTCTGTGTGTGTGTAACCAGCCTTGCTCCAGCTACTGTATCTGCTCGTGTGCTCAAAACGTGTGCGTGGGTGTTGGGTAGTTTTTTCCCCAAAAAGTTCCTCTTAGTGCTGGAATCCCTGCTCTGGTGTGTGGCTGCTGGGTCTCTTGACAGTAGCCAGCAGACTGAGGTCTATAGCTCTGACGGTTTAGTTAAAGTGATCCCATGGGGGGGCTGAGGGGGCCAGGGGGTGGAGGGCACAGGGCCAGCAAGCTCTCCATGCACACGAGCCAAAATACACGCTGGACTCACTTCAACACATCCACAGGGATTGTTCCAGTACAGTAATTCCTTCAGTAAGTCGGCCACTGCAGCTTTATTCTGTCTGTGTCTTGTTACTGAATGATAGATCACAGATTTACATTCAATTGCATTTATTTCCTCAATACAGTATTCCTGATCTGTAAAGCATAGAGTGCAGGATCCACAGGTCTGTTATGTAATGGAAACATAGCAGTTAAGAGTAGGGATGGCACGGGGCGGACATTTTCCCACCGGGTAACAAGCTGGTGACAACACTGGTATTACCGCTTAAACCGAAATGAAAAGGATAAGGCTACGACATATGTCAAGAAAAGACACGTGTCGGCTCTGTAGAGCACTGTCTTTGAACTTTACCGCTAGATTTTTGGATCGTACTTTTTGGACAAAATGCTTAGAAGGTTGGTATATTATTTGTCAATGAAAAACACAGTGATTATTAAACATTGCAATGACAAAACTCTCTGAACTTTTATAACAAATAAAGTAAATTCTTGGTCAAGATTTCACTGCTGCTAGCCCCATTTTGGAGACTTCACTCTAGTGGTGCACTTTGAGGTGTGTGTGTGTGTGTGTGTGTGTGTGTGTGTGTGTGTGTGTGTGTGTGTGTGTGTGTGTGCGTGTGTGTGCGTGTGTGTGTGTGCGTGCATGTGTGTGTAAATTAGAAATGTTACCTTGCGGAGCAGACACTTTCAGTTAAATTATTAAGGAATCGATAACTGTAGTATTACTAAATCGTTATTTTTATTCAATGAACATGGGCCCTACCGCTCTAAATGAACCAAATGGCTGTTTTATTTTTATATATTTTAAATACAAAAACAGTGTTGTCGGCGGGCAAGTTATGTAATCTGTGTGTGCCTCAACACTGAGTAAAACCGGTACCAGTAACCCTACTCCACAGAGTCATTCTCCTGCCCTTAATGATGTATTAAAGGAAAAATATTGGTTTGTTGGGTCTAACTTTCATAGCTTTTTCCACAGTTTCTACCCCGTTATGATAACACTGTGCTAACCAAGGTGATTGTTGAGATGTGGGACTACGTCATTGGCGGCAATTATGTTTGACATGGGGCAAGAAACACAAGCGCCTATGAGGTAACTTCTCTAACCACTGTTATTAATCAGATTGCTGACCATTTGAGGACAACTGGCCCCACTGGTAAAACTCTAACAGTCTAATGAGCTAAAGTCTTGGGGAGTTTTTCTATGAAGCACGTCTCCCTATAGCTGCTGATCTAAGCTCCTTCTCCCACACTCCTCACTGTTTGTCTTTAACCTCCAACGCTCCCTGTCCAAACACACTTTGCACTAATAAGCCTAACACAGCCCACTTTAATTGGGCTTTCATTTCCTATGAGCGGGGGGGGGGAACCACACACACACACACACACACACACACACACACACACACACACACACACACACACACACACACACACACACACACACACGAAGACTCACACTGGTTCGAACACTGGTAATTTATTTGACCTCATTTTTTCTAATGCTTGCAGCAGACAGGTCTAAAGGCCCTGGCAAGTCCCACATGGTAAATTGACTTACAGCAACCATGAAGAGATTGGGTTTCCTGCTCCTCTGAGAGGCAGCTAATGGACCCACAGATCTGGCACATCAAACGCAACACGCACACACACACACAGTATTTTTCGCCTTGTACGATGGTTACGTGCCATACCGCAACCGCCATCTCTTTTTCCAGTCTTGTAGCTTCCAGTTCAACCCCCCCCCCCCTTCTCAGAATGCCCCTGCTAGCCCGGCACATGTTCCAGCACCACTACCAGTGTCACAAGCATCAGTGCCGAGCGTGTCCCCTCCCACATAAAATATCTTGCAACAACTTGCATATTCATCTTCCTGTATTGATTGGGATGTTGTAAGAATAGTGATACAGACATACAAGTAGATGCATATAGCACTAGCGGCCTTAAGAGTAACACTGACACATCCCTATAAAGTTGTATTGGTGCATGAAACACGTCCAGTAGCCACGGAGCAACTTTACCATTCATTTAGAGCCATGTGTACTGTCCACCTGATAAGTGGAATATTCACTCTGCCTTAAGCTCGGTTTTGGTCACATATAATGCTAATTTTCAGGTTAAAAAAATTGTTATTTGTGTTTCTACTAGAAAAAAAGTTCAAGGTGTACCCATGAAAACCCCATATATTTCTCACAATGCCATTGCTAAATCTCCTTCTTTTCAGCCTCTGTCTGAAACGCTCCGTTTTAGAGCCTGATGAATATTCCATTCCATTTCTACCAGGTCTGTTCTTCACACACACTGCACCTTTAATGCAGAGACACTCACTATAAACTGTAGCTTCTCTCATTTAAATACCATTCCCTGTTCTTTCTGTGAGAAAACTACAGTGTGGACGCAGAGAGTGGGGAGATAAATGTCGGCTTAAGAGTGGGCCGAGGGCCAAAAAAGATTTCAAAGTGATCTAGCTTTGCCTGGATGCACTTTTAACTCATATAAGCACTTACTACTTTCCCACAACTCCCTATAATATCAAAGATAGCGTTAAAGTCTACCTAAATTGTCTCCTTTTTGGTTACATACATTACTTTAGATGTCTTATCTTACTCCCGGTCACTGAACACATTTTATTCAAAGGGTGTATGTAGCCTTTTGATTTGTGCACACCCCTGAGTGAACCCGCGACCTGTTGGGATTGGATTATTCCACAGAGGGCCCCACTTTGAAGACGGGCTAATCTGCGTGAACGGAAGTGTCTGACACTACACCGGCTGTTGCAGTCCTGTCAAACGTCCTCCCACACAGCCTCTGAACTGTCGTGGGTGGAAATAAGTGAAGGGAAAGTCCTCATTGGGGGTTTTAAAAACATATGTGATTTTTTTTCTGGGTATAGATTATTTGCGGAATTCCCATGTCATGGCTCATTTTTAGCATTTTTTAGGTATGAACTATACAAGTTAAAGAAAGGTCAGTCGGAGTATTCATAAACAAACACACACACACACACACACACATCTTGTTAATTATATACTACGCAGCCGAGATGTGGGGGTGAGAACAGATTTAGTCGATTAAGGCTTTAATTATGTAGTTTCTTGATGAGGCCGCTAAATGAAAGAGTTGTAATTGTTTTCAGCAGTGAGTTTAGAGAATCCTGGTCCTCCACCCAACTCAAGTCGGCTCCCACACTTCCAGTAAAACCCTACTGAGAAAACCATATACATGTGCCTCAGGATGACAACGCCCGAGGGTAACACACACACACACACACACACACACGCACACGCACACGCACACACACACACACACACACACACACACACACACACACACACACACACACACACACACACACACACACACACACACACACACACACACACTTCAAAAAGCAGCTAGATGACCAAGCCATCTGGTTGTAATTTTTCAAAGGGAGTCCCCCGTTTCTGAAATGGCCCAGTCTCACATTATAGCCTTCAGATTGTAGTCGGGCGACTTTCCTTCCCAGACATAGCTTTCCCTCTCCGCTCTGTCTGTGTTCCTCAGCTGTCGTGACGCAAGCCTGCTTAGCTTAGCCGTAGTAAAAAGTTAATTTTTTTTCTCAGAAGTTGAACATATAAGTTAAAGGCCTGGTGTGGATCTGGGTGAGGTTGATAGTGACAAACACAACAGTTCTGGCACTTTTCATTCAGGCTCCAAAACACAACCTCACTTTAGGCCTTTAAGCCCAATCACAAGCATTTTAAATGGGCAAATGTCATGATAAAACCCTTTAAAACCCTGGCTGGCTAGCAGGTTAGCCCGCGAGCAACAGTAGCCTGCTGTAGTTCAATTCCTTTATTAATATATACATGTAGTCACTAACTACATCACCAGGTCACATCTGCAGATCTTTACAAAGTCTTAAAAAGGTCTGGATTTTTTTAGAATATATATATTTTTTAAAGTCTCCTTTGTAATTACAAAAGGTCTTTTTTGAGATGGTGTAAAAACAGTTGTTCTTCGGTCTCCACCAAGTCCATTTTACCAAGGGTTAGGGGATTCAATTGTATTTGGATAAGGTCTTAAAACGCATCCAATTTGATATAAAGAAGTGTGCTTTAACTTGTTGAAGTCTTAGCAACAGACTTGTTTGAATAGCCAAATACATTCCTATTGGGTTGCTTTATCTAGCTCTTTAATATTAGCCACATAGCAACAACAAAAAGTAAAAATAAAGAAAAACATCTTGCATAGCCTACATAGTGTGCTCTACTGAACTGTGTACAGAGCAATGGGGGGTTATATAGCACCTTGGCTGGAGGACATTTTCAAAGTAGGAATGACAGAGGGTCTGCTCCTTCGATTTGTCTTCAGTCTTCATGTACCGGTAAACAAGCTTTTTCTTGGAGACATGATTATCCAACTCCAGAGTCAGTGAATGCAGAGTCATCCTTCAAAAAGATGAAGTGCCAGGGAGCAAGTTAAGCGTCAACGCATTGAGTAAGCAACAGCAGGGAAGGGAACATAGTATTCTTGAACATTGGTTGGATGTCTCTCTTGTTCCCCTCTCTGTCAAATCTTGAAATACCTGGAGGTTAAAATGTCCGCCCATTTAGCATCCAGCATACTCGCTCACCCCGAAGCATCACAGGCAAAGCATCTGAACAGACCACATGCCGGCAAACTTAATGCTTTTATGAGCGGCTCCCTTTTTGTAGTCCAAATGTTAGAGTGGCTTGCTCAATACATCTAGGTCAGTTGAGTAACTAACCTGGGACATAGTTTTACAACCCTAATGAAACCTATGGAATGAAAAATAACAAATCGCTCAGACAGTCAGAATTCACATAATGTAACCAAATGTGGGACACAGTTATACAAGCTATGGAGTTAAAAGAGACAGATTGAGGACTGTCAAAGCTCACAGAATGTAACAAGGATGTTGATATGCAATGTTCAGTGCATGTTGTGAATTGAAAGAAATGTTACTTCTGGTTCGTTTACCTACTGAGTTGCTTCTAGCTAGGTTATTTATTGCAGTCATTTACTGTGTCTTTTACTGCAAGCTATATGCTAACATAATTTTTTCTCTGCTAATTCGTATGTAGGTACTTTGAATGTAACATGTTGTGTCAAGGTATAGGAGAATTTCTGACATCAAGTATTAGCATACATAGCTACATATTAGCAAACAATCCCACCCGCTACCCCTGTCAAGTTATAGGCGTGCAACATTTTTTTTAAATAAAACTTTGCATTAAAAGAGATTAAAAAAAATATATTAAACATAGCAAATAATAGAAATTCAATGAACAGATAACAATAAATCATTGCAGAAAGAGTAGTAAAAACCGTCATTGAAACTATTAAAATACTAAATCTAGCCAAAATAAGAACAGTATGTGCCTGAGTGTAGTATGTACGTGTACGTGTGTATCCAATGTATAGTCTGCAAACATTACTTGGAGTCTTAAGTGTGTATGGATTTACATAACCTGGTCTACTAGCCTATATGTCTGTGCTGGATGATGGAAGGCCATTCTCAGTCTAAATAACAAGCGTAAAGTACAGAATGTGGGTGTTGCTGTGTTTTCTGACAGCTCTTAAAGAATTATTTTTAACCTCAGTGACTGAGAGTGTAACAGAGACCTAGTGCACTACAGTCACCCTGCCCTCCATTCCACAAAGTACTAAGTAGTATGTGTCTGTCAGAGAAGAAGAGTGCTCAGGTTTGAAATACTTTGGCCTAGGCCCAGCATGTCCATTAACTTACATAAGGCCTTGCCTAGTTGTTTATTGCCTGTGTGTGTCCTCATATTTGCATGTGGAGACAGCTGAAATATGGATTCCGTTAAGTGGTTTAATCCAATGTTTTAAATCGGCGCTCATTAATTATGGACCTTTATGTAACGAGGGCTAAATAAACACGTCCATGACCTCATTGTTTTATAATTACAAATATAATCATTTTGGCAATTACAAGTGAAGTTACCTAACGCATTGGCTCCAATCGCACAAGTCACAGACTTTTCTCACTTGAGAAATATGCAGAACAACTAAACGCATATCTCCCGTTTGCCACTGCAATGTTTCCCTTGCAGCAAAAAAAAATGACGAATTATATTGCAAGTATTTCTATAGAATTCAGGCTACAGGTTTCCTGATGCTAACCCTAGAGAAGTATTGAGCTGTTGTGAACATGGAGAGGAGTTGGAATGTGTTTGCAATCTGTAAAACATTTGACCCTGCTAGTAGTGAGTGAATTTTGTTTCAGTTTACAGATAAGATTAAGTCGATCTGATCTGTCTCTAAATCAACTGTTGATGCTGGCGTATGAATTATACTTATAACACCTTATCCTTATGCAAATGCACTTGTCTAAGAGATCGCCATTGAAACAGACTCTAATCTCCTTAAAGAGTGACTTACAATCCTCTGGAACCAATACACTGTCAACGCTTGAGGAGGTAGCAGCAGGGAACAGCCCTTTAGCTGGCTGTCAGACCCATCACACATGTGAATAATAAAATTACCTTAAGATGAAATTTAAATTTTTCGTTTTACTTTTATCATAGCTTTTACGTTATTGAGACACTTACAATGAATATATATATCACTCTGTTGAAGTGTTTATAAAGCATGCCGCACTAAAGAGGCACCATGTGGGTAGAGACCTCCTCGTGGTGAACTCCTATTGGAATGTTTGAGCAATATGATTGGTTGTCTTTAACTTTGTCTCTTCAAACCCATCTTGTTTGTATGTTTTCTGATTGTGTTTTTTTGGCGACCCTAACCCTTACACAGTTTGTTCTACTATAGGGGCAGACTATCAACACATGAGCCCTTCACTTTTTTTTTATCATCTCAAGGGTTGCCCCGATTTGGACACTTTCACATTCTGGTTCTGCCCTTGAAGTCACATCAGAGTGTGTGTGTGTGTGTGTGTGTATATCGCCTAATTTATCCAAAACTTAAATTTGCCACAACACATCTGTCCACACCACTGTGTTGCTGGAGTTTTTGACCTCTTCATACTGCTTTGCCTTTCACCTAGAGGTCCCTACTCTGGGTCATAGGATGTGGAAACCAGGCATGAAGCAAAATGTCAGCATGCAGGACATGCTGACATTTTGCTTTCCCTTTTCTTACCATCCCATGCCAGAATTAACCCCCCACCATTTACTTAGAAATAGCAGCCCCCTCCTTAGCTCCAAATCAACCTTCACATACTAGGGCAATCTCTTCCTAACACCTGAGCCTGTTTGTTATGGTGCACATTGTCCAATAATAGTGTCTGCTTTTTTTGGAGTATCAGTGCAGCAGAAGGTGAGTCCAGGTCAGGTATGTGAATGGATATATACATTCAGGACATTGTTATAGAAGGTAAACCTGTCAGAGAGAGAAATGCTCCAGCACAGCAGAGGTATAGGCTGAGTGTATTGACAGAAAAATGAACCCAAACATTGACAGGCCAAGCTTCACCAAACCATCACTGCAGGTGTGTGTGTGTGTGTGTGTGTGTGTGTGTGTGTGTGTGTGTGTGTGTGTGTGTGTGTGTGTGTGTGTGTGGGTACATCGCGTGGCAACAGCAATAAAAGAAAGCAAGATTCACAGTTGATTAAACAAAGTGTTAAATCACTGGGGGCTCTTTGAGCTGTAATAATAGTTTATAGGAACATGAGATTAAGCCTGACTATTATCCGCCATGGCGCCTGTGTGTGAGGTGCTGAGGAGAAGGCTTTTCATGTGCCTCCACCTCTTTGTATGTAGAGATTAGATGCTTAATTGACTGTCTCCTGTATGTATCTGCTGGGGTTAAAGAGGGTGAAGAAACATTCCTGGAGGCACTGAGGCATGCAAAAATCCCACGTCTTGACAAGTGCGGGCAAAAAATGATGCCAGTAGTACCCCCTTATTGACAGATGAATGTCAACTAGTACATTACTGTATGCCCCATGTAAATGTATAGTGCCCCCTGGGTAATGAAGTTCTTTTCAGTTTAATGGTTAAAAGGGTCGTAATTATATGACATGAGAACCTGATATTATGATGTCAGAGTAGAGTCCTGGCTATCTATCTATCTATCTATCTATCTATCTATCTATCTATCTATCTATCTATCTATCTATCTATCTATCTATCTATCTATCTATCTATCTATCTATCTATCTATCATAGCAGCCTGTTTGGTTTCACTTTAAACACAGCTGACGTTCTACCTGGATCTTGTCTTCACTGCATCTGATGGTACATACCGCTGTGTCCTTATCGTGTCTTTGAGTTGTGAGCTAATGGCTCCATAAATATATCCTTTATACTGCAGACCTTAACAGCGCAGCATCCCCTCACGGCGCTGACCTTTGACCCTGACACACACACACACACACACACACACAGCCATGACCCCACTACTATCCATCTCTCACTGTCCCTCTCTGTTAACACACTATTAGGAAAAGTTAAATGCAGATCTGTAACAGTTGACGCGGCACGTTTAGTCTTTTTTTTTTTACACGGCTAAACGTGCCAAATGTCGAAAATAACAGGTTCCACAGGAAAAAGGCTTGCTCACATTTTCCACACTCTGGTTGTGAAAACTGGAAAATCAGGGAAAGATAAGAGGGCAGGGAAGGGGAAGAGTGCGATTCCTGGAAACTGTCCACGCCACCCCGACACCAACACTGTGTGTGTGTGTGTGTGTGTGTGTGAGAGAGAGAGAGAGGGGGGGGGGGTAAAGGTGAAAGGGCATCAGGTTAGCAGTGTGAAGTGAAGGGAGTGAGAGGGTCAGCCAGCTGGCTCAGACATCGGCAGAGCTGGTGGGGGGTATTCTGCTCTCTCTACATTCCTACACACACACACACACACACACACACACACACACACACACACACACACACACACACACACACACACACACGCTCACTGTACAGGCCTGTTTGCACGCAACATCATGCAGGAATATACTTATGCATAACCTTTCCAAACATTTTAATGGAAGTAAGAATAAAGCGAACATCATTCAATAAGGATTTCAAACATGACATTTAACAGTAATGAGACTGGTCTATCCTCTGATGCAGAACCCTACCCTATTGTCCATCAAAATAAGGGCTAACCGTGCAAATGCTGCTGAGAAAGTAGCTAGTAGTGAGGCATCTTACATTTACGGTTAGATTTTCCAAGATAACTGTCCAAAAGCAGAAAGTGTGACATGACTGTCTGTGACACATAACCAATGCAGCTGTAATTGTTATTGATTGATTTTTCTTGGTCACTTGGTGTCAGCAGAATAATTGTGTAAATACAGCTGTGATATGTTCTCAGCTAAGTCAATTAACATAACATGGCTATCAGGTTAGCAAACAGTTGCCTAATAACGCACACGACAACTGACACAGACAACAGTAAACTACTCTATTTGAAGCAATGTTTTCTATCCATAAAATATCAAATGTATTGCCACTTGGACCTTATTTATGTAGATGTGATCATTAGTTCAATCAGTTATGGCCCACCAAAGTAAGTACAGAGATCTGCTAACATAGTGATGTTGCTGTATTCCTCAGAACTCAGAAATGAACATGGCAAAAGCAATCTTATTGCAGACACAAAGGCCCAAACTGCAGAAATGAGAACCCAATTAACCCTGAATACATGTGTGGTTGGGACGCATTCTTCATTTACATTCGTTGTGGCAGATAATACCCATAATGCAATGCAGTTAATGGTGTTGCAAATCTTAAAAATACAATCTGGTGCCCTGGAAACTATACTGTAGCTATAAAGGCTTTCCATTTGATTACAAAAGCAGCTCCAGACATGCACTGACTGCCACAGCTGAATGATACCTGCCAAAGTGTAAATGAGTACTGAGCAAATATTGACATGTGAAGCCTGCCTTTCTCCCCCGTGTGCCTTTTAAAACCTAGACCCAGACATAGTCGGGCGAGTCACACGGTGCTTTGGCGTGTGTATCCCTCCACCGGACCCTCTCTCAGGATATTGAGTAATGTCTGGAATCTTTGCATTGTGGCCCTGCTTGCAGCTCTGGGATTGGGCCCAGTCTGCTGCTAAGGCAATTGTCGCAGCGGTGAAAGACATTGGGTGAACTCCTTAGCCAAAATATGAAATAATCATGTGAACCGACTGCAGTTTTTCCATCAGGGGCAACGTGCTAAATGTCTACACCGACGGGGGCTGGGAGCAGACACATGTAATAAGCCGACCAGCGTGTGTACAAATCCAGCAGCTACCTTGTCCAGAATACGGAGCACATATCTTTTCACTTTTCCTTATTTTGATTTCAGTTAAGTACAACGTGTTTGTATTAGGACTGTTCTTTGCCTCTTCCTTCATTCCCAAAAACCCATAATTTTACTGAGCGTAGGAGAGGCAAATGAACAGGAAAAAACTAAGAGGCTATAAAGGTGTTATTCCACCCACAACTTCACTACTTCTGGCTATATTTGTCCAAATTCCCATCAACATTTAATATGTGCACATTATAAGTGAGTTTCCAGAACCCCTGGCAAAAGAATCCAAGAGCTAAAATACGCAATTCCATCCACTACCGTTATGCGAGAAGAAAAAAAAAGAAAATTGAGTCATGAGCATAAACAGTTATTGGCGCTATAACTCTCCAGTCAAACGATTGAAAATAATGTAGAAAAAAACATGATGAAAATATGACATTTATATATTTGAGTCAAAGTAGGGAGAATATCTGATGTTGTGTCACATGCTTCATGTGAGCCATGAATATGTCACCAAGTCAGCTTCCATTTGCACTTTGTCTCATTTTATTTTTATCGATACACAATACACACAAACCTCTCCTCCACAGCCAAGCGTAAAAACTTTTTTTTTCTCTTTGAGTGTCTGGCATTTCCCCTCCGGTCTTTATTATGCACAAATTACGAGTGCGCATAAAGAAGCTGGTGGATGGATGGATGGATGGATGGATGGATGGATGGATGGATGGATGGATGGATGGATGGATGGATGGATGGATGGATGGATGGATGGATGGATGGATGGATGGATGGATGGATGGATGGATGGATGGATGGATGGATGGATAGATAGATAGATAGATAGATAGATAGATAGATAGATAGATAGATAGATAGATAGATAGATAGATAGATAGATAGATAGATAGATAGATAGATAGATTGCACAAACATTATCTGGTGGGAGATTTAAAGGTCACTTAAGCTTTTCAGTGGAGAGACAAGAATCATGGTAGATGAAAACATCAGATACTGTATGTGTGGGACAGATGAGGAGACTTGCCCAGTGATGATGACTTGCTTTTGATACTGGCATCACCAAAGACAATATATAGTTCATACTTTGTGGACCATTATAATAAATGGAACAAACAGTATATAATAAGGTCAAGACTACGGTCTGGATCCAAAGTTGTGCAAAGGCTGCTGCTAGTGTGACTAGAACCCATTACTATGTGCACCTTCCTTATGTGAGAGAGAAAGCCCATATATCCCATAGAAATGTCAGCACAAACACAGTTATATAGTCAGTGGAAATGTTTGCGCTCCCATAATGCATTGTGTCTAAAAGTAGCAGCAGAACACAGAAAGAGAAGCACAGGGCAGAGGGAGGAAGCTTTTACCAGCTGGCCCACTTTAAACATGGCTGCGATGGTTTATTAGCCAGGGTCCGCTCTCCGAAAGGAAAACCCTCCATGAATATTTTTACAAGACAATTAAAATTCTTCAGGGTCTCTCAAGCAGAGCTGATTCAGGGGGAAACTCACTCGCACGCTAAGGGACACACGTTGACGGTGATATTTTGGAGAGTCTATGTCAGGGAGTGACGGGCAGGTGTTCTGGTCCTGGGGGGCTTTAAGGCCATTCCAAACAGAAGGTCAAAGGTCAAGTCCTTAAAAAGCAGGCCAGTGTCAGGCTATGGGGGGACGGGGGGGTTGACAGCTTGTCAGAAAATTGCAAACTTAGCGCAGCTGACATCCGCTGCAAACTCCAAAATAGACGGAGGATGTGGAGTGAATGTTAGAGAGAGAGGGGGAAATCTACCTGGAAACACTTCAAAAGGAGTTAGGGAAAAAAAACAGCTTTTGGCTTCTTACTGCGTGGCCTTTTTACTGTTAAGTGGGTCTGCTGCTGTTTCCATTTTTTTTGACAATGTGACATGAATCTATTTGAAGATCATGTAGGAAAAGCACTTAAGGGAAAGTATAGTGGCTCACTTTGAATACCAAGGAATGGATGATATGCAACATCTTAAGAGGATGGAAAGCCGGGGAGGGGGGGGGGGGGTTTCCTTAATGAGGTGACATACATGTAAGTGACACATTTAGACCTGCTCCCATCCTACAGAAAAACACTTTATTTCCACACAGGGTCAGCCTTATATAACAAACCTTAGCACAGATCCAACATGTCAGGCCTGAAGTGAGAGCTAGCTGCCGTCTGTTTGGGGCTCATAATGGTTATTAAAGGAGGTGCGATTGGATTACTGCCACCACCCCTGGAATGACAGACTTTGTGTTTCTTTTCTGCCAAGCACATCCATCTTTTGTTACTTTGGTTATATAATATCCCAGACTGTGCAGACACACTTAAAGACAAGAGCCAGTGTCTGGTACTATACTGTAGCTTGCTCTGAGTGTATTTTTGAGACAGTGTGTACGAGTTTTAAATCTTTACAAATGACTGGCTGAGTGTTCAATCGGTGCTTGTCTGTTTACACGGAATACATTAGTGTGGCATTAACTAATAAGACGTTCCCATGTTAAAATGTAATTTACACCTAACCTGAAGAAATTAAGTATAATCAAATTAAGACCTGGGGGATTTCCAGGAAGTTAGATAACCGACTCTCATTGAAATGGGACTCTGTTTAGAGTGTTGCATCGTTGAACCATAACTGGGCAAAACTAGCCTGTGGAGCTACATATGTATTGGTCCACATGTTGTAGCTCTGTGCTGCAAGCCGGAAAAAAATATGGCCAACAGAGAGTATTGCTGGTGACTGCATGGTCTTTCCAAAACTTAAAAAAAAAAAAAATTGTTGGGCAACCGGTGACTTAACAAACTAGCATAAACATTGGCCTCATCATATTACTGTAATACCATGGCTACCCTGTTATATAGCCTACAGTGCTGGTTCCTTATTTCTATGTGTTCTACTTTCCATGTATAGGCTATCATTCAAGGGTTGAGGGATGCTGTCTTTCTGGGACTGGGACATACAGTATATAGCTTTAGCATAAGTCTTTTAGCGTCATGCACTGAGTAATGCCATATTGAAGACACATTCACATGGTTAAAAAACTAAGCATTTAATGTTTATTTCGGTCCACATTTACAGAGTCAACGTACAAATTAAAATGAACGTGTCTCGTGGAATAGGGCTAAGTTTCTGAAGCTTCATGGATCATGTAATGGATCAAATTAAGGAACCATCAGGATTAACTCAAGAATATGTATCATTCCTTTATGACTCATGTAATAAAGACATGCTGAATCATCTATGGACAGGGCCAGATTTAAGAAGGAATCCTTCTTTTTCTTCACAAAATCCGAATCATAAACCAATAAAGCTAAACCACATACTGTATATCAAACCTATTTGAATTCATTGCCTGATTTATGATGAAAAAAAAAGCTGACTGTCCATATGCTATCCTATGCGATCTGTTTAAAACAGGGACTTTTTTTAAACATTTCGTTTAGGAGTGTTCATCAGCTAAAAGTGTCTGGGAACAAATGGCAAAAAGTCTTGCCAAACACACTTGATTCAGATATTGACTGCCCTCCAGAATGTATATGCTCTTGAATTATGAATTCTTACCAATCCTCAAAGACAACTATCGCTACCAGCATGCACTCTTGCAAAAAAGGTTTTGACAATTAGTGGAATAATGCTTAAGATTAAGCTTGAAGCTATAAGTATAGGCTCTCAATGAAGACAGAATCATAAAGTTTTATTTTAATTTGATCTTTCTTCTTTTTTCCCATATTTTCTTTAGATAGTCTGCATTAATAGAAGAATTTAGTGAATAATCCATGGGGATGGGGGTAGGTGAGGGTTTGAGGAGAAATTATTTATTAGATAATTTTCAGATTTATTTATCTACATAGTCTATCAATGCCCTGAAAACCTTGTTGAAAATCAAATTTAAAAAGTTTTACTTCACAAAAAGAGAGGTTAAATTTTGGCCCATGCAATCCTGATCCTTACACATTTTCCAGTGTTGTAGGAGCAGGCCTACTGTTCTGTACGCCACCACACACACACACACATACACACATACACACACACACACACACACACACACACACACGCACACACGGTAACCATTAGAGAATGTGGTTTGTACAGGTAGAGTCTGTAAACAGGAGCTAGGTGAGTTCAGCCATAGTCTTAACAGGATTATAATGAGTTTTGAACAGGGTGGCTTGTGGTTAGCAGAAGGCCTGGAGGCAACGCCACTGTGTAACGAGCTGCTACTTCATAAATCAAGCAGTAATTACATGCAGATTTCCCAGTGTAAATTGATTGAAGAACCGAAAGAGATATTTTCCTAGCGCGCTGTCTGTCTGTCTGTCTGAGAAGCTACTGTAAAATAAAAGCCAGGCTGAATCTGCACTGAGTTTTCCTAAAAGTACATTTTGCAACCGCTAAATAAACCCTTGCCATGAATATTCTGTCGAGAATTATTCTAAAAAGAACAAACTGCGGGAACAAATTGTACCAATTGTTTGCCAACAGTTGGCAACCGAATAGGACTTTAAAAAAGCAACCCCATGTTATCATTTGTCAAACTGGTTTCGATGCGTTTATGGCAGCGCTGAATACAACGCTGGTTTAGCAATCTCAACTCCTGGCAAAAAACATCTTCCTGTGTCGGTCTACCACACTTCACTGCTACGTCTCTGGACTGTTCAGCTCAGCAGTTGATATCCAATGTTAAGTCCCTAGGTAAAGGCTTAGGGAAAGGCTGTCACAGGGCCACATAAACCATGATGGGTTCATTCTGTTGCATCAGTATGGTTGCAACACAATCATGTTTTTTTACATGGCGAAATCATTACCAAACACAATCCGTGGTGTATCTACCGTTCATTCCATATCCGTTCTGAAGTCAAATAATGTCTACTGCTTAGGATGATTATGGAACGTTTGGTTTAGTTCTTTAGGAGTTGAGATTTATGTGTTTACTGTATTGAAAAAATACTAGTATAACGAAGACATGGAAGCAAAATAGATAAAAATCTCAAAATTGAAAAAAATAATAATAATAATTTGCCTGTCTGAAATGAACCAAAAGGAGTCTTCTAAGTAGCCAGCCATATCACCTCTTTGTCATGCTGGACTAGATGGAGCTCGGTGAAGGTTATGACTAGCTTAGTGCCCCTAAGGGTTTGAGTGTGTTGACATTGACCTTCTACCGGCCGTCACTTTCCATCAAAGGCCTGCTGGGAAACTTCTCCTTTTGTCCTTCCTGGGCCTCACAAGTCTTACTCTGTATGATCTGCTATTTCCACAGTTCAGTCTCCCCTACACACACACACACACACACACACACACACACACACACACACACACACACACACACACACACACACACACACACACACACACACACACACACACACACACACACACACACACACACCAGCTCCCCCATGTCCATACGTTTACAGATGGAAAACAGCTGCAGCCTCCTGGATTTCCCAGCATCCCCCCTGGTTTTGCCTTTGTGCGACCCCTGGTCTGACGGGCTTCACCTGCAACCTTTTTTTTTTTTTTTTTTTTTTACACACTTTGCAGTCTGCACGGAAACAATGACAAAAGCAGACAGATCCGCTGCTGTTCAGAGCCTTTGATCCAGGGTTTTAGCACCTATAATGCCTGACACGTGCACAAGGTGTGTTCACTGCATGCACGCACACACACACACACATGCACACACACACACACGCACGCACGCACACACACACACGCACACACACACACACACACAAACACATGCACACACACACAAACACACGCGCGCACACACACACACACACATACGCACACACACGCAAACAACTCACACACACACACAGACGCCTGCTGCTGCTTTCCAAACCTCATTAGTTACACAGACTATTTTTTGCAGCATTATGTCCAGTGATTCATGGCTTCTGGCTCTCGTGCCCTTCTCATATGATTTACCGTCATAGCAGTTTGACCCGACTAGTTGTTGGCTGGTTCAACGAAGAGATTATCTGTCGTTTATCTTATTTCATGTCATGTGATGTCATTGTAATGCATCATCGTCTCAAAGATTTCATTATTTTTAATTTCTCAACAACAACATTACAAATTTAGCTTGCCTCGAGCAAAAGAAAATTGCAACGTTTTCCCAGCACCGGCATTTTTCTATCTCCGTGAATTATTACATCATGTAGTTCTAAATGGGGGGATGGCTGGATAATGGCTATGCAAGCACACACACACACAGACGCACACACACACACACACAGACACACAAACACACACACACACACACTGTAAAGGTCAGGGGGGTGTCACAAAGAAACTATTGAACAATGCAGAGTTTATTTATAGCAAATGCCATGGCATTAGGTAGCTGCCAATATCTTGCTGGACAGACCGATATCATATCAACATCCACAGCTTGTATCGCAGTAGCAGAAAGAACTGTTTGAATAGTCCTATTAGGTCCATAAGCACATAAACAGTAGGACAGACACAACCCTTAGCATGCGCAAATACACACACGTCTCACGTCTAATTTTCTCTCCTTTCCTGTTTAAACGTTTAATTTCTGGCTCACCACACACACACACACACACACACACACACACACACACACACACACACACACACACACACAATGCCACTGTCCAGGGCCAACATCTGCTTTGGCGAGACACTTAATTTGGCTTGTTACGTCAGCCAGCGCACATTCAGACTTCCAGGAGAAGCCATTAGAAACATGAGGCTGGACAAGGTCTGGGTCTGTCAGACAAAGGAGCCTTTTCACTGCAGCCCCCGGGCCTGTCCACATCTCACTGTTCTCCTCTGAACACAGGTTAACATCAGTGTTAGAACAACAAGTGCTGCTCAAAAAAATGCACACACACGTTATTGTACAACTGCGGCAGAACATACATGACCGTGAATATTTAAGTTGGTGAAAAATGCAGGGTGGGGAATGACTTCTGTCAAGATAGCTTGGTTTTTCACCTTTGATGGTTATATAATGGATTGTGATGCCCAGTATGATATTTGAGAAGTTGAATTGAATTTGAGATAGTATGGTGGTACTTTTGCAATTGTTTCTGCTCAAAAACCATACCAACATTAAAGGTCACCTTTTATGCAAAATGCACTTTTCATGTGTTCAAACACCCCAGTCAGATTTCTTCTGTCCTTATGACGCCATAAAGGGGAGAAGCCACACCCCTCATTACAGTAACAACCTAACATAGCACTACCTCAACCTGTGATAAACAGACACCCAGATCCCAGTGAATAATCGCATAATCTTATCGGTAGTTAGCTCAATGGCAGGCAGTTTTAGAGCCTGTCTTTTTAAGCCCCGCCTTCCAAAAGCCCAGTCTTTATAGAATAAATAAATAAAATAAATACGTCTTCAACTCATCACTTGATATTGTGGAAAGACTTGAGGCAGTGGTGGATGAAGCCATCTTTAGTAACTATAGCTTCCTGTCCTTGAAAGCCACCACTGTACACTCTCCCAAAAGGGAGGAGGTTAGTAAGGGAGTGTTGTCATCTTGAACATTTACCACTATAGAATAGATGACACAAAAATACTCACAAAATTACACACTGTAGCTTTAAATCAGTGATCAGTGCTAACCCACTGCTAACCAGTGTTGGCTGTGATGCACACAGAACAAAGAACAGACAGAGATATTTAAAAAAAGATCATTTGCAAATGCTGGTGCAGATGGATGCAGTTAGGCGTTCAGCTCAGCCAGGACATAGCCTGAACCCCTTATTATCAACCCGTCTGTATACTCTTATACTGAGCCCAGGCCCACGTCTACTTTAAAATGAATCAAGCAATTAAAGTACATTGGAGGGAGCTTCTCCCATGCTGACAGTCACACATCTGCATGGCAGCTTTACTTTGAAGTCAACTACACTTAATGAGGTCAGACCATCAGCCACACACTGCGAGTCAGGAAAGGCTTTTAGTGTTTGTTTAGTGTTTTAATGGAGTGCACCGAGCGTGTGTGGTTGTACAGGAAATGTACCATGCATAGGCAGAAAAGATAGGGATTTTTCCAGACCCGCTCCACCCTAGATAGTTGGAAAAAACTGCTTTACCACCTGAAAGTATTACACAAAATGGTGATGTTTGTGTAAAGCAGGACTGGCTGTTGTTCAATTATTCATTACAAACACACAACTCAGTTCTATGTATGACAACTCTGATCGATGTCAATCATTTCCTATAGGCACACACACAGACACACACACACACACACACACACACACACATACAGACACACACACACACACACACACACACACACACACACACAATCTCTCCTCTTATCACAATCAGGATGTAGCTGTAGCTGTTCAAGACGAATAACACACCAGTATTGGCATGTTCAACCCAAGGCCTGTTCTACCTCTGATTAACGAAAGCTCAGGTCCTATTGTCAAATACAGTATGGTAAATATATGTAGGTATTATCTATAAATAAATACAATGTATATCTTTAAGGTGACACACGGCAGGCAAGCACATTGTGCTCTTCAAGCACAGAAACATTTACAGATTTTTGTCTATTTTGGATCTCGGCTGGCTACTATTTTCACCCAGCTGGACATTGGAGGCAATAGCAGAAAACACTGGTTGTCTGAATGGCATTTAACAATAGTCAATGATTTGGTCAGCCCTAACATTGGAGAGGGGCCCCCCTAATTAAATTCTGCTTAGGGCCCCATGAAGGCTTGGGCCGCCTCTGAGGGGAAATGTGTCTGTTTAATTTGCAAGGAAAGTGCTGCCGTGAAGAAGGATTACAATTTACGAAGACACTATGAAACTAAACATCAGAGCAGCTAAATGTCGTGATAAATGTATTATTTTTGCAGTGGCCCGTCCCTTCGTAGATTTTGCTGTATGTGGCCCTCAGTGAAAAAAGTTTGGACACCCCTGGACTAAACCTTATCTGTTTGAGTCTGTATAAAACCAAATGTTACAGCCATTATCTCAACATTAGTTTCTTTCAATACTCTGAACCTAAAACCTCAACTTCTAAAGCACGTATACTAAACTTTCCATAATCATTCTATGCTTATTAGGGTTATTCCTGAAGGATTTCTTCATATGTTGCACAAAAAGTCATCTACTGGTGACGTTTCATGATGATCTCTAAACATTAAAGATTTGACCCCATTCACCTTTGCAGTGTCTCTCTACTTATGTCATAGATTTGATTCAATTTCAATCTGCAAAGTGAGACTGAGTGTGACTTGAGTCATGCATCTTTGTGTGTTTGTGTGTGTGTGTGTTGTGTGTGTGTCTTCAGTGCATAGACAGACCCTACATCTGCAGCTCATTTCAGGGCGCTGCTGCTGATTTTCCAGCTGCATTGGTGATGTGTCAGTGTGACAGGAGGAGCGTAGCATTGGACCATCACAGCAGCTCCGGCTAAATGTTTATCTCCCACCCTCTCCCACTTCCTCCTGTCTGCTTATAGCGCCCTCCAATCCACAATCTACTCTACCAATCACACACACACACACACACACACAGTTCCAGTTCTCATGGGACCGATAGGGGCTGTGTGTTTCCCGACGCATGGGAGTTAAAGCAACATGTGTCTAGAGAGTGACCGTGGAGCTGACACACCCGCCTGCACATCATGACGACTGATACTGAGGTCAATACAAGGTTTTTGCTTTATTTGATACACCACTTGATTGCTAAAAAACACAAGTGCCCTCATGCAGTGGCTCAGGGTGGTACATTTAAAGGTGGATTCAGCCATTCTGGAGGATGCTTGTTGTCAAAGTCACCTTTTGTCAAGTCAAAAATCAGTGATTATCCTCTCACAATTCGCTACCTGTACCATACTGTGCGCTGAAAAAGAGATCCAGTGGTAATACAGAGCAACGGGCAAGTTGCTAGCCTACGGTGGGCCCCTTTTGTTGACATATACCCTTTGTTTGTACATACCAGTTTACAGAGCCTAGGCTGTGTATTAACATTTTTGTTTCAGCGTAGACATATAGTACATCGTGAGGAGATATTCACTGATTATGACAAATAGTGATTTTTTACAACAAGCGTTCTCCAGAAAAGTTGACTCCACCTTTAAATGAGGTCTGAACATCATTGATATATAATACAGAAAAAAAACAGACTAGCAGCACATACATTAAAACACATATAAACAAATAAATAAAGCTACAACTAACACAAATCATTCTTCAGGACCACTACGCAGATAGAGAGCGTCTCTTCAGGCATGATTTCTTTATCCATAGCACCCCCTAGTGGTAAAGGAGTGCAACTGAGCTGTACTCTGATAAACTTCATCTTTCCATTTTAGAGAAAGTCCCTAAATTTGATCTCATAACTAAAATGTCATACTCAAATATTGAAAGAAAAGAAGACAACAAACTATAGGCGATAATAGTAAAACATATATATTAGTTGAAAAACCCTTTGATTTAATCTTTGTGGACCACATACAATCTCCTATGTTGAGATCCTATGTCTTGGAGGGATATGCTTGGGATGTTCAAATTATGTATGATGTTTACAAATTCACATGAGAACTAGTGGCACTGGCAACAGGCCTGCCCTTGAATGAAAGTGTTGTTTAAAAATCTTAATCTTAATCAACCTTAAAGACCTATACTTCATTGGTGGGAATATGAAGGTGTATTGAACTCGGAGATCCTACGTAGTGTAAATGTGCAAACATTTTAGAAATCGGTTCATCCTAGCTTGAGAAAAAGCAGAAAGAGTGTTTATGGTCTCACTGTCTAACCCTTCCATTTTCTCATGTGTGACATCACACATGGTAAAATGTAGGGTTAGGATTAACAGGACAGCTGGGCCAAGGGAAGACTGAGGAAAGACTGAGGGAAGAAAAACCTCATTCATTATATTTTAATAGCGATTTTATAATGACAGCACACCGTATGGATGACGTATTCCTTTAAGAACAGAAATCAGCTGGCCTGTAGCATTATTTTATGATACTGCTGAATCATGTTCTGCAATATTTGGAGATACTAAACCAGTTCAAAAAGTAACTTCAAAGTTCTAAGTATTCTTGGCCTATCATACATGTCAATGGCAGGACATAAACCTGTGTGTAAATGACATATTAAAGCCACACGACAAACACATCAACGGCCCAATGTATTCAATAAATCAATTCATTTATTCATCATATTCAGAGCAACATTTCAGTTGAATACACAGTTCATAAGACAAATATGCATGGCACATTCTTTATAGGATGATTCATCAGCTGTGTGTAGCACCTTAAACAGAGACACCAGTGTGTTTTCATGCAGGTGAAAACACAGATTTGATCTATCGGACCATAGAGGGAAGTTTTCAAACCAAAACCCAAGCTGTTGATCATTTGTTCAACATTTTTCAATTTTTTGGATGGAGGGATCATTTCTCATCTCAGATTAAGTGGTACATTCCCTGCGTGTCTAGCCTGCGTGTCTCATCTTTTCACTCTAACCCTGCGTTCCAACTCACATACTTTTTTTTTACTACACTACATACTAAAGTAGAGAAGAGTTTTAGGGCCACAGGAGAGAAAAACAATTTTTTTTTTCATAATGTCGAGAAATGTCAAGTATAAAGACGAATACTCCAAAATGCTATTGGAGTTAGTGGGGCCTTTCTGTATGTTCAGCATACTACAATTGACGTGCATGTATTGGGACATCCTAAATCTTTTTTTCTGGAATACTGAATAGTAGGGAAGTATGTGTATTGGAACTCAGGGTATGTTAAAGGAGAAGTAAGTGATATTATTTTGTTAATTTATGTGTTAAATCACTCTATAATCATACAGCAATCACTTAAACAGTAAGCACATTTCATAACACAGGTCTCCCAGTCATTCAGCTGCGAAGTTATTGCCAGATACAATTTTTTAGTATCCTGCTCGTTGTTATCCAATCAGGAGACAGAGCACTATAAAGAGGCGGGTATCTGTGCCCGTGAACGATGACTCGCTGCTCTCCATGGCGGCACTTTCTGACGAAGACGGCTGTGTGTTCATGTGGTGGTGACGTAGGGACGAGGGAGGGGACTGCTAACTGCAGACACTGACTGTAAGTTAGCTAAAAGGACCATATCACTTACTTCTCCTTTAAGTAGAAACCCCCCCAGCTGGATCGGGGGGTCAGATATATTTTTTACCACGCTCCATGGGAAGAAAGAAAAAGAGAAGACATCTGGCACTTGGAGATTATTTATAGGGTGAGATTAGAAATCAACCAGGGCTGCATTTTTTTGTAGCATGGAAAAACATTGTCAAAGTGTCCATTCGATAAAACATGCGAAAAAAAACATTTCTAGGAATGGATATTTGTTTTTTACCTTGCAAACAGCATGGCATATTTACAGGATTTTCCAAGCCAAAAAAATCCTGCTGCCCTGGGCATGTTTAGGGAGAGAGGATGACATGTTTCTGAGAAATTTGGATGAGAAAAAAAAGCATGAAATACAGCTTTTAAAGAACAGTCTAAACAGCCAAACGGTGCCCGCTGGCTGCTCCCTCCATTCAATGTCAAAGGGAATGGAAATGAACTTCAGCACCTATAAATCCTGAAGGGGGGATGATCACAACAGTATACTGCACGTGCACATGTTTGGTACTTTCTACCAAAAGAAGGGAAAAGGGCAAGAGAGACAGAAAAATCTTAAAATGCAGAGTTTGTTTTAAGACACAAATGATTTGCAGTCTGCTATTTTGCAGTCACACTGAATGAAGGGGCCCAAGACTAAAGGACTATACTGTAGTTTTTGCATGTTGTTTTACTGCATTTGCTACATAGACTATTCTCAAAGCGAACCATAGGATTTATTTGGACAATGTTATCAACTGACACCAGGGTCTTTATAATATCCTGTTATGTCTCTATGGCTGACTATCCAATACAATAAAGACCAAAGAGGTGCGTCAAGTAAAAATGTGTATTTGGATGTGTATGTATTTTTGAATCTAACTTCATTGTGATTGTGATTTGTAAATGAGACCCTGGGTGTCAATGAGATTTTACCTGTATAAATAAAGGTTAATAAAAAAAATAAAATAAAAATTGGTTCAATGTAATTGTGTAAAATATATAGTGTTAGGCCAGAAACTAAAGAAATAGGCTACAGCTGAAATATGTAGAAATGGCTATAATAAGATTCAAAAGGTGTCAATATTTGGATATGACCCCGACCCCAGTCACTCCCCATTCACAAGTACAGACTTAAGCATCGGGCTGGGGCTTCCTTGTGAGTTGAACCACCAAACAGCTTTCCGGTGATGGAAGCCTTGTAAGGGCGCATTCACACTAGGCAATACGTAGAGTGCCCAAGAACACTTGCAACTAAAAGTCTAGTTTGTTTTTTTCCTTGGGGCCGGGTAATGCTAGCCTGGAAATCCAGACCCATATCTAAAACGATAGAGGGTCTGGCCACGATCAATAGTAAATGCTAACTCAAGGGGCGGCTCCTACTCGTGCATTTCAATTAAATTACATTTTTTCCCGTGGTCGGTCGGCAAAACAGAACATTCCTCTTACTTGCTAATGAAATATTTGAGTGCCGTCTTCCAAATCGTAAAGGGTTGAGGCCAAAGCCGTCTCAAAGTCAAACAACATATCCGCAGCGATTCAGATAAGGAGAAACTTCCCCCAAAAGGTCAATACAAACGTGCAAACATGACCTAGTTCAGATTTATAGCAAGCAAAGGCTGTGTGTACCCTGAGTGACCTTTGAGTAAAGTTGACTGTTAAAGACGGAATGTGTGGCCCTTCAAAAAGATGTCCCACTGCGATATGCAATTCAAAATCAAATCAAACAAGGCCAAACTGACACTACTTCTAAATGTAGCTTTCCTTTACACACACACACACTTCTACTGTTTTATTGAACACTGTGTGATTATATACGAGTCTGATGTTTGGGGGCGGGACTCGATAAGCCTTAGGCTTCTTCCATCACCCTTCGGACAACACTAATTAAGATGTATGATGTGAAAGAGATAATTGTGTATTGTGTGGAATTGTCCGAAAGAATAATAATAAATAAATAAATAAATAAAAATTTATATTGATCGAGCCACAAAATGAAGGCAATTTATGTGACTACGTAATGGACAATTAAGCTTTTTGAATTTGGGAGAAACACAGGAATTTGCATCACACCCAAGCTCAAATAGGCCTTGAACTTTTTGAACAAAGTCCCCTTTCTTGTAATGTGCCCTATGGGTTAACTTAACTTATTCTTAGTAAAAATACATTCCGCTTCAGACAGTGAAAAAAGCATAACGTCTGTAGTGTATGACCTACTATAGCCTCCACGGATAAACACGTTATGAGACTTCGCAAATAGGTCACAGCCACTTAACAAACTGAAGCACTTGGAATTTATCAACAACTTCCTGCGCCCTCCTGTCCTTCTAAAAAAAATGGCCCCAAGACTAAATGGATCAAAAGAACCATAAGCTATAAATAGAGGGCAGCCTTGGATGGTTGCTTCCTTAGACGCACCAGTGTCTGTATCAAACAAAGGCAGTCTCCAGGCGCGGGGGTGTATGGACACAGCATCTGGACACCGTCACTTTGAGGGGCTGCTTGGAATTTCTCACTTAAAATAGTTCTTAAAAGACTTTTGCTACTTACTCAGGGGAATGTTGACCTGAAGCATGCACGCAATGTCTTATATCACATTTTGAACAGAGAATTGATGGTACACCTGCAAGTCTGGGGATTCAAACCAGCTAGCTTTAGTTGAGCAAAACAATCACTGTGGATGTTAGCATCCGTTGCTAATACAGTAACTATGCCATTTGTCTGCTTCCTCTCCCTCTGAGCTTGGACACTTGTGTTCTGTCGTTTAAATAAATATAAATCTTCACTGTTAAAGATGGACACTCTTCTGTTGTAGTGCACGTTAAGCCTCTATTTAGTTTGAATAGCAAACGTCAAAAGCTATTTAAGACTTTTATAGATGCTATTTATACTTAAGATTATACAACTCAAGGGCGCTCCGGTGGCGTAGTGGATAGAGCGCGTACCATATTGTCTCCGGCCTTCATTGCAGTGGTCGCGGGGTTTCGAATCCGACCCGTGGACCTTTACTGCAGGTCATCCCCACCCCCCCTTCTCTCTCTGTCTCCCCATTTCAACTCAAAACTGTCTAATAAAGCTTGAAAATGCCAAAAAATAATCTTAGAAAAAAAAAAGATTATACAACCGGTGCTGGTGGTGCTTGCCTTTCCTAGAAGAAAATGGCTGTTTAGGAGGTTGTGTATTGTTTCTGTTTTAAACTAGTAAATTTTTAACATACACGCTCTAAAACAATGCAAATCAATTAAAAAGTTGCCAAATGTTTTGCAACGTGATTAAAAAAAAATTGCTCAATAAGACATGGAAAAGAAAAAGCAATGCAATGAGTGAATTCCATATGGGCAAATACAGCATCTTCACAATTGCAAACAAAAAGGAGCCAGGGTAATCCTCTTTGTAGATTTTGACTTGCAAGTCTTGAGGTGAGAGTGCTGCTCTGGACAACATTGTGCTTGTCATTTTAACTGTGTGTGTGTGTGTGTGTGTGTGTGTGTGTGTGTGTGTGTGTGTGTGTGTGTGTGTGTGTGTGTGTGTGTGTGTGTGTGTGTGTGTGTGTGTGTGTGTGCTATTGTCCTTAATTACACTGTGGTACCTTCTTCAGTCTCTCTCTCCCTGGCCGTTGATCCAGACCGGTTCTCACTGGTAGCAGAGGTAGCTGATGAGGAGTTTGGGGATGTCCAGTTGACCTATGACCCTGACGGCCGCCGTGCCCAGCTGTGTCCTCACTGCCAGCCGGCTCAGCTGCTGTAGGCTCATGGGAGTGGCTGCACACAGAGTTGAAAAAGAGAGTTAAAGGTGAAGTAAGCGATTTATTTATGTTAATATTTGTGTTAAATAGCTCTTTATTCGTACAGTGATCACTTATATAGTGTGCGCGTTTCATAAAGCCGATCTCTCAGTCACTCCCTCTGCATGTAATCGGTAAATAAACTTTTCAGGGATCCCACTATTGATAACCAATCAGAAGAGAGAACGCTTCAAACTGGCACCCGTCTCACTGCCGTGCACACGCAGAGCAATAGATCAGTGAATGTGTATGCGCCTACAATGGCGGAGCAGGTAAAAATCCTTCCCAATGTCTGTTTTGATGGTTTTTATCATGTTTTATCACACTTATGGATCTGAGATGGCGCTAGATAACTCGCTGCTTGAAGACCGCAGCGCATTAATGTTGTGACGTGGGGACAAGGGAGGGGACTGCTAACTGCAGTAACTGACAGGAAGTTAGCTAAAATGACCATTCCGCTTACTGAACCTTTAAGTTTTCATTATATATCCCTTAACAATCATGTATAGGTCTGGAATATTAATTGCAATATGAAGTAGTTAAAACGTGGTCAACCGGCTTCCTAAGTGGATGTATCGGTGTGGATGAGTGTATCTCAACACTAAATGTAATTTTGAATTTTAGTGTACTGCATATCATAATATCTTTATTCTTTTCATATGAAATATGGCATTTTCAAAGAATTTCAAGTGGATTTCTAATGCAAATAGTCTAACAAAACTGCCATACATTCCTTGTTTCACACAGTGCAATACGTTCTATATAAAACTCTGTCACTAGAGTTGGGAGGTGTAAATCATTACTCTAACATGTGCATCCAATTGGCTAACCTATCCATCAACTGTATATAACATGAGCATCATGCTAAACAACAGATGCGTCTTCCTGGAAGGGAAAAGTGATCCTTGCTCGCCCTCTGCTGGCACTACATTGACACTACAGCCTTCAAGGATACAAGGGCAAACTACACAAACCGGGTTAAAAGTGAGTGAGTTTGCTTTGCTTTCCATTTCACTTAGTGAAGCACTCACTCTCATATAGCTGTAGGCAGGCAGCAGAGGGAGAGCCAGGCGTGGTGTAGTCCACTGGTCGCCTGTCATGATGATCTCTGGCGTGGATGTTAGCCCCGAACTCCAGCAGTATGTCAATCATGTCCACCAGCATGCTCTTAGCAGCATGGTGCAGAGCAGTCTCATGGAGCCTGGAAGCATTCACCTTAGCACCTGAAAGAGAAAAATTAACATTACTGTGTCAGCTCTGGAAGTGGGTGAGGTATATTGGGGATATTTTTCTATTTTTAAACTAATCCCCAAATGAATACTGCTGACCCTGCATTCCAAATCGCGCAATCTTTCTTTTTTCTATTTTACACCTGATCATAAAAATGATCTAGTTAGGATGCAGTAGGCAGGCATTCATTTATTTATTTCATCATAACCATAGATAGTAAATAATATGGATGTATCATCCGCGCTGACCTCAGTTATTCACATGGCATCCAATAATCCTGGTTTGTGTGCGTCGCCATTTTGTGAGGGGGAGGGAGATAGGTGACGTATACCTCCGAGGCAAAGTGAGGGACAACGGGCGGAGAGCTGTCACTCAAGAGATCGCGCCAATACATTTTAACCTCCGATAAAATAAAAACTAGCGTGGTCCGAAAAAATTCACCCCCCTCAGTGTTGTCATGGAGATATGACCTAAACATACAGACTAAAATGGTTTTGTGGACCAGGCTGTAAATAGGTTTAATAAGACTTCGAAAACAGCCTGTTTAACAAGTGAGTCAATGAAAAATGGCTCAGTCTTGTTACCACCCCCTAGTGGCACTTCCGGTTACTACAGTTGTGGTCACTTCCTTATTGGATGCTGGTAAAAATCGCTGAGGTTGGGGCTTGATCATAACGTTGCGCCTTGATCTTACCTCGAAGTGACATCACTTCCGGTGCACATTGGATTGTGGGTCAGAAGTGCCCAAATAGGATGCCGTTTTCAACACTAAAAATATAGGCCGGATGTAGTAGACATCCGGGTATTCCTAACCATACTATATCCGGCCACAAGAATTGGGACATCTTAAATCTTTTTTCTATCATACTAAATAGTAGATAGTGACGGAAGCGTGGCTGCCATTTAGCGCCTACTGCCCCTCCGACCACCACCTCAAACATACAGCAGTCATACACATTCACATGAGGCAAGGTGGGTGAAGTGTCTTGCCCAAGGACACAACAACCATGACACAAGTGACAGGGCGGGAATCGAACCGCCAACCCTCCGATGATTGGCCGACCAGCCCTACCATCTGAGCCACGGTCCTCCCCACACATACAGACAAGAGTCAAATTCGACACCATGTAGCATCTGGTTTGGTCCTCTGCTTTGCACTGACCTGCATTGAGCAGCACTTTAACACAGTCTGTGTGTTGGTTGACACAGGCCACATGCAGCGGGGTCCCGTGGTACATGTCGTACGCCTCCAGACTAGCCCCCATGGCTATCAGGAGCTTCACACAGTCTGAGTTCCCTGGGACAAATGACAAGAGAGTGCCATATATATTAGACATATATTCATTTAATATCACTTTAAGCAGTCTCAAGGCATGTCATAAGCCGAGGCCCCTCACCTCCGACACAGGCCTCGTGTAGTGGTGAGGCAGTGCGGGAGCAGAGGGCGGGGTTTAACTTGGCACCGTGGTCCAGCAGGAGTCTGACACAGTCCAGACTACCAGAGGAACAGGCCTCACACAGCGGGGTGCTGCCATCCACGTTACGGGCCTCTACCTGGGACACACATCACAGCATTTTACACACACACACATGTATCTCACCCTATTACTACAAGAATCAAGATCAAAGTCACACCACTCTTTCACTCAATTTGTCTGAAAACACTCATGATAGCTACAGAACAGTGTCTTATATCTCATGTGTGGGGTGCATCACGTGTCTTAATCTTCTACAAATAGACAGATCGTTTCATCACAACAAGTCGAACACAAGTCCTTACATAGGTGTTTTCGTCTCTCACAACTGTCTGCTCTTCAAACTCTATTTCCACCACACTCCCCTTTCTGTTTGTTTGTTTTTCTTCTTTATAACATTTTCAACTTCTATACTTTGTTATATCGTTTGGTTTTGCACTATTTAGAATGTATCTATTGTATACATTACCTATGTTTTTTTAAGCCATTTTGATTAAATTGGCCTGACTTTTTTTTACTTTTACCTATAGTACATTTATCATTTGTTTTACCAGATCCTCCTGTACTCTTTTCTTCTACAACAGAGTCAGAGCATCATGGTTCTGCACTTCAATGAAATGTAAGAATTGTGTGTGATATAAATCAATGGACTTAGTTAAGCATTTTCTAAGTGTTTTCCACCAAAATTGGCCATGTAACTTTATTTGAACAGGGACAGTGTACAAAAGAAACATTAACCTTGTTTAGAGCGAGGAGAGATGCATTGTACCAGGTTTTAGCAAACTGCTATTTTCCACCTGTAGTCCCTGGGCAGGTAAGAACAATAAATACAACTAAACTAAACAAGACAGAATAATATCTAGACATGGGATTAAACATTAAAAGGATAACAACATACAATGATATAAATACATAGGCTAAAAAAGTTTACGAAAAGCACTACATTACATATTTTATAAAAAAAATATATAAAATATACCCCTATCCTACTAGCACTACACAATTCTATAAGTGTGTGCAGGTCTGCAGCCAAACCTTTGTCAGACGGGAGAAAGATAGAAAATCATTATGAGTTATTAGATCTGTTGGGATGTGTGTGTCTACCTGTGCTCCTGCATCCAGTAGCAGGCGTACACACTGGGCCTGTCCCCTTTGGCAGGCTTCATGTAGTGGAGTGATGGAGTCCACAGCCACCATGTTGACCGACGCTCCACTCCTGATCAGCTGCTGCAGCTCTGAGGCCTGGCCCTGGGACGCTGCCTTGTGCACCTCTGTTCTCTCTGACCAGCAGCCTTTATGGAGACAATAGAGAATACATCACTGTATGTGTGTACAGATGCAATATTATAAGCAATAGTTTTTTACCTATTGTTGTTCTTATGCTACAGTGTTCATTGTGCTGTCTGGTGTCTTATTGTGCCGTAACTGTCTTGTTTAATGTAAACTTCTTTAACAAGAGTCATGGTTAAAATTGCTAAAATGAAACATAGGCGATAGGCCTAATATGTAGTTTATAACTGTAGTATGATCATTGACAAATTACAATTTGATTCTAGCAAATAATATTGACTCAGCAAGCTGATACTAGAAAATGTATTCTTAAAATATTGTAGATAGAGGGACCATCATTTTACACCAACTACATAGGCCATAACGCTTAGTTGACAAGCATGATGAGTTGAATATGAACTATTAGGCTATGTGAAAATCAGTGTTGGGAACGTTACTTTAAAAAAGTAATTAGTTATAGTTACTCACTACTTGTTCCAAAAAGTAACTGAGTTAGTAACTGAATTACTTTATAATAGAAGTAATTAGTTACCAGGGAAAGTAACTATTTGCGTTAGCCTACTGTAAAAAAAGTTGCTATATGTCAAAAAATTGATTTTTCTGAGCAGTTTTCACAAGTCAGTTGAAATGAGTAGAACAAACAGGCAGGCCTACTTGTAGGCTACATAACCTTCAATGTGTATTGCACATCAATAGACAGCAAGAGGTTTATCCTGCACTTCAAGTATGTTGTTCTCAACAAAAGTAGTAGAGGAAACTGCTGAATGTACCGTGCTGATCTGCTATATCACTGGATTCACTTCAGGGGTGTCGGCTAAAACCACTATAGTAGCCTAAATAATAAAACACTACTTAAGGCCAAAAACGTCAGACTATGAAGCATGAGACGATGAGAGGAGGAGTAAGGATTTATCCTATGTTTATTTCCTTCTTTAACATGCACAGCAGCATACAGATCCCAGGAAAAGAACAGTAGCAATATTCGGCTTGTGATGACACGCTAAACAGCTGTTTCAACCGGCGAATCGCGGCCGTTTAATAACGTGCATAAATTATAACTTATAGAGATGGGAAAACTCCATGCACTTACTCACAAGGGCGATGCAAACAAACTCAGGGAGGGCACGTTTCGACCGTGGATTGATAGGTAATTACTGCGGCAAAGTGCAGGCTCACACAACAGAGAAAAAGAAAAAGAAACTTCACTAAACAGGCGCTCCGGCTGACTGACGTGACGGCGCTAACTGACAGTTGTAATGTCATCCACACTGAATAAAACACAACTTAAAACACACCGGTCTCCTCACTAGCAGTATGGAGCCAGGGGTGCGTTCGGATTACACAGTTTATTCAATCAATTCGTAGTAACGCACCGCATTTAACGTTCAGTAACGATAACGGCGTTGTAACGACGGAAAAAGTAATTAGTTAGATTACCCCGTTACTGAAAAAAGAACGGCGTTACCTAACGCCGTTATTTTAAACGGCGTTATTCCCAACACTGGTGAAAATACAATTGATAGTCATAAGTGCTACACGTTGAGTATTGTCACATAGAGGCTATAGGTAGGCTAACTGTGAATACGTTGTCAGCACTGCACATTTCCTCTGTTCTCATATTACTCTGGTGTTCATGTCTGTCCAAAGCTAGGCCTATTTATACACTCCTTCTGTCGACTCGAGACACACATGAAAACAGGCGGAAGAGATGGCTAATGGCAACAAGAGGGGAAAATAAATGAAGAAAAAAAGAAGAAAATTAATAATGGCAAGACGAAGTATCCTAATAAGCCATATCATACAAGTGTTGGCAGGCAACAGCTGGCTACAGTAAAACATGTAGGTGGTCTGCTGCGGGCTAGCATATTAGCTCGCTCGCTGACATATACCTACTAGACATGCCGAAGTCAAACTGGGACAGGACCTCATTAATTATATAAACGCGAACACGTGTCAAGTCCGTGTCGTCCTTTTATTTCACACTCACCGATATCTCCAAAGAAATAATCATTATCTGTCATAATCCTTGTCCTGCTCTCCCGGCAGAATGAATAGCGTTACCCGCAGAAACAGAGACACGAGATGTTTGTAAACACCGGTTCCTCGTAATGTTTACATGACGTGCGCCACGTGACAAACCTGGAACGTCAAAAGCATGCTGGGATTTGTAGTTTCCGCGCCAAATGTGATATTTAAACCCTCATGCACCCGGCGAAGACATACCGGGCCGAAAACCGGGCGTCGGTCGGATACGTACTTCTCCATTGTCCTGGCTTGTTGTGCTCTGCATAACTTCCTACGGACTGAGAGCAGTGCTGCATACATGCCAGACACTATAGACCAGGAAGGACCAGATAGTGACATTGTTCCAGGGAGATGGATGCAAGACACTGCCCTACTACACTGGGGCGACTGTGGCTCAGGTGGTAGAGCGGGTCGGCTGATGATCAAAGGGTTGGAGGTTCGATCCCCGACCTGCCACCTGTGTCATGGTTGTTGTGGCCTTGCTTGGGCAAGACACTTCACCCACCTTGCCTCGTGTGAATGTCGATAGTTAGCCTGCTATCGGTGTATGAGTGTGTGAATGTTAACGTGGGAAAGGAAAACAGGTCTCCCTTGTAAAAGAGCCTTCGGTCTCAATGGGATTTACCTGTATAAATAGAGGTTAAAAAAAACACGCATATGGACCACCAATGCAGCAGCAAGGGCCAAACAGATTGGGGATGAACTATGTCATCATTTCATGTATGATACTGGTGCAGTGCCTTTTCAACGGGGAAATATATAGGACAGATTGACTGTGTGCAAGATAAGATAACTTGTGTTTGTTTCAATTGTTCAGAAGGATCAATAAAAATTATAATTGCCTCATGTAGCATTATCACTGAAAAAGTCACCCACTACCGTCATAGATGTTGGAAACATGCCACATAGTGGTTGGTAAAAAAATATATATCATAATAATGGAATGTGAAAAGTTCAAACGTCAAGTTAATGTACTCATAAATCCGTATCAGTAGTGACATTTCTTGTGTCAGCTCAATGTGTGGGGTAAACCTGGGCTTATGTGAATGGAGGACCAGACGACTATGGCGGGCAGTTTTTGGCCTGTTATAAGACAATAATAGTGTGATACAGCATATCTTGGCATAGTTGTATTTGCGTGTAGGCTATGTTGGGATGGGGTGAAGGTGACACAGAAGCAAGACAAAATGTGATGTGACAGTGGATAATGGATTTGGTTTAACCCGCAAGTTCCACATCATTTGTATGATTATCCCCGTCAGGACAGTGAAAAAAATACAGGAAAATTAGCTTTAGACAAAATATGTTTTCATTTTAAGAAGTAAAAGTATAAAATACACACAACATCAAAATACAAAAAAAAATATCCTGCGATAACAAAAGTCAAGGATCCTGTCCAGAGGCACTACTTTGTTGTAGTGTCACGTTGTGCTCTTCGCAGAAATTAAAAATGACGTTCTGGATATTGTGGTCAAGGCGAGTCACCAGATGTGGCGGCATCATCCTGTACTTGTGCTCGATGCATTTGCAGGCCACTGTGATGAAGTCCTCCGGTGGCTGTGTTGACCTCCTCTCCAGCACAGCCCCCATCAAGCGCATGAGGCCCTGGGAGGACTCGGACGCGTCATCTCTCTGGAAGGACCTGCTCCGCTTAGCAGGAGGCTCTGCTGAAGCGCACGGTGTGTTGGATGTCTCCAGGTCACTCATTGAAGATTCTGAGATTGGCATTGTCAGATCATCCTCACTCTCTATCTCTTCCTGCCACTCGTCATCCAACCTGACATCAACACTGGCGCCCGTACCGGTGTCATTAGGGGCTGTGGGTTCCTTTAATAAAAAAATAAAATAAAAAAATAAATAAATAAAATCACAAGAATTGATTTAATATCACGGAATCAAAGCATTCATAACAACAGCAGCTCTTTTTTGTTCAGTTCGGCAAAACACAACTTCTAAATTCTTAATAGAATAGATTATACGACGTACATGTAATAACGCAGCCTCTAAAAACAATGCTCACACAAACACTCACATAATAAATAGTATAACATACAGAATAAGACAGTATAGTATAAGACAGTATAAGAATATGTGATAAGTCCATAGTGAACACTAATCAAGCTTCATGTATATGACACATGAGTACTATTTAACAATAGGAGAGCTAATGTTGTAACCTTGTTCAATGTCCTTTCTCTCATCAAGTGTGGCTCGAGGAACTGCAGCCTACGCAAAACCCATTTCTGTCTGGAGGTCTTCTCTACGGCAGAGCTTCCTGATGGAGGGAGCTTTCTGTAGCGGCCGTACTGAGTCCGCAGGGAGTCCCACCTTTTCCTCAGCTCTCTTTCTGAAAAGTTTACAGTTTAGAGTTGAATTTAATGTTCATATTTTTAATTGTCTGGTCTTGTCTCAACACAAGGTATCAACCTACAACATACAGAGGCCTGCAAATACACAGGAACAAAAATAGCTTTTGCTAGTGAATTCGAAGGCAAAACAAGATTACACGTTTAAAAGAAAGGTAATGTTTCGACCCTGCGGTCTCTTTCCTGACTTGCACGCATTTTGTACAGACAAAAATAAGTAGAAGAGAAAATCTTACCTGATATATTCATTTCCTCTGAAATCTGACGCCAGCTTTCAGTCTTCACTCGCCGGTTTTTGTAGTGTTTGTCATCAACCGCGAACAATGACGGCCTCTCCTCCACCATCTTGATAAGTTGTTCCTCCATTTCTGACTGAGATACTGTTGTCAGCTCTCCGAGAGGAGGCTCTGCTGAAGTGCACGGTGTGTTGGATGTCTCCTGGTCACTCATTGCAGATTCTCCGATTGGCATTGTCAGATCCTCCTCACTCTCTATCTCTTCCTGCCACTGGTCAACAGCACTGGCACCTGTACCGGTGTCATTAGGGGCTGTGGGTTCCTTCAAAAAAAAATCATCACAAGAATTGATTTAATATCACGGAATCAAAGCATTCATAACAACAGCAGCTCTTTTTTGTTCAGTTAGGCAAAACACAACTTCTTAATTCTTAAGAATAGAATAGATTATACTTTATTTATTATTGTGTAGAAGAACCATACGACAGACATGTGCTAACGCAACCTCTAAAACAATGCTCACATAAACACTCACATAATAAATAGTATAACATACAGAATAAGACAGTATAGTATAAGACAGTATACGAATATGTGATAAGTCCATATGGAACACTTATGAAGCTTCATGTATATGACACATGAGTACTATTTAACAATAGGAGAGCTAATGTTGTAACCTTGTTCAATGTCCTTTCTCTCCTCTTCAAGTGTGGCTCGAGGAACTGCAGCCTACGCAAAACCCATTTCTGTCTGGAGGTCTTCTCTGCGGCAGAGCTTCCTGATGGAGGGAGCTTTCTGTAGCGGCCGTACTGAGTCCGCAGGGAGTCCCACCTTTTCCTCAGCTCTCTTTCTGAAAAGTTTACAGTTTAGAGTTGAATTTAATGTTCATATTTTGCATGTGCCATTTAATTGTCTGGTCTTGCCTCAACACAAGGTATCAACCTACACCATAACACTAACAGAGGCCTGCAAATACACAGGAACAAAAATAGCTTTTGCTAGTGAATTCGAAGGCAAAACAAGATTACACGTTTAAAAGAAAGGTAATGTTTCGACCCTGCGGTCTCTTTCCTGACTTGCACGCATTTTGTACAGACAAAAATAAGTAGAAGAGAAAATCTTACCTGATATATTCATTTCCTCTGAAATCTGACGCCAGCTTTCAGTCTTCACTCGCAGGTTTTTGTAGTGTTTGTCATCAACCGCGAACAGTGACGGCCTCTCCTCCACCATCTTGATAAGTTGTTCCTCCATTTCTGACTGAGATACTGTTGTCAGCTCTCCGAGAGGAGGCTCTGCTGAAGTGCACGGTGTGTTGGATGTCTCCTGGTCACTCATTGCAGATTCTCCGATTGGCATTGTCAGATCCTCCTCACTCTCTATCTCTTCCTGCCACTGGTCAACAGCACTGGCACCTGTACCGGTGTCATTAGGGGCTGTGGGTTCCTTCAAAAAAAAAAAAAATCACGAGAATTGATTTAATATCACGGAATCAAAGCATTCATAACAACAGCAGCTCTTTTTTGTTCAGTTAGGCAAAACACAACTTCTTAATTCTTAAGAATAGAATAGATTATACTTTATTTATTATTGTGCAGAAGAACCATACGACAGACATGTGCTAACGCAACCTCTAAAACAATGCTCACATAAACACTCACATAATAAATAGTATAACATACAGAATAAGACAGTATAGTATAAGACAGTATAAGAATATGTGATAAGTCCATATGGAACACTTATCAAGCTTCATGTATATGACACATGAGTACTATTTAACAATAGGAGAGCTAATGTTGTAACCTTGTGAGCGAGGGTAAATGTCCTTTCTCTCTTCAAGTGTGGCTCGAGAAACCGCAGCCTGCGCAAAACCCATTTCTGTCTGGAGGTCTTCTCTACGGCAGAGCTTCCTGAGGTAGGGAGCTTTCTGTAGCGGCCGTACTGAGTCCGGAGGGAGTCCCACTTTTTCCTCAGCTCTCTTTCTGAAAAGTTTACAGTTTAGAGTTGAATTTAATGTTCATATTTTTAATTGTCTGATCTTCTTGTCTCAACACAAGGTATCAACCAACAACATACAGAGGCCTGCAAATACACAGGAACAAAAATAGCTTTAAAAGAAAGGTAATGTTTCGACCCTGCGGTCTCTTTCCTGACTTGCACGCATTTTGTACAGACAAAAATAAGTAGAAGAGAAAATCTTACCTGATATATTCATTTCCTCTGAAATCTGACGCCAGGTTTCAGTCTTCACTCGCCGGTTTGTGTAGTGTTTGTCATCAACCGCGAACAGTGACGGCCTCTCCTCCACCATCTTGATAAGTTGTTTCTCCATTTCTGACTGAGACACTGTTTGCACTTGCTTATCACTAGTAATCGTTTTCATTTGATGTTTCCGTTCAGCAATAACAACAACCTTTCATGACCACTTAACACTCTCTGCTGACAAATATTACTGTGCTATGTATTTTGGTTTTGCTCAACAGATTTGTCCCATCACTTCCGTTTTTTTTTTTTTTTTTTTTGGGGGGGGCACAATAAAGATTAGCGCCGCCTGCTGTTACGGAGACATTACACATCATCATAAAAACTGAATTTAAAGTTGTAAACATTTGAAAATTAATCAATATTTGGTAGTTATGATACTTTTTGGTAACACTTTACAATAAGGTACACAAAATTGTAGTACCTACTACATAGATATGTGTTACCAAGGCCTACTACATAGGGTTTTTTTTTCCTGTTACCTACTAGGCCTACATAGGGTTTTTTTTGTGCTACCTAACACATAGGTTTTTGTTTTGGTGTGATACCTACTACATAAGTTTTTTTTTGTGCTACCTAACACAAAGGTTTTTTTTGTGATACCTAACACATACGTTTTTTTTGGTGTTACCTATAGGGTTTTTTTTGGTGTGCTACCTAACAGGTTTTTTTTTGGTGTGTTACCTACTACATAAGTTTTTTTTTGTGCTACCTAACACAAAGGTTTTTTTTGTGTTACATACTACATAGGTTTTTTTTGGTGTGCTACCTAACACAAAGGTTTTTTTTGTGCTACCTAACACAAAGGTTTTTTTTGTGTTACATACTACATAGGTTTTTTTTTGATGTGCTACCTAACACAGGTTTTTTTTGGTGTGTTAAAAGTAACTAAGTTAGATTACAAGTTACTTTAAACGTTACTTTACAGGTTTTGAAACCCATATATCTCAAACACAGGCATACACACTTAGTGAAAGTAACGCATTACCGGCATCACTGGTAACACAACAAAAAAAAACTTATGTGTGAAGTAGGCCTAGCACAAAAAAAACTATTTAGTAGGTAACACGAAAAAAAAACTGTGTTAGGTAGCACAAAAAAAACTTATGTAGTAGGTAACACACCAAAAAAAAACCTATGTGTTAGGCAGCACAAAAAAAAACCCTATGTAGTAGGTAACACAAAAAAAACACTATGTAGTAAGTAACACATATATGTAGTAGGTACTAGAATTTTGTGCACCTTATTGTAAAGTGTTACCTACTTTTTTAATGTTACTATATAATGTTTTCATAGCAGTCTAAAGGAGGGGACATTTCTGTCTGTATACATGTATTGAAATGTGCCTTTTATTGCTTATCATTGACTCTAGACCGTGTTTTTTGTTCGATAAAAATTAGTTGATTTGGTAATTAAGGAGTAGAACTGAAATGGGTTCAAAAGAAAGTTGGCAAAATATTATTGTACGAGGAGACAGGCATTCAAGTGTGCATATCACCGACAATGACATGATTTAATCAGCAACAATAACATCACTTGACACACACAAAATAAATGTGGGGGGAAAACCGAACACATTATAAATTATATTCACATTATGTTGGCCATGATGCTTCTTTGTTCAGAGATGTTAACAGTTCAAATCAACCACCAGTCTTTCATACAGGGTTTTAGCAAGGCCTTCATGTGTCACTCAGTACAGGAGTGTTGAGGGATGGTCACAGTACTGGAGGTAGCTGTGGGTGCGGTGGGATATGTCCAGTTGACCTATCACCTCTGAGGCTCTGGTACCCAGCATCCTCCTCACTGTGATTCTACAAAGCTGCTGCAGGCTCAGAGGGTGACCTGTGGAGAAAGAGAGAGGGGCTATTCATAGGCCTGGATCTCAAGAATCATCACTATGCCACTTCACAACAGTTCACATCTGTTTAAAAAAATGTCTGTTTATCGTGACCATATCGTGATCACATTTTAAAAAGCTAAATATTTAACATTATTTTATTAAATGTACAGTATCCTTTGTCACTACAGGTATTATTAGTTTATTATTTTTTATTTCCATTTACAGTAATCTATTTCGTCTTGATTTTATTTAACCTTATTTTGCATTCCTCTTTATATTAATATAGTGCACCTTATCTCTACACTTTTTATCTGCACTGTATCCTTGCAATACTTGTGTGTTTATTTGTGTCTCAGGCGTTGCTATCTTTACTTGTGTTTTTCTTTGCCTATATTGCTGTGAGGAGCCTGAGGCCAAAAAACGTCATTGCCAATGACTACTGCTGAAATTGTTGTGCATATGACAAATAAACCATCTTGAATCAGGGTAACCCCAGGTATCTCCAAGTTATAGTAAAGTACTTTTTGATACTTTTTAATTTAATGGCAACCTCAGGCCATTCTGGCGAAAGTAGGAAGGATATAATGAAAATCCTGATGCATTTTAAGTTACTTTTATTGAAGAAAACATCTATTATAAACTCACATTATTATACTCACATTGAAATACTGCTTTGTGAAGTATGTGTATATATATATATATATATTTTTTTTAAGATATTTTTTTGGCATTTTTTTATGCTTTATTGATAGTGTAGAGACAGAGTTGAAATGGGGCAGAGAGGGAAGTGACATGCAGAGAGCGACCGCGAGCTGGAATCGAACCCGTGGTCCGCTGCTGGCCGAGGCCCATGGGGGGGACGCCCTACCAACTGAGCTAAGGACGCCCCCAGTATGTGTATATTTAACAAAAAACAAACTGCCTATTTGTCACATAACGACCCCTCTCCAAGAATTCAAAATTGAAAAATGTAAGACCTTTGTAAAGGAAGTAGAACACTTTGCAGCGAAATTAAATACTATTAAATTACTTATTGTGAGAATATTAAAGGAATACTTCACCCATACAGAACCGCTGTTCTATCATTATAAAATCGCTATTGTAATATAATGAATGAGGATTTTCTTTCCTCAGTCTTCCCTTGGCCCAGCTGTCCTGTTAATCCTCACCCTATATTTTTACTAGTGTGATGTCAAACTAGCAAAACGTAGGGTTAGACAGAGAGACCATAAAACACTCTTTCTGCCTTTTCTCAGGCTTGGATGAACCGATTTAAAAAATGTTTGCACATTTAAATACTACATAGGATCTCAAGTTCAACAGACCTTCATATTCCCACCAGTGACGTAGGTCTTTGAATTCAATGCTGTTATATCATTGCATTAACTGACCTTCATAGTACAGGAGGCAGGTGTGAGCGGGCGACCCGGGTGTGGTGTAGTCTGAGGGCTTCCTTCCCCGGTTGTCGCTGGCGTAAACGTTGGCTCCAAACTCCACCAGCAGCTCCATGGCGTCCACCAGGTCAGCCCGCGCTGCGTTGTGCAAGGCCGTCTCGTGGAACTTTACAGAATTCACGTTGGCACCTGCAGAAAAGTTTAAAGGTTCAGAAAGGGGAATGGTCAGTTTAGCTAACTTCCTGTCAGTGACTGCAGTTAGCAGTCCCCTCCCTCGTCACCAGTGTTGGGAACGTTACTTTAAAAAAGTAATTAGTTATAGTTACTCACTACTTGTTCCAAAAAGTAACTGAGTTAGTAACTGAATTACTTTATAATAGAAGTAATTAGTTACCAGGGAAAGTAACTATTTGCGTTAGCCTACTGTAAAAAAAAAAGTTGCTATATGTCATAAAAATTGATTTTTCTGAGCAGTTTTCACAAGTCAGTTGAAGTGAGTAGAACAGACAGGTAGGCCTACTTGTAGGCTACATAACCTTCAATGTGTATTGCACATCAATAGACAGCAAGAGGTTTATCCTGCACTTCAAGTATTTTGTTCTCAACAAAAGTAGTAGAGGAAACTACTGAATGTACCGTGCTGATCTGCTATATCACTGGATTCACTTCAGGGGTGTCGGCTAAAACCACTATAGTAGCCTAAATAATAAAACACTTCTTAAGGCCAAAAACGTCAGACTATGAAGCATGAGACGATGAGAGGAGGAGTAAGGATTTATCCTATGTTTATTTCCTTCTTTAACATGCACAGCAGCATACAGATCCCAGGAAAAGAACAGTAGCAATATTCGGCTCGTGATGACACGCTAAACAGCTGTTTCAACCGGCGAATCGCGGCTGTTTAATAACGTGCATAAATTATAACTTATAGAGATGGGAAAACTCCATGCACTTACTCACAAGGGCGATGCAAACAAACTCAGGGAGAGCACGTTTAGACCGTGGATTGATAGGTAATTACTGCGGCAAAGTGCAGGCTCACACAACAGAGAGAAAAAGAAAAAGAAACTTCACTAAACAGGCGCTCCGGCTGACTGACGTGACGGCGCTAACTGACAGTTGTAATGTCATCCACACTGAATAAAACACAACTTAAAACACACCGGTCTCCTCACTAGCAGTATGGAGCCAGGGGTGCGTTCGGATTACACAGTTTATTCAATCAATTCATAGTAACGCACCGCATTTAACGTTCAGTAACGATAACGGCGTTGTAACGACGGAAAAAGTAATTAGTTAGATTACCCCGTTACTGAAAAAAGAACGGCGTTACCTAACGCCGTTATTTTAAACGGCGTTATTCCCAACACTGCTCGTCACCACATTAATGCACTGAGGTCTTCAAGCAGCGAGTTATCTAGCATCATCTCAGATCCATAAGTGTGAAAAAACATGATAAAAACCATCAAAACAGACATTGGGAAGGATTTTTTACCTGCTCCGCCATTGTAGGCGCATACACATTCACCCATTTGTCACTCTGCACGTGCACCGGCAGTGAGACGGGTGCCAGTTTGTAGCGTTCTCTCTTCTGATTGGTTATCAGTAGTGGGATCCCAGAAAAGTTTATTTGCCGATTACATGCAGAGCGAGTGACTGAGAGATCGGCTTTATGAAACGCGCAAACGCGCACAATATATAAGTGATCACTGTATAAATAAAGAGCGATTTAACACTTATATTTACATAAATAAATTTGCTTACTTCACCTTTAACATGATCTTAGGCTTTGATTAGTTTGGATTTTTTGGATTCCTAACAGCTGAAATGATGATGTTAATTCCACCTCCATACAGTGCTACAACAGCTGACATTTAATCATGCCTTCCCTGGCTCAGCCTTAGTGTATTTGTGGACACTTTGTGATCGGTTTTATCTTTTTCTTTGTCGTGCATTTGCAGCAAGATCGGTTCATTTTCCTTTATATTTTATTGGTTTGTAGATATCTAGACTAGAAGGTTTTTGTCCCGTGCCAGTTGTACTGACACAAGTAATACTATGTTGGATCATGTTACAATAAGCTCATTTCACATACTGTAAGTCCCTGCCACAATTAGTCAACACTAGATTTAACTAAGCTTCTGTATAGCCAAAGCGCTTTACCTTCCCTCTCTACTGTTCTCTTGTCTGATTTTTCATTATTGCTCTTAAACAAATGATTCATGACAATCATCAAAATAAATGAAATGAGTGTTCATTTGTTAAGTCAACACTCACTGCTAAGTTGAAGTTTCACACAAGGGAACCATCTACTGTATTTGTATGCTTAAACTTAAGGGTAGAGATCAAAGAATGTTTAAGAAGAAATTACTCACATCTGTACAGACGGACGAGTAAATTTAGATTAATGGAATGAATGGATTCATTTTCTTGACACGCTCTCTGACCTGCAGTCTCCTTGCTGACCTGCAGTAAGCAGCTCTTTGACACAGTCCACGTGTCCCTTAACACAGGCGATGTGAAGGGGGGGACCGAAGTAGACGTCATAGGCCTCCAACCGGGCGCCGCTGGCTATCATCAGCCTCACCACTTCAACATTACCTGAGAGAGGAATGGAACACAGTGAAGAGCTGGGATTGGATCAGCCTGATCATGCGCTAGCTTCACATTTGTTTCTCTCCCTCAGATCAGTCTGGCATTTCACCAATCACCATGGGGAGGAGCCAACCCATAAAATGGCCAGGCCAATCAGGGTCCGAGTTCTGACCTTACGTTCGTCCCCTTTTAGCTGAAGCAGTTTCCAATTGATTGGTGTAGTCGTCAATCTAGCCTCGCGAGACCAGCCAAGTCTTGTGAGTTTATCGGTCGATGCACGTTGATGTTGGGAGGCTACATCGACGACTGCATGAACCAATCAGGGGCTGCCTTCCACTAACGGACTGGTACCAGGCTATGGTGTGAGATGATTGTCTTTACCTTGTATGCAGGCCTCGTGGAGCGGGGAGGCGGTGAGTGCTGTGAGTGAAGGGTTGACTCTGGCTCCGTACTCCAACAGCAGCTTGGCACACTGCAGGCTGCCTGAAGCACAGGCGTTACACAGGGCAGTGCTGCCATGGATGGTCCGCACATCCACCTGGAAGAACCACAGACACTGTTTGATTTCTTCTGTACAACATCTTTTAGTGGCACGTTACACTTACTAGTAACAATCACAATGTCATTATTTTGTTTTAGAGTGTTGTTGATTAAAATCTATGGGCAGAGGCGGACTTACCATTAGGCAAAGGTAGGCAAGCTACCAAGGTGAAGTTGAAGGTACTGGCCTTCACCTCATTACTTGCTCTTAGGGCTATCTTACTCAAGTGGAAAGATCCTGCTCCTCCTTCCCACTCACATTGGATTAGAGACATTATGTCATGTATGAATTTAGAGAAAATACGTTATACTACCCAGGGATCCGAGAATAAATTTGACAGAATTTGGCGCCCCTTCCTAAATTATTTTAAAAAACCAACAACAATAATACAAGAGTAGCTTTTTTTTTTCATATCGATTGTTTATTTGTTTCTTGTAGCATATATTTTGTTTATGTAATTTTTTAACATTGTGTATTGTTTTGTTTTTTTTGATGCAGGATTGTTTGTGGTTGGGTGGGGGGAGGGGGGTATGGGCGTGGTGTGTTCGGGGGAAGAAAAAGGGGGAAAAACTAAGTCATTGTACTGTATTTGCTTCGCAAATCTTTTGATGAATAAAAAAACCTTTGAAGGAAGCTACCAAGGGCCCCATAACATGCTTCATAAATGGTAAACAACTTTAAACATAAAGTAACTAAGAGGAACTTTCAGTTTTTGATGATTTTAGCAGCCTTTAGACAAGGGGGTAGTGTTTGACTACACCAGTCCCTTGTACACTCTTTCAGAAAGCTTTTTTATTTGTTTTGCTCATTGATTATACATTTCTAAAAAGGTACCTAAATTAGATGAAAATAGTCTTTAATAGATCAATAGGAGTTGATAGGGGGGGAAGAACAAAGGATATCGATGGCCATGCCTTAGGCCCCAATCTGGCCCTGCCCATGGGGACCTTTGGAGACTATAGGTTACTTTAAATATTATTTTAAATATAGTATTTATTTTGAGTTTGCACCACTTTATAGTAGTGTTACTGATATGATGGTGTCCTTAATTATTTGAGCATTTTCTTTCTTTATATCTACGAGTCATGATTGGCCCTCCATTGGTAGAGATACATTGCACCTGTGCTCCAGCCTCCAGCAGTAGCCTTGCACAGTTGGGATGAGCCTGTATGCAGGCTTCATGGAGCGGAGTGATATTGTCCACCGTCACCATGTTGACCGACGCACCGCCCTCTATCAGCTGTTTGAGCTGCAGTGTCCGGCCCTGGGACGCTGCTTCATGCAGGACAGTCCGGTCCGCCCAGGAACCTTAACATACATAGAGGCCTACAGTAATAAAATACAAATATCTACATATTGTGGCATAATGACAGCTTTTGTTCAGGTTTTGTATAGCCTAAATACTTGCACCTCTCACAGGTTTACAAAGCGTTTACCATTTTTTAAAATTAAAAAAATGTATATAGGCCTATATCATAAACGTGTTATTTATATCTTGTTTAAACACCAGCATGTTCACAAAAACAATCTTAACTTTACTTTTATAACGTATTCATATTTTGTTCAAGCTTTTTGCCAATTGAAACACATTTCCAACATGTTGGCTATGCAATATTATTACTAGTAATTCGTCATTGCAACTATAAGCTTTGCCCACGACACAAAAAGGTGCTGTCACGAGCAGGGCACGAGGTAATAAGATTAACGTCAACAAACTTCACTTCCGTTCTTGACATATTGAAGAAAGTTAACATGTTCTGGTGTTTCGAGAACTGTTAACTGAACTCACCAATATCGCAAAGAAACGAACGGCGTGCAGCTGTCACCGCCATGTTTTGCCGGTATAACGTATGCTGGGCTACGGCCATGGACCTATAAAGAAACGGCCAAGGCAGAGGAATCAAAACATCAGTTGACGTCGCGAGTGTCGGACAGAGGCAGCAGAGAATTGTGGGAACCGTAGTTTACGGGGAACCTCCCGTAAACTACGGTTCCCACAATTCTCTGCTGCCTCTGTGTCCGACACTTTTGCCGCTACTGCTACATATTTCGCAGGTATTCCTAAGGTCCCCAATTTAGATACATGGATTCATAGATATAAAATCCATTATAATACAATGTTTGTAATTTGCAAGCATTAAATATTTGGTTAATCTTGTAGAAACATGTATTTAAGTCATAACTATTAAATTATCCTCAGGACTTAATAGTAACTCCAATTATACCCTGAAAAACCTCTCTTGTTAAAGTCCTTGGCCGTAAACCATACCATTGTCAATAGCTTAGCAGTTATGTTATTTAAAGTCAGTGTAAGATAAATGTAAGACAATAAATGAATCCAACACACGTTTGGTTTTTGACAAAGTTGTTTTTTACTTTGCAGTACAGAAATCATTTGAGCCCAAGATGTTTATTTTTTTTTAAGATGTTCAAAACAGAGGATAACGCCGGGGGCTCTTGTCAATTCAATACTGCTGCAGTACACATTTTGGTCCTTCTTAAGCAATTACAGTCAACCACACTTCCCATTAAATCTGCGGTTATTAATGCTTGGGTCAATCCATCACTTTTGCATAATACAGGAACTAATATATATCTCCTCTGATGCGTTATAGTTACTCAAGCTGTTTTGAACACAGGTTCAGGTGGTTTTATGCTGATGACTACAGAAGCGCCCCTTGTGGCTTTGCTTACAGTACATCTCTGGGCTTTGCTGAAGATTAGACAAGAAAAAAGGGTTAAAAAGACAAAACATATCAAGCCCCACACAACCTTTAACCACTTTTAATTTCACAAAATATGACAATATAAGATGGCGGCTGAGGTGGCAGTGAGTCAGCCCGCACCCTGCGGAGGAACACTCATGATTTTACTTCAAGACGCACATAAAGCCAAGCCACTTCTCTCTCACCACGACATGAAAAAATACTTGCAGAGACTAAGATAACTATGTATAGAGAGATATTATAGATTCCTCAAAAACCACCCACTCCGTAAGATGCAATTGATTATGAATTTATCGTTTTGGCATATTTTGGACTATGCATCATCTTAACATGATGAAGCAGAAGAATGTAGGGTATTACTGCATCAAAGGCAATAACGAGTGCAACATATCCTGAATGTGATTTTGAAAATAGCATAGCTCCCTCCCTGAACCCCTATCCAACAATACTATATCATATCTCTATATATCATGAACTCCCTCAATGGGCAAAACCACATATACTTGGATAATCAACCCCGCCCATTGGTGTGTACATTTCTGTGTAAGGTATTTTTTTTTCTATATTTTTTGTTAATATTTCAGTTGTTTGTCGGCAGCGTTGTCTTTGATGATGGGGTGGCTCGGGCCCCACTACTCCGCGGCATCTCCGAAGATGTCCTGCTTCTTGCGCTCCATCTCGGCAAAGTCAAATTCTGAGCCCGTCATCCTCTTGTAGATGTCCTTAATGTCGTCGCAGGTGGTCTCGAAGTGAGTGGTGGCGTCGTACGAGCGGGAGATGAAAATCTACGGGAGAGAACATGGCGATAAAGCGGTTAAAAAAAATATTATTTTAAAGTATTTTTTGAGTCCATATAGAATGAAAGAGTACAAACGATGTAATGTGCTTACATAACAGCAACTTGAAAGCGAATGTATCTAGTGCGTTCAAACTATACCACTGCTTTGGTCCTGCAGCATCTCAATACATGCACACAACCTCCAGTGTGTCACATGTTAGTGTAAGGGAACAAATTGGTTTGTGCTGCTGCCACTTAACAGCTTCATCTGTATAATGAATGATTTAGCTCGTTTGTGACAACTCCCATATGCTTTACATTCAAACTTCTCTATATGAAAGTATTTCATTGCTTTATTCATTGAATTGTTAGGCCTTATAAATGCAAAATATACACATAGAAAAATAATGTAACGATAGCAAACTTTTTTTTTTTTTTTTTAAATCAGAACTGTAAAGTGGCATTTCTTCCCGCAACAAACTGACAAGTGAAGAGATAGACTGCATGTTTACATGGTCAACAAAAGCCAACTGTTTAATTGTGTGCTTGAGGTAACTTATAAAATGAATGTTTTCAAAGCTGGTACAATCTAAGAGATGAGAAGCCAACACAGCATTGACCCTGTCCTTGATTCTAAGAACATGGTTAGATTTTTTTTTGTTCTAGCGAGACCATTGTCGCAATGGCACACAGCTTGGTTGTGATACTTTCCTCAAACAAGTTCTACGTCCACAACATTTCTATAAACTGAAACAATAATAGAAAAAAGAGCTGTGAATATAATATGTTTGAGCTTTTTTTATTATACAGGTAAATCCCATTGAGACCGGAGACTCTTTTTCAAGGAAGACCTGGTCCCATTCCCACGTTGCCACACACACACACACACACACACACACACACACACACACACACACACACACACACACACACACACACACACACACACACACCAATAGCACGCTAACTATTGGGAGCAATTTAGGGTTCAGTGTCTTGCTCAGGGACACTTGAACATTTGGCATGGGGACGACCCTGTAGTTTATGGTCAAACGCCCAACACACTTCACCACAGCTGCCCCATGTGATTTGTTTTCTCATGTGTATGCACGTTTTCTCCCAGTGCTCTTACCTGGCTGTCACTGCCCATGTCGGTGGGAGCGTACTGATCACTGTAGCTGACGATCTTCTGGTCGATGGGATCCAGCAGGTCCAGGGCCGGCTGCACCTCTTTCTCCGGGTTGCCGGTCTCCACCGTGGTGCTGACGATGGCGATGTATTTCCCCTGTGCTGCCACGTTGTGAGCGGAGGAGATCATACAAACGTAGATGTCTGGGGAAACGAGAGAGCGCTTTGTTTAATGCTTTGTGCTTTGCCAGTTAAAAGTGTCATTATTAATTATGGGTTGTTGTTAGACATTAGGAAGGGTCTATAAAGTCTTTCAGTTTGCGGTCCATTTATTTTTCATCTAGGATTCTAGACGTTTCACAAAACCTCTGTTGTTTCAAACATACAAATAAAAAGAAAAAAACAATATCACTTTAATATTACTTACATATTTCATAATTAACCGTCAGTCTCCAAAACACTTTTGTCGATAAAATAAAATAAATACACAGCATAGGCTCCGTGAACATGCATGTTGCTAGCTATGGTGGGCCCCTTTGTTTACATACCCTTTGTTAACATGTTTACAGAGCCTAGCTATATATTAACACCAGATTTTATTTCACATAGCACGGACAGGTGGAGAACTCGAGGAGATACTGATTTTGACAAAGTTATAAAGACAACAAGCGTTCTCCAGAATCCCTGTATCCACCTTTAAGTATTTGTTTTCATTCCTCTATAACATGTCGTATCTGCAAAACAACTTTTTATTTTTTATCCAACATCTACAGAGCAACCAGCTACGAGAAGGACAATATATTTTTACTACAACAATTCTTTTATTTGGAAGAGTAAAGAAATTAGATGAGAATGGCTGTGTTCGGAAAGCCATACTAACGTCCTACTCATACTCATTTTGACTTCAATTTGAGTATGTGACGGTTTGGGTACGCGAGAATTGCCCGGATGAGTACTAACTTCAGGGAAGATTTTGGGTATGGATCGATTGGATACTTTTCCTACTCAACCGCCCCACAATGCATTGTGTCTTTTCAAACAACAAGGAAGGTTTTTTTTTAAATTCTTTATTTACAATTCTGCATTTCCTGCACAACACAGGACTGTATATAAAAATCTAGTTCTATATCTAACCTGTGGAGGGCGGTATTACGCTAAACAGCGTTTAAACGGCCAGACTCTTATAAGAAGGAGAAGAAATTCTTTATTGCTTAAATGTACTTCAGTGTGAATGTTTCGACGCACCTCGCATACTCAATCGATCTTTAAGTAGACAGTATGTAGTATATAGATGTTGAGTATGTAGGAGGGAGGACGACAGTATGACTTTCCGAACACAGCCATTGTGCCAAGTCATGGGCTTGACTTCCTGTGTGCGCTCACCGTGCTTCCTGTTGACCTGGTTCTGGGGGATGATGATCTGACAGGAGTTGATGTCTCCCGTGTTAGCGATGGGGTGAGACAGGATGCAGATGACTCGGATCACCTGACCCACTTTACTGGTGCGCTCCATAAGGTAGCTGGGGTCGCAGATCAGCTGCTTGCACCTGGCGATCTGTGGTGGGCAAACAACCGTCAGAAGGGGCGTGTCTAATTCCTGGACAACTGAGGTACAATAATGGGCAACTGGGAAAGAACATTTTATCATCTATTATTGTGTATGAAAAAAATTAGAGTATATCATTTAACCGGAACGTTTATAGGATCAAACAAGGAGTTAAAGTGTTTTGAATTAAAAAATGTAAAGTAAAATCAATTTAAAATGCTCACCTCTCCCTCAGACTTTACTCCTACCACCTTCCCTTCCTCGATCACAATCTCCTCTATGGGCTTGTTCAACATATACGTGCCTCCGTAGATGGCACTCAGCCTGGATTGGAAACACAATGTGAGAGGTTACCTCCTATTATCAAAAGATACAAGCTGAGAGAACGATAGTACGCTCCATGAAAGTATACAATATCACTAATGGCACAAGACCACATTTAATACCAGCTCTCCATGATTTTCCTGTAAACAGGGACTGCATAGAAAAACAGTGCATTTTGTGTGTTGCATCATACACTTAAATGAACAAAAAAAAACAATGAATGGGGCAGAATGTCAACATTTCTCATTATGAAACAACAAAAAAAGATAGAACAATGACTTTGGTCCATTTAAAATGCCCCAGTGTGCCATATCAGTGAGCCAACACGCACAATACCAGGCTCCTGAAATAGGAGAATTTGACTGAAAACACTTGTGTCATGTGACTGTCAAGTATAACTGGGACAATCGACTGGACCAGAACCAGTTCTTCACATTATCAGTAACACCTGAGCCTCTCCTACTGTGACCAGTCAAAGTGTCTTCTGTGAGAAACATTAGATTTGGTGCTCAGGTACTGCTGCAGTTCATGTCTACAGGCTCCACTAATAGAAGAGCCATGTTGCTGGGACACTGAGCTTCAATAATCTTAAATATATACGGATAGTATTAAGTTAATATTAATTCACTCAGATAATAAATAGGTAGTGCTTGCTCGTAGTATTATCATAAACCAAGTGGACACCATTCATTATAACCAGGAACCACAAACATTGACTCATGACTCTTTAGTTCATTTGCATAAATAGTTGATTTTCTTAAAAAAAAACAAAATCAGAAGCAACTTTAAGCAACTTAAAAGTCCTTGTGCACTGTATGCTGCAGATATAACATAGTGGTAACATAGCCATGCATTCCCCTACCTGGCAAAGCCCTGTGGCAGTTCTCCCAGGCCGTACAGTGGGTAAAGGTACGGGCTCTTTCCGTATCTGGCCAGAGACTCACTGTAAAGCTTTATCCTGTTTATCGCGTTGATGCAAGGTTGATCCAGGTAACTGAGGGCAGAGAGAGAGAGGTGGACATTTAAAACTCCACAAACGGTACACATCACAATTGAGTGCAATAAAAAGGTAAACTAAAGCCATTTGTGAATCAAAAGCAGAAAGCCCACTGACTCGTCTGTGCGGTAGAGGGCGAGGGAGTGTCCCGTGAAGTCGATGACGTCCTGTCCCAGGCCAAACTTCTTGAATATGTCCCTCATGGTGGTGGTGTTGGGGTCCACGCCCTCCATGGTCTTGCGGTCGTTCTCGTCAAAGTTGGCGATGAAGACCAGGAACTTCTTGAAGCGCCGTTTCTCAAACATCCCCATCAGACCTGTAGCAGACCAAACAGACTTAGATTGAGTGGATGTAATGTGATTGTCAGATTGAATAAAACCCATGACAAAATTAGCCAAATATGTCTGGTCTTCATTTGAGGTACTGTGAATACATGATATGTTGGTATAAATGGATGTGTAATTCTGTATAGGTATTCTCACAGATATTAACATGGGGAATATTGATGGGAGGAGGATGGAAGGAGAGCTGCTGCCTTTTTCTTGTCAGTATGTGTATTTTGTGATGTAAAATGGTTATGTAAAAAACAAAACAAAAAAAAAACATAAATGACAAAAAAAAAAGAAAAAGACTGAGTGGATCCGTCAAAAGCGAGATAGGTTGAGTGATAAGCACACTTCACAACATAAGTTCTACATGCAAACAGAGTATTAAAGGTGTGAACAAGACAACAAAATGCAGCAAATTCTTCAGAAAACATTTCCTTGACGGTTTCAAGCTGACCACACATTCTCGTCAGTCATCCTTCACTCACCAGATGTCAGAGCCTCGGTCTCGGTGGAGGGGACCTTGTGGATTTTGCCTCCCTTGTACACGTAGCTGCCCTCGATCACTTTGAAATCCAGGTAGCGAGTCACCTGTGTGATGAGCAGCATGCGCACCAGCTGACCTGAGAATATATGACACCCAAAACATCAGCATTACTATCACAATAACACTGAAAGTAGGCCACTGCTTTATTCAAGAAAACAATGCAGACAAATGACACACAACATACAGCACTAGGCCACAGCTATACTGGGAAAGGAAAATATATAAAGATGTATATGGCAGGTTTTTTGGTTGATACTTTGCAAGCTCTCTGGGCGTAAAGATCAGAGGTTTAAGTTAAAGCAGCATGTGATAAACAGGTGGAGTGTACCGTTGGCCATAAGGAATTTAGGGATTAGGTCCACGTTCCAGTCCCGGCCTTTTCCATATGACTCGGGGGGACTGCCAGGTAGGTTGAAGCGCTTGTACAGCTGAAGGGAGACACACATGTTTTTGATTATTGATCCACAAGCTACAGCCAACAGTTTCACCAGAGAAGCATTTGAAAAAAGAAAGGTAACCCCACGGATTGTACATATCTACAGTGATCAAAGACTGTGTCTGTGTGTGGCTGCACCAATGCTAACATCTCCCTAGCTGGGGCTTAGAACCATAAGCGTTGTTTCCACTGAGCGGTGCGGTTCAGTTTGACATACATTCATTTGCGTTTCCTCTCTCAAGATTTGGAAAGGGTACCAAAATAAGAGAAGAACCGTGATGCGCCCATTTTTGTCACCCTTCCGTTGGGGTACCAACCTTGTGAGAGGGGTAAGGATAAAGTAGTTTTTACTTCTTACTGGATAGCCGATAGAATAGAGAGGACAGGTTCCTGAAGCCCGGGCCACAGACTGCTACTGGGCCCTGCAAAAATGTGCTTCCAGACCATAAGGAAGCCATCTGATTTAAGAAACAATGATTTGAATAAACTAAACAATAATGAATTGTCTCAGCAACTTTATTGTCTTAATACGGCCTTATTTTATTTTAAGAAGGTAACCAGGACAATAGGAAATCAGTCAAGCATGCAGCAGTACATTAACTCTGCGTGCAGATATTACCCTAAGTGTAGCTAAGAAGTCTCCCTTTTCTTTTTGATTCATGAAGCAACCATACCAAATAAGACAGTTGTTGATTAAGTCAGACATGCACTCACATCTTCTAGGGGCGTGAGGGAGGCGCTCTCCGCTCCGTAGTAGGAGTTACGGTCCATGTGCAAAACCTTCTTCCCCTTCACCGACATGATGCCTGATAGAATGCATTCCTGTTGAGAGAGAGCCAAACATAAAAGGATGAATTAGACCAAGATCAACAGTATACTGCACTAAACCCAGCAACATAGCAACATGTAGACACATGCCCTGCGTTCCAAATCACATACTTTTTCTTTTTACTACACCACATACTAAAGTACAGAAGATTTTTAGGGCCACAGGAGAGAAAAAAAAAATCAGATAAGAGGATTTTTTTTTCATGTCACGAAATATCAAGAATAAAGACGAATACTCTATACTATAATGCTATTGGAGTTAGTGGGGCATTTATGTATTTTCAGCATACTGCAATTGACGTGCATGTATTGGGACATCCTAAATCTTTTTCTGGCATACTTAATAGTAGGGAAGTATGGGGATTGGAACGCAGGGATGCATAGAGTCATCACTTTGACTGTATTAAAAGATGAGGAAGATGTTCTCTATAGTGTATATTTGGTTCCTGTTTCGTCACAACATTCATTTTTCTATGTAACAAGACTGGTGGCTGTGTGGAGCCACTGTTCTCATATCAATGGACAAATGTGGTCCCTGTCCGTCATGGATTTGGCTTTAGAATCTTGTGATCTGTCAGGGGAAATAGTCCCCACTTCCCAGTTGTCCTTTCATCTGGACCCCCATTACAAGATCACTGGTTTTATTGATTGAAATATTGAGAGATATTGATATGTTTCGCGACAGCATTGTTGTTTTACCTTTGACCCAACTATTCAATTCAGTTCAATTCAGACCCTTATTTTAACTTGTGAGAGACTGCTGATTAAATAATGATTGGAAATGGCTATACATACTATACACTATTAATGGAGCCATGGTAGCTGAATGGTTAAGGCGCATACCGCATGACCGTAACATCTCTGATTCGATTCCAGAAAGGAACTTTGGTGCGTGTTTCTCTCTACCTCTCACTTCTGCAACTACTGTCAAATGAAGGCAGAAATGCCATGCAAATATTTAGTGAGCTGTGACTTAAAGAGACACTATGCAGTTTCAGAGGAAGGGGCTTTGTTTACAGTTAGTTCACAAAACCTATTTACTCTACATGCAAGTCTTGGTAATGAATAATTCTATCATCAGAAATCAATGTAAAAAATGCAGGAAAATGTACACACGTGCAGAAGTCTGGCATTCCCACTGACTCACCAAAGGCCTTTAATGTGATTACAGCAATGGGTTTGTAGATGCAGGAACATACTGTGTGCATCATATGACTGTGTGGACTTTACTCTGAAACAAGTTTTACTACTGCATGACAGCTTACACTCCGCTTGTACAGGGCACTCACTTATTTGTCACGTGACTTGGTGATGTCTCACAAACACATACACACGCACACCCTTTGTCTACAGACAGTGGCCTGTAATGACACAGGAAGTGACCAGGGTTTTTGTAACACCTCTTTCTTTCAATTATTCAGAGACTAAAGACGCTCCACACCCATTACCTTATGAGTAACAAAGGAGCACGCCATCACAACATTAAGGACAATGTTATCCTTACAGCTGACTACAATCAACGTATGGCAGCTTTCTCAATTTAACCCATAGTTGTATTCATCAAATCAATATGTCTCAACCAATGCTGACATCTGCAACATTTACTGTAGGGAGGGATCAATTGAATGTAGAGTAGTCAATAACAACACTTAAGTTACACAATCGATCAAGCTAACAAGCTCAGCTGAAGTAGAAAATCACAAGCTGTTACAACTTGAACGGAAATCCTGTTGACCACAAAAATATTGTGCTGCTCAATTAATCTAAGAAACATACAGACCTAGACTGGCTTCACAGCGTGGCCAAACCTTGTTCATTGTGTCGCTACTTCATTTAGTTTTATTTAAACAATGAATGGAAAAGGATGTTTTTGGTATTCAATCCATCTCACCTATGGTACTGTCAAATGTAGGGCTACAACAAAACTGTATTGATGAATCGCTTTCCCTGTAGAATGTCAGGAAATTGGGGAAAGTTTCCATCCATAGTTTGGTAAAGCGCATGGTTACATTTTTAAACACCTTATTTTTTCAGACCAACTCAAAAGATATTCAGTTAACAGTGAAGGAAATAAGCACATCATCACAGCAGAAGCTATCTGAGAATTTCTTAGAAGATGACTCAAATGACAGATGAGCAGAGTAAGCGTTAATTTGGTCCGGCACATACCGCTGCTATCCTAGCCAAATGCAGAACTGTATATTAGTTGTACACCACCACTACTGTGAGGTGCACTGGCCATGTGCTCAACCTAAAATTAACTAAACCTCCTATTACCCCCCCACTTCATAACCTCAGTGACATTACCTACTTGTCTACATCCCGCAACATCCAAGCTAGCTTCTGCATAGGTGGTCTCTCCCAAAATAACACAGTGAAATCTGATCTCACGTCCACTTGTTTTATCTTCTGTATGACCATGGTGTGCCATTTAGACTTAAAGGACATAAAGTAAGGTTATACACACATATAGTTAAAGCCCGTCTGACTTGTCACTGTCACTCCTTTGAGGTGACATTTGATTGGCTGTCAACCTGCTGCATCTTATATCAATACAGGATTTGACACAGGGCTGAAGGCGGCCTAGTCATCATCATCACCACCACTACCTCTGCCAGGTAATAGTGGCCAGGGAAACACTCATCCAGTGTGTACACTATAAACCATTGGCACCAGAGGCAAAGTACCAGTTAAATCTTTGACCCATAAAAGAAAGAAAGAAAGAAAGAAAGAAAGAAAGAAAGAAAGAAAGAAAGAAAGAAAGAAAGAAAGAAAGAAAGAAAGAAAGAAAGAAAGAAAGAAAGTTCTAATTCACATACTCTTTCTTTTTACTACACTACATACTAAAGTACAGAAGAGTTTTCGGGCCACAGGAGAGAAGAAAAAAAATCAGATACAGATTTTTTTTTTCATGATGTTGAGAAATGTCAAGAATAAAGAAAAATACTCAAAAATGCTATTGGAGTTAGTGGAGCATTTATGTATTTTCAGCATACTGCAATTGACGTCCATGTATTGTGATATCCTAACTCTTTGTCTGGCATACTAAATAGTAGGGAAGTATGGGTATTGGAACGCAGGGAGAGAGGCAGCCAAGTCCAACGCAAAAGACAAGAGCTGAATGAGTGAATGCTTCAGCTCATAAAGACACAATCACATGACAGCAGCTTTTTACTACACTTTCAAGACCACTGGGCTCACAGGGTCGGCAGAGCAGGGAAAAAGCTAAAAACGCACTATTCTCAGATAAGGTGGGAATGTACAGAGTTGTAAACGAAAGAAAAATCAATTCATTGATGATCAGTAGCCAATTTACCAAGCCAAAAGACTACACAGTGTCCTTTTAAACATTCTACGTGATAATTTGCTGCTTTTTTCTGTTTTCTATAGCTGTTGTATCTCAAGGCCTGGACACACCGGCCCGATAATCGGGCGTCGAACATCGTCGGAGAGTCTGGAGGGGGCGGGGACACAACTCCGTTTGGTGTGTTCGGTGACGTCGGCCGTCGTAGATGTCGTCGGGCTTCTTTTCAGCCGATTCAACATGTTCAATCAGCGTCGGCCAGTCTTTCAGCCGGAGCAATCTGATTGGTGGAGGGTTCGCCCGTCTCTGCTCTACCACGGCAGCGGAGCAGATATTAGTTTCACTTTTGTCAAACATGATTTAGGAAGCTATCGATAAAATCGGAGAATGTCTTAACATTTTTTTGACCGCGTCGAGGAGAATGAAGCTGCCTGCATCGGCAGACTCCATTTTCTGGCGACGGTCGGTAGTCGGACCGGTGTGTCCTGGCCTTAAGGGTTTTTAAGACTGAAGACATCCACTTGAGCTCTGGAAGATTTTGACAAATGCTTCACCGCTGTCAGATGTTTTATAAACACAACATAAAATTAACCAAATGTTTAAATAACCAACTAAATAACTTTGATGAATCGATAAAAAAAATATAGGTGTCTTCCATCACTGCTCTCTAACCTGTAGTTCACTGCACTGGACTTCTCTATAAGTGACACAGACAGCATAGAATTCCACTGCACTATTGCTCGTTTCCTGAAGTAAAAGATGGATCCAACAGTTCTGTTTTCCACACAAGAACTGGCCTTTTAGCATCAGTCATTGATGCTAAACGGACTGATGCACTTACGTATTTCTCTCATCTCCAGGCAACAGGCTGCTCGAACTGGTAAGACAAAGTGTATCCTCATGTGTGAACAAGACTGCATTTTAGATTACTGTTTGATATCTTTGGGGCCAAGCAACTCCCCTAATGTGTCATAAGTAGTGGACAGATGGGAAGAAGGCCCATCCCCCAGCCACTCATACAAAATGCAAAGAAGGAAAACAAACAAAAGGCTTAACCAATCATCTTCAATTTAGACATACAGGATTATTTCCTTTCACATTTTAAAAATGTATTAAGTTTGTTCCATTGGTGACAGATAATATTATACCTAAGCATACAAAAATAGTGTACTACTGAGGTTGAAGGTTTGGAGAACAAAACTAGTGGGCATTCTCTAATGGCATGATATCGTGTTATAAATGAGGAAGCTGTCAGATCTACAGAAGTGAAGTCACTTATTTCCATAACTGTATAAAAACCATGTGAAACTAAAACTACACTGGGCTGGGCTTCTTAGGCTGACTGTCCACTTGCTAACAACCAAACTTTTAGAGTACTCACAGTCTACTTTCAGTTCCTCAGTCTCTGTAGTGGGACCACGCCCAAATGTGAGTCAAATCAATAGTGTGACCACCAAAATGTTTTTCTCGTAGCCTGCAGACAAACACTGTGCAACTCATAAAAAAAAATATAAATACATAAATTTACATACATACGCATTTAACTGTGTACTAAAATTCTGGGAGGTCAGTAAAAGTCCAGAAAAAAACATAAACAAATGTAGCAGCTTGTTGACAGGAAGCTTCACACAATACAGTCGACAGAGTGAGCATTGTATTTCCTTGTCACCTAGCCAGGTCAAAGCAAAGTGACAGCGAGTTAAGTCCCTGTTAGTGACTTGAGTGTCATTTTATCTGTCTGTGCCATGGTGACAACGTGGATTTCCGGGTAAACATTGCCCTACTCACGTACGGGAATAGCTCGTAAAATGCCTACCTTACATTATGCTGAATCAGGTTTTTTTTTTTTAAGTATGAGTTAAATTAAAACGACGCAGTCCAAATTTCCAAGTTATAGATTAGCAATGTATTGCTAAAGTATGTGACGTGACACTTTCATAGTCCAAAGTTAGCCAGCCAGCGGTTTTGGTAAACAGTCAATCCGTTAGTGTCGTCCCTAAAGTCTTCTCGTTTAAGTCATTTATCGTGCTGAAACTTCGTCCAATTCGTGACAATTACAACGAAAGTAACTTAATTTACTCAGCAGTAGCCTGTTGAGTCCACCGCACGAACAAGCTCAGAACGGAAACTTAAAGATAGCTTGTGAGCGAGTTGGCTTGTTAGCTACTTGCCGTTCATACTCCCTTCATCTGATAACTGGTAACATTTACCAAAATACCACTGAGGCTGTGAGAAAGCCAACATCCCAATTAACAAGTACCGTAATTACTCGGTGCAGCTGACACGTACGTATTGTACTGTAAACTGGCTCGTTACTTAGCTTAATTTAGGTCGGCTAACGCTAGCTATACCATTCGCGTATAATCTTATCTTTGCTTGAGGAAAGCTGTGCGATCTGGCGCCCAACTTCAAATAACCGGTTTAGGTGAATGGGCTGGCTACATTCAGAGCGGGCAGGATACATAGTTTACACAGCAACCGACTAAGAGTTGGAATTAATCTCGAAAAACTATCTTTAAAGGCATCGCTAATCTTCCCAGACACTGATAGCATTGCGCTAACAGTTAACGTTAGCTTCTTTGCTCGGTTGCCGTTGACTAGACAGGTAGTCGCCCACTCTCGGCTAACTGCTAAGCTAGCTACTTAGCGCTAGCCCCGCTGATTAGGCCCAGTCAGTTAGTTTAGGGCCGAACTGTCAAGCGCTGACTGCGTCGGTAACAGGTTGCAAATCCTTTCCACGTTGCAGTACCGCGTCGTTCGACTCTTTCTCACCGTCAGCCCGGTCCCCAGGACGATAACGTCGTATTCTTCATTCATTTTTCCAACGTCTTGTACTCCTCCGCTCCTGAATAACGGGAAAGAAGAAAATGGAGATCTGCGAGGCTGAAAATGAGAAGGGGCTGCGGTTCAGCGTCAGGCGCCTCAGGGGCGGGGCTTAGCTCATGTCAATCACTAGGGAGGAGAGGCGAACGTCACAGTAAAAACATAGTACCTGAGGGAAAAGCTTATTCAAGCAGAGATGCAAACGAGGCCAGGCAATGCCTACTGGCATTTCACTAGACACTACAGTCGTTTCTTAAGTTCTTACATCAGCATTCGTTTGTATGCTATATAAACCAGTAAGCCACTACCACTTACTGTAGGCCTGTAAGTTGTTTCAGATTCAGGACAAACTTTTAGTATAGGCTAAATAACATCTCTAGTCTAGCCCAACACTTACACCATGAATTAATTTAAGGTGGAGTCAGCGATTCTGGACAGAGCTTGTTGTCAAAATCAGTACAGGCTAAATATCTCCTTATGATCTACTAGGCCTACCCGTATAGCCTACTGTGTGTGCACTGAAAGAAAAAACAGTGTTAATAACATACCAGTTCACAGAGCCTAGGCTGTGATAGCCTATTTACACTGTATTATTTTCAGCACACGCAAAGTACGGACAAGTGTTGTTTATCCACAAATGTTTATTACCCTTTCATTCTGAGAGTTCCCTGCTGAATAAAAAGTCACCCTCATTCAATTCAATTTGACCTATTTCAAAACTATAGTCTACCTACTTTAGCAGAAACTCGTCAATGTATGTATGATGAGTTCCATTGACAGATGAAGCAGTAGTGATGTGCAGGACAGTGTGGCTTCCCTTCACTGTTCCCACAGCGGATTAGAGCCATGGCCCAGAGGACACACCTGTTTAGCAAACCCAGTGACTGTCATGAAGCTATAGCCTCCATAAGGGCGTTTCACATGGAACGCGTTTGTCGCCCCTGGTAATGCATTCTTGATGGAGAGGCGAGCGGGCAGAGAGAAGGCACAGAATTTGGTGAAGCCGCGGTGCCAGGCGACAATGCGAGCAGAATGTCGCCTACCGTGTGAAACGGCCTTTACTCACTCATCATGTCCCAGGTCAGTCTAAGCACAAGACTGGTTGCAGGCCATACTGGAAGCCAACAGACTAACAATGTACAGGCATTTTAAAATAGGTGCACATCTCATAGCCAGGAGCTCAAAACCCATTTACTTATTTGAAGGGAAAGAAAGGCAAGACCTAAAATTTTAAAAGTAAATCTAAGAAAATACATTATAGAAATCCAATCAGACCAAATCATATACAGAAAGGTGGGCTTATCTGTAGCTAAATCTCATTGCAAACAAGATACTTATACCCAGAGTGGCTCATCTTTTAGCACAAACACCATAATGACCTTTTAAAGGTTTTACTTTTACTTTATTTTTAAGAGGACCTTTTACTTTTTGGAATCACTTATTTGGACTCACAAGTCACAATCCGATCAGGTTGAATGTAAATACGACAGAGTAAAGCAATCTCTAACTCAAGTCATGTGACTTAAGGTAAGCCATAAAATCTTGTCACTCAAGAATAGATTTACACAATCCAATCCAAGCAAACATTTATTGTAATCCACACATGCTAAACTTCAACATCACATACAATTCATGTTTATTTATTTACTTGAATTACATACACAGAGCTGACTGCAAATCCGTGCCCTGTATCACTACGGTATGGTTTACGAGCCACATTCAAACACTCGCACAACGTCTGTTTTCCTAGCCAGTTGTTGCGCTGTAGTGCCGGAAGCGTCCTCTGTGTCTCCGAGTCCCATTTGTAGTAGAGTCCTGACCGTGTCTGCATGCTGCCCAATGCATGCCATGTGAAGAGCTGGGGAGGGAAGAGGACAATGGTGGGGGTTTTGCATGTTTAAAGGTGGAGTCAGTGATTCTGTAGAACACTTGGTTAATAAGAATTGGAACAGGCCAAATACAAGGCCACTTCACACTTTATACACTTGGCATTGTCACAGAGAAACTGAACTGTGCTGAACTGATCTTAAAAGCTGAAGCAATTACATTAAAATTGATTGTGTATTGGACTGCAGATTCTTAAAAAAATAAAAAATAAAAAATAAAAAATGTATGTGTATGTATGTGTATATATGTGTATATATATATATATGTGTATATATGTATGTATGTATATATATATATATAGCTATATATAAAAAAAAAATGTTTTTTGTTTTATTTTTATTTTCTGTAACAGTAACTGTGTATCTGAATTCGAATTTGATGAAAATGGGGGCGGTACCTGATAAGCCTTTGGCTTCTTCCGTCTCCCTTCGGACAACACAAAGTATGATGTATGAATATTTTCAAGAGAAAATTGTGTATTGTGTGGAATTGTCCGAAAGAATAATAAATAAATAAATAAATAAATATCAAAATCCCTTCTAGACAAAATTTGTGAATATATCTCCCCAGGATCCGCTACGTGTCTGTACTGTGTATGTGCTAACACTTTTTTTTTTTAAATTATTATTACACAGCCTAGGCAATGTAAATGGCAATGTAAAAAAAAAGTGGCCTACAGTAGCTATAGCATTGGGGAAACCAGCTCCAGAAGAGGGCCTTGTATCAAAATGCGAGTAGAGTTGAGTGGAGCTGGTACTGTCATATGTCATGGAAAAGCTCCAATAGAGTGTGATACACTATATTCTTACCAGTTCTTCCCTTGCTGTCCCGAACGTGAAGATCTGCCCCCAGCTCCAGCAGTGTCTTTATAGCGGACGAGTGGCCTTCCTGGAAAAAGACAGCGTTTGAAATGACAAATAAGACTAATTGACCGGAGGGTATACTACGAAGCAAACTCAACAGAGCCTGGCTCTCTTTTCTTGATCTGGTTTAACATAACACATACCCTCGCTCAGAGCTAACCGGTATCACAAAGGCAGTTATCAACTTCTTATGTTGAGCGAGGGTTTCAGCTTCAAGCTCTGTGCGCGTCCCCATGAAAGGGGGCGTTTGACCCGTCATTTGACTCTGCTTCCGCACAGAATGGACTGATCTTGTGCCGCTAACTTTCTTTCTTTCTAAAATCTTGATTTCACTCTCAATGTAGCATGTGATACTACAGCAGTTATTATTACTGAACTACTTTATCTGTTCATCTGGCTGAAGAGGAAAAAAGTAACCTATGCTGAATTACAGAGATTGAGGCTGTGTTCGAAAAGCCATACTAACGTCCTCCCTCCTACATACTCAACATGTATATACTACATACTGTCTACTTAACGATCGATTGTGTATAAGAGGTTTGTCGGACCGGTTACACTGAAATATACAGAAGCAATAAAACATTTAAAAAAAAACGTCCATGCCATTTGATAAGACGCAATGCATTGTGGGGTTGTTGAGTAGGAAAAGTATCCGCCATTTAATCAAATGTCCGTAAATGACTATGACTTTGAACATGTCTCGATTACAACAGTGTTGCTCCTAAAGAGTTTTTTTTAATATCACTTTGGAAATCCTACAATGCAATCAAAATCTAAACATTGTAGACACAGTAAAATAAATCAATCCTATTGATCCATATACAAAATGTTCCTGAAAGTTAGTAATCATCCTGGCATTTCTTGTCTACACAAACTCGCATAGACGACCGTCACATACTCCAATTGACATCAAAAGGAGTATGACGTTAGTAGGGCTTTTCGAACAAAGCTTGAGAATGGTGGATGTTTTGTTTAAATCAGTGGTCTAAGGGGTTAGGGTCAGACTTCCACCTAATCTGAAAGACACTTTAATTTTGTCTGACCTTTGCAGCATAGTGCAGAGCAGTGAGTTGTGTCCCAGTGGTCCTCTGGTCCACGTCCACATTCAGGTCTCTCACTAGGAAACACAGCGCCTCATGTTGGCCTGTGACAGCCACCTGGTGCACCGGCTGGGCCCCCACTGTGTCCACTGCTGTCGGGGATGCCTGAAGTACACACATAGTACAATATCAATGAAGCTTATTATACTTTTATTCTCTATCCCAGAGAAAAAAAAACATTGGATGTGTAGTGTGTGTTCTGTATATAATGTATATCTTTTGTACAAACCATGCATTCTACAGTATATCAGCATTCAGCACTTTATTAACCTGTGCAAAAACACTAGAACTTTTAAGTACCTTAGCACTTAAGTACTCTTAGCCCAACATCTTGGTATGTCGTGAGCAACATTTTATATTGTTTGTTTATTGCACTGTTTTACTGTTCTTTTTTTTATTATTGATTTATTAGGTTGGAACCTAAATGTAAATGAGCAACTGGCTTTAATCTTGTATTTTTATATAGGCAACATGTTCATATGTATGCAGTACTGTCGCTATTTTAGAGATTATTTTTTGGCATTTTATTACACAGCTCACGCGGAATAGTTAAGCTTAACTCTCTTAACTTTCTCCATTCATTCTCTATGGTCACTACGAATAATATTTTTTTGGCCACAAGTGGGATTTTGGGGGGGGGGGGGGGGCGCTGTTTCCCCGGTATCTCTCTTAACTTTTACCATTAATTCTCTATGGTAGTTTCTTATCACTACGGATGTAATATATTTTTCGCCACAATACGATTTTGCCATTGATTTGGGGGGGCGCTGTCATTTCGATATATTACTAGTTGGCAACTACGAAAAAGAACTGCGTTGGCCGGGAATCGAACCCGGGTCAACTGCTTGGAAGGCAGCTATGCTCACCACTATACCACCAACGCCGTGATAATTACGACAGGTATAAGATCTGACCGGAGATCAGTTTCGATTGTCTTCATCGCTATACCACCACCGCTGTGATAATTAGGATAGGGAAATAATCTGACCGGAGATCAGCTTTAAGTAATCAGGTATGCAAGAACATAAAATAAATAGTGGGACATTCCAGATACCGGGGAAAACAGCGCCCCCCCAAATTCCACTTGTGGCCAAAAATATATTACATCCGTAATGATAAGGACTACCGTAGAGAATAAATGGGGAAGTTAGTTAACCTTAAATATTCCCGGCCTGGGGCTTTCAGAGGAACTTGAGTTCGAATCCAGGCTGAGGCAATATAAAACTGGTAATTTTAGGATAAAAAGTTACAAAATGATTACATTGACTTCTTTTGATAGTTACATAACACAAATTATGTGTTAAAATGTTATCTTTTAGGATAAGATAATCAAACCCTATGACTTAAGGTTAGACAAAAACATTTATTTTTTTATATGCTGCTACTACTAGTATATCTTCTAAAACTAAATCATAATAAATAAATAACAATTACCATAATTTCTATTGCACCATTCTTGCAATAATCAAAGTGCTGGCATCCTTTAAATAATTATGCAAATCAAATATTCATTTGAAGAAATATGCTTACATTTTGCTTAGTATAGTTCCATATTAAGGAGCTGAGAATATAAATGTACATGTTTAGTTACATTTTATTATCACTTTAACTATCCATATCAAGTAAAGACAGCCACATTTATGCCGAAAGATATTTTATTAAAAAACACAGCTGAAAACGGAATTATTCAACACAAAAAAATAAAAATGACATGCCTGGAAGGATAACATATTAAAGAACAACTAGGCTATATGCACACAGTATATAGACAGGGTATCATGCATCAATAAAAAAGCCGATATTATCTCTGAAACAAATGATCAATCAAAAGTCAGCAACATGTAAAAAAAAAATGTGAATCTCCAATACATTACGGATAAATAAAAAGTCTTGTTTCTACCTGGTGCTTGTCTAAGAGAAGCCTGGCCACGGTAATGTGTCCGTTCCGGGCTGCGTCCATGAAGGGAGTGACTCCACAGCTGTCAGTGCAGTCCGGGGTGTAGCCACATCTTGTAAAGAAAAAGGCCCATTGATGAGTATTATTAAAATGTCGGACCAACAGTATTTTTCCTAAAGCCATTCACACACTTCATAAACATTAAAAAATGAACACTGCATTCCAACAACAACACTGGACTGGAAAAATCGGACAAATTTTGGCACGTTATATGTATTGACTCTGGCACTTCAACAAGCTACCTCACTTATACTGTGTAATGCATTTTTATATTGAGTGCAATGTGTTTTCTGCAGTATGCTAGTGTTTTAAAAAGTATGCAACGTGGGTTTTATGTGTTTTTATGTGTGCTGTGTGTATGTAAGGGGACTTTTTTGCATGGATTGGACTGCATTTATATAGTACTGTAGTGCTTTACTCATTCAACCTATTCACACACATTTTCATACTTGTTAATGGCATCAGAAGCCTGTATTGTTTATTGTTTATTATTTTGGGCATTTAGAGGAAAATGTCTGGGGATGCAAAATTCAGAAGTGACAGGGCTCTTTGTGTATATCTCCAGACCTGATTGAAACATTTCAACTCACCTCTCCAGCAAGATCTGAACAACCTCCTCACAGCCGTGCATCGCTGAACGAGAAACACAGAGAGAATAAGTTATAATCTGACAGTGAACACAAAAGTTTTCCTCACATAACAAATACGAACACATTGAAGGCCTACTTGTGTCCCTTTTTTTACGCCAAGTGCAGCCATCACATCACATACCCCACATCACAGACAATGATACAGTATTTGCTGGTATTACAAAGTCTGTCACGAAACAACTTCGATTTGAAATCGGTTCAAGGGCCTGCGATCGATATGAGACGATATGTTACAACTTGTTACATTTATATTGACTTACAAAACACAACTAAAATATGGTTTTAACATTTTATTTCTGAGCTTTCTGTTGAAATAAACAATTATCTAAGTGGAAATAGTGTCACACACAGAGGTGCAGAGAGATTGTCAAAAATAAAAGCCTATATTAAAGACAGCGATATGCATTGATGTTTGGATTTTGCTATAGTAATCTATTTCTATATTACAACCCTACATGTGCCCATGCCTTGGGAATGGTTAGAGGCTGACATTTTTTTGCCGGGAGACCCAGTGGCGTTATTAATCTCCTGGGCGCCGTTCGCCCTCTAGTGGCTTTGCTGACATTGTAAAATTTGCTTATTCAGTCAAAAACAAAAAATAAATAAAGGGGTGTCTACTTTTATCTTATTATATTTTTAACCATTTACACAATGAATAAATAATATTCTTACCCATTACATGATCAAGTGGACCTTCTTTCTTTCTATAATGTGTTATTTTCTAATATAATTAAATAAATCTAAATAAATACATGCAATTCATTTTCTATCTGATATTAGAGCTGCAAAGTAGGCCTAGTACTGACATTACACATATAGCATAGCATAGGGGGGTGGGGGGGGGGGGGGGGACAAGAGTGGGATTCATTCTTGTTGTTATTTTTCCGGGAATGTGACGGGAAAGGATTTTTATTTTACACTGTTTTTGGGACTGGGAGGTGATGGAAATGTTGTGCGAGTGGGAGGGGACAGGGGGGAAAATCCACTCCCTTTTCACTCTCTACCTTGGGTATTTTCAGTATATGCTTTTACCTGCGGTGTGCAGTGGCGTCCTGCCTGTCTTGCTCTCTGTCCTCCACACATCCGGCCTGGTGAGGAGCAGCTGCTGCACCACCAGAGGCTCTCCCTCCCTGCAGGCCAGGTGGAAGCAGGTCCAGCCGTCTTTGTTCCTCAGTGCGGGGTCAGCACCGTGGTTTAACAGGTCCTGGATCAGCTGGAGGTTTCTCCTAGTGCAGGCCATCATCAGGGGAGTCCTGATAATGAGAGAAGACAAGGGCAACACTGACACCTATAGGCTGACCCGGGGACGTCCACTCAATGTGTTGGCACTGGCAGTCACTATTACAAGCACAAGCTGATATACAACACACACAGTGGTGGGTTTAAAGGGATATATTAAATAGACCGATGGGAAAAATGAAAGTCTTTACAATTTAAAGAAATAACCATACACATTGTAAAGTTCATATTGAATTATTTAATCATCTTAGTTTATAGGCCTACTAGGCTACGCCATCCAACAAACTCGTACACTTTGCTGTGACATTCACCTGGTTTGTCGCATTTTGAAACCTTCACCCTCACATATTGTTAAGATAAATTAATTAATAGCCTACTGCATAAACTCTAAACTAGACTGTTTGAAAGATGTTGAGGGATGTTTGAGGATAAACTGCTGCTTATCACGCGACATATGTAGCCTACATGCTAAAAGCCTGTGAGACTATTACATTATAATTGTAATACAGATAAGAAGCTTTTCTTCGTTAATTTTACCGTTGAGTTTTCGATTAATTTAAAAACATTTTCTAATTCAAACGTTATGCAAGCGCTCTACTCTCCTAAACTAAATTAAAAATATCTCTCCTTCGAGCCGGATTTGAACCAGCGACCTAAGGATTTCAGCATTATGCCACTACAGTCCTCCGCTCTACCAACTGAGCTATCGAAGGGAGCTGTTTCATACATGCACCCAATTCCAATTTATCACCAACAGGGGGCGCTCTGAGTTCACAAACTAATTTAGGGTTATTTACTACCACCAAGTAAATACACTCAGCCAACTCACCAGTCAGCCTTCTTCAGACTGTCCACTTTCGCACCTTCCCGTAGCAGGTAGCTGACACAAGCATGGTGGCCCATGGACGCAGCTTCGTGCAATGGCCGCTTGTAGTCGTTGTTGCACACCTCCACGTCCATGCCCACCCGCTGTATCAAATAGTCCACAATGTTCAAGTGTCCGTGGCGGGCAGCGTAGTGCAGCAGGGTGTCCCCCGAGCGGCCGAAGTGCTTGCTGCTGACAGTCTGGACCGCCGCCGCAGAGTCGCCCGACGCTATATGTTCCTCCAGAGAGCTCAAGTGCCCCTCCTGGGTGAGCTTCACCAGCGCTTTCAAAGTGTCTTCGTCCATGCTGGGCGGATGTTAAAAGGCATTAGGACATGTCACTCGCATGCCGGTGAAGAGGATAGACAAAAGTAACGCTGAGCTGCTTGAAGACATGCTGGAGAGAAGTAATGTTTACCGTGTTTTGGTTCCCAGAGCGGCAAAGAATTAGGTGGCCAACCATGACCTTACACTGTGACTGTCACTCTTTCCACACAGAGAGCTTTAGCCTGACACTATACACGCACACATTTTTTTTAAAATTATAAGTAGTGTCATTGCTATCATTACACATGACAAATAAGATATTTTTGAAATATACACGCAAGAGTTTACAAACAAAAACATGATTCAAAATTCAGCTGTGGACTGGTGGGCAAGCAGCTTCACCTTTGTGGCATTTTGTGCATAGGCTTACGAAGGAGAGCACGCGTATGCATACATTAGGCTAGAAAGTATATAGCCATCATAACATAACAAAGGAATGAAACCCTGTTTAAATAAGGGGAAACGTAGGCCTTAACAATTGAATAATTTAGCCTAACATCTTAAAGACTAGACTTGATAAGAATTTATAGGACTAACAATGTTGGCTTGTTTTATTTTTTTAAAGATATTTTTGGGCATTTTTTTATGCATTATTGACAGTGCAGAGAGACATAGGTGAAATGGGGCAGAGAGGGGAGTGACATGCAGAGAACGACCGCGGGTGGGAATCGAACCCGGGTCTGCTGCTGGACCCGGCCCGGGAGGGGGATGTTGGCTTGTTTTATAACTGTTTTGAACGAGTCAACTCTTGTTGTTAATGACAATCAAAAAATACAATCAAATCGTTTGTAGATTATTATTATAGGCCTATTACTAATATCCAAAAACCTTACCAAAATAACTGCATTGACCACATCTGTTGAAAACGGGGATACACTTTGGTCGTCCTTTCCGACACAGCTGGTAACTCTGGGAAATGTAGTTTTTCGTCGCGGTTTGGACTGTTTTAAATTGGTAGGCCTAATTACATCAAGGATATAAACATTGGCTATAGGTAACTTATCCATTGTTAATAGGCATATAATAGGCCTAAACATATCTTCGAGTCTAGGCCATTAAGTGATATGCGTAGCCTATAGTTTATATTTAAAAAAAAGGCTTAGGGCAGTTCCAGTGTGATTTCCAATAACTGCAGATTATTCTCTCACAGATATTAAAATGTAGGCCTATTATTTTTCAGCATCACAGTGTTTATCTTGTGAGATTGGGCGGGCTCCTCCAGCCTCAGACTGCATGACAAACAGCGCTGGTGAACATGATGCGTCACATCTGGACGGAGGAAGGAGAGGAAAAAAAAGAAAAGAAAAAAAGGTGGGAGAGGAGAAAAGTTGGTGAGGGTATAAGTCTCAGAGTCCAGTCCTTACAACATGGACCCTTAACACCGGGACTGACCACACTCACCCTCTTGCTTCTCTGCTGGTAAGTGCCTTTGTGACATTTTTAAAGGGCTTTAAATGGTGCTCTTATAGTTATGACTGCTCATATACACATCAAGCCAATAGTGCACCTCCTCAATGTATATCTATGTATTTTAAAGTACACAATATAGTGCACTTATTACAGGTATTTGTCTTTGTAGCCTGTGTGTATGTATTTATGTATATTGTAGGCCTATGCATTTTGAGCAACTTAAGCAACCTTGTTGTATTGTTAGAGAAGAGAACTTTTTGTCCTGCTCCACTGAAAAAAATATTCCTCCAAAAAAATTTCTGTGTAACTTTAACATTTAAAAATGAGTGTAATCTGCAAATGCATGAAGCATGACAGTTTTAGATTGTTTGGAACTTAATACTTTTTCTTTATTTAATTTGAGTTTTCCGTGACGCTGCCAGTGATAGCCAACGAGGGAAGTGATTTATGCTCCTGTTGCTTAGCTGGCTTCAAACATTTTGTGTCATTGAAAATTCCATAAAACAACTTAAGTCACTTCCATACTGGTGGATTTTTATAGACATTTTCTATTTTGGTTGAATTCTTGTCTGTGAATAGTGAACTGCTTTATCCAGGTTGGGAATTTTTTACAGTGTGATGACTTAATGTGCTTGGGTTTGTACCCCCAACCCCCATCCACCACACACTTAAAGAGAGGGAGAGAGAGAGAGAGAGAGAGAGAGCGAGAGGCAGTGTGTGTGTGTGTGTGTGTGTGTGTGTGTGTGTGTGTGTGTGTGTGTGTGTGTGTGTGTGTGTGTGTGTGTGTGTGTGTGTGTGTGTGTGTGTGTGTGTTTGTGTGTGAGTGTGAGAGAGAGAAAGAGAGAAAGAGAGAGAGTGAAGTACAAACTTTTATGAACTTCTATAGATCAGGACAAAAATAGTTTACCAGGCAGTAACTAGAGTTGATAAATAATCCAAAAATATTTATTATTTATTTATTTATTGAGCAAATCAGGGAAATAACGCACGGATATAACCCTTAATACTACTAATCAGCATCATATATTTGGAAAATAAATAAATTCATGGATAAACGATTGTGAGAGTTTATATCTGGTGGTACAGTTCTACATAAACTTAAGAAAATGTGACTTTAACTGCATTGAGACTGGAGAAAATAGGCTAATATCACATGTACAACAAAACATTATCAGAGAGTGTTTAGAGGATTACTTATCGTTCGAATGCAGGCCAGAGACAGACAGTGAGTGTACGTGTAGCTAATGACCACCAGATGTGTTGGGCTTGCCACACCATGACAAACGCACCAGAAACAAATGCACAACGCAAACTGCATGTCCTGCCTCGTTGATTCTTAGAAGAGGTGATATATAGAGATGGGCTGGTGAAAACTCGGAGAATGCTTTTATTCAAGAGGTGTGTTGCGTCATGCATTGTGTGATCTTGTCTATGGTCGCAGTTGTGTAAATGTTTAAAGGGGTTGCAAGGGTAATGTATTCCTCGATTAAGCCCCCGCTGGCACCGGAGAAGGAAGGAAGTTGGTGGAAGGTTTTAGATGAAAACACATGTTGTTGTCCTCTGTCTCAATATGTTTACTGCAAGTGGGGTCACACTGGCGGTTTGTCACGGTCACAAACATCAACAACATTGTCTGTCTGTCTGTCCACCCGTCTATCTATGTATGTATGTATGTATGTATGTATGTATGTATCTATCTATCTATCTATCTATCTATCTATCTATCTATCTATCTATCTATCTATCTATCTATCTATCTATCTATCTATCTATCTATCTATCTATCTATCTATCTATCTATCTATCTATCTATCTATCTATCTATCTATCTATCTATCTATCTATCTATCTATCTATCTATCTATCTATCTATCTATCTATCTATCTATCTATCTATCTATCTATCTATCCATCTAAATACTTTAGAAGATAAAAATGTGATATTTTGCTAAAAAATAAATTAATAATTAAATAAAACAAAAGGGCTACATGGTGCAGTTATGACATGTTTTGCACTACATTACAGTTTTTCTCAGTCGCTTTGGTGCTTTTCTCAGATCAGAATGAAAATTCTCATAACTATTAGTTCAACCTCCGCAACATTTAGTCATTTGAGCACATCATAGTAGCAATTCCTCCTTCCTCTGAACAAATTGCAAATGCGTTTGGACATGTATCAGTTGCTTTCATACAATTCTCTGCTGTTTTATAACATTATCATTTGCTTATGTCATGTCAGTCAAAATGAACTATACTTATGGATGCTGAATAGTTGTTCCCAATAAAACTAATAGTCTTCATTTCATTGCTTGAGTCGTTACATACAAAATTGTTGATCTAGTTATCAAATATGTTTTTGTGTGGGATAATGTCCGTTTTCACCACTCACATCTGATCACACAGTGGTTTGCAGCACATGACAGAATGCTGGTTGAATATCTCCCTCCCTACTCCCCATTCCTTAATCCGATAGAGGAGTTTTTCTCTGCCTGGAGGTGGAAGGTGTATGACCGGCGTCCACATGTGCAAATGACCCTGCTAGCAGCCATGGATGCAGCATGTGATGACATTACAGCAGAGTCATATAGAGGGTGGATTCGCCACTCCAGGAGATACTTTCCTCGCTGCATTGCAAGGGAGAATATCCGTTGTAGATGAAAATATGTGGCCAGACAGACAGGAACGTCTGGATGTGCCAGAATGATTTACCTATATATGTTCAGTTACAATATGTCCTGTTATATTGTTCAAATTTGTGCACAGCTCTACCAAAAGGGTGTTTTTTATGTTTGTTCTAAATAAGTGACTGAAGTGTATTTTTCTTTTGCACAATGCTGTAGAATTGCAAAGAGCATATACAGTAAAAATGTGAAACATACGTATTCAGTGTCTTGTACTCACTTACTCCCCTAACTACAGCAATGTGTAACTTTAGTGTAGTTTTCAAATGGCTGTACAAGTAGTTTATAGTACTGTCTTGAGCATTTTCAGGTAGTGTCACCGAGTTCTGATCTTTTTTTTGCATTGGAAAACACTGAGAGAATAAACTGTCATAATGAAAACATGACAAAGCCATTTGACCATCTTGTTCATAAAGATGGTGTCAAGACTTCTCATTTTGATGACACCGGCAGTTTCATTGACATGATTACTTGCTTTTGAGGAATAGACTATCCATTTTGAGCAAGTGACGTACTTTTGCAGGTTATCCACTAGGTTTTGCAGTTTGCACTAATTGTTTTGAGAAATGCACTAACTGCTGTGCAAATGTTAATAGTGATGTGAGAAAAGCACCAAAGCGACAGAGAAAAACTGTAATATGGTCTCATCTCAATGGTTCACTGTAGCTTCTCGGATCATAGAAAAGTATACGTTTATAATCCTTACAGTTTTTCTCAGTTGCTTTGGTGCTTTTCTCAGATCAGAATGAAAATTCTCATAACTATTAGTTCAACCTCCGCAACATTTAGTCATTTCAGCACATCATAGTAGCAATTTCTCCTTCCTCTGAAGTAATTGCAAATCATTTCATTTTACATTTGCAGGTTATCCACTAGGTTTTGCAGTTTGCACTAATTGTTTTGAGAAATGCACTAACTGCTGTGCAAATGTTAATAGTGATGTGAGAAAAGCACCAAAGCGACTGAGAAAAACTGTAACTAAAGCCTTCCAGTCACACATTTTAAATATCTGCCATATTTTTTTAATTCTTTTAAGATCCCTTTACTCTGCATTCATTTGTGCAAAAAAAAAAAAAATACGAGGCCTGTCTCCTTAATAAATATTAAAGACTTTTCAAGTGTCTCTGGTCCGTGCTGCTATGTGTTTCAGTGTTAAAGCTCCACTGAAGGAACAGCCAGATCCTTCACCCCTCCATAAATCATTATCGACGCCAAGTGATATTTCATCTTAAATTTCTCTGAAAGTAAACTTCTCTTGAGTGACTTTCTTTTTCTTCTCCTTGTGTGTGTGTGTGTGTGTGTGTGTGTGTTTGCAGATGGTGCTGGAAGCAAACATGAAATATGGCTCTCCTGAGGAAAAGTAAGTGAAAACATTTAATTTTCATTTAACTTTTATTTATCCTCGAGAGACCAATTGAGGGGTGACCCTCATTTACAATGACGTCGAGATCAAACAAATTCAAAGGAAAAACAACAATACATAAACAATATTCAATGCAAATACATCAAATACACAACAACAAGTGAAGAGAAAAACAATTGAAACATTTACACAGTGGTGAAGAGTGGCAGCAATTAAAATGAAATGGGTGAAAGTACAATATAGCCTAATTAAAACAGTTACAGGTAGAGTTTGGCAGATTTAAGATAGTTTGTTTAAATTGGTTAAAGGATATGAAGTTATTTACTTTAATTTGTTGCTGTAAGTTGTTCCAGGAGTCAGGGGCAGTGAAGCTAAAAGCTGTCTTTCCCAGCTCAGACCGGGCTTGTGGGACATAAAGCATAAGCATGTCAGTGGAGCGGGTCTGATAAAGCCCATCTGAAATTTGCAGCATTTCTGTTAAATAACGAGGAAGCTTCCCGGTCAAGGCTTTGTAAATAAAAATGTGTTTAATGGGGGACCCCCCAACCTTTTCTATAAAAAAAAAAGGGGGTTTTTTTAAGCTCCTTTTTTTAATCTTCTTTAAAGAGGGAGAAAAAAGGGGGCGAGGGGTTTAAGACATGAATGTGATGCGTGCCGGTAACCCCCCCCCCCTAATCAAGACAGGAATAAAACCCCCCCAAAATCTTTTTTCCCTAATAAAAAAGGGGAGGGGGTTTTTTTTTTTAAAAAAAAAATTTTTTTGTTTTTGTGGAAAAACAAATTTTTTTTTAAAAATTAAAAAGAGTTTTTTAACAACATGGAGATATTTGTGTTTGTTTTTATTAAAAAATTTTTTTTAAATATATAAAAATTATTAAATTTTGTTTTTTGGAAAAATATTGGGTTTTGTTTTTGGGGGGGGGGGGTGGGGGGGTTGGGGGGTTTTGGGGGGGGGGGGGGGGGGGGGGGGGGAAAATTTGTAAAGAAAAACTCAGATTGGTATCTTCCGAGTTTAACTGACTACTGTCTATCAGAGAGATAATCCCTAAACCAGCTACATGCAGAATGATCAAAGCCAATGTCATGCAGCCTCTGTAAAAGCAAATGGTGGTCAACAGTATCAAAGGCCTTTGAAAGATCAATAAAAAGTGCTGCACAGTGCTTTTTCTTGTCTAATGCTCTAACAATGTTGTCTACAACCAAAGTCACAGCAGAGACAGTACTGTGGCCTGCCCTAAAACCAGATTGGTACGGGCTCAAAATGGAAGCACTAGTTAGAAATGTTTTTAACTGATTATTAATAAGTGATCCTAGAATTTTTGCCAGGCATGGGAGTTTGGAAATTGGCCTGTAGTTATTAAGATTATTTTTGTAAGGAATTACGTGAGCTTTTTTCCAAATTTTAGGAACTATTCCAGAGGAGATGGAAAGATTAAAAATATGGGTTATTTGTTTTGATATTATCTGTGTCGAAAGCTTGATTGAAAACGGGTCCAAATTGTCCTCTCCCATGTACTTCTTGGGGTTGATGGTGAGGAGCGCATCTACAACAACACTTGTGGGAAGAAGATCAAGGCTGAAAATAGGAGTTTGAGAGACAGGCGGTACGTTACTACTGGTTGTAGAAGATGTACATCCTCCATTCTGAAAGAGTTGACCAGCAGCTATAAAATGTTTATTAAAAGCTAAGCCAATCTCTTTTTGATCATTGAGAGTGTGATCATTTAATTTGATCTGAGTGGGAACTGTGCTAGAATTGTTTTTATTATAGTTCACAGCTTTCCAAAATAGTGCAGGGTTAGAGTAGCAGTCGGAGATTAATTCAAGGTAATATTCGGATTTGGTTTTCCTGACCATGGCTGTGCACTTATTCCTAAATTGTCTAAAAATAGTCCAATTGAAATTATCTCCAGAGCGTCTAGCTAGAGACCATGCTTTATTTCTTTCGGAAAATAAATCAGACAGTTCACTTGTAAACCAGGGGTTTGATCTACTTTTTACTCTATGCTTTTTAAGGGGCGCATGCTTGTTTATAATTGAGGTGAAAGTATTGATGAAATAGTCTAAGGCTAACTCAACATCCGAAATTTCCATAGTGAGTTGAATGTCACTATGACGGAGATCACTTAAAAAGGCTTGCTCATTAAAACCTTTAAAATTACGCTTAATTATGATTTTAGGTTGAGATCTTTTTAAATGAATACTTCTGATACAGGCCACTGGGCAGTGATCACTAATCCCAAAATCAAAAACACCGGCTGAGACTATTTTATTTATTTTATTTGATAGGATTAAATCGATTAAAGTTGATTTTGCTGGGTGTTTTAGATTGGGTCTTGTGGGCTCAGTTATTAATTGTGTAAGAGTAATGTTGCTACAGATTTCTTTGAAAGGTTCAGAGGCACCAGAAAGCCAATCAACGTTAAAATCACCCATCACATTTACCTCTCTATTTACATAACTGGAGAGCATACAGTATCTCACAAAAGTGAGTACACCCCTCACATTTCTTCAAATATTTCACTATATCTTTGGGGCTTCTTAAAACGGGAGATGGAGAAGCGCAAGGTCTCTAATATCGACCAGCTCCGTGATGTTGTCATGAATGAGTGGAAGAGGATTCCAGTGGGAACCTGTGAAGCTCTGGTGAACTCCATGCCCAAGAGGGTTAAGGTAGTGCTGGAAAATAATGGTGGCCACAACAAAATATTGACACTTTGGGCCCAATTTGGACATTTTTTCTTAGGGGTGTACTCACTTTTGTTGCCTTCAGTTTAGACATTAATGGCTGTGTGTCAAGTTATTTTGAGGCGACAGTAAATTTACACTGTTATACAAGCTGTACACTGACTACTTTACATTATATCAAAGTGTCATTTCTTCAGTGTTGTCCCATGAAAAGATATAATGAAATATTTGAAGAAATGTGAGGGGTGTACTCACTTTTGTGAGATCCTGTATGTGTTAGATCGTTTAAGGAGCTAGTTACAGCTGAAGGGGGCCTATACACACCAATTACAACAAAAGAATCATTTGACAATAAAGATAATTCTAGCACGATAAATTCAAAACAATTTGGAACAGAGACAGCATGTAAAAGTGTTACAGAATAACAGGATTTAACATAGACAGCCGCTCCCCCACCCCTTGCGTTTCTGTCTATTCTGAATAAGTTATAAGTTATAATCATTAAATCTGTACTCTTCTTTAACCAGGATTCAGTCAGAATCAAAACATCTGGGTCTGCCTGGGACACTAAAATCTTTACGTGGTCTAATTTATCATGCTTCAATAAACTTCTAATATTTAAGTGTCATTCAAATGTAATGTGAGTGATTTATGGTCTCAGGTGATGAGACAAATAAGAAATGTTCATCTTTTTCTTCTTCCCCTTCATGCTAACAGACTCAGATTTACTTGTGGTTTGATAGACAAATTGACGACAGTATCAGCTTTGAGTGTGTGTGTGTGTGTGTGTGTGTGTGTGTGTGTGTGTGTGTGTGTGTGTGTGTGTGTGTGTGTGTGTGTGTGTGTGTGTGTCTGTCTGTCTGTCTGGGTAGGGGGCAATGAGCTAACCAGATGACGGACTGTTAAAAGTTAAATCTCATGATTCCATTCAGTGTGTGCACAGCAGTGGTATCTGTCCGCACAACACTAAAAGGAGTTGGCTTCCAAAATGAAACTTTGCTTTCCAAAAAACTAAAATCATGTATCCTTTCAATGTGCATTGATGTGAACTGTGACAAGTGTCGCAAGTTCAAATTTCAGATTTTGGTTTGATGTTGTCTGTTTGCCTTACAACCCTTTACTTACAGGGGAAATTTGACTGTGCAAACCAAAACATTTAAGCTAGAAAAACAAAGGCTTTACAATTCAGTTCATAGGATAATTCAAGAGTCGATCCTTAGCAGATTTAAGGATGATAATGAAATATATTTCAAAAACTACACATGAGTTTATCTGGCACACTGCACAGCATTAGTAATGGTACCTGAATGACTGGCCAAATATGTTGACAGTGTGCTGTAACTGTGTGCAGATGGCTGTTGGATTCCTCTCTCTCTGCTCTGCTCTGCACAGACAGGCACCTGGTCAAAAGATGTTTAGGGCTGACATAGTCTATCAAGACACAATGAATCAGCAACCGTTATGATAATGACTCGACTGTGTAGTTATATGGTTCCACAGTTCACTTTTCTTGCTGTTTAAGTTTGAGAAGATCCGTTACACACTTTGTGTCAGTTCTCTAAAAGTATGGAGCCAGAGCCCAGAGGCTATTTGCCTGGATTTACACAAACAATTTGTGTTTTTCCGGGGTTTTCCCTAATATTAATGTCCCACACAAATTCTTGTTTTTCAGATGGAACAATTAAAAAGTATGAGAAGAAAATGGTAAAATGGACTTGACTTATATAGCGCTTTTTAGCCGATTTTGTCAGCCCCAAAGCGCTTTACATCTCTTACCACATTTACACACACACTCATACACTGATAGCAGTAGCTGCCATGCAAGGCGCTCTCTGAACCATCGTGAGCAATTTGGAGTTCAGTGTCTTGCCCAGGGACACTTTGACATGTGGCGGGTAAGGCGGGGGATCGAATCTCCGACCCTGCACTCCAGAGGACGAACCTACCTACCCACTTCGCCACTGCCGCCCCAAGAAAAAACCCTCTCTCTTTTTCCACATCTTCACCTTTCTGGAAACCTGTGTTCAAAAACCCCAGTCAGTTTCTCTCACCTCATGACGTCATACGAGGAGAAGCCACACCCCCCCTATTACCAACCTAACTTAGCATTGCCTCCACCTGTGATAAGCCGCACCCCCACATCCCACCTGAATCTAACTGGTAGTTAGATCAAAACCAGCAGTTAGATTCAGGGCCAATCAGATCAGACTTGGCTTTTTTGGAAGGCGGGGCTTAAAGAGACGGAGTGTTTCAGACAGAGGCTGAAAAAATGGGGATTTAACAATGGCACTGTGGGAAATATAAAAGTAATTTTTTCGGACACTTCGCTATTTATGTGCATGTGCAAAACCTGACTGACTGACTGACTGACTGGCTCCATGTGTTTCAGTTAACCGGGTCCTGTTGGTGCTGCTGGTGCTGATGGTGTGTCTCCTGTTTCACAGCACCCTGCTTAGAGCCTCCACTCAGCCCAAGGTCTCAGGTATAGTGCCACACAGGTTTTATTCAAATCTTAACAGAGCAAACGGAATAGTGTCAAACATTAAAGGATACGTCTGGCAATGTTTAACATTGTGCTTCTTCTTCTTCTGCTGCTTGTTGTCAAAATGACTCTTTGTCAAAATCTGTGTATATAATATCTCCTCACAATCTTGTACCTGTGCATACAGTTTTTGCGCTGAGAAAAAAGCCAGTGTTAATACACAGCCTAGGCTCTGTAAACTGGCAATTACTAGTAGCGGTGGGTTCCCTTTGATTACATACCCTTTGTTTACACGTCAGTTTATAGAGCCGCGGCTGTGTATTAACACCAAATGTCTTCAGCGCACACAGTACTGACATGTAGCAGATCGTGATATTCACCGATTGTGACAAAAAGTGATTTTGTAAACAAAATTTTGTTCTCTAGAATCGCTGACTCCACCTTTAACATGATATGTTTTAATCCACCACTTAAAATAGTCCCCAACCACTGCAACATTTCCTCCTGTTTAAGTGACGTTTGATTTAAACTACAATGAGAAGCTGTTTTAGAAATTACAACAACAACTATTTATTCTGTTTTATCAGCACTTAACTGCAGAGAGCACATATCCATCAATTTTTCTAATTTCTGATAAACATACCCCAATATTAAGGAGTTGGCTTTTACGGCAAGATATTTATTTATTTATTTTTATTTATTTTATTTAACTTTTATTATCCTGGAAATGGGGGGACCCCATTTCAATGGTGTCGAGTCAAACAAATTCCAAGGAAAAACAACAATGCATACACAATATTCAATGCAAATACATCAAATACACAACAACAGGTGAAGAGAAGAAAAAACAAAAAGAAAAAAATAATTGAAACATTTAATAGTGGTGAAGAGTGGAGCAATTAAAATGAAATTAAATGGGTGAAAGTACAATATAGCTAATTAAAACAGTTACAGGTAGAGTTTGGAGATTTAAGATAGTTTGTTTAAATTGATTAAAGGATATGAAGGTATTAGTTTAATTTGTTGTGTAAGTTGTTCCAGGAGTGGGGGCATGAAGCTAAATGTCTTTCCCAGCTCAGACCGGGTTGTGGGAATAAAGCATGAGCATGTCAGTGGAGGGGTTGATAAAGCCCATCTGAAATTTGAACATTTTGTAAATAACGAGGAAGCTTCGGTAAGGTTTGTAAATAAAAATATGAATGTCATCACGTCTTTTTAAGGGAGTACCACCAATTTATATAAAAGAAATGGGTGGAAAATCTCCTGTGATATAACTGTATATCATCAGCATAACAGTTGAACATTTGACCATGTTTGTCAATGATGATGCATGCTCCTCCCTGGTTCCTCTCAGATCACTGGAAGAGCCTCGGAGGCGCAGCGCGAGTTCCTGCAGCCAGAGCGTCCGAGGCCGATGATGTCGTCCCCGTCATCATCTGTGCGTCAGAGGAGCGTATGGGTGCAACCATGGCAGCCATCAACAGCATCCACAGCAATACAGAAGCCAGTGTCTTCTTCTATATTGTCACTCTTCGAGATGCAGTGAAACTAGTGAGGTTTGTGACTCATTTCCAGTGATTCCAAGCTTCCAGGCGCCTGATCTGTGCTCTTATTCCGTCAATGTGTCTGGTGTTGTTTTGAAGGCTAGATGTAGCTGCCTAGTAAGATGACTTGCTTGTTTTTAAACCCAATTCTTTTTTTCTCTGAATCTTCCCCAGGCAGTACATAGAGAAGACTAAACTGAAAGGAATCAAATATAAGATTTTGGAATTTAACCCCATGGTTCTACGTGGAAAGGTGAAGCCAGACTCCTCTCGACCTGATCTCTTACATCCAGTGAGTCCTCGCTTTGGTTTGGTTCACATATGCCGCTTTTCCACCGCACATGTAGCTCGACTCGACTCAACTCGACTCGACTCGACTCAACTCGGTTTGGTGGCAGCACGGGTCGTTTTCCACCGCAAATAGTACCTGCTGAACGTGGGCGGGGTCGTCGTAAGGGGCTGAAAGCCTACTCCGGAGCAAAGTAGCAAAGCAGAAATTACGAGCAGTTGTTGCACTATTAACTGACCCAACCGCCAAAAACACGGATGAAAAATGTTTAAGAAATATCCCCCTTGTATCTGTTTGCTAAAAGAAGTAGAAGAATATTGCTACGGGCCATTAAAAGGGATGGTTGTTGTCCCGATGTGTGACTCTGCCACACAGTCAGCTGTCGGGATGCGTCACGTACATCCCTATGCACGTAAACACGGGCATGATAAAGTTGACTGTTTAGTGCTTGTTTCAGGATACGTGTTTTCAAATGCAAGCCGTGTCTCAGCCTGAATATTTTATTGAGGTAATCAGTTCAGTCCGAGGCTTGTAATGTAATCTCTCGCTATCATGTCTGTCCCAGCTGGCTACTATTTAGCCTAGCTGCTAGCTGCCCTACATGTCTCCTCTCGTATGTAAGTAACTTCCCCAACAACCAACACTGGGTGAGCTTAGCGAATATATGGAAAATAAATTCGGATCTGTGATGCAAATCAAATGAAAGAGAGCCAGAGAAGGCTGCACGTGGCGTAAATGCACTCAAAAGTCCCGGAGAGTTGGGGAGAATAAACAACAGAATGAAGCCGGTAGTCTCTGGCCACTGATTGGCCAGACAATAGTCTCTGGCCAATCAGTGGCCGGCCGTCTGCCGACGTCACCTTTTAGCATCGGCTCAGCTCGCTTGGAACCTAGAGCAAGGCGATACCAAAAAAGCAGCCGCTACGTGGTACCAGGTACCATGAAATTGCGGTGGAAAAGCCAAAAATGCGAGTCGAGTCGAGTCGAGTCAAGCTGATACCATGCGGTGGAAAAGCGCCATTATATCTTCTGCATGCACAGAGGTACAAGTCTTACAAGTGGCACCTCACAATCTTAATAAAGAGCAATTGTTTCAAAGCTGACATAACTTTGCTTTTGTTTTGCAGCTCAACTTTGTGCGCTTTTACTTACCTCTGCTTGATCTTCACCATAAGAGGGTGATATACGTAGATGATGACGTCATTGTACAGGGTATGTACGTGAACATGGTAGGAAGGAATCAATTATTTCATACACTCCTGAACAAGATCTAAAGACCGGGGTAAAATTGCAAGTACGTATTTGCAATTCGTGGTGGTTGATCGTAACCAATTTGTAAGTAGAGCTTCAAAATGCAAACTGGAGCAAGAGAGCAATCAAGCAATTTATTGAAAACTGAATTTAAACTGAATTTAAACTCAAACAGGCTGTTCATCATCTGATCAAAAAGTTAAGTAGCTACGTAGCCTTAAAAACTCTAAAACGCAAACAAAAATGTTCAAAAAAGGACTCAGTAGTGGGTAGGCCCACCGCTCTTGTTGATCACCTCAAAGATTTGATTAGTCATGCTTGATGCAAGTGTTTCCAGGAGTCTGGTTGGAATGTTGCTCCATGGGGTGAAGATGGCTTCATGTAGTGCATCCATGGTCTCAAACTGGCGTCCGTTTTTTGACTAATATAAAGGCTTTTCATGTGTTTCAGGCGACATCAAGGATCTGTTTAATATCAAACTGAAGCCAGGCCACGCTGCTGCTTTCGCCACCGACTGTGACTTGCCCTCTACGCATGAGATGGTGCGCAGCATCGGCATGCAGGTGGATTTCTATGTTTTTTATCATGTCACTTTGGAATATTAACCTGAACGTTTGAAGAGGCAACGCAATGCGTTTTGTAAATAGAATTGCGATACATATTTATATTCAAAAGGATTTTCTTTAATGCATCACGCAACATAGTCCATATCAAATTTATAACGGATGTGTCTTCTTGTAAACCTTAATTTTCTTTAGTTTTTCTCGGCTTTGGTCTTTGAAATATGTGGTCCTCTCCTCTGAGCTCTTCCTCTAGACCACTTACATGGGCTTCTTGGACTATAGGAAGCAGGAAGTTAAGGATCTGGGCATCCATCCAAGGGACTGCTCTTTTAACCCTGGAGTGTTTGTGGCGGACGTCAGCGAATGGAAGAAACAGAAGATCACCAAACAGCTGGAGAAATGGATGGAAGAGAATTTCAGGTATGGGCCGTGTGTGGAAACCCTGGTGGTGCATTTTTGCCACATGTCCAGTTCTTAAGGTGAATCTCTGAGGGGATTTTAAAACGGAACGGCTTTCTTAGGACTTCCTCTTACAGTTACTTAAGTGGGAGTATTTTGTGTAAAACGTAGGGTTAGGATTAACAGGACAGCTGGGCCAAGGGAAGACTGAAGAAAGACTTAGGAAAGAAAACCCTCATTCATTATATTTTAATCATAACATTATAATGATAGCGATTTTATAATGATAGAACACCGGTTATATACATACATATGGGTGAAGTATTCCTTTAAAAGATTTTAGGAGCAGTAGTGCCTGATGTGCCTGATCAGTGACACTTGGATCCCTCTCTCCACCAGGCAGAACATATACAGCAGTGCCATGGCAGGAGGAGTGGCGACTCCCCCCATGCTGATAGTGTTTCATGACAAATACACAATACTGGACCCACTGTGGCACGTCAGACACCTGGGTAAGACCATCACTCCTTTCCACATACAGAAGAATTTCACTATTCTTTCCTGGAAGGCACACTATTATCAAAGATGACAACTCAGTTATTGAATTTTTTTAAAGACGAAAAGGAAACAATTTGGTCAATTTGTGGAATATAGAACAGATGAGACAGCTGTTGACTTAGTACAACTCAATGTATGAGACTGTGTTGCTATTTTACTGAAATAGTGTATCTTTAATCACCAAACTGAAAATGCAACTAAACTAAACTGAAACACTTTAACAAAACTAAAATACTCACATAATATTTTAATAGAGAAGCGAGTAATACAATTAACAGTAATAACGGAAATGAATACAGTAATGGGGGAGTGGAATTATTAACTATGTTTACAGACATAGAAAAATCCTAATTTGTAGCGCCGTCATCTGTGTGTGCAGGCTGGAGTCCAGATGCCCGCTATTCAGACAGCTTCCTACAGGAGGCGCAGCTGCTGCACTGGAACGGCCCATTCAAACCATGGAACTACCCTGCTGTGCACTTGGATCTGTGGGAAAAGTGGTTCATCCCAGACCCCTCCAGAAAGTTCTCCTTAGTACGACCAGAGAAGGACAGCTGAGGTCTTCAGAATGTACCGTGTCCGAGCCACAGGGAGAGGGGGCATCAAGCATGTGAAGTTCAGGACTTCCTTGAACGTTAATGGAGAGATAAAGTTAATTTAATGCTGGGGAATGTTCTCGCAAATGAAACATTCTTGTGAATATTTAATGAGAAACAGTGTTGGCAGAGTGGCTGTTCCATGTATGCTTATAACACAAAATGTGACTAATCTGTAAGCAGACAGAGACCTGTGAAGATATTAGAATATTATTTAGAACAGTGACAAGATGTTTATGGCCTGATGTGTTTTTTGCTAATCTGAAATAAAAATGTCACAACTGCAATTTTCTCATTTTTACTTAAAGGCCTACTTCACCGCTTGGAATATGAAGGTGTATTGAACTCGGAGATCCTGATCCTTATGGTCTCACTGTCTAACCCTACATTTCTCTTTCTGTGACATCACAGAAAGAGAAATGTAGGGTTAGACAGTGAGACCATAAAACACTCTTTCTGCCTTTTCTCAGGCTAGGATGATCCGATTTCAATTTTTTTTGCACATTTATACTTCATGGGATCTCCGAGTTCAATACACCTTCATATTCCAACCGGTGAAGTAGGCCTTTAAATGATTGACATTGAAAACCTTGTAAGAGAGAGTAACTTTTTCATTTAACCAATAAGGATATGTTGCTGATATTTGCTATAATGATAATCTACAGACCTAAATAATGTAAAATAATATGTACTGTATATATCACGTAAATCTGTAACTTTACTGAAAACTAATGACATTCCCATCAACCTCCTTTTAGCCTTTTCTAACATAAAGTCTTTACATTACAACAACAGCTTTTGTAAACCATGGGTTTTCCATGCTTTATTGTCATTACATACTCTCTTACCAGGTAGTTTACAGCTTCCATTCATTGATCATAGGTTATTTTATCAAGTGCAGTGTTGAAACTTGCCCCAGAGTTGCACAATCTATCACGGTGAACATCAAGTCAGCAAAAAGTCAGCTGTATTATGTCTGGATAAAATGCAGTATTTTAACTTGAGCAAGTTGCCAAGCAGTTTTCAAATCTACACAAAATACACCATTGAGGAAACATATGAAACAAAGATGCGTACATTTCAGTACCATCAAAATTATGTTTCCTTTCACACAACAGTGTCACACTTTGAAATGGTTGTGATACTTTAATTATGTTGCTAGTTTAATAGATAGATAATTTCAATACTTTTCATTAAGAAAATCAACCACACATTTGCAGTAAAGACGTTGTGATACATCTATAAGCATAGGACTTGTGTCTTTGACTTCTTAGCATGCAATGACTGTTATTGTAGCTCCACTCTCATTATGTGTTTGGGCTGTCTAACCACAAGTGTCCAATCCAATGTGGCATTTCAAGTGGAGGATATATCTTGTAAATTTCATGTAGTTCAACTGTAACCTGTTATAAGAGATTACCCTTTGGCCTGCATGAAGGGGTGTATCTACACTGAGAAGAGAGGCGTGTCTCACAGTCACATGCTTTTACAGTAAGTGAAACCTAAAGGAACTGAGAGCGACAGCACACTGAAGTCCAGACAAGTCTCTCTGTCTCTCTCTCTCAACAGACAAACAACTTCAGGCTTCTGAACAAAACCAGTGAGTACAGCTGCTGATTTTTATTGTAGTATTCACAGTTATTAAAGGGATTCAACAGAGGAGAGGCAATGCTCACACTACAGGACTTCAAAGCCAAAAGGGTCTGATATGCTTGTTTTTCTGCCAGGGCTTTGTGAGGTGACGCACTGTATTTCATGACATTGTAGGCCCTACTATAATAATTAGCCAGTCCTACTTAAAATGTTTCAGCTATGTGAAACCTAACCACTTGTTTCAACAGGACTTTGGCTGATGTTGCAATAGTGACTGTCATCTCTCTGTTCTTATCTACACTTTCACTTTTGCTTTTAGACATGGCAGCAGCCAGCAGCCTCCTCTCTGAAGATCAGTTTCTGTGTTCCATCTGTCTGGATGTGTTCACTGATCCAGTCACCACATCTTGTGGACACAACTTCTGCATGTCCTGCATCACAGAGCACTGGAATAGTAATGTCCAGTGGCAGTGTCCCATGTGTAAAGAACAGTTCGACAAAAGACCTAAACTGCGGGTCAACATCTTCATATCTGAGATTGCCGTTCAGTTCAGAGAATCTGTTCAAAAGAAAACAAGTAGCTGCTCAGAGCAACAATGTGCCAACGCAGAAGAAGTTTTCTGTGACGTCTGCACTGAAACCAAAGTGAAGGCTCTGAAGTCCTGCCTGGTGTGTCTGACCTCCTACTGTGAGACTCACCTGGAGCTTCACCAGAAAGTCACAGGCTTGAAAAGACATAAACTGATCAATCCTATGAAGAACCTGGAAGACAGGATGTGCAAGAACCATAATAGACCTCTGGAGGTGTTCTGTAGAACTGACCAGAAGTGTGTGTGTCAGTTCTGCACTGAGTCGGATCATAAGCTTCATGACATTGTTCCTTTGGAAGAAGAATATGAAGCAAAGAAGGCCGAGCTGGGAAAGACAGAGGCTGAAGTTCAGCAGAAGATCCAGGAGAGACACCTGAAGATCCAGCAGATCAAGGACTCGGTGAAGCTCAGCAAGGAAGATGCAGACAGAGAGGCAGCAGACTGTGAGCAGGTCTTCAGGGCTCTGATCCGGTCTGTGGAGAAACATCTGGCTGAGATAACTGAGATGATTGAGGAGAAGCAGAGAACAACAGAGAAACAGGCTGAAGGCTTCATCAAAGAGCTGGAAGAGGAGATCTCTGAGATGATGAAGAGAAGTTCTGAGCTGGAGAAGTTCTCACACATTGAAGACCACCTGAATCTCCTCCAAGGCTTCCCATCCCTGAACCCTGGTCCACCCACCAAGGACTGGACAGAGGTCAGAGTTCACTCTTCATATACAGGGATTGTGAGGAGAGCTGTGGCTGAGGTGGAGGAGACACTCAGTGAAGAGATGAAGAAGCTGTGTGCTGATGTTGAGCTGAAGAGGGCCAAGCAGTACACAGTGGATGTGACTCTGGATCCTGAAACTGCAAATCCCCATCTCATCCTGTCTGAGGACGGGAAGCAAGTCAGTCATAGTGATATAAATCAGAATCTTCCAGAGAACCCAAATAGATTTACTGGATTCTATGTCTTAGGTAAACACAGTTTCCATTCAGGCAGATTTTACTATGAAGTTCAAGTTAAAGAGAAGCCTGACTGGACTTTAGGAGTTGCCCGAAAGCCTATCAATGGTAAAACCTTCCATTCCCAACTCAAAGGAAAATGGTCTATATTACTGAGGATTGGAAAAGAGTACAAAGCTTTTGGGGACCCTTTTATCTGTCTCTCTCTAAAGTCCCAGCCTCAGAAGGTGGGGGTGTTTGTGGACTATGAGGAGGGTCTGGTCTCCTTCTATGACGTAGATGCAGTAGCTCTGATCTACTCCTTTAAGGGCTGTACATTCAATGGGGAACCACTCCACCCATATTTTAATCCCTTAAACAATAGTGGTGGTAAAAACTCAGCTCCCCTAATCATCTGTTCATCAGATCACGCCGATTAGACCTATGAAAAGGGGTCTCACTGTCACATAAATGACCTAAAATGACTCAACTAGTTTGTTCAGATTCAAATGGGTTTTGCGTTTTTTATTTGTATACAGTCCCCTCCATAAGTATCGGAACAGTGAGGCCAATTAATTTATTTTTGCTGTAGACTGGAAACATTTGGGTTTGACACCAAAATATGAATATGAGACAATAGATCAACATTTCAGCTTTAATTTCCAGGTATTCACATCTGGATCTGATACACAACTGAGAAGATCGCATTATTTGTAAAGGAACAGCACATTTTTAGGTGAGCAAAAGTATTGGAACAGATAGACTTAAAATAAATTCAAGTGAATAAGACTTAATATTTTGTTGCAAATCCTTCCCTTGCAATAACTGCATCAAGCCTGTGACCCATTGACATCACAAAACTTTTGAATCCTCCTTTTTGATGCATTTCCAGGCTTTCACCGCAGCCTTATTCAGTTGCTGTTTGTTTACTCTCTTCAGTCTCCTCTTTAGCAGGTAAAATGCTTGCTCTATAGGGTTTAAATCTGGAGATTGACTTGACCAGTCTAAAACCTTCCATTTCTTGACCCTGATTAACTCCTTTGTTGTTTTTGCAGTGTGTTTTGGGTCATTATCTTGCTGCATTATGAAGGATCTTCCTATCAGTTTGGTTGCATCTTCCTTTAAATTGGCAGACAAAATGTTTGCGTAAACTTCTGAGTTCATTTTGCTGTTGCGATAATATGTTACATCATCAATGAAGATTAATGAGCCCATCCGAGAAGAAGCCATGCAAGCCCAAGCCATGACAGTGCCTCCACCATGTTTCACAGATGAGCTTGTATGCATGGGGTCATGAGCAGATCCTTTCTTTCTCCAAACTTTAGCCTTTCCATCACTTTGGTAAAAGTTCATCTTGACAACAACACAGTAACACATGATGGCAGCAGCAAAATTAACTTAGAAGTCTACAGAAACATTCTTTCTGCCAATTTAAAGAAAGATGCAACCAAACTGATTGGAAGATCCTTCATCATGCAGCAAGGTAATGACCCCAAAAAACTGCAAAAACAACAAAGCAGTTCATCAGGGGCAAGAAATGGAAAGTTTTAGACTGGCCAAGTCAATCTCCAGACTTAAACCCTATAGAGCATGCATTTTACCTGCTAAAGAGGAGACCGAAGGGTGCAACCCCCCAAAACAAACAGCAACTGAATAAGGCTGCGGTAAAGGCCTGGAAAAGCATCACACAAGAAGAATGCAAAAGTTTTGTGATGTCAATGGGTCACAGGCTTGATGCAGTTATTGCAAGCGAAGGATTTGCAACAAAATATTAAGTCTTATTCACTTTATTTCACTTTAAATCTATCTGTTCCAATACCTTTGCTTACCTAAAAATGTGGTGTTCCTTTACAAAAAATGGTATCTTCTCAGTTGTGTATCAGATTCAGATGTAAATACCTGGAAATGAAAGCTTAAATGTTGGTCTATTGTCTCATATTCATAGTTTGGTGTAAAACCCAAATGTTTCCAGTCTACAGCAAAAATAAAGGAACTTACAGCTGAAGTCTGCGAGTCCTGTGAGCCAAAATTACAATATACTAGGATAATCCATCATGAAAATGTTGATTAAAATGTTAACATACAGAATGTATGAAATGTATAACAATTACCAGAATATAAATACTTAAATTTAGGAAATCAAATCAAATATATATAAACTATCAAGATTAGCCAAATATTCAACGTTTACCTGTAAAACTGGGTCACTTTGAAAATAAAAGGATGAAATAACACCTAGGAACAATACGTCTCTTTCTTATGATTTTACAACTGTCATTTTTACAATTTCATTATATTCTCTATGATTCTAAGTAATTTTTCCCAATTTATTTATTTCAATTATCACTTACAGCACTGGAAAGTATTCGGATTGTATTCTACATTATATTTTGTAGTACTAGAGGTCCCCTCTACATGATCTGGTGAGTGGCAGAAACGTTCTGTGTCAGCTGCTGTTTGCTCTGTCTTACTTTTCTTACACAAATGAAGTCTTTACATTACAACAGCTTTTGTAAACCATGCTGTAGGGTTTTTCCCATGCTTGATTGTCTCTTACATACTCTCTTACCAGGCAGTTGACGGCTTCCATTAATTGATATAGGTTATTTCATTAAGTGGCAGTGTTGAAACTTGCCCGAGTTGCACTATCTATCACGGTGTGTCTGGATAAAATGCAGTATGAGTTTTTTTTACTTGAGCAAGTTTCCAAGCAGTTTTCAAATCTACACAAAATACCCTATTGACGAAACATATGAAACAAAGATGCGTAACATCAAAAATCTCTTTCCTTTTACACAACAGTGTCACACTTTGAAAGGGTTGTGATACTTTAATTATGTTGCTAGTTTAATAGATATATGAGGGACATGCTGATAGGAACAATTTCACTACCTTCCACTAAGAAAATCAACAACACATTTGCAGTAAACACGTTGCGATACATCTATGAGCAAAGGACTTGTGTTTTTGAGTTCTTAGCATGCATTGACTGTGATAGCTCCATGCTCATTGTGCGTTTGGGCTGTCTAACAACAAGTATCCAATCAAATGTGGCATTTCAAGTGGAGGTTATATCTTGTAGGCCTAAATGTCATGTAGTAAAACTATAACCTGTTATAAGAGATTACCCTTTGCCCCGCATGAAGAGGTGTATCCACACTGGGAAGAGAGGCGTGTCTCACAGTCACATGCTTTTACAGTAAGTGAACCCTAAATGAACTGAGAGCGACAGCACCCTGAAGTCCAGACAAGTCTCTTTGTCTCTCTCTCTTTCTCAACAGGCAAACAACTTCAGGCATTTGAGCAAGACCAGTGAATACAACTGCAGATATTCAATGTATTATCAACAGTATTCAAAGGGATTTAACAGTGAATAGGGAATCCTCACACTACAGGACAACAGAGCCAGAAGGGTCTGACATGCCTGTTTTTCTGACAGGACATTGTGAGATGTCGTTTTTCAAGAGAGTGTACAATTATGGAAAAAAATGAGTGTCATCGGATTTTGAAAATAAAAAGCCATTGCATTTTAAGCACTGAATATTTATGCATTGAAATAACGTATCTGAATTTTTTGCAGCATTGAAATAATGTATCTGAATTGTTTGCCGCATTGAAATAATGTAGGCTATCTGAATTTTTTGCCTCTGAATTTAACTCATTACATTTTAAACAACTCATTTTCGCCTTTATTTTACAATGTTCTCAAATTCAAAATCAAATATTCAACGTTAAAAAATTCAACGTGCCAAATTCAACTGCAAAATCCCATGTATAAAATTCAGAGTAAAACTTTGGGGACCCAAGGAAGAGCAATCGATCATAGATGCTAGATCGTATTCAACAAAGAGAGCAAGTGGGAATATTAGCTTGTTGCCTTGGATACCCCTGACTGATGCAGGAAGGCAAATCAGGTTTTAGCCATGACAAACGGCAACGCAAGTAACGATGGTGCTTCGGTGAGTACAAACACGTTTCTATATATATGCTAGCCATTATATTCTTCGCTACACCAACTGCTGTGATAGTGGAGCCCGTTGGAATCTTTCCCTGACGCCGTAGCCTTCCCTAAAACACCGCTGCTGATGGCCTGCTACGGCGACACCACGTATTCATATTGTAGGCCAATACAGTAATACTTTTATTTACGCAGCGCTTTCTTGTTCAGACAGTCGCCTAGGCAACGCACGTCTGCGTGGTCCTGGTAAGTCAGTCGGCTGCTTAGTGTTTTACATTTTGTATGGTTATTTACGTGTTTTTCTGTAGTTATATATTCCTCTTTTTTGTAAGTCGTGTGTAGAGTTATTTCATTATTATCTTTCCTTTTACCTATGTTTATCATGTTGCTTATCGTGCTAAGGTGGTTTTCCACTAATCACACACTGATTGGCATCTTTTTTTAACCTGTCTTTCCCTGTTGTTCTCCTTTTCCTTCTATGATAAAGAGGGGCGCGGCACTGCTGCGACCCTGCAGTTACACTCTCTCCTGTCCACCCATGTTATTGTCACTGTCATTATATGTTTCTTGGCGAGGTGTGAACTGGAAGACACATTTCATTGTTCTGTAACGGTGCATATGACAAAAAATAAATCTGTCTTCTGACTTCACGATGGGCTAGCTCACATGCTAACGTGCCAGCTACATAGCTACTGCTATTTCCAATACAACATCCATAGGTAACCACCATTAAATAAAAAGTAGCAAGATGAAAAAGATAAGTAAATAGTGATCTAACAGCAAGGAATAGGCTAATGATGTGCTTTTTTAAAATGCATTATTTTTATAATTTTTACATTCTGATTGGTAATGCTCACAGCAAGTTTTAAACTATCTAAATTACTAATATTTCAATTTAATTATGTTAAAAGGCACTTCTTATCATAAAAGGTTGATATGAAATTGGAGAATTAAATAATAATCAGTGAATCGAATACATTGCATGGTTATTTGTTATTTCTGGTTTAATTTTGAACAAAAAAAACTAAACACAAATCTCCAAACTCAAACACAACATACAAAATCCTTCACTTCTCTTGCTAAAGCACACTTTACCCTCAAAACAATGTTAACTCTTCAACTAAATTTTCACATGACAAACATACATCATACGAGTAGACATTTCCAAGCACTCAGTGAACACTGGGGTGCAGAATGGAAAACACTACGGTATGAATGCAAAACACTGTATGAATGCTTTATCAGTAGAATTATGCCTTTGCATGTTCATACGCTTTGAAACAACTTTTTTAGTGTTTTGATTTTGTCACATCTGTGTTTGTTTGTTTTTTCAAAACAGTGATAAGCCTCCCCATGAAGAGGCGTGTCTTTGACCAGGTCATGTTGGTCAGGCGTCTGGAATAGGAGAAATCGATCGTCGCCAAAGAGGACCTCGATAACCACAGTATGTTCCACAAATACTTAATTTATATAAGGGGACGCATGTACATGGAGTGGGGGGTGCTGATGCTGTTAAGGCTCAGTTGTGCGAGAGCGTTCGCGTTGCAGAAGTGTGAACTGCCCAGTTTCAGAGAAGCAACAGGGAAATGATCACCTGATATCCAGTCTAAATCTCGTAATTATGGAGTGACTCAGGTTGAGCTGCACTCTCTGTCCAGGCTCCCTCATTGATAGGCCATGATCTATAACATGGTCCACTATAGTGTCCCTGTTGTATGTGTCTCCGTCTGTTGCCTTCTTTGTCCTCGTCCTCTTGTCGCTCTCTCTTGTCCTCTTCCCCTGACCCTTACTGTCTCAGAAAGGAGCTGAGCTCACCTGGGGTCTATTTGTAGTGCTAAGGTTTAGACTGATTGGTATTCAGTTAGTTTAACTTTGTTTCAAGAATTGTGTTGGAGAATTTCAAACACAGTGCAAAGCATATATCGCGTTTGTCAGGTTGGGGCATAGTTACAAAAGTTAGAGGTTGTGATGCTGTGGTCATAGCAGTCACTTTTAGTGTTTACAGTATTCGGCAAAAACTGTATTTGTACCAAATGTGCAGTCTACTATAAATCACAGCAAACAGGAGCTCATCTCTGACCCTTCTATAGCTAAGTGCACAAAAGCCTTTTGAGGTTAGAAATGTGATTGGCAGTGTGTTCTGTGTGAATACCATGAGCGAGAATTCAGGAAGAGTGTGCACGATATAGAGAATTGTGTGTAGTGTTGTGAAAAATGTGTGTTTTGGAATCAGAATATGAGTCTAGGCAGGAAATGTGTTTGGAGTTCAGCAGAATTGGTTTAGCAGTTGGTAACTTGGTTTCAGATTGTGCACAATTTTTGTTTCAGCAGCTTTGGTTTCTGTGTCTTTAATCTTATATGTTGCTGGTCACCAAGCACCAGCCAACCAGTGTTTTGAGGAGGTAACAGTCATGTAATCACTGTAGAACAGAAACAGATGGTATAGCTAACTTCATACTTTGTGTTGCAAATGGACAAGTATATGACTTTTTGAGGTTTTGTAGGTAAAATCTAATAAAGACATTACTTTAATTATAATAAGCAGTGTGGTTGTCTCTAACATGGCAACATTTGCTCAAAGTAGTATTTTATCTGGTGAAATGTATCCTTGGCATGAAAACATACCCTACATGTCTTGTGTTTGTAACTTACTTGCAGCTATACACAATGCTTTAAACTAAATTTATGCTGAACAAACTCTTAAATGACAACCACAAGGAACAACAACAAGGAACAACTGATGGAGCCTCTGGTCGGGTGGTCTGGTCATCCGTCTAAACTGGATGGATCTAGAGAAAGAGACAGGGTTAGAGGCACAGCAAGAGAGGGTTAGGAGATAAAGATGGTGGGAGAGAGGGAGACACAATAATAATAACATTAGTAATTGACTAATAATAACATATGTGGTTGTATCATTTGGAGGACTTGTTGGAAGTAAATTGTGAGTGTTTATTCTTTTGTTTCATAGGGCTCATTGCTGTCTGTACATTACGTGTAGCCTATTTTATGCCCTTAGTTAGAATCATATGTGCTACACAAAGTTTAGTATTATTAAATATGCTACACACCGACAAATATACACGAGATGGCACGGAGGAGACACAATTATATAGGCCTAAATGTAGCCTAACGTAATAGGATTAACCTGAAATGAATATCAATAACACAATCCTGATTTCAGTTCAGCATATCTACAACTGCATTTTTCTTTCATTCTCAAATTTCATATCAACCTTTTATGATAAGAAGTGCCTTTTCACATAATTAAATTGAAATATTAGTAATGTAGATAGTTTTAAAACTTGCTGTGAGCTAGTGTTGTTTTTGGCGGCCTGTTTTAAGTTTAGTTTTAGTCTAGTCTTTGTGTCAAACTGTCATTTTAGTTTGTATAAGTCTTAGTCATGTTTAAACTCTTTTTAGTCTAGTCAAGTATCAGTTGACTAAAAGTCTTGAGCTTTTTAGTCTTCTCTTAGTCAGAATTATCTGTGACTATTTTTGTCTAGTCTTAGTCAACAAAAACTGGTGACATTTAAGTCTAGTCTTAGTCAATGACATTTGTATTTTAGTCTTTTTAGTAATGCAATTATATTTAACCCAGTTAATATAGTACAAGTACCTAGTGTAGTACAGCCAAAAGCAAAATGTTCTTTAAGTCCCCCATTTCACAAGTCAAACAAGGTTATCTTATCGTATTATATTATTTTTACCTTATAGACTCAAGAATACATGCAATTCCAGACACGGAAGACACTCTGATTGATTTTGCATCATATTTATTTGAGCTACCAAACACGTAAGAATGCCGGATTCCTCAACCTGAACAGCAGTCTGGTGGAGCTCGGACAGCTTCTCTTTGTTTTTCAAAATCTCCTGTCTAATGACATACATTTAGATAAAATAAATAGGCCTAAATAAAATAGCTTCAAATGACAATGCCAGAAAAAATTGACATTACATTCAAGTTTAATTAAGAGAAAAAAAGGTTCTTGAATGCTAGAGCTACAATAACATAATAACAAAGTGCAAATAAAATGTTTGTGTATGACTTGTATTGCTTGTAAACTGAAGTCATATTTTGTATAACAAGATAACACAAATGGTGAACCATGAGATTGGAAGCACAGACTGCATACAGTGGAATTCGTTGACATAACTTATTACATGGCACTTTGAAAATCCTATGTAAATCACGGCATTCTATAGGTCTGTTATTTCCAGCAAGACAGACCTCTGTCAAGGGTATAATGACCGTTGCTAAGGACCTACGCCATAGTTTTGATGGATAGACGTCCACAAACAGGGCTACTACTCGTTCAGAAAACAATGGAATACTTTTTCGTCATGACTCAGGAGAGCAGGGAACACAGGAGTCATGGTTAATATCTGACAGGAATCCAGTCAATATGACGTGAGTACGTTTGGCCGCATATTGACAGTTAGCCTATACAGCAGAGGTGGAAAGAGTACAAAAATATTCTACTCAAGTAAAAGTATGATTACTTGGATGAAATTTTACTTAAGTAAAAGTAAAAGTACTGGTCTAAAAATCTACTAAAGTAAAAGTAAAAAAGTAGCTAATTTAAAATGTACTTAGAGTACAAGTTACTAGTTACTTTTTAACAGCGGGAGGGGGCAGGGGTCTCTTCAGTGTAGGGCATTATAAAGACAAACTAGTTTTGTTTAATTAATGCAACACTTTTACAAATTAAAGTGCACAAATTAAACAAATCATGTCACCACACATGTATGGATGTGGGAATTTAACCGGTCTACAGACCTAAACAGACTGCAGCTGCAGTTCTAATAATATAATTGTGTATAATTGATCTAAACCATGGACATTGCAAGGTTAGGCTGCTCGATTTTGACAAATCATAATCATGATTGACATTGTGTAATCACAATTATTATAGACAATTATTCATTGATTGAAGAACTGCAAAATGCACTTATTTAACATTTGAAACCATGACTTTAAACATAGCCTTAGCCTATCCTAATTGAACTGAAAACAAGGAAAATACAAATAGCCTAAGAAAAACATATTTTTAATAATTAAATTAAATAAGTGTCAAAATCAAAATAAACCGTTGCAAATGTTGTTGATAGGGCACGTCTTTTGCTAGCAGGAATGTGAGGGCATATTTTATTTATATCTCATGGAGCTGGCTGGATAAGCAAATTGCATTGTAGGCTACAGTGTTCTTAATTGATGACTGTTGTGGTGACAAGAGTCAAGGAGCTTTAAACTTCCTGTGTTTTTATTCCTTTATTGCTTGGTCATAGACCACTAGGATTCAACTTTAAGTGAGTAAACTAATTGGTTGTGATGTTTTGAGGTGCAGCTGGGTCGCATATGCGTTTTTTCTATCTCTCTCTCACGGTCGCGTATGTCATCTGACTCGCGTGTCCGCGCGTAACATATCTTGCACATTATTTTAGTCTATTAGTTTTACCTTTCTTCTCGACCAAAGGCTGCCTTTCTGCCGTCTTCTGGAAGTTTTTCAAAGCTCTCGGCAACACGCACCGTCTCCATCCTACTCTGCACTGTTAAACTGAAAACTAAACTATCAGGTGAGGGAGGGGCCGATCGCACGGCTGGATGAAAGGTTTGCTGCATTTAAAAGCCTTCACGTCTTCACGTGCGGTACAGTGATAGTTTAACTAGGATTATTTTGTTTTAATGATAAAGGGAAGCAATGTTTGTTGTTATCATGTAGTCGCAATGTGTTCTTTATATGTCCATGGTTCTCTCCTCCTGTCGATCATCCACTGTGTTAGTTTCCGGTATTGTGCCGTAAAAATAAAAGCCCCCCGCGATATTTCTTTTCTCTCCTTTCCCTATCTATTTTTTTTACTCAGTAACGCAGGTGATATAAAATGTAGCGAAGTACAATACTTCAAAATAAACATACACAAAGTAAAAGTAAAAGTATAGGTTTTAAAAATCACTTAAAAAATTACGAGTACACGAAAAAACTACTCAATTACAGGAACGCGAGTAAATGTAATTCGCTTCTTTACACCCCTGCTATACAGTAACTTCAGGCTGTAGCTGGTTAGTCGTTAAAGTTAACCCACCGCCGCAGCTGCATCTTCCATATTGCCGCGAGTGGGGATTGAGGAACTAACGTCGCCTGCTAACTTCCTGCTATTTCAAAATAAAAGTCAACTCACGTTTGTCTAGTTAAATACTCATGTTAAGCCAGTGAAATGCTTTTAATCTGAAGCCGTAGCCTGTTTGCAGCCCCGAGACTCAGGAAACAGAAATATTGCAAAAATAATAATAATGGCGAGACAAAATAGCGTTATAACATTTTGTGTCCTCTCGTTTTTGTCAATGAACATGTTTTATCAGAGTTTTTGTTTTTGTAAACCACATTTAGTCCCGTTTTTATTAGTCAACAATAAAGCATTATATATTTGATTATAGTCTTCGTCACATGACCACCATTTACGTTGCGTCTCGTCTCGTTTCTGTCCCGTGATAAATGTTCGTTGACCACGATATTTTGTCATATATTTCGTTGACAAAAACAACAGTACAGTGAGCATTACCAATCAGAATGTAAAAATAATAAAAATAATGCATTTAAAAAAAGCATATCATTAGCCTATTCCTTGCTGTTAGATCACTATTTACTTATCTTTTTCATCATGCTACTTTTTATTTAATGGTGGTTACCTATGGATGTTGTATTGGAAATAGCAGTAGCTAGGTAGCTGGCACGTTAGCATGTGAGCTAGCCCATTGTGAAAGATAATAATAAAATAACTCTACACACGACTTACAAAAAAGAGGAATATATAACTACAGAAAAACACGTAAATAACCATACAAAATGTAAAACACTAAGCAGCCGACTGACTTACCAGGACCACGCAGACGTGCGTTGCCTAGGCGACTGTCTGAACAAGAAAACGCTGCGTAAATAAAAGTATTACTGTATTGGCCTACAATATGAATACGTGGTGTCGCCGTAGTAGGCCATCAATGATGACGGCCGTTCTGCGCATGCGGTCCTCATATCGTGCAGGCTCCTCAAATCGTGTAGTGACAACGCCCATGCTTGACGCCCATGCTTGACAAAGTGTTTCACGAACATAAGGAGAACATGTCGGAGTCGTCAGCACCCCAAACCAGGTCTCTGTAAAATAAGAGGGTGAGGTCCTGGAGGATGGCTCTTCTGGTAAGTTTAAGAATGTAATGCTATAGTAACGTTAGCTGGTTCTAGCTAGCTAGTTGTTTGCCTGGCTTACATTACTTTCTTTCAGAAGCATTGAAGCTAGCGCGACCTAAAAGCCCTGTTAATGGCTGCTCATTTGTTTTATGCTAGTGTTAAGATAGTTGTAGCTTTTGTATAGTGTGTGTTCATTTGTATGTATATATTGTAAAGTCCGTTTTTTGTATGTTTTCTACAGTTTCACAAAACATCTGAAGTAATCGGAAACTTATCAAAGGCCTAAACCCATGGACATATAAAGAAATGGACACCGTATTGAAACATGGCGCGCATTCATTCCTATGAAAGCTGCTCATTGGCGCAGAGAAGCAACAAGGAAGCGGCCATACTGCTCTCATGTGGCCCTGGCACACCCCTAAAGCATGACGTGAGCAGTGTAACGTTATAATATGTCCGTGCATTAAGCTAAGCGGGACGAGCACAGTTGCATTGTTTATCGACCATGGAAGTATAAGTTACTAATCCCCGCTGATTCTCTGTATGTAATCTTTAAATTACACCCCGTCGTTATAAAGTAATATATAAAAAAATATAAAAAAACGAACGAAAAACGAAGATTCCTCCCGCCATCGGAGGCCGGGCCGGCCGAAGCAACGGTTGTTTCACTACGGCTCCTTTTAGCGGCTACACGCCTAACGGCTAAAACTGAAAATAAAACGCTTTCGGTGGCGTTTTGAAAAGCGAAAACTTCCATTCTATTAGTACATGGTCTAAAGAAAAGTATGAGCCTTTGATTGATATCCAGAAAAAATGTAGCGGAGATACATTCTTGTTTGACGAAATTGTATTGGGAATGAATGGGCCAGGGCCACTATGATCTCCATTTTGTTTTACAGACCCGTCCCAGACAGTCAAATGCCTGTAATACCAGGCGTGGCCACCTGTCCATGCTGGCTGCTCGGAGAAGGCAGCGTCCTGGGGGCCTGCCTAAACCATATCTTGTATCCTGGGCTTTATTTCAAGGAACCAACTTCCTGTTAGCTATCTGCTAAGCTAAGCTAACCGAGAGCAAGAGCAGAATAGTATCTATTAGTAACAGTTTTGTCATGCTAGCTTGTCAGGAATGGGCCAAGTAATGCTACAAAATCGGTTTAGTCCATGATACAGATTCAAAATAATCCTGAATGGTTATTTCTGTGCTGACCCCAGGTGCTGCCCAAATGGCCCCAACTGCCAAACTGGGTCTACAGAAATATAAACCTGAGCTGGCCAGGTTTAAATTAGAATGCCAGGATGAAAAAATAAAAGACCTGACAACGGAGAGAGATTTCTTGAAGGGACAACTATCTGAATGAAAGAAAATAATTACTTTTTTCAACCATTTTCACCATTACAGACACAATTTACTTTGATACTGCACCCCCTTTTGCAGATTCCATGTAAATGGCTTAAATGCTTATTGTAACCTGTCTGCTATCTGTCTAATTGTGATCAATGTTTCTTTGTATTGTCTTTATACAGTAACAAGAAAGACCAGCCTGACTCAACCTTCCCCTGAGGCTACGGAAAAGCCAGACTCGGATTTGCCTGAGTCAAGTCCGTTGTCGTCTGACTCCTCCTCAGACGATGGGAAGACGAAGTATAGCAGAAGTCAGCATTGTACTGTTGCAGAGGGGGCCAGCAGTAGAGGGCTTTTTTTTTTTTTTTTTACCACATACTGTATATAAAATGATCTGTTCAAATGTATGCATTAATAATTTCACTGCTTTAGTTTGCAACCAGACAGCCATTTATTTTTGCACTTCTTTTCGAGTGTAGTTCACCATCTCGTGTCGGTGCAGAGCAGCAAATAAATCATCAAATTTGAGTTAAAGCAGCTGATTGACGTAGTAATACATGGCCGAACCAAACTGACAAAATCATACATTTAGAGAACAATTGAATGGACTTGTATTTGTTAGCTTAGCAATTATATATGTGGTGAAAAGGCACTTTTCTGCTTGTCCTATCTGCAACAGTATAATGCTGACTTCTGATACAGCAACGTCTCGCCTAAAGTCTATACTGATGATTGCCATCTCCTAGGGGTGTAACGGTAAACTAGAGTCATGGTTCGGTACGTACCTCGGTTTTGAAGTCACGGTACGGTACGGTTCATAGTTAAGGGAGAATGAACAGTTTTAGCTGTCGGTGACTAGCTAACATACAAATAAAATGCATAACAAATCTAAAAAGAATACAACTGCAATTCTCCAATAAATAAAATACTTATTAAATACTAGTGAAGGTGCAGCATAAACTAAAATTGCAGTGAAAAAAAGAGCCAGCTAAGCAGGCTCTGTAAGCTGGTATGTAAAAAAAGGGTATGTCATCTTTAAGGGTATTGTTGACTTTAAATATATATATATATATATATATATTACTGCAGCTCTCTTAAGCTCTGAAGTGCTCTTATAAATATAACAATTATCAAATAAAAGTGCAACTGCAGCATCAATTAAATGACAGCTTATGTATTTTCAGTATAAAAAAACAAATACTGTCTGGGTTCGCACAGCTCGATTTTCTTCACAGTAACGGTGACCTGGATGGTGCCTTTTCAAATGCGTATGCAGTTCGACGTGTTGGCTCCCATTATATGTCCATAGCCTACATACATAGGCGATCGCGGTGAAACAATAATCTGTGTGCCGACATTGCTCCACACGTTTATCACTGTTTTCATAATTCTACTGGAATCCGAAGTTATCCCTCAAACGGGATTTGAATGGCAGGGGGGCGTCTGCGAGCTCGGGTTTCCTGTAGACTTTCGCCATGCAGTTCGCTCTCTGTTTGATAGCACTGTATAACGTTTTTATTTGCACTACTCATAGACTGTAAAAGAAGGGAGGGGTAGCCTACTACAACTGCTAGTAGGGATGCAAACGGAACATTTGAGCGGAGAGGTGTGTCTGCTCTGACCGCAGCTGGGAGGGGCTGCTGCGCAAGGAACGGGGACGGGGGAGCTTATGGCCTCGTTTGAGATGCATTTTTGTTGTGCGCTCAGCAAGACGCGCGTCATAGTTGCGCAGGTCTGAGCAAGACGGCTCCAAGTCGAACGAGGCTTATATGTCCATGCGGGGGAGGTGCCTCGGAGGCAGCCGCTGCCCGTTTAGAAGTAAAGAGCGACAGCGTCTCCAAAAGTCACCAATAACACCAGAAAAAGTAGCTAGATTTGTCGCTAAAGTCGCTAAGTTAGCAACACTGCACCCTCATGCTGTGCTCACCATGGAGATAACAGACTCTAAATTGCTGGCTGCTACTGCGCACGTGCGAGCGAGCCGGAGGCTAAATGGTCCGGGGGGAACTCCGACTACAAGTTTTAAGTTCCACACCGCAAAACAAGCCTATACATTCGCCATATATTAACGCTATGTACTCCACGAACGGACCGCGGTCCACCTCTGTAACACCAAATACGTGCCTGTACCGTCACGGTATGGTACAAATACGTGTATCGTTACACCCCTACCATCTCCATAAGGTTACAGATTCAATATGCAGAAGCAACTCATTCAACCCCACGTCATTTTATATTGTTTTCCCTACAAATTTTTTTTTTTAAATTATTGTTTGATGGAAGTTTTTTTTTGCTCTACTTGTTTAATTGTTTTGTTGTTCTTATTAATTTAATATTTTTGATTAATAGTCCAGTCTTAATCATTGGACACTTGAATCGATGTCAGGCAGCATTTAAGTAATTTTTTTTTTACACTTAGTAAAATGTTGTTTCTGAAAGTTCTGGAAAAAAATCTGATTTTTACAAATGCACAGTTATGTGATTTGTTTCCTTAATTATTGATTTTCAAGAATATTTTTCATTGAAGTTCTGAAGATTTTAAAGGAAAATAAAAATATATTTTTCAAAAGAGCTGTCTTAAAGTGTGTTTTTGTGCTTAAGCGCTCTAACATTGTATTTACATGTAGTTTTTCTAATTCTAAGTGTATTAAAGGACTTATTAACCTTAATAAGCAATGTTCTCGCTTTAGATCCAGTACCTTCAAAATGCATAATTAACTGTTTAATAAAGGACTTATTACCTTAATAAGCATTGTTCTCGCTTTAGATCCAGTACCTTCAAAATGCATTATTACCTGTTTAATAAAGGACTTATTACCTTAATAAGCATTGTTCTCGCTTTAGATCCAGTACCTTCAAAATGCATTATTTCCTGTTTAATAAAGGACTTATTAACCTTAATAAGCATTGTTCTCGCTTTAGATCCAGTACCTTCAAAATGCATAGTTAACTGTTTAATAAAGGACTTATTACCTTAATAAGCATTGTTCATAGAGCATAGTTAACTGTTTAATAAAGGACTTATTAACCTTAAAGGTCACATATTATGCTAAATGCACTTTTTAAATGTGTTCTAACATGTCCATGGGGCCACAGTGTGCCTAGAGACTGCCAAAATATCAAAAAAATAACAATCTCTCCTTTTCTCACTCTCCCCCTTTCTGAAACCCCCACCCCTCCCCGTGAGAGAGAGAAAAAAAGGCATATGCGATAGGGATGGGGCCGATCCGATCCAGTATCGGTATCGGCTCCGATATGGGCGAAATCTACGGATCGGATATCGGACTGACAGCTCCGATATAATATCCGATAAAATAATAATAATAATAATAATAATAATAATTTAATTTTTTTTTTTTTTTTTTTTTTTTATAAACTATGAAAGAGCGAAAGCCCCGCACGAGCAGATGCCGACATTCGGTGGAGGGAGATAGGATTTGAATACTCGTTCTAAAAAAACACACCAAAGTCTGAGTTTCTTACTTTTTCCCCTTGGAATCGAACAGAGCTGTTGTTCTGTTCCAAATCAGCTGTGCCATCGTAGCTTATTAATCCATCCTGGAACATGCATTTTCGGGGATTTATAAATCCATACAAAAGATCCAATATTGATAGTCTTTTGTGTCCATATTATATCCATTATTGACCGCGTATTCCTATGATGCAAGGCAGTCACTGTTGATTGGCAATAGCAGTGCTGCATAGGGAATGAAAATAAACAGCTAAGCTAAGCTAACGTTAGCATTTTGCCGAGCACTGCTTTCCCCTTCCGAGATCACGCTAATGTTGTGGTATAAAGTTAAGGGAAACACATATGCTGATATTCTTCCTCCCTCTCTGTATTCCTACTGCGCTCGGTGCCGCTTTTAGTTTGCCTCGCTCTGACAATGTCATGTAGCCAACAGCTGGTGTATCACCGATTGCTCTTTGAAAGGACGGTGGCCAACTAGGTCAAAGTTCAAATAATTTGATAATTTATTTTAAATGAGCATTACATTTATATTTTAACAATTGTTGTATATGTAACGTGTATATCTGAGTAGTAATATTTGCTGACATATATTGCAGTTTAAGCTACTTGTGCAAAAAAAACAACATAAAATATATATATAAAATATATATATTTGGAATACTGAATTGAGCTTCGAATACAAATTTAAACAAGTTTTTGGATATTCGGATTATTCGGCCCGGCCCTAATGCATTCGTGTATTTCTTGCTCTTTTAAATAAGAATTGCTTAAGCCTTCCTAGCCTTACACATAAAGTCACCACAAACAAAGAATTGTATAATAATTAAGATATCGTATCGGACAGTATCGGTATCGGCCGATATCCAAAACCCAGATATCGGAATCGGATCGGAACTAAAAATAGTGGATCGGTGCATCGCTAATATGCGACCCTGCTGCACCTCAAAACATCACGACCAATTAGTTTACTCACTTTAAGTCGAATCCAAGTGGTCTATGACCAAGCAATAAAGGAATAAAAAACACAGGAAGTTTAAAGCTCCTTGACTCTTGCCACCACAACTGTCATCAATTAAGAACACTGTAGCCTACAATGCAACTTGCTTATCCAGCGAGCTCCATGAGATATAAATAAAATATTCCCTCACATTCCTGCTAGCAAAAGAGTGCCCTATTAACAACATTTGCAACGGTTTATTTATTTTGACACTTATTTTATTTAATTATTAAAAATATGTTTTACTTATTTGCATTTTCCTTGTTTTCAGTTCAAATAGGATATGTTTAAAGTCTAAAGTCATGGTTTCTAATAAGTGCATGTTGCAATTCTTAAATCAATGAATAATTGTCTATAATAATTGTGATTACACAATGTCAATCAAAATAATCATGCTTATGATTTTTGTCAAAATCGATCAGCCTAACCTTGCAATGTCCATGGTTTAGATCAATTATACAGAATTACATTATTAGAACTACAGCTGCAGTCTGTTTAGGTCTGTATACTGGTTGCATTGCCATTCCCCCATTACAGACTATTTGCTCCATATTTGCTTATCTAAAGTATAATGACACTAGCCTGGCATTCCCAGACCTGCCACTAGGCGCTGGCAAATTAAATTTGCTGCGTGTGTTGGTCTGGACACGCTCCGTTGAAGCTTTATCAAGAAAGCCAGAAATCTGGCTATGGTTTCAATTGGTTCTAGCTCATATGGGCGCGCCAGAGCCCCTTATATGGTACTCTGGGGAGGACGTAACCGGATGACGACAGTGACGTGCATGCGACGTCAAAGCCGTGATAGTAAACATCAAAGATGGCTGCGGATATGTTGTGTGAGTTTGAGACTGCTTTGGCCTCGACCCTTAACGATTTGGAAGACGGCACTCAAATCTTTCATTAGCAAGTAAGTGGAATGTTCTATTTTGCCGACCGACAACGGCAAACGTTTAATTTAACAGTTTAACAGCTGTTCGCTAAACGAAAGGGGCTTACGTCGCCTTGTGCATCACTCTGATTGGTTGTAGTGCTATCCAACTGTGTGCAGTGGCATTTGAAATGCACGAGTAGGAGCCGCCCCTTGAGTTGGAAATTACTATTGATCGTGGCCAGACCCTCTATCGTTCAAGATATCAGAGTCTGGATTTCCAGGCTATAATGACACAGTATACATCTATACATGTGTGGCACTGGTGACATTATTTGTTTAATTTGTGCACTTTAAATTGTAAAAGTGTTGCATTAATTAAACAAAACTATTTTGAGATTTATATCCCCTTGTCTATATATATAATGCCCTACACAGAAGAGCCCCCCGCCCCCTCCCGCTGTTAAAAAGTAACTAGTAACTTGTACTTTAAGTACATTTTAAATCAGCTACTTTTCCACTTTTACTTAAGTAGATTTTTAGACCAGTACTTTTACTTTTACTTAAGTAAAATTTCATCCAAGTAATCATACTTTTACTTGAGTAGAATATTTTTGTTCTCTTTCCACCTCTGCTTTTAGAAGACCTGTCCCAGACGACCTAAGAGCTCTGGTGGGTTCAAACGGATCAGCAGATCAGTCATGTATTTTGGTCCTAGTCTATTTAGGGCTTTATAGACCAACATCAATATTTTAAAATCAATTCTTTGTTAAACAGGAAGCCAGTGTAAAGACTTCCAAACTGGGGTGATGTGATCCACTTTTTTGGTCCTAGTGAGGACTTGAGCAGCAGCGTTTTGAATTAGCTGAAGCTGTCTGATTGATTTTTTAGGAAGCCCTGCAAAGACACTATCACAGTAGTCAAGTCTACTAAAAATAAATGCATGGACAATTTTTTCTAAGTCCTGCTGAGACATTAGCCCTTTAATTCTTGATTATTTTTAAGGTGTTAGTAGGCTGACTTAGTAATTGATTTAATGTGTTTTTTGAAATTCAAGTCTGAATCTACATGACTACTCCAAGATTGCTAGCGTGGTGTGTGCTTTCTAACATAACAGATTTAAGCTGTGCGCTGACTTTTAATTGTTCATCCCTGGTACCAAAGACAATGACTTCAGTTTTGTCGTTGTTTAATTGAAGAAAGTTTTGGCACATCCAGTCATTGATTTGTTCAATGCACTTACTTAGTGCTTGAATCGGACGATAGTCTCCTGGTGATATGGTTATGTAAATTTGTGTGCCGTCTGCATAATTATGGTAATATAATTTGTTCTTGTTCATAATCTGAGCTAATAGGGATGGGGCCGATTCGATCCAGTATCAGTATTGGGTCAGATATGGCCGAAATCTGCGTATCGGATATCGGACTGTCAGCTCCGATATATATATAAAAAAAAAAAAAAAAAGATTTATTTTTATTTTTTATGAAACAGCGAACGAGCCTGTGCGAGCATGCGCCGACGTTCAGTGGAGGGAGAGAGGACACCACTGTCTAGTTAGACATAACAAAACACAAACACACCACCACATATTCTAGTGGGGCAGAAGTAATCATTGAGAAGGATTATTTTTGTGTGACTCTACGTATAATTGATATTTTCATTAAAATATTGCATAGTCTGCCTTTAAGATACACCTATATGCATTTGTGTATATATCTTGCTCTTTTAAATTAGAATTGCTTAAGCATTCCTAACCTTACACATAACTTCACCACCAACCATTTTTTTATAATAATTAGGATATCGTATTGGACAGTATCGGTATCGGCCGATATCCAAAACCCAGATATCGGAATCGGATCGGAACTAAAAATAGTGGATCGGTGCATCCCTATGAGGGAAGGCAAAGAGCCGCATGCGGCTCTTTGCCTTGCTTCGTGTGGCTCTTCAGTTCATATCAAATTTTGTGATTATAATTTTTTTTTTTTTTTTACTTTTTTTTGTGTGGGCCTATGTGTGTCGTTTTACATGTTGTTTATTATTTCATTTTTTATTTTGTTAATGTGTATGTGTATGCCTGTTCGCAAATGTTTAATTGAGGACGCAACATAACGTTCGCAAACGTTTGGTGTGGACGCAACCTAAAACTGCCCGCTCAGCTTGGAGGGAGGTTTTCCGTGAGTAAACAATTTGTGTCAAGTTTGCTCCGAAACAGAGTGGGAGAGTTTATATTTTTTGTTGAACGTTATACCAAGCCATTCTGCCTATATGCCAGGCGTCATTAGCGCATTTCAAGGCTTCAAATCTTCAGCGCCACTTCAGCTCACTCCATGCTAAAAGTAAGTCCCACTAAGCAACATACATAGTAAGAGAAAAACGCTATTGTAAATTGTTATATTTTTGTTTGTGGACTTGGATGAACTGAGAGTTTGTGTGTGAGACAGTGCACACAATGTTCATTGTTGAAAATGACTGGCCTGTCGTCTTGGTACTGTAGGAGTCCAGTTCTGTCATTATCACAGGGGCGGCCTTAACGATCTGGGGGCCCGTTTCAAGTCCTAGTGTTGGGCCCCCCGTTTTTTTTTTTTTTTTTTTTAAATAAATAAATAATACGAAAATTAAAAAGATTGTGGAATCCAGTTGGTTCTTCGACGGATTATGAGATAATAGGCCCCTGGACCAAGACTCTCAAAGGGCCCCCCCACTCCTACCTATCCAGTCAGTTACACTGACTTTTCCGCACAGATACATACAATTATTGGCAAAAAACATATTAAGAAAGTCAGTGTTTCCCAGATGATTTTGGGACACTGTGGGAGGGACCCTGGTCCTTGTTGGGGGGCCAGGGGGCATTGCACACTGGAAGAAAATGTGTACCGTTTTAAAGTAAAATGCATCAATCTGATGCACTTAGAGAGGAAAATTTAGAGGCTAAATCAAATCTTGAGCTGCAGAAGGAACATTATTTTTCTGATTTTTCTTAAGCAGGCAGCATCCTTTACTCTGCAACTGCAAAAACAGTAGATTGGTCTGCAGACCCATGCTATATGATGGAGAGACCCATTTCAACAGATAAAGGGTGGATAGCTACTTTTTATGAACAGTATAGAATTTACACATGGAAAGTTTATTCCTGTATGTGTGGGGGCCTTAGAGGCCCCTCATGAAGCCCCTAAGACAGAGCTAATAATGTGGTTGCTTTACAATTGCTTTTGTATTTCTCCCCTACTAGTTGAGGGGCCCATGATGATTTATTTCCTTATATTTAGGCTTTTCCTTTTTGGAACCTTTTATTGACATGAGTGACTGAGCTCTTTGACTATAAGACATGTAAAGTTATCAGTACCTTAGCTTAGGGCCCCCTTGAGCCCTTGTGTCCCTGGGCCTGGTAGCATGCACACGCATTATTTATTTAAAAAATAATAATAATACAAAATTCAACTGAAACGGGTGAAACATAGTTAAGGCCGTTACTGCATTATCATTTTGGTTGTGACATTTACAGTAAATCTGACTGAGCAGAGGTCTGTGTGTGTGTGTGTGTGTGTGTGTGTGTGTGTGCGTGCAGTATGTCGGAGCGGGAGCGTGTTGTCTCTCGCTCCCTCATCGCAACATAACATCTTAAACATCTCGCCCGTTGTAACTGCCATCGTTAATGCAGCTGGAAAAGATACGCTCTGGACAAGTGGTATTAAAAAAGCATGTGCCTAGTCACAGTGCTACGGACGGCCTTCAAACAAGCCTTGGCCAGCGGCCGCATCTACAAACAATTGAGGCGAACCTACGATCCTGTCCCGCAACCATCGGACGCTGGAGACTCTCCCGTGGATTTTAACAACTATGTTCGCCAACTTCAATACCATGAATGGACAATGTTCGAGACTCATGAAAGACAATTCAGGAAATCATTGGATACCAAACTACTCCAAGAAAGAGCCGTCTTTACCTGCTCCGGCGATCCAGCGAAGTGGAGTAAAGTTGCAGCCATTCTAACGGGAGTATTCTTCCAAAACGGAATCTTCCGTACACGAAATAACAACGGGAAAGAGTTTGGATTACCACTCCTAAAATACGCGACACGGATTCTCAAAAAGTTTCCCGTGACCGTTAAACATCAAATGGAGTTTACATCGGCTTCCACTACTTCCTGGATTGAGAAACAGCTGATTTTCGTGAGAGACGTCATCCAACCATCGCTCCGTAGAGGCAAAGAAGACGGACACCATAAACACCAAGCAACAGTTAGTAGAGACAAACTGTCACATCTGTGGCAGCACCGTAGGTCCAAAGCAATTGACATAATTCTAAATAATAGCAAGTTTCCTTCCCCCCCGCCCACTGTCAATAATACCACTGATGTTTACAAGTACTATACAGCCAAATGTCAATCACCCACGATCCAAACGCTGACCACGCCCCCTTGGGCTGAAAGCATAGAGACAGCTATACCAGATTTTTATCCATCTACTGCTAAATTCACTTTTGAAGAGGTAGATAAAGTTATTTCTCAGCTGCCAAATAACAAAGCCAGTGGGTACGATGGAGTGACATATGAGACCATCAAAGCCAGAAAACCCCAGTCTACCCAAATATTAACATCTTTATTTAACACCTGCTTGATTAATGGAAAGGTACCAGGTTCATGGAAGGGGGCCCTCATACATAGAATACCCAAGAAAGGCAATATTCCCAGCGACCCATCCACATGGAGGGATATCTCTCTCCTTCCCACTGTCTATAAAATATTCATGAAATGTCTGCTTTCTCGCATCCTCCCATGGCTTGTAGACACTGGCATTCTCTCACCCAAACAAAAAGCCTACATAGACAGACAGGGTATGAACGAGCATGTGTTCTGCCTTAAAACTGGAATCGATGACTTTAAACACCAATCATGTAAACTGTATACTGTATTCCTGGACTTCAGAGATGCCTTTGGAACACTACCTCACAACATAATGCTGGGTTCACTGGAGGAGATCCATCTACCCCAGCCCTTTGTGGACATCATAACAGATGTGTATAAGGGCTCTTTCCTGCAGGTGATCTGTGGAGCCCAGCTCACAGAGCCCATTCCTCTCCAGGTTGGGATTAAAACAGGCTGCCCCTGGAGTGCGGTGAATTTCATCCTGGCCATTAACCAGTGGCTCAAGTGGCTCTGTCAGTGTGCACCATCTCATATCAGATCCCCAAACCCTGTCCAGGGGTACGCTGACGATGTGGAGGTGTCCTCCACCTTAAAATACCTGCTTAATTTTTTTTCATATTTGTCTGGAGATGCCCTAGATTATCTGAATAATGTCCAAAAAAAACCTGGAGTGGATTTTTTTCTGGAGCTAGATTTGACAGTTGTACCTGAAAGAACTGTCCATAATTTTTCGACGTGACATTTGTTACCCTCTATGCCTTGACACACCACATTCACAGCTGTCCTAATGTTGGTAGAATTTAGCATGTAGTGGTTTTCTTCTGCGACCCTAAATGCAACAGCAGTATTGATTAAGACCTGGATATTGTGTAAAAGACAGATACAGATGGGGGAGGACCACAGAGCCGCCTGTGTTTTAATAATCACTCTGTTCTGTCCTCCTGGGAGTGCAGAGCCACTGTGGAGCCTATTAATAGGCAGGAACCAGAAGGCAAAGCAGCACACGTGCACAAGTGTTCATAACATGGTCACAAGGTAATGATTAGGTAAGGTACATTTTAATGAGGGAAACAATGATTTTGCACATGTCAGACTTCAGCCCATAGACAATAGTTTTATGTTGCAAAGGTTACATAGGCTTGACTCCTGCAATGACCTGATTTCTGCTTTTATTTAATTAGCTTTTTGATCAATTATTATATTTCCTGTTATTATAAATTCATGTTAAAGGGGACATTTAAAAACATCAGTGCATGTGCTCTTACAAATGAGACATCCCAATAATCTAGGTCAAAGAATACGAGATTCAGCTTGCCATAAGATTTTTTACACCAGATCAGGCGATCCAGCGATAAAGCAGGTTATCTCATTAATTTGAATAATGCCCTCCCATTTTTGCTGCATCAGCTGCGGTGTGGACAGTAAAACGATTCAGACAGAGATAGGAATGATTGACAATGAAGAAATGGAGTGTGTGGAAATTTTTTATTTTAAATTTGTTTACAGTTTCTATTAGACACCCAAAATACATGCTAGAACCTTGAAATTAGCAAGTCACCTTAATTGAAAATGTTAAGTAGGCTAATTTTGGCCTCTCAAGGTAGTTATCTCATACATAATTTTGACGCATTTATTTTCTCTTATTGAATGTACATACAGTATCTTTAGTATGTATGTCTTTCACAGCTGCGAAGAGACAATTTTGCCATTATGGAGTTCATGGATGAGTGCAGGGAGAATTTTTCTTCTTGTTATGAAGATAACATGATGTCCAGTGGATTCAGCAGGAGAGCTGGCAGGGCTGTCACAGCTGTACTGCTCTGCTGTAAACAACAGCATCATCCTGCTCTTATACAAGCACATGCACCCACACACACACAGACACACACGCCGGCAACACACACACACACACACACACACACACACACACACACACACACACACAGAGCAGGCAACCATAGCATCTGTCAACCCCCTCTGCTCTCCCTTTAACCCTGCCTGAGTCCTTTTTACTGCCCGAGTTGAAGACTTGTCTGGCACCCTGATTCTCTAAATTAAGGAGAAGATCATAGTAGAGTAATAAAGGAAGCTTAAAATGATCCCCCCCCCACCCCCATATTGTAGTGTTTATAGCCTGAATATATTGACTTCGCATTTGTTCCCTTTAAAAAAATGTGATAATCATGTAGGTGATCTATCACTCTGGATAACTTTTTTTGTGAAAAATACTTTTGATGGTTAAATTCTCGATTTAAGCTTTCAATGATCTTTTTGCTGTGCATTCGGGTATATAAATGCAGCATTTCCCTAGCTGCACATATAATTATCTTGGTGTCATCATAACAGACACCCTGAGTTAGAGACTCATATCTGTTGTCTTTCTCCATGAGAGGAGGGGCAACATGGAAAGATGAAGCGGAGTAGTGGATGGTTGTTTAAGGACAGAGGTCACACTATCTTCTTACCCAGAGGAGAGTGTCTCATCTGAGCAGGGACAGTGACAGTTCTGCTGCTAGAAAGGTGGCAGTGAGGGGTATTTTAACATAATGGCACCTTGCTGCATAGGCCTGCTAGTAAAGGACACTGTTCAAGGAGAATACAAATGTGGTAAGGCAAGGCAAGACATTCCTCTGGAAGAACGTGTGAGAATGAAATGTAGGAAATGTTTTTACTTTTCACTTACACTGCATTTGCATTAGTTTAAAGTTTAACAGACCGGTGCTGACAGCAACAAATTCTTCAAACTGTGCCAGATGTGACCCTAGGCTAGGTTAAGCCCCACTGCCAATAGTTACTGTTGCTACTTCTTCAAAGCTGCTAAAAGAAATACAAGATTTCCAAAACATTGGTTGCAGGAATGCACTACAGCTGTATGCCTATCAAAAGGAAAAGTATGTTGTATGCAAAAAGGTAGGCCTGGTGCTACATTCATCATTTACATATTACTGGAATAGTATTTCCAATTCAACTTAGTGTACGTGCAAGTCCAAGTGGTATTTTGATGTTGTCAAGGTAGAATTTAATTAACTGCATATAGTATTATTGGGTAATGTTATCTATGCATAGCCTTCTTTGTAATGTAATCAGTATCTTTAAATGTCAGATAAATGTAGTTGCGTAAAAAGTTTATTATTTTCCTCTGGAATATAGCATATACCCAGGCCTGTTTCACTTTTAAAGCTACAAGAGAAAAGGTTTTGAAGATGAAGCTTAAACTATACAGCAGTCTTCCTGTATCCTTCCCATTATTCATGTGGGACTCTGTAGGGTCTAAGATATCAAGCCTCAGTCTCCACCCTTCATTTGATGCCTTTCACTTTCACTGCACAGTTTGAAAAATGGCTTCCACAGAGTGAGATAATCAATCACAGCATGAAGCGGCAATTTGGTTTTTGGCCAGCGCTTCTGTTTTTATCAGTATCTCCTTGAGCAGGAGTGGTTCCATATCATCACTGTGTTATGGCACGCTCCGCTCGCTGCCAATCACCCACAGCAGCACTCACTGAAAGACACAGGAGAAAGGGGTATTCTCTGTGAGAAAAGCATCCCTCAAAAACATCTTGCCTTTCGGAATGTATTGTTGCATACATACAGGATCATTTCAGAGCCCTAAAGGGCTGACAGTGATTTGTATCAGATGTGTGGTTCTGTCTGTATTAACTATAAATATGAGTATCATGCTGTGACATTGCTTCACTGCTCTGACTATTCCTCCCCAAGCAAGCTTAGTGCCTGTGATGTGTTTTTGTGTTTTGTTTGTATTCTGACTAAAAGAACAACGTGGATAAACTCCTGGCATTGTCACAATTTGTGTTTGAACAACTCAATATTTATCTGTGAACATGTTGTTTTGCAACAGCCTTCGTTTCTGTGCAGTCATGCAAATAGTGGTGATTAACTTGTCATGTGGCAGCTTTGACCCATCTGGGATCGTAATGCACAATACACATATACAGATACACACATGCTAACCACCATTTTGTCTTTTTGCCTAAGGCCGGAGTCAGCATTATGAAATATGAAGAGGTGTTATTTTAATGCTAAGTCTATTTTTCCTTTCATCCCAGGTTTCAGCTGATTGAAGACCTGTCCTATGAAGATGTGAAGAAGTGTTACCGGGGCTCGGTGAGTCTCTTTTGAACCTAATCATGACTGTGTCTGTGATTGGAGCCAAGTCCAACCAGTTGTATTCATTACTCCCCTTATTGTATAATATATAATAAAAACACATGTCATGATAGATAGATTGAATGGATGGATGGATGGACCTATACGTATAAATTCAGTCATGTCAGCATGAACAGCAGCGGTTTACATTATCTCTCAGCTTTCCCCCACTGTTGATCGAGCCCCCTGCATTTCTGTTGGCTCTTCTAAGCACCATATTCCTCAGGACAGGCGTTGCTCTTGGCTGAGCTATTAATAGATGGACAAAAACAGGAGAGGAGGCAGACAACAGCAAACTAAGCAGATAGGAGCCACAGGGCAGATAGACAAGATTCAGGACAGGACACAATATTAAGAGGAAGATAGTGTGGTGTCAGAGATATCTAAAGCTAGAGGTGAGTTTGAGCAGTGAGGGAGGAGAGAGGGGGAATGTGCCAGACTATGATAGAAAGAGTGAGAGGACTTGAATTGAGCGTACTGAGAGGGCTACCTGCTTGTGCCAGAGTGCATGTTGTTTTTTCAGCTCAGAATGATGAAGGGACAGAGTGTGCATGTGTGTGAAGCAGGGAGAAGGAGAGGGAGGGAGGGAGGGTGTCAGCTGGGTGTTGCAAAGTGTAGAGTCACTGGAGGTGTAATTGAGACAGAGAAAAGGGAAGCCTTGTAGTTTTTTTTTTTTTTGCTCAGCAGCCGGAGACTGAAGCTTTGCTGCTTTGACTCTGTAGTTGTAGTTTATGTATCAGTGTGTAGGTGTGTACAGTAGAGCCAGGTGTTTGTGTTGTTGTTGTTGTTGTTGTTCTACATGCACATAGACTAGAGGTGTAGTTATACGGAGGCAGCCCTCCAATCTCGCCCCTCCCTCAGTATACTGACCGGCGACAGGGGAACAGTGTGTGTCTTGCAGCAGCTTGCTCCAGGCCTTGGATGTGCGCGAGTGTGTTTGTGTGTATGGCGCCAACGTGCTGAGCCTGGTGCAGAGCTCTCGTCCCTTGAGGGAGAGGGTGGTGTCTGCGGCGAGCGGAGCTGGAGTGGTGGGCGCTGGTGGGGTGGCCGGCGGTGCAGCTGCTGTGCGTGCAGGCCGGTTCGCCAAGGAGATGCTCATGACTCTGCCCTATCCCTCTGCACAGACTGTCAGCAAGTACAACTCGCAGTACCACAAGCTGTTCCAGTGTGTGCCCAAGGATGAGATCCTCATGAAAGGTAGTTACTAACTGTCCTTCTTTCTTTGCCATTAGGGAAAACTTGTGTTGTGTAACTGTTAAAATACTGTAATAGGACATGTCATTCTTCAGCTTTAGTATAATTTTGCCATATATTTGTGCCTGTTTATACTTTTTTTCTCCTTTCAACCTATTTAATTGTACTCTATTTAACTCTTTTTGCAAGCTGCTAATGAACATGAACAATATGAGACCTTTTATTCAAAATCAGATGAGTAATGTTATCTAGAGTTGAAATGATTTGGTAATTAAAGGTGGAGCCAGAGATAATGGAGAAGGCTTGTTTTTAAAATCACTTTTTGTCAAAATCAGTGAATATCTCCTCACAATCTGCTACCTGTCTTTATTGTGAGTAAACTGGAAAATATTCTGGTGTTAATACACAGCTTATGCTCTGTAAACAGGCATATTGCTAGCTACAGTCGGGACCCTTTGTTTACCCAGCAGTTTACAGAGCATAGGCTGTATATTGAGACCAGATTTTTCAGCACACACACAAAACGGACAGGTAGCGGATTATGAGATAATCACTGATGTCATCAAAAAGTGATTTTGACAACAAGTATATTTTCGAGAATAGCTCACTCCACCTTTAAGTATTTAGACACCGCCAATTTCCAGCAGTTTAATTGTGAAGATTTACTGCTTATAGTTTTATATTATTATAAATTCAATATATCTTTAGGTTTGGGGCAAAACAAGCAATTTTTTTAAGACCTTTTTTAAGCACTTTTAACCTTTGGCTCAGGAAAAAAATAATCTTATTTGTCAACGAAAAATTGTGCAGGTACTTAAGTTGAATATCCATACTTACCAAAATCCCTATATAACACATACAAACAACACAAAATAGTGTTACTGTGCACAGTTGCTTCAGCTTTCTATTCACTTGAAAGACCTGTCTTGGCCCTGTGTCCGGCTTTGATTCTTCCTGCTTCAGTTCTGCCATATGGTTAAACTCAGAATCACTCGGACTTTCACGAAGACCAACTTCTCCTGCACAGCAATAACTCCACTGCACACCTTGAAGCTCTGTGCAACCAATAAAAACACAATGCATTGTGAAAAAGCTGGTTCAGAGATATTGTTTTTCTCTTCATCCACTGAACAAATGATGACGAGAAGTGTTTTCTTCTCTTCTCTTCTCAGTGTATTCCTGTGCTCTTCTCAGAGATATTCTACTACAAGGTCGGCTCTACATTTCCAGACACTGGTTGTGTTTCTATGCCAACCTCTTTGGAAAGGACATCAAGGTATGAATGACTGCTACAATCCTACAAGCTATAAGTCATTCAGGATTATTGTCTGACTTTCATGTGTCTCACATCTTAAAACCCCCACAAAGAAAATGTCCCGTTATGTATGTCTGTGCACTGTGATAATAATGTACCTAGAACAGGGGGACTTAATGAACCTTTAACCTATATACTAGTTATACGATTTCCCCTTTGATGTTGTGTATCGTTCCTTTTCCTTCATTCCCTTGAAACCAAGCCTCCTCCTGTCATCTGAGTGACAATAAGCTACTTATTCTCCTGCATTCCTCAACATTTCCTGAAATAAGACACGTTTCAGGTCCATTGTTGATTTTCTCCAGGGGCTTTTACTCAGTACCTACCTTCCCTGACACCATTTACTATCATCACACTTGTGTTCTTATCTTACCTATACTTTTTTTATACTATACTTTTTCTCAAACTTGATTGTAGGTTTACCTCCTCACATCTGAAATGTTGTTTGTGACTTTGTCCCCACTGTCTGTATGTAGGTGGCTATCCCCGTCATTTCTGTGAGACTGGTGAAGAAGCACAAAACGGCAGGCCTTGTGCCCAACGGCTTGGCTATCACCACAGACACAGGCCAGAAGGTAAACACTTCCATCACTGTCACCATGAATTCAAATACTTATGCTGATTAGTGCTGCATGGATGTATTTTCCAGGCGAGAGGTGTGATGGAAAGAACAGCACCATGCTATAGATAGAAGCAGAGCGATAGAGTGAAGGGTTTTTCCACCATTACAGCAGTGCTCGGAGGGGCACCTTAACTTTCTGCCACATCAGATTCAGCCTGTTATCAGGTGGTATTTTCAAAGACATAATGTACGTCTTGGCCTCAACAACCTACACATAATGATAACCAACAAGCAAACATTATTAGCATGTGATGACATCTACGTTTTTAGAAATGCATTAATTTCTGTCTTATGTTTGCTCAATAAGGTTCTTATTTTGCAATTCAAATACAAATAGCTAGTTTGGTAATTTGAGGGCACAAATCAACTGAACTGATGGAATTAAATTAGCATTTTGAGTGCACAGATTAGTAAATGATACAAGTGATGTATCAGAAAGACTAAGAGCTACAGTCATGCTAGAGGCTCTGTGACGCTGTTCTTTGGCACAGTGGTATTTTGACCTATACATTCTAATGTCAAAATTATAATGTGCTGATAATAAGTCTGGTAATTAGTCATTAGTTGTGCAGGTAATTGATCATAAACCAAAATATTGGGGATCAGATGATGGTGCCAGATGAAAAGTCAGGGGATCACCAAAGTTATTAAAACATTTTGGGGAACCTAAATATCTGTAGCAAATACACATTAATCAATGCAATAGTTGTTAGCATTTCCAACTTTTGAAAAAGCATCACATAACAAAAACATAAAGAATAGTTTTAATAGTCAGCCAGGATTTTGTAGTGACTATACTTTATGCTGTTCATAGGAAATCTTAGCTTTCACCATTGATCTTGTTGCTTCATACAAGGAAATAGAGTATGTGTAGAGTAATGTAATAGTAGTACACATACTGTATATCAGCTTCAAGCAGACCGTTGCTACAGAACACACACAAACAGATGAGCTGGCGACTCAGAGCCATGGCAGCTGTCACAAGGTTCACAAATATCACATGTTTAAAGGGCTCCTCAGACTTTTATGTACTCTACTATTTACTCATATACCGGGGGTAACACTGAACCCTTTGCAGATGTAACTGATTCATAACACAAACCATTAATAATGAATACAAATAGTGATTGGTCTGATTTCTTACCAGTTTTACTGTATGCAAGAGAATAAGTTAAATCTCCGCACAATAAGGATTACTTAGTTTTCCGGGTGAATGCATTATGTCTATGCAGAAGTTTTCATATGTCTGTCTTCACCTTCTAATATTCACATGCCTCACCTTTCTTGTTCTTGTCAAGGTTGTATCTTAACTTAGCTAGTCAAAGCACAACCCAGCAGTGTAAAATAGTTGTTTACTTTCCAGTTGATCAAAACACTATTATTAAGTCGGCCAGCATTGGCATATTGCTGAGTTACACAACAATATTCTCACCTTTGTCAAAGGATGTGGGACATATAGCACATGGATGGTGTGTGCCATTTTGCACAAGGGCACATATCCATTACTTTATAAATCTGCATGATGGTGTTACATCCATTACATAACCATGCGTGCATACATGGCTCTGTACAGTACAACTATATAAATGATAGACATCTGTTTAAAGTTCACAGTTCCTTTCGGTAATAACAAAGTCCAGGCATATTTGTCATTGTTTAGCTCATTCACCCAAATTACTTTTAGGAGAGACACAACAGGACTGTTTCAAACTGACACAGACAGAAAACAGCGGATAAAGTACACTCTCTCTCTCTCGCTCTCCCCTTTCTCTCTCTCTCACACACACACACACACACACACACACCAGCAGTGTGTTTCAGCAGATGCACATTAATACATTTAATATAATCTTTTAAAAATCAGTGATTTTTGTCCAGGTCAGTGCTGTTTTTTGATACGCTGTCACTGACTATCACTAGTCTTTGTGCCCCAGAATTAAGCTTTTGAAGGAAATGATCAACAGAATATCAACACAGTTTCCCTTTTTTTAATTTCCTCAGTATGTATTTGTATCCCTGCTATCAAGAGACAGTGTCTATGACGTCCTGCGCAGGATCTGCACACACCTACAGGTCAGAGTGAGCACACATACACTCCTACTTTTCCTTCAGTCTAATACACTGCTGTGGTGCACATGTCAGTTAAAGCGCCCATGTCCTTTCCCTCTCCAGGTTAATGGGAAGAGTCTGAGTTTGAAGCAGTTGATGGAGGAGCCGACCTTATCACTGGTCAGTGTCAACATGTCTTTCACAAAGAGACGCCATTTCGCAAACCATCATAAAATCATAAAATTCTCAAGATCATAGTGGGTTGAACTTAAACATATGGTAATTAAGAGGCATTAAAATGACTTAAATGTTTCCTTGTTGTGTTTTATGTTGGCCTAAAAGCTGCAGACAAACCTCACAAATGACTACCCCCTGATCTGAAGGCTGACAAAGTGTATTACACACACCAGATCAACAAAACATTCAGTTGCAGACTTGTAGTGATTTATCAAAGAGATCTGTGAAGTCTCTTTAAATGTGTGTGGACAGTAAGCCACTTTTGTATTAAGGAACAATATAGTTCTATTAACATGCACATCCTTGTTCACTTTCTAATCAAAATGAGAGGTATTCAAAGGAAACAAAGTGTTGCCAACATATACCATAATATAAGGTTCTGTACAGTTTTGTTTATCTCATACCCAGAAAATCGAAAGATGCCTGTTTTATAGCACTAAGAGTTTGTAATCTCATTAATCATGCATTTTTCTGTTGGTCTGCCAGGTTATTAAACCACTTACACTGGCCAAAATGTATTCTTGGACAACTTATTCAAATTTAGAACTGCATTTATTCAAGGATTACTAACATTAATAACTGGGTAATTTAAACCGAAACACCATAAAAGGTGTCGCAATAAGCGGTGTATAACATTCTATAAAGCATTCTTGAATTATAAGTAGTCACTTTATTTAAAGCTATTAGTTTCTGTGTACAACCTCTTTATAAGGGGATTATGGTACAAGCAGATGGCTTTGAAATTGCTGATTTATCACCCAGGTTAACCAGTATGCCTCAGCTCTATTGACTGCCAAGAGGTAGAGCCTTGTGAAAAAACACCAATCATGTGATAAGTGTTGTTGATGAAGCTCTGTAGTTCCCATGTCTCAGGAGTGCTCACAAGATGGCATGTAAATAAAAAACATTTATTCTTTTTTTTTTACCCTCTCAGTGTTTAAATTAATCAACCACTTGTTTGTGGAAACTGAGATTTTCCAGACTCCTCTGGCTCTGGATCACTGTCTGTATAGATTATCATCTCCAATACATTCTCCTCTTTACTCTGTTTTCCACAGGACGATTTCCCGGTACCGGACGAGTTCCCAGTGGTTGACGAATTCCCATCAGTGTTAAAGTGGAGACGAAAACCTTCTGTGGTGTCTGTGTCCTCCCTACCAGACCTCCTGGGGAACTCCAGCAGCAGCCTGAATGCCGCAGACACAGCCTTTAAAACAGACAAGTTGCTGGAAGGTAATGTAAACCATCCATTCAAGTATGATGCAGTAGTGTCAATGTAAGGAAGTCCCAGGGCTTTATCCAAGGCCACGCCCACATTCTGTTTATTGTTCAAACTGATTGGCAGGAGGTTGCCCATAGTTTGCTGATTTGGTTGTTGTTGGCATGACTCATGGCTTATGAATTTCAGCAGCATTATATTATATATTCTCATCACTGGTTATGGCTGTGAATGATGAGAAAAATCAAACACCTCAAAAGTAGCTGAAATCCAAAAGCTAAATCTGCTCCTGGTTAACTAGCAGGTACAACTACAGAGTGTAAAATCACATTAAATAACCACATTATCTCAATACTGTTTGAAAAACATGAAAAGGCGATAACCAAACATGATGATGACAGTGTAAAATACTGTAGCCTACATAAAAACTATACAAGGCTGGGCAACATTAAGCAACAAAACCAGATAGGGGTATTATTTTATTTTTAATTTGTTTTTCCTTTTGACTGGTTAAAGCCACTACGAGTAACATGGCACGTTGGCGTCCCCTTTGGACAAAAGCGGTAGTATTTTTAGGACGCCTGCTGTCGCAAAGCTGTTTCTAGCTCATTGCCAGGCGTGCGAGTGTGAACTGAAGGGCGCAATATAGGCTAGTGCATGTCCGTGTGTTGAAAGTGTGAGGACTCTTTTCAGCTCCGTGAGAGTGGTATTGACACTGCATCAACTAATGCCAGTCAGTGCTACATACACCTGATTGCAATGAGTTGATGCTGCAGAGTCACCTAACTACTCTCTCTCTCACGGAGCTGAAAGATTACGTGTCCTCACAGAAAGCAAATGAACGAGAGACGGCAGTTAGTATGGATCACGATGAGGTAATGTGTTTGTGTTGTTGATGTAAATAATGACTATTTCAGATAATGTTTATCTGATGATGGTGAAGCAAAGCAAACTTTGTGTTAGTACCAACCGCTCATTCATTTAGGAGTAAACACTGCAGTCTAGTTTCGCTCGTGAGAGTGTGCTACACGTTGTGGCAGCGCCCTTGTCCACGCCCGTAGCCTATATCACTCTCCCTTTAGCTTTTCTTCATTGCATTCTCTTTTTTCTTTGATGGTTTCAGCCCCGTTATCAGTCATTATGACGACAAAATATGTCAAACAAGGCTCCACGCTCCCCTTCCCTCACCTGGAGGGTATAGGCTTCTCGATAGCGTTGCAGCGCCACACTGAAATCTGCGACCAATACGGATATGTGACCATAGAGCCTGCACGAGCGAACCGAAAATCGGACTGGGTGTGCGACCAGACCAAAAGCAGTAATAAACTATATAAAAACATCTTTCTTTGCACTGATGGTCTCGTTTGCTGTTAAAGGTAATTTATGATTATCAGAGGAAACATGAGGCTGTTTAAAAGATGTTTAAATGTTACTCGTAGCCGCTTTAAGGTAAAGTATTCCACAGCAGTGCAGCATGGATAAAAGGCCCTGCCAGCAATAGATTGCTTATAAATCTTTAGAATAATGCGAGCCTGCACTGTGAAGTCTAAATATATGTGAGGGAATTAAAGATGTAAGGAGTTCTGCCAAGTAAGGAGGTGCTGATCCATGGAGAGTTTTAATCAGTAGCAGTTTGCAATCTGACCTCTATAAAGCAGGAAGTCGGTGAACTGAAGACAGAATCAGTGTTACATCTTCAAAGTGTCACTTCCATTATAGAATAACAGTGTGAATGTTTGCTGTTATCAAATCACAATTATGCTGTGACATGGATATAGAGTAAAAATGTGTTGATGTGTGTGTGTGTGTGTGTGTGTGTGTGTGTGTGTGTGTGTGTGTGTGTGTGTGTGTGTGTGTGTGTGTGTGTTTGTTTTAAGTTTTCATTTCACTAGATGATTGTGTATCGGTGTGTGGGAGAGAGTAATTGCTTTTGGATGGCAACATTTCTCTTACGCAATGACACATTAAGCTGCAAATGGAGATTAAATCACGTGGGGGTCGTATTAAAAGGCTTTGGGCGGATGCAGACCAAGTACAGATTATCACAAAACAAAGACCGCTGTCAATGTTGTCTCAACAGGACAATTTGATGTTGTATGTTTACATGTTGGGACATTCATCAGTGTGAGCTTCAGTGTACATTATCATCAAAGCTCTAGTAAAAAGATGTGATAAAAGATGTATGCCGACTGAACAGCATAACCTAAGCCAAAGCCTGTATTAAAGTAGCTTTATATCACACGTGATAAAACCTACTTGAAGCAATGCATTCATGTCAAGTAGTGTAGGATAATATGAGACATCGGGATGTCAACGCCATCTGATGCTTTAGAATGATTCAGACAGTATAATGTGTTTTATATATTTTTTAATGAATGACAAAATAGTTTAAACCACATGAGGTTCAAGGTTCAGCTTTATTGTCAATATCCTACGCAGAAAATATACAACTTATAGTATATATATATATATATATATATACATTTTTATACTTTGTATAGAAATATTAAGATAGAATAAAACAATCAAATAGAACAAAGGATAAATGTAGTATTAAAGTAATGCATGTAAATATAAAAGGAAAACCAAACTATTTATGAAGAAGATGTAAAGTTATGTGTATATAAACACAAAGATACTGTATATACGGTATATGAGATTCTTTATACCTCCTTCCTGATAAAATGTTTTCAGGTGTAACTATGTCTTACTTTCTTAGTTTATAGTGCAAGATCAAATGATATACATAATATTAACCTAATAACTAAAATAAGTTATAACATTTAAATACATAGATTGGAATGTCCCCATTATTGTTAAGAGCAACCTGGTTTGCCTCTTCGTACCCTTCACTTGGTTAATATTTTGTCCTGGGACAACAACAAGGTTTTATCAGCATGTCGACCTTTGCAGACAGCAGCTGAGTTCTCTCACAATTGAGCCCAAAAGCTTTCACATGTACACTAACAGGTGGAACTGCAGTATTTAAAGGAAACATGCCGTACAAGCCAGAACTGTTAATGGATTTGTGTGTGTGTGTGTGTGTGTGTGTGTGTGTGTGTGTGTGTGTGTGTGTGTGTGTGTGTGTGTGTGCGTGTGCGTGTGCGTGTGCGTGTGCGTGTGCGTGTGCGTGTGCGTGTGCGTGTGCGTGTGTGTGTGTGTGTTGCAGAGCGAGCTCTCAACTGCTTGGGAAGCAGCTATGTTAACCTCTATACTACCAATGACAAAGTGTGCCATAACTACAATGTTATTACTGCAGCTCCCAAAGGGGAAGATGGAGACGGGACAGGCATTAGAAAGATGATATTTCTTTTATTTCAATCTCTGTTGCCCACCTGCTATCATGGCCTCCCTGATTGTCTAGTGGCTAGGATTCGGTGCTCTCACCGGTCAGCGGCCTGGGAAAACCCTGACGAAGCTGTATCTTGTGCTATACCTGATTATAATCATCTTGAAGCTTGGCCGTGTCTGAACTGCCAGTACCTGATGAATTTTTGCTCATTCTCATTTTGACTTCAATTCCAGTCTGTGACGGTCAATGGTATTACATTGGCAGGGAGAACCCTAAAGAACACTTCCCCTATTTCAGGACTAACTTTCGTGATGCATTTGGGTAGGAATCGAACCGTATCAACTGTTCTTGGCAACCAGCTCATGTTAACCTCTATACTACCAATGCCCAGGAATGTGACATCACTTCGATTTAATTACTCCCGAAGGTTGTATGGCTAGGTTCCGCTGCTTTCACAACTGCTGCCTTTGTTCCATTCCCTGTTCAGGAACATAAGTTATGAAAACAGTGAAGAACCTGTTAACTTTTGCTATACCTGATCATAATCATGCTGAAACTTGTGGGAGTCTGAAAGTCGCCAAGGGATAACCTGATGGATTTTTTGTCAATTTCCTTGATTACTTGGCCAAAATCAGCTTTTCTTGTGACATTCACTGTTATTACATTGGCAAGGAGAACCCTAAAGATCACTTCCCCTATTTCAGGAGAGTCTTTTTGATGATGCATTTGGCCGGGAATCGAACCCGGGTCAACTGCTTGGGAAGCAGCTATGTTAACCTCTATACTACCAATGAAAAATTGTGCCATAACTACAATGTTATTACTGCAGCTCCCAAAGGGGAAGATGGAGAAGGGACGGACATTAGAAAGATGATCTTTCTTTTATTTCAATCTGTGTTGTCCACCTGCTATCATGGCCTCCCTGATTGTCTAGTGGCTAGGATTCGGCGCTCTCACCGGTCACGGCCCGGGTTCGATTCCCGGTCAGGGAAAACCGTGAAGAAGCTATAACTCTTGCTATACCTGATTATAATCATCTTCAAAGTTGTGTGATTAAAATCTGCCAAGGAATACCTGATGAATTTTTTGTCAATTTCCTTGAAGACTTGCCCAAAACCAGCTCTTCTTGTGACATTCAATGTTATTACATTGGCAGGGAGAACCCCAAAGAACACTTCCTCTATTTCAGGAGTCTTTTTGATGATGCATTGGCCGGGAATTGAACCCGGGTCAACTGCTTGGCAAGCAGCTATGTTAACCTCTATACTACCAATGCTTGAGTGTGACTTCACTTCAATTTAATTACTCCCTGATGGTGTAGTGGCTAGGATTCGCTGCTTTCACTGCTGCTGCCTTGGTTTCATTCCCGGTCAGGGAACATAGGTTTGAAAACAGTGAAGAACCTGTTACTTTTGCTATACCTGATCATAATCATCCTGAAACTTGTGGGATTCAAATCTGCCAAGGCATACCTGATGGATTTTTTGTCAATTTCCTTGAAGACTTGGCCAAAATCAGCTTTTCTTGTGACATCCAATGTTGTTACATTTGCAGGGAGAACTCAGACAACTAGACAATCAGAGACTCCCTGATTGTCTAGTGGGTAATTGTGGTGTATGCTGGTATCAGAAGCAAGGACATGTGACCAGATGTTCTCAGGTGAGGTAGCTGTTTAGTCTCGTAACCATGCTTGATATTTGAGAAGGCTTTGTCCAGAGTGTCTCCTACCCTGGTGGCACAGTTTATAAAACGCCTAGCCGAAAAACAAAAGCAAGCGGGGGGTGTTCGAGGTGTAGCTTTTAAAACGGTATAGCAAAAGTTATATTTGGAGTCCTGTGTTGTGTCTTTTACTTAAAACACAGACATCTGATATACTTATCGCCTAAAGTACAGTAGTATTTTAGATTCAGTAATAATTTCCAACACCATTTAATAAAACATATACTTTATTTTTCTTGATGCAAGTCAGTCACTTCAACTTGATGTCATAGTCATTTCCACAACATAATTCATTCACAATCACAATCAACAAAAGCACAACAATCCAACCAAACAGTAATCTTTATGGGATATTCATGAAACCACTAGCTCCAACACATTTGATCAGTCTAGCAGAAGGCTTGAGACACCAGCTCTCACGCAGTCTCAATGTCAGTTCTGTAAAATGGAGGTCAGACATAAAATGTAATATGCACTTTAAAAAAACAACAACTTAAAAATAAAGTTGTTATGTCCATAGAGAAAGCAGCAGATAGGAATCTTATTACATGGCTAATAAATCATATACTCTGGGATTCAGCTTTTTGTTACATTCACTGATAAACTGTAATTTAAGTGGGATTAAAAAGAATCTTGCGTCTGAACCGTTTCCCTTCATGTGAAACACAATATTCCAAACTCAAAGGTCACTCATTTACGAAAGCTTTCAACTACGTCTTTTCAGTGGATGGATCTAGCGTTTTATCTGTCTTTGGGAATCCAAATTAGTTTCAGACATGAAATGACTTAATAACCTCTGCAAATCCCCCCCCCCCAAATTAAAACAGTTTTAAAAAGGTGCATTACATTGGCTCTTCTATACTTTGAAAACAATGGGACAGCAGCCAATCACATTGCACAAGAAGGAAATGCCTTCATTATATATGATACCTCAGATTATTACAATCCAAGATAAACATAAAACCATCTTGTGTTTGTGCCGACCACTTCTTCTGCATTGCAGCAAATTATATCAGCTGTAGCAAATTGAGATTAATGTCTAAATTAAACATTGCTGTTGTCTGTTTAATGTGCCGATGACTGAAGTGAAAGAAACACCGCACTGCAACATCACTGTGGTCTGTGAGTGGACGGCAGACAGTGTCCCACCTCTGCTTTGGGGATGGTTGTAAATAGCCTTCTTTGATTGGCTGTCAGTCATGTCACCTGATGACACTTCACCAAGCTCCATAGATAAGAGCTTCATGTACGTCACTTCCTGGCATTAATACGGCCACACCCCCTCTTTTGGGTCAAAACAAAGTATTGACACCAGAGGAAAAACATAGGTCCTAAAAGCTGCTGTGCTTTATTGTAGCCTAAATCAAACAACAAGATTGGCTTTACTTCCATCAAGAACAAAGGACATTAAGAGCAGAGTTATATTAGTTCTAAATGTTGAGATATGACACCTACAGTATATATCTTCGTTGATAGTCGATCTCCAATGACAACATGTCATTATTAGCTGTGTGGCCATCTAGGCTACTTGAAGATACAAATTTAAACGGGTTCTGATCTGCAAAAACTTCCAGAATTTGTATCGACCGCCAGTAAACTGTCAGCGGTTGTTTTCATCCTGAAGGGGGAGGGCTATGACTTAGAGGGGGAAGGTTGCTCCAAGCCCCAACCACAGCGAATTCTACCAGCATCCAATGGGGAAGTGACAAAAAAAAAATGCAGTTCACCGAGTGGCCGCTAGGGGCCGGTTTCAAAACAGAGCAATTTCTCATTTACTCCCACGTAAAATAGCAGCCTAACATTCCAGTCTGTATGTTTAGGTAAAATTTATGAATAATAAGGGGCGCGGCCTCTTGAGTGACAGCTAGCCCCTGGCCCTCACTTTGCATCGTAGGTATACGTCGGCTAGATGGGCGTATCTCCCTCCCCCAACGTCACATCAATGCCCTTTTTTGGTAAGAGGAAATGAGTCAAAATCTGACAAGATCGTGGGGCGCATAGGCCAGGATGATTGGATGCAGTTGGAATAACTGAGATCAGCCCGGATGCTACATACATTTTATATAATATCTATGGGTTCCTCTCATCTTATTGCCTAAGGAGGCTTCAAGATGCATTTGGAAAAGCTCTGAAAATCTCTGACGTGGGCATTGGAGCTTGGATTATTTTGTTACACATCTTTACCTATAGTCATGAGTAAATTCCCATGCTCATTCCCTTCATATTAATAATAATGTTTTTTCAAAACACTTTCACTGCACCAATGTAAATAGATGAATAATTCTCATATCGGCAAAGCAGAGAGGCTGATTTATAATCTGTGATTAAGTGCCTTTAAAGGAAAATTACTTCATGTGAACCGTAATAATAAATCAATCAAACACAAATGTGTGAAGCAGATGTGTGTGTTGAAGTAAAGCTGATGCAGACAGGGCAGCGCTGGCATGGAGCTCCCAGTGGTTTTCCAAAGCGGCCACTCCTCCTGCCCCAAACAAAGCGAAGGATTCTGGGTCTCTTTGATTCCAGCACACCTCCAGGTCAGTCTGATGCAGTAGCCTGGGTGCTGGTGCTTTGGGCTCCAGAGGGCTGCCCTGCTAACTCTGAACTAGGCCCAGGATGGAGCAGTGTCTTGGGGGGATCCACAGCGGTCTAACTACGGCCTCCCTGTCTCTCTCCTCTCCAGCCGGTCCAGCTTGGCCAGGTTTTCCTTCAGAAGTTTGGAACCGGGGCTCAGGAAGAGGGCTCGCTGGTAGTACATCCGGGCTGCTGCATAGTCCCCCTGCGCACAGCACACACAGACACACACAAAAACTCAATTTAAATGAATGCCATGAAGGAAATACATTCATGGCAAGTGAAAAGAAGGCAGAAAGTGTCTCCGGACATCTCAGGAAATTGGGCCCCCAAACTAGTTGACACTTCTCCCCTCTGGGAGGCGCTACACAGCAACGTATACCAAGACAAGGTACCACAACAACTTCTTCACACAGGCCAACACCTTTAACAGTTAAAGCAGTCATTTAGTGTCAATAACACTGGAACACCAAAGTACCCATACAATCACAAATTAAAAATGATACATTTGAAGTTATTTTACAGTTTAAACAGTTCAAAACAAACATATCACTGTATTCAATATTTATTACTTTGGACTATTTGTATTTGTCTATAAATGTACAAAACCTCTTCACTTGTATAGGGTTTATGTAGGAGAGAGTGAGGGGAGCTGTGCCACTTTTTACTCAAAGTGACTTTAAAGTGAGGCCTTGACAGTAATGTCTCCAACTAAAATATGTACATATATTTCAGGATGTGGTGCATCCCCACCAACAATAACTTTGGATCTTAAAATAAACTGTTTAAGAAATATAGCTTTAGTAAAAAAAGTTGTCTCACAACTTGCCCCTGGTGCGGGGTAAGTTGTGTCTTTGGAGAGAATACCAATTTCTTCTATGGTTTTCTACGAACAAGGGGGGGCACTACTTCTCCACTGGCATAACTCCCCCCACTCTCCCCTATATATATTCATATTGACATCTGTTTTTCATCTACTCTTATGTACATTATAGTTCTATGTTTAGTCTTTGTTCAGATTTTTCCTGTTAAATGATTTTGAAGTTATCTTTTGCTTTGCAGTCAAATGTCTTGTACACATACATGGCCAATAAGCTGATTGAGATTGTACCTGAACAAACAGTGAGTATAGAGTTCAGTATAAGAAGATATTTCTACAGCTGAGGAAATTTTAAATGATTTCTAAAAGCTCACATCTTTAACCATCACATCTGTCAAACTTAGTTCATTTTGTAATTACATTTACTGACACTGCTCCTGACGATTAATTATATTATTGGTTTTACTTTTTGTTTGGGGGATAGTCATGCTATCATTGATTGAACTGCAGTTAGGGGTTTGGTATAATATATGATGTTGTCATGTAGTCACTGAGTTGATTGTTGGCTATAATCCAGTCTGTTTTCTTCCTTTATTGCAAATTGGCACATTAAAAGTATGCTGCATAATGTATTTGCAGTTCATGCAGAAGAAAATTGAAAACAACTTCATGATGATTCTCAGACAGTGGGGCAGTTTTACCTTTTCTCTGTGGTTTCTAAGAGGACTGTGTTAGTCACACTGAATCTAAAATTAAAATGTGTGTCTGTGTGTTGAGAATGCTGGTAAGACTGTGAAAATGCTTGATACAAATTGATTTCCACCAAAAAAAGCTACATTTACAATGAAATATGGCATTTTTATTCTGTTATTTATCCAGGAACACCAGTGTTGGTGTGTTTTGACTCGTATGTAGTTTGTCACCTTAATGTGCTGAATTCCTCCCATGTTCATCCAGGCCTGCGACTGGTCAGGTTTGAGTTCCACAGCTGACTTGTAGCTCTGGTAGGAGGGAACACAAACAGACATGGGATCAGTGCCGTACTCTATCAGACAGACAGATAATTTCACTCAATGAACCACAACAGGGTTTGTACAGATTTTCTGATCCTATCTTAGAGGAGAGGACTAGGAGCGATTTGAAAATCCAATGTTGGAATACATCAGTGTTTGCTGAGCACACACAACCTTCATCTGCATGATTGGAAATACCAATTCAAACAGGCTTGATTATTGTCATCTGTGTGCAAACCTTGGAGAGGTGGTGTATGCTTTGTTTTACTATAGAGATGGATTTGTTAATCCTGACTGAGTGGTCCATGACATACAACAAGACAGACACATCACAGTATTACCGCGTGATTGTGAGTCAGGATCTCAAACAGTCTCAAACAGCCTCTTTGCTCAGTCATAAAGAATCACTGCACAGTGAAGTGGACTCCAGCCACTGATAACCCTTCTTGATTCAGTCAAAACTGCGATAACGATTAGTCAAATAGTATTCCAGCACACTGCTATTTACTACACAACAGATATTCCACAATGACGAGTACAAATCATTTATGGTTATAATAATTCTGCAACACCACTTCAATGTGTAGCACGTAACTTTTCATTTAAACGTACACAAAATACAACAAAGTTATAATATACAAAGCATTGCAAACTACAAGCCCTTACGCCACGTTAGTAGAGCAGCAGCTCTGTCCCTCCATATGTTTTTACACCCAAAGCATTCAAGGCGTTTTAAAATTGTAGTGTAAAAATAGACAGCTGACACACTGCTCAAAGACCACAATGGGCAAGATTTCCATAATACATTTTTACAATGTTATACAGTCGGGAGCTCAACTTCTAATGTAGTGTAGTGCACTGGATTCATTCTGACATACAAGGAAAGCCTGTGTGTATTTAATAAGATTTTCTCAAGGCTGCATTATACAAGTAATACTATTCCAAAGGACACTGGTACTGTGCATGACTGGTACAGCTTACTGATACACCTCAGTGATGGTATAAGTTACACCTTTGGGTTTTCCTGCCGTGACAGTCTGCTGTGAAAAACATCCGTTAGACCACAAGAATGTTCAGACTTCCTGAAATGTCCCCCCATACTGTGAAAGATTCAGCATCATCCAATGTCAAGGTGAAATCCAATCCATCCATTGTGAACATCCAGCTGACACGCTATGTATAGACACACACCAGGGGTTTTCAAGCTGTTAACACACCAGGGAACACAGTGCACATCATACTGACACACACACTTCAGCAGGCTGGCACACACACACTGACACACACACACACAAACACACAGACACATACTGAGACACAGACACACACTGAGACACACACTGAGACACACACACACATACACACTGAGACAGACAGACACACACACACACACACACACACTTCAGCAGCCTGGCACACACACACTGAGACACACACAAACAGACTGACACACATGGATTTGTTCAGTTGTTGTTATTTGGCTCATTTATGAGACATTTGCCGCGTTAAAAATATGATAAAGTGCATATTTGTTTGTATTACCTTTTTTTTTTTTTTGCTTCACACTCCTTTGTGTTCAGTCCCCCTGTGCTGGATGTATTCACTCATAGCAGCACCTAAGTACTCACTGCTTAAAGAATGGCTCACACATATATTTACCATAGGGGGTCAGCAGGTTAGGAACACAGAAGGTTATACTGATCTGGTTGGAATTTTATTTGAGCAAAGTGAGCCATCTATATTTTAATACAGAAAGTGTGCACACCTAAAATATAATTTAAAGATAATAATAATCAAAGAATCCACTTGACTTTTTAAGTTGATATGACTTTTGCAAGCATTATTAAAAAAACATTAATTTTCTCTCTCTTCGACCTTTTTGAATCAAGTCTGAATGCTAACATTCAGTTTTCAAGGCCGAAGTACAATCATTAAACAGCCATGGAAACAGTAATACAGTATTTAAAATCCTTCAACAATCAGGCCACATTCCATCTCTGTTTCTAATCTGCAGGGCTGAGGGCTGTGGATGTTGGAATCAGCATTCACACTTTTTCCCCTCTCCCCTGTGTTTAGTGCGGCACCTTCAGAGACTGTGATAATACACCGGAGAATTAACGGCACATCACACAACATTATCTGGATCAGCTAATAGAGCAGCTTCCATACACAAACACAGAGGCCCTTTAAAGCAGCAGTGAGCTGAGGTGGCCTGGCTTGCACTTCCTGTTTCCACTCTGTCAGACAAAGTGCACAGAGTCTCTGAAGGCCTTTTCTCCTCTCAGGCCTTTTCCTTATGAGGAAGTCAATCAAAGCTTCCTGTGAAGGAACTGTGCCTTCCAGAAACTATACCCCTGCATTCCAGTACCCTTACTTTCTGCTATATAGTATGGTAAAAAAAAAAGATTTTGGATGTCCCAATTATTGGAATCGGATGCAGCATGCTTAAAAATACCTGGATGACAACTACACAGATCATAACTGTTGAAATCAGCATGCTATTTGGGGCGATTCTGACACCAGACGTGACATCACATCGACAGAGCCTCCCAGTGAAAACAACCAGCTGGATATAAAAGCAAGAGGCAAGATCAAGGCGCAATGTTATGATGAAATAAATAAGTAAACATATTTCCCAATTGTATGCCCACTGCATTCTAACTAGATTATTTTAATGATCAGCTGTAGAATGTAGAATAGGGAAAAAAGCATATGAGATTTGGAACGCAGCATATATCAGAACCGTCAGAGTGCCAACAGATGTGTTTGATTGGTGCCAAGTGAAGGGCATCAGTCCTAAAATGATCCGAGTAATGTGGTTGTTATGTGGTTAGACTTGTGTTAGCGTGTTTTTCTTTTCATTCCTTTCAGTCAACTTTATTCTTTTGGTTTTCACCATGGATGTTGTAGAAGCTAAAACCTAATGACACGCTGATGGGATGAAAAGATGTTACGTATGTCACTTAGCCGTTTAAAAAAATCAACAGCTCCATTTGAAACAATAAAACAAAGATGGTAAATGAACTCATAATAGAATAAAACGAAATGGAACAGTTCATCCACCCAAGCTGCCTTAGCACACACACACACACTCACAGTAGCGGTCGGGCGGAAAACACCTGACCCTGCATTGGTCGGTTCTGGATATACGTTCCTATGGTGTCCCTTTGGCTAAAACTAGTCCACTATATAAGAAATGAAGCTCATTAGAAATCTCCCCGAATTGTCACTGATTTTAAATGACATCATTAGACTTCTGTTACATTCCAAAAGCATCTCTTCACTGTTGTGCAGCTGCAACTAATTATAGGTCAGTTATTAAAAGGTGCCTTGTCAATGGACTGTTATTAACACTTTCTCATTAGCGTATCTGCATTTATCAATGCTGCTTTGTGCTATGATGACTCCTCTGTTTAAAGGCCCCCTTAGGTAGCAAAACAAATCTACCCAATTACATTTACAGAACAGAAACTTCCAAAAGGAAGAGAAGAGTGGGCCGAGCTGAGGAATCCGTAGTTGTAGTCCTTAGTATGGGTCAAGCTGTAAAACTGATGTGAGGGAGAGTCCAGTCCCAGAGTACAGCTAAGGGATAAGGGACTAAGGGATATCTATGCCTCAGTTTAATATGTGCCTCACCCTACTGCAATGTAACACAGTCAGTACCTGTACATGCTGCTAAGAGAAAATCGATGTATTGTGTTAATCTGTTTGAAGCCAGGCTATTGAAATACATGTTAGTCCGGCTGAAACTTTACTACTTACTTTTTTTCTTTCTTTTTTTAAGATCATTTTTGGGCATTTTTTATGCTTAGACAGCTTTAGAGAGACAGTGATGAAATGGGGAATAACATGCATGGAAGGACCACGAGTCGGACCCAAACCCGTGGTCTGCTGCTTCTGAGGACTGGGCCTCTATGGGGGGGGGGGGCTCCAACCACTACACCATGAGCGCCCCCCTCTCTAAATCGCAATTCTCAAAGTCCAATGTACAGAGCGGTTAAGTCATCCATACCAAACCGATTGCTAACCGTTTAGCGCTCGCGTACTGCTAGCTGGTGGTTCATGTGAGAGGTCAACAGGAAAAGGGTCCAATACTAACAAGTTGAAAGCAGCTGTAAGGGAGCATATCTCCACCTATCGTAGTGCAGTTGGACATATTCAGGTCAATAAATGGTTTCCCCTCCAGTGCTTGTACACTGGGACGAGGACAGTAGTAGTCCAATTAAATTGCATGGTAGAGCTATTACCGTCGCTCAGCTTAACTGTGCATGTAAAAGTACTGAATGAGAAAGTCTGCTTACAAACTAAATGTCTTCCTGTGTCACATTTTCATCTAGTCAAATATGCGCTGCATGTTTACTTACTGTAGTTCTACGGTGAAAATGTGAGCCAATGTGATGTTTCGGTTGATGTCTGACCAAAGGCTCCAGAATGGACAGAAATTGCTCTGCCTACAAGTTAGATCTGTTCTTATATACACACTAGCTTTTAACAAAAGAGAGGGAGTGCTGGGCCGACTGTACGCACAGACTATAGGAAATGCATATTTGTTAAAGCAGGAGAGGTAAGAAAGAAAGAGAGAGAGAGACATAGAGAGACAGAGACAGAGAGAGAAGAGAGAGAGAGAGAGAGAGAGAGAGAGAGAGAGAGAGAGAGAGAGAGAGAGAGAGAGAGAGAGAGAGAGAGAGAGCAGTACCTGGAAGGCTCGGTCCAGCTGGTTCATCTCTCTCAGCTGGTTTCCTTTGGAGAAATACAGTTCTGCTCTCACCGTCACATCACTGGGGTTCTGCTGCAGGGCCCTGTCCAGAGCATCTAGAGCCTGGTGCACACACAATACACAAACACACGTAGTTAATACACACTACCACACACGTAAAATAACACACAATCCAGGTGTCTTGCTGTGCTGACTGCGCTCCTATACAGAATCGGCGCTGGGTTTAGAGCAGACCGTCTCTCTACCTTCTATTGTGTGAACCGTGAAGGAGAGAGGGATGAAGGGAGGAGGAAGAAGAAGAGGAAGTCTATAGGAGGAGATGAAGAGCATGAGAATATGTTCCTGTCTCACTGAGAAAACGCAGCGTCAGCTTCATCACAAACGCTGACACAAAAGAGAGAAATCTAGTAGAAAGCATTAATAGGCAATCTGTGAATGGGTGTGTGATGGGAGCTGCAGAGGTAGGACCATGGGCGAAGGTTTGGTTTCAACATCGCGGACACACACATTAAGCACACTTAATTTCCTGTATTCCGGTGAATTCTTAAGAACCAATTTGTACTGCAGTTACGTGTGCACTATTAACTATTTGGCAAGTGCAATCTGAATGGCAAAAAGTGTTTTGTTACTTCTTAGACTTAGATTTGCACAGCTATGTTATTATTTGTAGTTCAGCCTTTGCTAGTTCAGCTTTAAAAAGCGTTTTAAAGTGTAGAACAGGCAGCAGCCAAACTTTCTGTGCTGAGAGCAGTGTTCGTTATCAATATTCCCATTAACACTGATGCAATAAACGCAATAAAGGGGAAAACATGCCATCAGTAGGTCAGATAATAAAATAAAATAAAAATATGATCAAAGTTTAAATTACAATGATCAAACACGAACATATAGTAGTCACATGTAGTCGCCCTAACATGATGAAGTTTGAAAAAAGAAATACTAGGTTGCAAAATGTAGATAAATATATGTATTCAGTGACTTTTCATTGGCCATCAAGTCGTTTACGAGCGTATCGTCGAGAATAAAAAGAATTGAAGCGGAAAAAAAAACGCTAAGGGTGTCAGTTGCCCCACACGCGCGTAAACGCGACCTAAAGTGGTTTCTGACACCGCTTCAATCCTATTTTTGGACGATTTTTGATGTTGTTCTTTTTTTAATATTTATTGGCTTTTCTTATTTTCAACAAGAACAATACAAAGAAGCACCACAAATATACAAACAATACTTACAAACAAACAAAAGAATACAAAGTATACAGCTCAAGTCAACAGAGAATAAAGGTGCTGTAAGCGTAATGGTTCTTTAAGCTAACTTCCTGTCAGTGACTGCAGTTAGCGGTCCCCTCCCTCGTCCCCACATTAATGCACTGCGGTCTTCAAGCAGCAAGATATCTAGCGTCATCTCAGATCCATAAGTGTGAAAAAACATGATAAAAACCATCAAAACAGACATTGGGAAGGATTTTTACCTGCTCCGCCATTGTAGGCGCACACACATTCACCCATCTGTTGCTCTGGCGTGCACCGGCAGTGAGACCATGGAGTGTATATACTATATATGAGTGAGACGAGTGTCGTTTTGTAGCGTTCTCTCTTCTGATTGGATAAAAATGTTATGTTGTTGGTGGAGACTAGGGGTTAATGTTCATGTTGGCATTATAAGCCGCAGTTGCAGACTCACTGTGAAAACTCTTCATACTTAAAGCCCAGAATTCATCACTTCTTCACTGTGGAACTGGGTCATGGGGAAAGTGACAGACAGCAGCAGTGCAGATGGAGGTGATTGAACAGAGTGGGAGGACGACTCGCAGCTACTCAGCACAAAATGGCTGCTGGTCTGAGGTGATCGGTCTCCACGGCAACTGTTGGAGTGGAAACCGTCTCCTGCTGAGAGTTGATCATTCCTGACTGTGATCATCTCAACATGTGTGTGTGTTATTTCGCCTCCAAGCAACACACACACACCGAGGCAATGACACACACACACACACACACACACACACACACACACACACACACACACACACACACACACACACACACACACACACACACACACACACACACACACACACACACACACACACACACACACACACACACCTCTGTGTAGTTGCCACGCTTGCTATAGATGGCAGACAGCAGGCGGTAACATTCGATACAGCTGCCTTCCCTGGATATGATGTCCAGGGTCATCTTCTCTGCCTCTTTGGAATGACCAGCCATGGCTAAAACCTGAGCCTGAGAGAGAAAAACAGAGGGGGAGAATGGGTGAGTGTGAGTGAGTGTGCTTTTACAACTTTTTTGTGAGATACCAATTTAAGTTTTAGTCCTTAAGAGTGAGGACATTTTTGTTGTTAACACTAGATTTTAAGGTTCAGATATGAATAAGGTTTATGTGATGGTTAGGTTGGGGTTAAGCAATTAGTTTTGATGGTTAGGGTTAGGGTAAGAGGCTAGGGAATGCATTATGTCAATGAGTGTCCTCACAAGTATAGCAGTACAAACGTTTGTGTGTGTGTGTGTGTGTGTGTGTGTGCATGTGTGTGTGTGTGGGTGTGTGAAACCAAAAAAGCAGTTTTTTTTTCAGCGTCTGGAAAAATGTTTAGAGGCCAAACAGATGTTGTTTGGGTGACTATTCAGGATATGGCAGCTTTCCCAGACCGCACAGATACTCACACCCATATTTGGGGATCCAATAATTGTGTGTGCGTGTGTGCTCTCACCAAGGCCAGCCAGATGTCGCTGCTGTCTGGCTGCAGTGTGGCGGCCTCTCTGTACACCTGAAGAGCCTCCTCGTAGCGCCCTGTGTTGTAGTAGAGCGCCCCCAGTGGAGTCAGGATCTCCACCTTCCTGCTCACCTGCAGAGCCCTGTAGGCAGAGGTCTACTATTTAGTATGGTAGAAAAAAGTGTGTCCCGATTCTTATGGACAGGTTTAGGATGGTTAGAAAGAACCGGATGTCTACTACACCCGGCCAAGATTTTTAGTTTTGAAAACAGCATGCTATTTGGGCGATTCTGACCAATAATCCAGTGCGAACCTGAAGTGATGTCAACGAAGCCTCTTTATGAAAACAAACGTGGGTGCGACGGACATAATAGCAAGAGGTTAAAGGTGCTATGTGCTAGGGTTTGGCGCTGATACAGTAATACCGTATACCGGGGGCAAAATAGCACTGGTATATTCCTTTCATTACCGTCATGAAATATGTGTGTCCAGCAGCAGCACCAATGCCTGTGCAGGGCTGTACGCTTATTTTTTTAAAGTGGTAGCACTGGTGCTAGCAAGCAAAAAAAATCAGTAGCACAAAAATAAATTTGGTAGCACACAAAGTATGATCGAAAACTTGCATGACCCTAACCCTTGCATTTAGCTCTAATTACCTTTGAGCATGTCATCTTGGTTTTATTTGAGATTCTCAATGAATATGATATCCTAGTGTGCAGTAATAATTGTAGAAAAATGAATAGGGGTGCACTGATTGCAATTTAGACAAAAGAGTCTAACCTGCCAATGACAATTTTTTTGCTGATTCAGAATTATTTCCCCCCATAGAACTATAAAAATAATGTCTATACCTATATATTTTTATAAACATATCATTATTATATTAGGCTAATAATAACAAACATTTTTAGAACATTTCATTCTTTTAATGAAAACCATACTTTAAAACATTGAACATATAGCCTATTAAATAAATTACTAAACATAGTTATACAATTTAGGCCAAGTTAAATAGGTTGTGTCAATCTTTGTTTAAATCATAGATAGTTACTGCTGTTGAGTGCTTTCTTTATAGGTCCATGGTTGACTGCAGGGCTGTGAAGTGCTAACTTCCTGTTCTTACGTGCTTCAAAAAAAAAAGTCAACTCGCATTTGGCTAGTAACCGACTTTTATTGTGAAGGCGCACAGGAAATGTTATGTTTGCACACGCACTAACTTGACTGCGTTAATGTAAAGCGAGCCGTCTCCTTCCTGTTTTAACAGTTGGTGAAGTTAGACGCTGTAATCGCCGCACAAGCACAGATCCCGAGCACACATCTTTCACCAGCCAAAGTGGAGGGTAGACTTAATAACTTACTCGCCTAAGACTACATTCACCCGCATTTGGAGAGTGTTAATGTAGAGCCCTCTAAGCAGTATTGTGCATAGCTCCTCTGTGTCTCAAACAGACAGCATCTGCTCATTAGCACTGGTGCGACTGGACTTGTATTCATCATCGCACGTGATCAATTTCAGTAGCAAATGCGATCAAAACTGTCGCACTGTACAGCCTTGCTGTGTATGAAGACGCTATAAAAGTGTTGACAGAACTCCAGTAAAATGATGGAGGCCTAATTGGCCGTTCTTTTTCTGGCATTCTGAATTTCTAACAATGTTGTCTTAAATGGTCTGCCTTTGACTTTGCAAGTTATAACACATTATTTTTGGTCCATACTAAATAAAAACAGATTATCTTATCGTCCTTCGTCAAGGTCGTATCTCCCTGCCAGCTAAAACAGCAGCTTTGCGGTGATAGTTATTTAGTTAGAGTACAAGCCTGACTCTCTCATAATATACTGCCGCAGAATACTTGACTCACCTCTTGTACCAAGACTCAGCTTCTCTGTTCTCATTGGACGATCGGAGCAGGCGGCCGAGGTTCACCATGGCAACGTAGTGCGCCGGTTTGAGTCTGACAGCAAGCTGGTAGTGAGCTGCTGCTAGCTCGCCCTCACCTGGAAAAAAGAGACATTTACTCCAAATTGAATTCCTGCAGCTACTCAATTATGTTCTCAATATTCAGTGTTTATGATGAAAAAAGTACTAGTAATAACTTCACCATTCATCCGTGTGTTGCAACTGGTAAATATATGTCATTAGAATAAGCTCAGGTAAGAAGGGTATGCCTCTCGTACATTACTGATGGGAGTATTGAACTGAAGCTTTTCCACACTCATTTAGATCAAACTAGATGTATCAGTAGCTGAGGTGGGTGATTTTCTATTTATTTAAAAAGGACCAAGCTGTGGTGTTATAAACCGAGAAACGCTTATGTCAATAATGTTTACATCACTGCTGAGCATTTTCCAAATTGGGGGGTAAAGAAAGGTTCTCAAGACGCAATAATAACCTATAGCATACATTTAGCTCTATGTACATGCCCACACAACAAGCAACCCTCTGAACAAACAGCTGGGAGGTTCATTTTACGGGGCAATGCAAAGCAAGCAGATGGTATTTTGCAGTGGCCGACCGATATGCATTTGCATTTGCATTTGATAAAATATAGCTATTTAATAATAGATAATAATAGAGATACACAATTGAACTTAATAGAACAATTATTAAGTAAATATAGACACAGAAAAATATTTGAAACTATAAAATGTGCATTGTCTATTGCACTTGTCCTTCTCTGGCATAAGGGACCTATTTCTAACCCTCTGTAATTACTTAAATAAAAAGAAATACAAGGTAAATATTTGGGGTAGAAATGACACATTGACAAGGTTGCCTACAGTATCTGTAGACATCGTTTGATTATTTTTTCAATCAACCTTGTGAGTTCAGATATTGGTATTTTGTTGGAAACTGGATGTTAGATGTTGCCCTGAGAATAGACACCCGGGAACAATGTCTGTTAATAGACAACAAGACTCCTAAAAATAAACTTACCTAATTAAAAACACAAAGCCAGTAGATGCATTTAAATCCGCATTGTGATTCAACGTTTAGTGTTGACATATGATTGTTGGTCAATCAGTCTGAATTGATCAATAACTGAATAAGTGATTCTTAATGGGTCTGTTGTCTAAAGTGATTTGCGTGTGAGAAAAGCGCTATATAAATCAAATATATTATTATTAAAGCCGCTGTATACAGTATGAAAAGCCTCTCCTTTATCCTTTAGACCAGGGGTTTTCAAAGTGTGAGAGAGTGAGCCCGCCCCCTCAGAAAACAAATTTCAGCGGAGCCCCCCCCCCCCAAAAAAAAAAATTCTAAATCCCTGTGTGTTTTGAAAGATCTTTTAATTATTTTACAGATTTAAACATATTTTTGAAACATTCTAAAAAAAAATTGCGTTTTTAAACACATTTTTTAATACATTTTAACATCTTAATCCAGAGTTAATCCTGCTCCCTTTAAGCATGGATAGTAGTGACTGAGTGTGCAGCGGAGTGAGAAAGATAGGCAGACAGACTTGCCCAAATTATTGACTAGTTAAATGTCATTCACACACCCAGTGTTTTTTCGCTAGTGCCTCCAATGTCCTGCTGGAGGAAAATAGTAGCCAGTGGAGAACCAGGCCCTCGTAGGGGGGTCCGGGGATATGTCCCCCCGGGAGATTTTTTTTCACCTTTTTAAAGTGAAATGCATGAATCTGGTGCACTTTGAGAGGAAAATTAAGAGGCTAAATATGAGGAATTTTTTGTGAACAGATAATTTGGAGACACTGGGTCTGATGAATAAGAAGCTATTGAAGAAAGACACATGGATTTTCCATAAAAATATTAATTTAAAACAAAAAAAATTATGCAGGGTCCTCTGGGTTGGGCTTGGTGCTCTTTTTCTTTAACGACACCTATTTCTCTGTAATATAATGAATGGATTTAAATGCAGTGAGAGGAACAAAGCAGAAGAACTCTTGTCCAGCTATGCCGTGATCTTAATATAAAAAACACAAACTGCGCGCCCCACAGTTTGAAAACCACTGCTTTAGACCATTAAATCCCTACAGCCATTAGAAGACGGCAGTACACATAATGTTGATAAATGAGCAGCCTCTGATTGAAAAACTGCTGCATTAAAAGGCAGTGCTATCGTCTACTCAGTTCACCTTCATTAAATTAAAAATCTCACGCACGCACGTTCACACACACACACACACACACACACACACACACACACACACACACACACACACACACACACACACACACACACACACACACACACACACACACACACACACACACACACACACACAGCAAATCATTTTATTCTCCATAGCCTGCTTGTTTATCCAGGAGAAGATAAGTGGTGCTCATGGTGCATGTGTTGTTTGCACCCTATTAGTCTAAAGATGTCACTTTCCACTGCTGAACAGCAACTACACTCAACAAAAATATAAACGCAACACTTTTGTTTTTGCTCCCATTTTTCATGAGATGGACTTAAAGATCTAAAATTCATTCCAGATACACAATATTACCATTTCTCTCAAACATTGTTCACAAATCTGTCTAAATGTGTGATAGTGAGCACTTCTGCTTTGCTGAGATAATCCATCCCACCTCACAGGTGTGCCACATCAAGATGCTGATCTGACATCATGATTAGTGCACAGGTGTGCCTTAGACTGTCCACAATAAAAGGCCACCCTGAAATGTGCAGTTTTGTCTCACAGCAAAATGCCACAGATGCCACTGTTGTGCCTACAGCAGTGTTAAAAAGTACAATAGAAACCTATGAGGAAAAGTGAGGCCTAGTTCCCCTTTTCAAAGCCTGATAAGGAACTCTTGGGGCCTACACGAGTAAAATAAAGCCTGGATTTGAGTTTTCTGGAGGCAAAACCCCCCAGAACAAGGGGTCATAAAACGAAGGAACCCAGCCCTAGTTTCATCACTCCTGATAAGGTTTGGTACCCCCATTGGCTGAGATCTTCCAGTCATCCATGTGACCATGCTATGATAAAACCAGCAAGCACCCCAAAATCACCGCCTTTCGCAGTGGATCCATCCACAAAGCGGGTGTTTGCAAACTTAAGCTGAGCTCACAGACTGCTTGCCTGCAGTCTTTACCCTCCCGGATACGAAGGAAGTTTCACCAAGGAAACTTCATCCTACCGCGGCTGCTGAAACTCAGCCGTGCCTTCCTCCCTACCAGCCGGAGAAGAAGCCCAGCGTCCCTGTACGCAACAGACAGTAAACTGCCTCGCCGCCTCCGCAAAAGACGCACGCCACTACCGGAGCAAGCCAGCTGACCGCAACGGGCCCCATCTTTCCCCCCAAGAAGCAAGATCGCTCCTCCACCGGCATAAAAAGCAGGACCCTCCTCTAAACCGGCCGTGTGGACCATAGGATCCTATCCTACCCATCGCTTCTCATCACCGTCTGAGACGGTTCACAGTAGGCATTTGTCTGGGCTATAAAGTAGGCTATACATATCTATTTAGGTATACATTAACTTAAGGTTAAGGTACCGACTGACGAGTCGTTTTTCCCTTGTTAAATGTGATTCTGACAGCATTATTTTCATAATAATTGCCTAACTGCTCACTGTGGTTTTTCCTCCCGCTTTCCGGGAGATGTTTGATTGTTGTGATTGTCGCTACGTGCCAGAACAGCTGTTCCCCTCTGATATCTCCGAAGCAGCATCAGTCTTGTGAGACCACTCACTGATTGAATGACTGTAGGCTATAAATCAAGGTGAACAACTAACTGTGCGCTCTCTGTGGCGAGCTTTTACTTGATCTTCTCCTTTCTTTCTCTATCTTTATTCAAACTCTGTACATCCGCACACCAACACATATTCTTACATTTGCGTCGCGATTGTTAAGCATATGAGCGTTGACTTCTGTGGTTTCCAAAGTTAAATTGAGTGGGTCGCGAGCGCTGACCCCCTTTACGTGACTTTAACGTCACACGTCACAGTTAGGACGTCTCCGCCACGTGATTGCGTCGCCATCGGTGACCCCCTTCACGTGACGAAAACGTCACAAGCTGTCCGCCATTTTTGGCTTTGGGCGGTGTCCACCCCCTCCCTTTCTTTTTGACACACACACACACACACACACACACACACACACACACACACACACACGTGGTACATACACATGTACTATAGCCTGTGGGTTTCATTCTAAACTGTTCTTATTATTGCTTGTGCTATGTCTGCTTTTTTAAAATTAGATTAGTTAATGGTTATTGACTTATGTGTATCGTTTTAATCAACTTGCCTAAGTAAATAAACCCTTACATTTGGATTTTAAGAAGCAGTGTCTGTGATATTTGTGTCTTGTATTTCACTAATTGCTGGTAAATAAGGTCTATGCTCGAATATTCACTTCTTCATTATCTTAAATGTACATTGTAACCAACTTTGACATTCTCAAGATAAATCCCTTTAACATTATGAGACTGTTTTTCTGATTTGATTCAAAGTTCCCTTTTTGAAAGGGTGGTGCTCCGTAGGTATTAATAAGTCATTGGATTAGCTTGACTAATTTAATTGATCATTAATTAACAATTTTTCTTAATATTATAATTTCCTTGAAATTAATAATATTCTTGACTTTGACCAAATCTACCCCTTATGAATTCCCAACACCACAAGCATTGAGGGAGTGTGCAATTGGCATGCTGACAGCAGGAATGTCAACCAGATCTGTTGCTCGTGCATTGAATGTTCATTTCTCCACCATAAGCCATCTCCAAAGGCGTTTCAGAGAATATGGCAGTACATCCAACCGGCCTCACAACCGCAGACCACGTGTAACCACACCAGCCCAGGACCTCCACATCCAGCAGGTTCACCTCCAAGATCGTCTGAGACCAGCCACTGAGACAGCTGCTGAAACAATTGGTTTGCATAACCAAACAATTTCTGCACAAACTGTCAGAAACCGTCTCAGGGAAGCTCAAGTGCATGCTTGTCGTCCTCATCGGGGTCTTGACCTGACTCCAGCTCGTCGCCGTAACAGACTTGAGTGGGCAAATGCTCACATTCGATGGCGTCTGGCACGTTGGAGAGGTGTTCTCTTCACGGATGAATCTCGGTTTACATTGTTCAGGGCAGATGGCAGACAGTGTGTGTGGCGTTGTGTGGGTGAGCGCTTTGCTGATGTCAATGTTGTGGATCGAGTGGCCCATGGTGGTGGTGGGGTTATGGTATGGGCAGGCATCTGTTATGGATGAAGAACACAGGTGCATTTTATTGATGGCATTTTGAATGCACAGAGATACCGTGATGAGGTCCCGAGGCCCATTGTTGTGCCATGCAGCCATGAACATCACCTCACGTTTCAGCAAAATAATGCACGGCCCCATGTTGCAAGGATCTGTACACAATTCTTGGAAGCTGAAAATGTCCCAGTTCTTGCATGGCCAGCATACTCACCGGAAATGTCACCCATTGAGCATGTTTGGGATGTGCTTGACCGGCGTATACGACAGCGTGCACCACTTCCCACAAATATCCAGCAACTTCGCGCAGCCATTGAAGAGGAGTGGACCAACATTCCACAGGCCACAATTGACAATCTGATAAACTCTATGCGAAGAAGATGTGTTGCACTGCATGAGGCAAATGGTGTTCACACCAGATACTGAGTCCCCAGACCCCCAATAAAGCAAAAAAATGCACATTTTAGAGTGGTGTTTTATTGTGAACAGTCTAAGGCACACCTGTGCACTAATCATGATGTCAGATCAGCATCTTGATGTGGCACACCTGTGAGGTGGGATGGATTATCTCAGCAAAGCAGAAGTGCTCACTATTACACATTTAGACAGATTTGTGAACAATGTTTGAGAGAAATGGTAATATTGTGTATCTGGAATGAATTTTAGATCTTTAAGTCCATCTCATGAAAAATGGGAGCAAAAACAAAAGTGTTGCGTTTATATTTTTGTTGAGTGTATTTGTTCAATTCTGACCATGGTTCTTAAACTATTATACTACCAATACATTTATTTATTTTTTATACCAAGCCGGCAAATCAAATTAATAATCAAGTAGCCTAGTGTAAATGTTGTTAATATTACTGTGTAGTATTGAAGAAGTAGAAGTACATTGTTATGCAGTGTAGGCCTACAGTATGTCAATAGGATGTTGATTGACTAAAGTCACAACAAAAATGGCCAGACATAAATGTGGCTGTCTAACCCTTGCATAAGTTGACATTTAACTCAAGACACTTGAGCCAGTGTGTTGAACTCACCCGTATCCACCAGGAACACTCCGTAGTTATTATGCAGGTCGGAGCTGTCTGGACAGTTCTCTATACCTTTCACATACACTTCATTGGCTTCAGCAAAACGCTTCTGTGGAGAGAATGGAGAGGAATACTCAATAAAAACAGATATGAACTTGAGCAGTGGTACAGTACAGTACAGTTCTAGTGGGGTTTTCTGCATGTAGAGAGATTTACCTTTTACAACTAAAGCTAATTCAATTCAGGAGATATGAAGTAGTGATTAGTTACAACACCACTCCAGGCCATACGTCAAATACACAGTGTGTAAGAGAGAGAGAGAAAGAGAGAGAGAGAAAAGAGAGAGATAAATCAATGTAAATGTTGTTTAAATAAACAGTAATGTATTACTGTTTATTTTGTACTGTCTGAAATATTTGGAAAAGTATGCATCGATTATTTTGATGCGTTGGCAACAGTGTTATTTAAACTTTTATGCCAATAAAGCCCCCTTTGAATTTAATTGAGAGAGAGAGAGAGAGAGATTGATAGATAGAGATAGAAAGAGAGAGAGAGAGAGAGCGAGAGAGAGAGAGTCCTTTCTGTGTTTGGATGTCCGACCTGCTCAGCATAAAACGATGCCAGACTGGAGTAAGCGTCGGCAAAATGTGGACCGAAGCGTATGGAGTCCTTCAGCAGAGTCTCAGCCTCTTCCACCTTTCCATGGGACCTGGAACACAACATAATCTTCATCAATATCACAGTCATCATCATCATTAAGGCTGACACGATATCTAGACTACTTGTGATATGCTATAACACTGTTGAATAGGCCTGCAAGGATTTCACGATACAATATGCATCACAATACATGGGTAATATTCCACAGAGTTCACTGACAGAGCTGAAATAGAAGTGCTGTGTACGATCTGGTATGTCTTAACCCATTGATGACTATGGCAATCTAGGATGCATGTCCTTAATGCCTGAGGGTTTTCTGAAAAAATAGTACGAATTGTCAAGTCTACCAAAACCTTAATATCTAAGCCTGTGTAGCACATAGAAACATGAAATAAAATACATTTAAAAGTTAAGGTTCACAGGTTTTATTTAAACATGCTCCCTTAGCGCTTACAAACCAACAAATATTTCTAAAAATCATCAAAAAGAGATGAATTAGAAAATTATTAAATATTGTTAATAAATAGATGCAATGTGTTTTGTGATTTTCGTCAGTAGTCTATAGTAGACCTTGATTCTGCGCATCAAACGCCACTAACTGTTCTGTCGCCGACATAGCCGGCGTATTTTTTTTATTATTTTGTTTTATTTTTTTATTTTTTATTTTTTTGATTGACGTGATTTTCGGCAAACCACACAACTTTTGGGTGGTCACGTGGTCTTAAAAAAATCAACGAAACCCACCTCTTGTGTATTTGAACCAATGACAGTGCATTCTATGCTGGGAATGCCATGAAAATTAGATAAAGTAATAATGCTGCGCGACGCAGCATCAGGCAGGAGAGCCAATGTGGCATCGCGCAGCAGCCGTCATCAATGGGTTAAAGGGAAAATTCACCGATTTTCAACCTTACTTCATCTACCATAATATCCTTTGGGTCGCATTATATCCCCGTGTATTTTTTCAACATTCTCCATTTCGTGGGGACAGAGTGGGACCGAGCTTCAAAATTCCACTCACCAGTGACGTTTCTGTGACGTATTTGGCGAGAGGAAGAGCTCATACGGATTACAGCCCCGAGCACATACCCCCCTCCCTGTGAATCCAGGGGGCGGGCTCTAAATGCTTGTGCGAACTAAAACCCAACTGTCATGGACAGACGCTTTATTGGAAACTGCGACAATCTACAGGAGTGGAAGTTTCAGTTCACAATCCTTTTAAACCTGGATTTTTTTTCCCCTTCAAAATATCATTTTTTTGGAGCTGATGATACAATACAGATACCACGGAAATTAATATCAAGATTAGGGCTGTCAAAATTATCGCGTTAACGCAGGGTGATTAATTTCTGGAATTAACGTGTTAATTTTTTTATCGAGATTAACGCATGTGCAGAATGATCCGCCCCGTACATCCCACCAGCTCTGTACTACAGCCACTCTAACGTTGTGGCTGACCCAGGATCAGTAGCTGCGCGCAGCCAAACATAACAGCACGCTAGCCAATGCCGTGTTTTAAACTGATAACAGTCACGTCTGTGTCGGGGGCATAGATAGATAGCGTATACAATCAACTGCCACGGGTGACAGTTGATGTCGGGAGCAACAGGAGGAGAAACATTGTTCGCTCTGTTCAGAGCCCGTGAGGACACAAACGTCTGCAGTTTTCAGAGGTGTGTGTGTGAGTAGACATCAACATAACGTCGACTTCCTGGTCAGTCCCCTAGGACGTGTTCGCGCGCACGCGCACACACACACGCACACACACACGCACACACACACACACACACACCGCGGACTGAAATGAAGTTGTATTCAAGAATGCACAACCTATAGATTCACAAAATAAATGCCATTTTATAGCCAATGTTTGCCCAAAGACATAGTAAAGAGACAGACCAATTGAATTATGGTGTGGTAGGTATATATTTTAGTTTGATTTAAATGTATTTCAGTATTAAAACCATCATTTGGATTTTTAATTAATAAAAATACTAATTTTAAGTGTACATATCCACCTTCTGTCCTTTATCTTTCCGTTCATACAACAATATACAGAGACAAGTCGAAATCTTCGGGCATATTTCGAATGGTAAAATTAATCGTGATTAATCGTGATTAATCCACAGAATCCTGTGATTAATCTGATTAAAAATTTTAATAGTTTGACAGCCCTAATCACGATATATTGCCATACTGCAACAAAGATATAATCTGCAATAATTAAAAAGTTCTTATATATATAGTGTTATTGTCTTGCTTTTTTGAGTTCGCTACCAACATTGACCCCAGACAGTGAATAGCCTAAGCAGACAAATTCAACAACATGGCTGTATTGTTATTATTTCTTGAGCACTTAAGCAAAACGCCATCAGGCCCCATTGATACAATGTCCTGGTAGACTACATCTGATTGGCCAAATATATTGACTGCATCTTGATATCGCAATACATTTTAGATATATTATGCAGCCCTACATCATCACCAAATGACTTCCAACATCATAATTAGCATTTTCCTCATCAACAACACCATCTGTAAGATCATCATCAACATAATGATCAGCACCGTAATCAGTAGCATTGATATTCTCACTATCAACATCAGCAAGACGGCTGATTGTACGCATGTAGCTTTTCATTTCATTGTCATGCAGTTGAACGCAAATCATTTATTCATGTGTTCAGATATAGACATACACTGACACCACACACACACACACACACACACACACACACACACACACACACACACACACACACACACACACACACACACACACACACACACACACAAACAAAGACAAAGAGCTGTGACTTGCAGCGGTAAGCAGATCAATGGCCTCACTTTGCTGTTTGTTCCAGTTCCACTGATAATACAGTAATGGTAATAGAGCCAAACCAATGGTAATAAACTCCATTTCAGCTTCTATTATTGATGTCATTTCCTATCGGAGCCAGCAGAGCTCGGGGCAGTCCACGCTGTGTGACTCCAAAACAAACAAAAAACAAACAAACAGACAAAGTCTCCACAGCTGTATAAAGAGCTTTCAGGATTGTAGCAGGGGGGGGGGGGGGGGGAATCGGGAGAATACACAACTTTCATTTAGCAAGCGTGGCCAATCATAATTCTCTCAGGCAGTAAAGCCTTCGAACACAGTATAAGTAAGGCCACTATATCAAATCAAATCGAATCAGTTTTATTTGTATAGCCCAATATCACAAATAGACATGTGCCTCAGTGGGCTTTACATTCCATACAGTATGACACCCTCTGCCCTTAGACCCCTAGCTCGGCTGAGAAGAAACTCCCAGTAAAAAAAACCTTTATCGGGATTAAAGAAAATTGAGAAATCTCAGGGAGAGTCGACAAAGTAAGGGATCCCTCTCCCAGGACGGACATGCTGCAATAGATGTCATAAGTAGAGAAAAATCACAGAGGAATTCAATCATTGATCAGATGTTTACCTGGTAATACTAAAGTAAAGTGTGTATAGTGAATAGTGTGGATGCAGGAGGACTTCAGGTGCTGCCAGAGGGGTGGGGACCGGATCCACACCGTCTCGTCTCCACCAGGGGAAACTGGTATCTTGAGCTGACTATAGATTTCTATTTTAGAACAGAGGCTTTGTTTCAATTAGGGATGTCCATGGTTAACTGGTTAACCGTTAACCGTTAGAAGATCTTTAACCGGTTAATACTAAAGGTTAAATGGTTAAAAAAATATATATATCTTAATTTCTCTGAAATCCGGACTCTTATTTTGATATCGCTAAACCGGATGTAAGAATGCCAACTGTCGATAGAGAATGAAACGAGTAGTGTAGGCTACGCTCAACTTTATAATAGGTCCATGGTACGCTCTCAGTCACAACTTATGGTCACAACGCTCCCATGTCATATGGTTGTATAATTTAATTAACAGCGTGGGCTCCCGATAGCTTAACATAGTGCTAGCATTAGCCTTCTTGAGGTGGATGCTGTCCTGCATCTAACACCGTCTCAGTGAGTGTGTGAGGGAGTGACAGACTGGCAGTGAGTGCCCCTGCACAGACGAGTAGAGTCCAGCTGCAGCCCCGGAGACAAACACCCTGGCGTGACAACAACACCCAGGCGTGACGGAAGCAACTGTGGTGTGTCGGACGTGATTTTTGACTATTTAGCTTCCATGACATGTCTGCTACGTCACTCATTTGCCCTAACCCTAACCACCCATCTATGATGCCTGAACCTAATCCTCAAAACAATATAAATAACACAAACTTAGTAGCCTATCGGTCTGCGGTCTTTTTTATTGTTCGACGTGACGTACTCAAGATGGCCGCCGCGGTGTTCCGTCAATGTTCTATCTATATTCTAACCTCTCCCTGTCCCCTTGCCCTAACCCAACCCACCCAACTGTGATGCCTGAACCTAATCGCCAAAACAATATAAATAACACAAACTTAGTATCGGTCTGCGGTCTTGTTATTGTTTGACGTTGTTTACAACTTAGAAGTTTATGACGTAGCAAAAATAAAATCTACAGGTAACGTCCGTCACACCACAGTTACTTCCGTCACGCCTGGGTGTTGTTGTCACGCCAGGGTGTTTGTCTCCGGGGCTGCAGCTGGATACTATTGGCACAGACACATGTCTGCCATGATTGTGTGCCAGGATCAACAGCGAAAATCTGTCAACAAAAGCGTTAAGTATCGTTATGCAGTACTGATAACATCGGAGCTTATCAATATTACGGTCTTTCAAAATTTTCCCCGTGCTCACACTACTTACACCGGGTTTGGTAGGCTATCCCCTAAGCCTGTGTGTGTTGTAAATTCCCCTTTTCAGTCACTTATTTCACTTTCTGCTCCTACATTCGCAAACTACACCTCTTCTCACAACAGACAAGGTGCCGTGTGAATGTCAACATGTAGGCATTTAAATTGGCTACTGGTCCCTGAATTGTTTTTAAATTAATATGCCGGTCCTTGGAACAAAAAAAGCTATAATGCTTCATGTATTTCACTATTTTAGGCTACATTAAATCTTAAAGGTTAACCGGTTAATAACCGTTAATTCTGATGGTTAACCGGTTAAAGAAAACATTCTAAATGGCCATCCCTAGTTTCAATGTATTTCTCAATCCTGTGTGTGTGTGTCCACATTTACATACAGTGACTCCAAGGTTTGGCATCATTTGTGCATCAATCACGGGCATCAGAGTTCAATAACGGCTTGTTGATTGAAAACAATGTGGTTGACAATCTCTCCAGTTTAAATCACAGACCACAACCAAAACATGCTTGGCAGGATGTTCATTTATTTTTGAGCCCCAGGATAAAGTTTATACTTAGTTAAGATTAAGCCATTTAAATTTACTCATCATTATGAAACTATTGCATCCCTACTTCTTCCTCTTAAGATACAACCCTCAGGCAAAATATACTGAGGTCATGGATTGGTCACAAGGATGTATATCCAAGCTGTAATAATCATTGGCCTGATGTAGCTGGGTGGAAAGATGTAGAGTTCTAAATATACTGTATACATTTGGCTTTCAGTTTTTTAGTGACTCATTATGTTTTCAGGTTGTTTCAGGTTGCCTGGTTCAAGCTGCAAGCATTTCAACTTCGACTCAAGAATAGACTGTTTGGGATTTTTGTCAAATTAAGCACACACTCCAGGCTGAGACTGAGTAGATTTCGGAGGTCATAGATGAAAGGTCAACTTCACTGTGACCACACGCTTCTTGAACACAATATCTCATGAACGCTTTTGAGGGATTTTCGTCCAATTCGGCAAAAACTCACACTTTGATTAGAGGATAAACTGATTACATTTTGGAGGTCAAAGTTCAAGGTCACTGTGTAAAATGCCCAAAATGTATATTTAAAGAAAGATGTTAGATCAAACCATACGCCAGCAACAGCATGTAAAAAAAAAGCTACTTTCAGCCAAGCAGCACACCCACAGCAATGCAAAATGGATCAGGCAACCATAAACTCAATTCAACCAGGTTGCAGTGTGAGGTCTTTGTAACATATCTTAGCCTTCTTAGGAGCTTGACCTTCTTTAGAGCATTGCCTACTACCATCATTGGACTTTCACTGTTCGTCAATTGTATAACCACCAGGCGGTAGTTGTATGAAGAGTTTTGAGCTCACAACACAATGTGAAGCAAGTCATTTCATGAAATTACAAATTGGACAATACCATAATGTAACAATGGAGGAAAACAGTGAAACCCATGCTAGTTCGCTAGTGTTTGCGTTCATTACAGAGCAAGAGGAAATGTACTAATTAACAACACACGAAGAAAAGAAAATCATCACACTGTCTCTGCTGGTAACACACACAGAACCAGAGACCTGTTGTAAAAGACTGTTGGGATCATAGCTGAGAGCAGAGGGTGTTGGAACATTAAGACTTTGTCAACTTCAGGAGCTTTTCAGAGAGCAGAGAATAAGTATGCTCTTTCTACTAGACACTTTAAACTGATAAGGGCAAAGTCACCTGTTAGAATACACAAAGTGACAGTCTTTTGTGTTTTGGGATCAAAAGTGGTTCCTATCTGGTACATTTGGTGTCAGATAAGCTTGCAGTGTGTGTGTGTGTGTGTGTGTGTGTGTGTGTGTGTGTGTGTGTGTGTGTGTGTGTGTGTGTGTGTGTGTGTGTGTATGGTCTTACTTGAGGAGGTTCCCCAGGTTAAACAGAGCTCTGTTGTGCTGAGGGTTGGTGTCCAGTGCTTTCCTGTAGTAGCGCTCAGCTTCCACTGGGTTGCGGGTCAGTGTGCCCAGGTTGTTCATGGCACTGGCATGACTAGGGTATAACCTGAGAGGAAAAAAAGAGACAGGGCACGAGAGGAGTTAGTCAAATTGAATTTATTGAAAACAAGTCTTAACAACATTTTTTAAACTGAACTATTACATTTCTTGGCCACTTTGAAGCAGCAAATTCTAATTAAAGCTATAGTCTGTAACATCCGTTGCCCCCATGAGGAATTCTGAGTTTATACAACAACACTGTCGGCTCATCTACATGAGGTAAGCCTTCTGTGATTGCGCTTGGATTTTATACCTTCTGCTGAACATAGCTAGCCTGGTCCAAAAGGACCATCGTACTTCATTTCATTTGTACAGAAGGTCTGGAAGTGCTGTAATTGGTAAACGTTCACTCACTTGGAGGCGGGTGTCTGTCCAAGTTTAAAACTATTGGATCTGCCCAGTGCCACTCTGGATTAGCCAACCAATCGCATCACGTTTGGTCGTCACGTGTGTCATGAGCCGGCTTTTGACGGTGCGTTCCAGTTGGACAGGGAACTCGGAAATTTCCGACTTCACTACATATTGTAGTCTATGAATCTACCGGTACCTGGCAACAGTAACTTGTTAAAGCCTAACGTTTAGTTATTTGGACGAGAAAGGTTTTAGGCGTCCATACTTTCGCGAGCAGATGCACTGGAACACAGACAGGTCGGAACTCAGAACTACCAAGTCGGAAATCTCCTTCTTCCGAGTATAAAGGAACGCAGCATTCAACTGAAACTGGAGCGCGACTTCGACGTCATCGTTCTCAACCACTCGCTCTGTTCGCTGATTGGACGATTGTAGAATCTCCGGTAAAACTGGGAAATGCACTGTTCACCCAGACTGACTACTGAAGGGAAAATGAAGTTTGGCCGGAAGTAGGCGGGCGGGCGGAGCCAGGCTAGAACATAGCAGTTGTCAGCAGTAGAATCAACAAATTAAACATTTATTGGGCACATTTTGAGATTTTTCTGAGCTCCTGGGTCAGTGTTGGGGGGGTGACACTAGTTTGTAATACTGAGAAATACGAAGAGTTTTGTGGAGCTGATAAGCGTAATCACCATGTGGCAATGGCTTGAATGTAACCGACGTTCATTTATATGAAAAAATTACGCACAATAACTTTAACACAAAATATATTTAGGCAATGTATAGAAAACAGTAATTTACACATCCAGCAGTTACAGAGCAGCATTAACATTCATTTAGAGTTGAGTGTAACAGCCAGTGTACTAGATCTCTGGCTGTGGCACAGCATACCATAACATGATCTCGATTGGACTAAGTGGCTTGTCTCAGCGATAAGGATTATCTCCAGAGCAAATGGTTTAGATAAATCAGCAGTGAGTGTGTGGAAGCCTCAGCCAGCAGCCTCTGTGCTGACATTTACTGCTTCTCTCCATCACTGCTACAAAGACCTCTGTGTAATTGAGATACACTTTCATAGTTAGTGGCCATCATGGTGACACAAGGCTATTTTTTTAAGTAATTCATTCATAAATGCTTACTTTTTGGAATTCCATTGCAATGTGGGGTACGTATGTTTGTGTAAACATGAACAAAGGATTAATATTTGTCACACTTCATTAAGCGAGCAAGTTAGCACCCCATTTTTAAGGCCGTGTTAAAAAAAAATCAATGCAGCATATCGTGATATATATTTCTGTGATATCTAAATATCTTATCGTGACCTCCACAATCGACATTTCTGTTTCTAAATTAAAGTTTTGAGTTAAATAGTTTGGACTCAATTTGTCCGCTGAATTATCAATATAATGTAATGAATTAAGACCGCCTAGATCGTACACAGCAACTTGTATTTCAGCTCTGTTTTGACATTTTCAGTGAGTTATGGAATATCGCAATATGCACCGTATCGCAATGTATCGTGATGTAATGAATCGTGAGCCATTGTAAGGCGTATCATGAAGTTCTCGCCAGTACCAAGGCCTGATTTGTGCTGTACATATCTACAGCTTCTCGTATCTAGCATAAATCTGGCAACACAACTACATCCCACCTTAGCCCCCACCCCCAACTGACAAGACAGGGAATCTGGTCGATTTACAGTACTGACTGATGTGCACACGCATAAAATGGCATAGACTTACTAGAAATCACAAGAAATAAATCAAGTATAAAGATTCAAAGATATCTGTCTGCCTTACTGAATGTGAGGGAATATTTCTGAAACATATAGATATGTGAGAACAAGAATTTAGCATCAAACAAACTTTGGAAATGAAAGGGAAGTTACTTTGGTTATTTCAAATAGTGAGAGAAAAGGATTTGTGACTCTCTTGCTGCCTCGCTACTGGGAGGAAGAAAAGTGTAGGCTGTTTAATTAAAGTGAGAGTGAGTGGTCTGGTGGGTTTTCAGCTCATTATGGAGGTGCTGCTTTGTGGTTTGGAGCCTGATGAAAGCGGCTGGGGCTCTGGGCTTTGGTGGGATGGTATGGCAGACCGGTTGTACTGTGGTTAGCTCCCACAAGATGGAGAGGTGGAGAGAAAGGAAGAGAGCAAAGAAGCAGAAAGGGAGCAGGGAAAAGAGAGAGATAGAAAAGAAAAAGAGGAATTTAGAGCCTAGGAATAAAGACAGGGGTGTTGAAGATGATATGTGCAAGAACAGATATTCACCTTTTTTTGACAAGCACTTGCCAAAATCACTGACTCTACCTTTAAATAGGAGGACATGAATAATAAGCAACTAAGCAGCAATATTATTTTATCTGATTCTATTCATTACGCAATGAATAAGAAAGACGTTTCGGACTATGCTTGATCCAAAGGTATCTTGTTTGAATCCATGTAGACCCACATTGCAGGCAATATAAATCACAACATTCACTTCCACACAAAAATCACAAGTACAAAGTAAAGAATGAGGAAGTTAAATCTAATCTGTTTTTGCCTTTGTTGCACCTACTGTTTAATATGCAAGACAAAAAATTGTAAATTAACCCCGGTGTTAGAAAGAAACAGCCATATCTTTAAAAATTTGTACAAAATGCTATTATGCATGATAACAATTCAGGCAATAAAATTGGCTACTGGGCCCTGGATCTTTTTCAATTGATTTGCCGGTCCGTGGAACAAAAATGGTTGGGAACCCCCGTGCTCTACATGATCAAAGATAAACACATCTGTTAGATTAAAGATGGACGAAGGGAGAGGAGGTGGAAGGATAAAAAAACAGTGAGGAACAGTTCCCCAGGAAGCTTCTCCACTGACAGGGACAACTAATGGTCACTCTCTTTTATTACTACAACATCTGTGTGTGTGTGTGTGTGTGTGTGTGTGTGTGTGTGTGTGTGTGTGTGTGTGTGTGTGTGTGTGTGTGTGTGTGTGTGTGTGTGTGTGTGTGTGTGTGTGTGTGTGTGTGTGTGTGTGTGTGTGTGTGATGGATGAACACAGCACACGCTCTCCTCTGAAACAAGGCCATTATAAGCATTAGAACATGAACCCATACCTTTGTGAGGTCTTGTACTCTAAATAGTGGGCTCTATTAATGGCAGGCATGGGCTTGAATCATTTGCAAACTAATTTGTCAACAACATAAATCAAAAAATAAAAGCGAAGTGCTTAGACGTGCCACTAATGCTGTTTTACTTGGAAGGTTCAATTCCCACCAGGGCCAAGCACTAAAAATAAACAGTATTCACTCTAAGATCCCTACAGTGTGGTGCGTTGGATAAGAGCTAGCTAATGGAGCATGGTTTTCTTAAAGGTCCAATGAAAAAGCGATGCTTCCTTTTACATGCAGTGACCTTGGGTTCATGGCCATCTATCATGTGATGAAAAGATGTCAAAAATTCCTTTAATTTTTTTTTTACAACTCTGCCAGATTTTATTCATGTAAAAGGTCAAAATATCCAAGTAAACATTTTGGTACTTTGTTTACTGACTTGTACATTAGTACGTCATTGTCATGTTTAGGAATAGTATGTAAATAGAAAATTTAGTGTGCATTTGAATTTTCACTGTGGCAGCAAATTGGCATTTTTGAACATGAAAAATAAATAATGTTTATTGGATTTAAACATTTTTAGTGCTGTCAATAGATAAAAAAAATTAACCAATTAATCTCACAATTTTATGTAATTAATCGCGAAATGTTTCTACTTAAGAACAAGGCTTGTAACAGACATTTTCTTGAGTAAAATTATGGAATTAATGTAGAATTAGGACTGGGCGATATGGGCTAAAATATTCTTTAGTGCTGTCTATTGGAACAATTTGAAACTTGCACATTTTATTGATTTTTCCACATCCTTCACCACTCCCATACAATGTATCCAGCACTATTTTATTTGGAAGCAAATGTGTCTTTTTCCATCTTCTGTTAATCTGTACACTGGGAACACTAATAATGACTCATTACAACAACTAACTAATTGTAATTGATTATCACCACTAACCCCCTGAAGATATCAGCCTCCTACCATATCACATTGACGACATAAGTGATATCACTTTACATGCAGAATATGTTTTGCTCTATAATAGCCTAGTAGGTTTTTTTTAAACTTTTGTGTCAAAAGCTGTTGTTGTCTTTAACCAGGCTTCTGTGTAGACTGAGTGTGGGAGTGAGAGAGGTGTGGTGTAGAGTCAGACCTGAGGGCGGTGGTGTAGTGGTGGATGGCCTCCTGCTGCCGGCCGCTGTCCTTCAGGAGGTTGGCGTAGTTGTAGTGGACTTTGGCATTGTGGGGCAGAGTCTGGATACCAGAGCTGGAACCAGAGAGAGGAGGAGTGAGGTCAGTGGTCATTTTAACACAACTGGATTTAAAAAAAATCCTCTCTTTTAAATGTGGACTTGGCTATTCTGGATGACATTTGTTGTCAAAATCAATGAATATCTCCCCACAATCCACTACCTGTATGTACCGTCTGTGCTCTGAAAAAAACAGTGTGTTAATACACAGCCTAGTTTCTGTAAACAGGCATTTTACTAGCTATGCTGGACCCCCTTTGTTTACATAAGGGGGCCACATACATTTACAGAGCCTAGGCTGTGTACACACATAGTACGGACAGAGTCCCTGAATCTACCTTTAATTGCGTTAAATACCAACATATAGGCCTCTATGGTAACCAATGTGAAGGCAGAAAGAATGAAATGCAAGACCCTGTAACAGCTCATTAAATGTCCTGCTGTAATGTCAGCTACCGGTAGCTTCTGCTATTCTCTTCTGAGAAAAACCTGTGTACATGTTGTTGAAATTAGAAGTAAGGGGGCGCTCGTGGTGTAGTGGTTAGAGCGTACCCCCTAGAGGCTCAGGACTCGCAGCAGACTACGAGTTCGAATCCGACCCGTGGTCAGTTCTCTGCATGTTATTCCCCCCTCTGCCGTATTTCAACTCTCTCTCCAAATCGGTCTATTAAAATTATGAAAAATGCACAAAAATGATCTTAAAAAAAGTACAGTAAATATTTTAAAGTTAAAGGTAAGCCTTATTTGCGGCTAGCATTGTCTGTTCGTAGTTGGTGTATCACTGGATTACTTTGATGCTACTTTAATTAGCACACTGAATGCTATATTATATGCCACATTCTCCTATACATCCCCCTATAAGACTCAGTCTTCCAACCTTAACAGGTCTGAGTGAAAAATGGAAAAAGAAACGCGTGTGTTTGGGGGAAAAAACCCTTGAGGCCTTTAGAATGTCACTGGTTTTCACTCTCATGTGTCATGGAGGCAGAGAGAGAAGCCATAATGTGAAAGCAATTAGATGGAACGAAACATAAATCAATAAACAGCATGCAGGCCCTTCTGACAGTCAGATAACAAGCTGAACAGCATCATACCATGCCATGATGTATATATCGATCTACTAGTTAATACATCATTGATTGTTCCGTTATTAAGACACATTCATAACTCATAAAATATTCCATTTATAATCTCAGATATATTTATGCTATACCAGTGGAGTGTCACACTGAGTGCTCTCTTTTGAAATAAATCCAAGACATATGCGCCTCTATCGAACACCACACTGTTACGCTTTAGGATCGACTTACTTTTTAAATTTAAATCATGTCTAAATTAGAAGTTCCTGTTTGCAGTGTGTGTACCCATTGTTTTTCTTCCAAAGTAATACAGCTGCATATGTAGATTTCACTAAGCCAACCTTTAAATTGTATTAGTGAACTTGAATATGTTTGTGAGAGGTGAGAAAATGTTGCTAAGAGAAGACAGACCACATAGGGGAGAGTGGGGTAAAGTGAGACACTTTTTACATTTGCTCCCTTCTAAGCGATCTAAAATGATTTATCAGTCAAATTTTCTTTGAAAACATAATGCTCACATGACCAAAATTGTGTTCCGTTGCCTAGATACAGGGGGTTTCTTACATTACCTGATGTCTCACATTACCTCGTTCTCCCCTACTGTAACATGATAGACAGTGGATTCAATGCTCACATAAAAGCCATTTTGTTCAGTCATTCAAAGAGAATGGACTGCCTCACAAAGCAGAGAGGCAGAGGGAAGTCAGTAGTATGGGTGTGTGAGCCTAAAATGTTCAATTTAATTCAAAGAGTGAAATTTTAATTTATTCTAGATTAATTTCATATCAAATTAAATGAGTCTAGTTAACAACAAAAAAAGCCCAGACATATGTTTAAGTTGTGTAATGAACCTATTCTAGAATATAGAAAAATTTCACTTTTTGAATGAACTTTTCCATGATATTTGAATTTTTTAGTGTCATGAATATTTACTCTCTTTCTCTCCCTCTGTCCCCCCACCCTCTCTACTTACTGGAAGAGGGCCTCCCTGGAGAGCCAGACGTGGTTGTGTTGGACGGTCTTCCAGGAGAAGAGCAGGAGCAGCAGCAGCATGGACACACTGAGGACAGTGGTGCCCCATCGGCCCAGCACAGAACACAGCCGACCCAGGCCGTGAGCCACCAGGATACAGTAGCCCATACTGGAGGGGAGAGCAAGAGAAAAAGGCAAATGTGTTATTGTGATATGTCTTTTTGTGTGTTTTGTGTGTCTAGTCTGTTTGTCTTCATTCCCTCTAAGGTCACCACTGTCAGTTAACAATCGGTCAATATCATGAATGTGCATGATAACGTTCAAGTCCAGCCTTATGGGGCAAAGACGGCTACACTAAAGCATTGTTTGTGTCCAAAGCTGTCAAGTATATCATATGCACACGTTCAGGTTTTTCTAAAGAAGTAAATTGAAGTGAACCAGGTCTATAGCTTTCACCTGATAGGACTGAATACATTAAGCCTAGTAAAAATGTCAGCCAGGAGGTAATACATGTTTCAGTGGAAGCAGGAACATAATCAAAAGAATAAGTTACTCTGTCAATTGTATAAAAACCTTATCTCCAAAGAGAGAAAAGGTTACAATTTCAAGCCCGCTGTCCAAATATTTCCTTCTCAGTGCTTCTCTGTGCTTTAACAGACTAATATTTTTCTATTGCTTTCTGTAAAGACTTAATGGACAAAAGCAACAAAAACAATTACTGTGTGAGGATGAAAATATTCTATGATACTTCATATTAGAGCGGCAGAAACTTCCATCGAGCGAAACTAACGTGATACTTCAGAACAAAACCTAAAGAAAAATTTGGTGTAAACTAGTGGACTGAGTGACAAAATAAAAATCATCAAGCAAGCTGACGGCAGACAAGCCTGAAATGCAGAGAAACACAACAGGCAATAGACAAGGACAGCCCAGAACTCTTTATATTCCCTCACATAACCCTGGCCCCATCACCTATCCATCCACAAACTGGCAGGTGGACATTAACCAACTCAGACTTTCTCCCTCAGCTCCCTCTGCTCTACAACTGTGTGTATGCTGTCAGCTGAGTCAGACAAACAGTGTGCGTGTGCAGCCACCAGTCATCCTGTCCGTGATCATTGCTGACGCTTTTTGTATGTGCTTATGTGAGACTGAGCAACTGTGTTTGGCTTTGTGTCTAATCTACCTCTCTCTCTCTCCTCTGCTTCTCTCTCTCCCTCTCTCTCTCCCTCTCTCCTGCTGCATTCAGGGCTCTCTTGCAAGCTTTACTATCAGGCTATCCATCCAGATGAGTAAAGGCAGGTTAGTACCGTAACTTTCACTTTTAGTCCATTCATTCTAAGGTTCCAGGATTTGTGGTGGAAGTGGTTGCTTGATAAGTAAGTGTATAGTGTATCGTAAGTGTTATCAAAGTGGGTGCAATGAAAACATTGCAACTATCAGACATTTTAGTCATTTTCAGATTTTAGAAAACGATACAATCTGATGCTCTTCTTGTTGCTGGGGGAATAACAGCCTAAACCTTTTCAAAAAGTAGACAGTGAAACATGGTAATTATCTTCTATAATGAAAAGCGCAATGATAACAAAGCAGCAAGTTGTTCTTAGGTAGGGCAAACATCATGAGAAAAAAATAAATCTCCATAATCAAGCACAGACATGATTTAACCTGTCAGATGTAAGAACATTTTTATAATGATGTCTGCATTAGCTGCTTAACAAGCTGTTTAAAAGACAGACTGCAGGTTGCCACATTTCCAAGTACTTGTACTGGACAATTTAGCAGTTGGGTAATATAGTCATTTATGTTGAGCGTAAACATTGAAGGGCCAAGCACAGAACCTTGTGAGAACATCAGCACATATCACATGTGTTCTATCCATAGACTGTAAAAACATCTTTCAGACAAATATGAATGAATATAATACATACAGTACAAATATATATATATTTACAGTATATATATATATATATATATATATATATATATATATATATATATATATATATATATATATATATATATTTTTTAATTAAGACATCCAGTCAGTGTAGTTTTCAAAGGAAAATGCAGGTATCAGCAGTATCAAAAGCCTTAAAAGATCCACAAACAGTGCTGGACAATGCCGTTTCATGTCCGAGGAATGTACAAGTACAGCTGCAGTGTTTTAAATGTGTGCAAAGGAGGCCATTTTAGATAGTGGACGACGGTCATTATTTGTGTTACTTCCAGATTCCGTTAATTGATGAAGCGCTCCACAGGTGTTCAGGTGGGTTGAGATCTGGTGACTGAGAAGGTCTTTGTATAGGATTCATATATTTTTTTATACATATTAAACATTTTCAGAGAGCTTCCCATTGGAACTCCACAATCATTTATTATTTATTCAAGGTTATCCCTTTAATTCCCATCTTTTAAGATTGTGGCAGAGTATTTCTGAAAGCTATACTGTGGAAAAGTGTTTTTTCAAGGTTGTTTTTCTTTTTAGCGTGTTGACCTAGTTTGGGAACTTGGAAAAACAAAAAGTCTAGAGGGATAGAGAAATGTATGCTTTGTTCTAGCAGCACAGACGAGGTGAAGTGTCAAAGAAATAGTAGCACACACCGAGTACAGACAGAGTGAACTACAGATAGAAAGACAGTGAGGAATCTCATCATCAACCACAGCACAGGAAATGCAGAATTTACCGCAAATAGTACACAGATAGATAGATAGTAACAGTTCAGTGAATCAGAACGTCCTTCTACACTACAATGACAGGACTATGTGTGTGTGTGTGTGTGTGTGTGTGTGTGTGTGTGTGTGTGTGTGTGTGTGTGTGTGTGTGTGTGTGTGTGTGTGTGTGTGCTTGAGTATCTTGTACAACACCTGACAGCGCGTGAATCAACATTGCAGAAAATTAGATTACCCTACACTGATTCTCTTATCAGAACCCCCAATCAGCTCGTAGACAAGTGTCCCCAGATGCACATTACCATGCTACACACACACACTTACACACACACAGCAAAAAAACACACACACACACAAATTTTTTTTTTTCGCTCTCTATTCATTTTGATGAAGTTGTATTTGCTGCATGTCTCTTCCAGGTCTGTTGTACATTGTTTTTTTTTAACTAGGACAAGCTACAGACCTAGATACTGTAAATTAAACTACTATTCAAACTTTGCTTGACTATAGCTTCAGAAGGTCAATTAACTGAAAATACACAAATGCCCCACTAACTAACTCCAATAGCATTTTGGAGTAAACCTCGTTATTCTTGACATTTCTCGACAAAAATCTTCCTTATCTGATTTTTTTTTCTCTCCTGTGGCCCTAATACTCTTCTGTACTTTAGTATGTAGTGTAGTAAAAATAAAAAATTATGTGATTTGGAATTTCCCCCCCCCTCAGCAGCTGGGTGTACAGCCCATTTCCCTTTTGCTTTAGATTCACAGCACTGTCCCCCCAAACTGTTCACACTTACTGTCTCTGGTCCCATGTGCCCATAGTACATGCATGGCCCGTCCCTCTGTCCCCCGCGCCCGTCAATGCTGCTGAGGTTCATATGTCGCCATGGAAACACAAAGGCAAGGTCAGACCAGAGCCAGCCGCTCTGTTCTGTACAGTATTACAGTATATATAAGCTCTGCTGTGTTTAGCTGTTAGCTAATACACAGCCCATAGATCATAGTACCTCGCTGTGTTGTTTTCAGAGCTAACTGCTGCCGCTTATAGGTCAGCACTGTGTGTAATTAATGACCCAGACTGTCACCATTCTCCAGTCGGCTAATGCTGCTGCCTGCATCTGCTGTAAGATCTCCCATACAAACAAGCAGGGGGAGAGGAGATGATTGGAATGAATCGATAGAGGAAGAGAGAGAGAGAAGAGAAAAAGAGAGAGAGGGGGGCGAGGTAAAGGACAACATTGTTTTTTTAAGCACTGGTATATTTAAGATTTTCTGCAATTGTGCTTCCATACCATGTCTTCTTTCATACTAGTATAAATGAAAAGTCAAAATAGCACAGTAATATGCTTATCTGACTAAACCGTGTTTTTTTGCATCTGTATATTTCTCCTATACAACCATTTGGCATGCATCACATTCGTGTCTTAAACTCCTGGACTCTGTTTTTCACTCTGCTTTAAGGTTCATCACAGGAGATGCTTATGACACACACCATTGTCTTTTATATGAAAAGGTTGGGTGGTCCTCCCTTAAAGAGAGACGGGACGCACATTGGCACATTTTTATTTACAAAGCCTTGACCGGGAAGCTTCCTCGTTATTTAACAGAAATGCTGCAAATTTCAGATGGGCTTTATCAGACCCGCTCCACTGACATGCTTATGCTTTATGTCCCACAAGCCCGGTCTGAGCTGGGAAAGACAGCTTTTAGCTTCAGTGCCCCCGACTCCTGGAACAACTTACAGCAACAAATTAAACTAAATACCTTCATATCCTTTAACCAATTTAAACAAACTATCTTAAATCTGCCAAACTCTACCTGTAACTGTTTTAATTAGGCTATATTGTACTTTCACCCATTTAATTTTAATTGCTGCCACTCTTCACCACTATGTAAATGTTTCAATAGTTTTTTTCTCTCTTCATGTGTTGTTGTGTATTTGATGTATTTGTATTGAATATTTTGTATGTATTGTTGTTTTTCCTTTGAATTTGTTTTGAACTCGACGTCATTGTAAATGAGGGTTACCCCTCAATTGGTCTCTCGATGATAAATAAAAGTTAAATGAAAAATTAAATGAAATTTGTATGGTTTTGACAAATAATATGAAAAGAAGGCTGTATCCAAAATCTGTCCTGTAAAAACGTTGGACTCTAATATGTTGTAAAGATAAAATTAATATTTTAACTCTGGCTTTATCCAACATCCAAAGTTTTTCTTTTGTTCGATATTTCCAAATTTGCATATTTATACAAACATTTCTGAAAAAATTGTAATGCACATTTTTTTTTGTAGATAATTAACTGATAAATGTTCAAGATGATGTTCATAAGTTAAACCTGCAGTGTGTAGAATTTGGGGTTTTATTTCCTAGCAGATTTTGTATAAAGTAATTATAATATCCATAAGTACATTTAATTTAGTGCATAATAGTTGAAAAAAATGTTTTGAATTATTATTTTTTCCCTTAGAAATGGTCTCATATATGTCCATATTTCTGCATATTTTGGACCAAGGCCTAGTGCCGCCATCTTGAAAGTGTCATAGTTGGAATGTCATCAGGTGCATTGTTTAAAATTTAGAATTGTTCTTGTCCTTGAAGGCCACTGTAGCTTCTATTATTATTCGAAAGGGGTGGGGTTACCCAGGGAGCGTTGCATTCTAGAACTTTCTTGATGATGTCATATTACACACTAGCCTGGTGCTACCAGACCATCATACTTCATTTCATTTGTACAGAAGGTCTGGCAGTGCTGTAATTGGCAAACGTTCACTCATGGAGGCGGGTGTCTGTTAAAGTTTAAAACTATTGGATCTGCCCAGTGCCACTCTGGATTAGCCAACCAATCGCATAACGTTTGGTCGTCACGTGTGTCATGAGCCGGCTTCTGGCAACTGAAACTGGAGCGCGACTTCGACGTCATCGTTCTCAGCCACTCGCTCTGTTCGCTGATTGGACCGGCTGTCGAATCTCCGGCAAAACTGGGAAATGGGCTGTACAACCAGACTGACTACTGAAGGGAAAATAAAATTTGGCCGGAAGTGGGCGGGCGGGCGGAGCCAGGCTAATTACACACTGCACCTTTAAACATTTTACTCTATTTACCTGCAGTGTCTTGCCTAACCTATGAAAAAAAAGGCAAAATGTCCATTCACACTACACAGTTTAAGCAGGAGATGGTTTCAAGTAGTATCACAGGTCCTGCTGGTACGTCACTGACTGCCTTCAGTTTACCAGCTTCCTTCACAGGGCAGCTTTTGTTTTGTCTGTTGACATTAATGCGGCAATTAGCCATGCAGTGTGTTCATTGAGTCAGGGGGGATTTCACTGAGCTCTTCTCCCTCGGCTCCAAGCTAAAGCCCCCTGTATGGATTCACTGTGAAAGCATGTGTGTAAATGTGTATGTGTCTGATCAAGGTCACAAACGGCCCCTAAGGATCTCATCATTATGGGGAGCAGTTACACCATACACACAGCACTTTAAGGATAAACCAACCATGGTAACTGAGTTCTGAGAGTTAAAAATGTATTCTACACACACACGTTTGTATGTCTATACTTGTGAGGACATTCATCAACATTATGCATTCCCCTAGCCTCTTATTATAACCCTAACCATCCCAACTAAATGCCTAACCCCAACCATTTCACTAACCCTTACATAAACCTAATTCATACCTGAACCTTAAAACCTAGTGTTAACCCTCAAACAGCCCTTTAAAAGGACGGCCCAAAGTGAGAACCGGACAAAATGTCCTCACTTTACAAAAATGTTCTCACTGCGATGGTTAAAAGTTGAACACAAAGATGCCTTTACAAGTACACACACACACACACACACACACACACACACACACACACACACACACACACACACACACACACACACACACACACACACACACACACACACACACACACACACACACACACACACACAGCTCTCTGGAGTTTAAGTGAGGTGAGTGCCTCTCACCTCATTACGTCTCTCAAATAACTAATATCCCTAATTACTAAAAACTTTAATGTCATTAGTGACTGAGACATCTTGTGCAGCTGAGCCATTTAAATGTTGTCATCATCATACAGGCGTTGCTTTCATTATTTTTCTCTGTTTATAGTTCATTGCTTTTATTTTGTTAGTTTGAGTTTAAATGGAAAAATACAGATTTGGCACTTGATTTTGTGTTTTGTCCATTTTATCTTTCAATATTAATATTGTACTCAGCAAGATAGATAGATACAGTCATATGAAAAAATTTGGGAACCCCTCTCAGCCGGCATTATAATTGACTCTGCTTTCACAAAAAAAAATATAAAAGTGGTATGTCTTTAATTTACCAGGAACAGCTAAGTACTGGGATGTTTTCCAAACAAAGATTTTTTGAAAAGGAGTATTTGGTTGTATGAAATAAAATAAAATGTGAAAAACTGGCTGTGCAAAAATATAGGAACCCTTGTGGTTTTGTTGATTTTAATGCCTGTAACAGCATGTAAAACTGATGACTTTAAACACAAAGTTGGTTGGATTATGTTGTTAAGCCTTGAACCTCATAAAAATGTCTGTTTAATCATGAGAAAATGTATTTTAGGTGCCTAAATGCAAGTTGCACTTCTCTTTGACTCTCTGCTGAAGTGAGACAGAATGGGATCATCAAAACAGCTCCCAAAAGATCTGAAAAACAAAGAGTGTTCATTGTCATGGTTTAGGGGAAGGCTACAAGAAGCTTTCCCAAAGGTTTCAATTGTCAATTTCGACTGTAAGGAAAGTTGTCAGGAAATGGAAGGACACAGGCATAGTGGCAGTTAAACCCAGGCATGGCAGACCAAGAAAAAAACAGGAGCGGCATAGGTGGAGGATTGTGAGAATGGTTGCACACAACCCACAGATCACCTCCAAAGACCTGCAAGAACATCTGGCTGCAGATTGTGTATCTGTACATCGTTCAACAATTCAGCGCAATTTGCACCAAAACATCTGCTTTTTATAAAGACCAAATAACTTAATTTTTGTCTCATCAGTCCAAAGCATTTTCTTCCAATATGAAGCTGGCTTGTCTAAATGAGCTTTTGCATACTCCATGCAACTGTATCTGTGGCGTGGGCGCAGAAAGGGCTTCCTTCTCATCACCCGGCCATACAGTTGTTTTGGTGCAAATTGCACTGAATTGTAGAACCATGTACAGATACACAATCTGCAGCCAGATGTTCTTGCAGGTCTTTGGAGGTGGTCTTTGGGTTGTGTACAACTATTCTCACAATCCGCCGCATATGCCGCTCTTGTACTTTTCTTGGTCTGCTAGACCTGGGTTTAACTGCAACTGTGCCTGTGTCCTTCCATTCCCTGACAACGTTCCTTACAGTAGAAATTGCCATTTGAAACCTTTGGGAAAACCTCTTGTAGCCTTCCCCTAAACCATGACAATGAATAATCTTTGTTTTTAAGATATTTTGGGAGCTGTTTTGATGATCACATTCTGTCTCACTTCTGCAGAGTCAAAGAGAAGTAGAACTTGCATTTAGGCACTTAAAATACCTTTTATCATGATTAAACAGACCTTTATATGAGGTTCAAGGCTTAACAACATAATCCAACCAATTTTGTGTTTAAAGTCCTTAGTTTTACATGCTGTTACATGCATTAAAAACAGCAAGACCACAAGGGTTCCCATATTTTTGCACAGCCAGTTTTTCACATTTTATTTAATTTCATAAAACTAAATACTGCTTTTCAAAAAATCTTTGTTTGGAAAACATCCCAGTACTTAGCTGTTCCTGGTAAATTAAAGACATACCACTTCTATCTTTTTTGTGTGAAAGCAGAGTCAATTATTATGCCGGCTGAGAGGGGTTCCCAAACTTTTTCATATGACTGTAGATAGATAGATAGATAGATAGATAGATAGATAGATAGATAGATAGATAGATAGATAGATAGATAGATAGATAGATAGATAGATAGATAGATAGATAGATAGATAGATAGATAGATAGATAGATAGATTAGGGCTGCAACTAACGATTATTTAGATAATCGATTAATCTGTCGATTAAATGATAAATTTTCCAAAGCCTATGTTGACGTCCTCAAATGTACAAATGTATTGTTATGTCCAAAACACACAGATATTTCAGTTTACTGTCATAATAGGATTAAAGAAACCAGAAAATATTCACATTTGAGAAGCTGAAATCAGAGAATTTGGAAATTTTTGATATAAAAATTACTCAAAATGATTAATTGATTATCAAAATAGTTGGCGATTATTTTAATAACCGATTAATAATCGATTCGTCGATTAATCGTTGCAGCTCGATAAATAGATAGATAGATAGATAGATGGATAGATAGATAGATAGATAGATAGATAGATCACATTAGTCACATTATGAGACTACGTACGCTCATTAATTAAATGTCATTTTAGTATAAAGTTCTTGTACACTAATTGTTGACCACAGCTCTACACTAGCAGCTCAAGAATGGCATGTGGTTATAAGTTGGTGAGTTGATAATAACAATTAGGAAAGGTAGCCAAAAACTACAAAAGCAAGATTCAACTTTCATTCAAAAAAGAAAACTGCCCTGGGCAACCCAGCCTGCCATGATTTCTAGAACATCCTGTCTTTTTCTTTTTTTTCCTTTTAAGAAAAAATAGTTCTTAACACGACAATCTGAGATGAAGGGGACTTGATGATGGAGTCAGTGATTCTGGAGAACGTTTGATTTGAAGATCACTTTTTGTCAAAATAAGTGAATATCTCCTAACGATCTGCGCTACCTGTCTGTACTGTGTGTGCGCATCGAAAGTGATTTTGACAACGAGTGTTCTCCAGAATAGCTGACACCACCTTTTAATACATGTTGTCACAGAATGTGTATCAAGTGTGATCGGAGCCTATAAGGAGGAATGGACCAATTAACTCTAAAAGAACACAACACAATTGGTTGAAAATTTGATGAATACATCAAGACCAGACAAATCGTATCTACTTGGTCTTCCTCAAAGAGTGGGAGCAGAAATCAAACAATTAAAACGTACGGTACATATAGATCCATATTGAGTTACTGACCTTGGCATGTAGAGGACCCTCTCTGCCACCACAAAGCCCACTCTGAAGAACAGGTTACTGGCAGGAATGAATGGAAAGACCAGGAACAGCATCCCCACCAACACCGTCCTGCTCTCCTGTCTCTGCGCAAACACACGCACGCACACGCGCACACACACACACACACACACACACACACACACACACACACACACACACACACACACACACACACACACACACACACACACACACACACACACACACACACACACACACACACACACACACACACACACACACACACACACACACACACACACACACGAATACATTCACATTCAGTGCTCAGAAAATTCCTGCATCATAATGTGTAAAAAAAAAAAACCTTAAATTGAGCTTCTCACCACTTTTATTTAAATTTTGTTTAGAATAATTCAATAATTGATTGTATTATGTTATATTCTATATGTTGTTGAAAAAAAAGAAAAAAAGATTGTGTTCAGCCGGAGGGAAAAAGTATTTTTTTTACCCAGCCATTTTAAAATAACACATTTCAGAGCTGTAATCTCAATACCATGATATTGTGAAACCGTGGTATTTTAGCTTAAGGCTATCATACCGTGAGAATATACTACCGGCCCATGCCTAAATGCAAACTAATCATTTGTAGTTGTATAGCCCAATATCACAAATAGACATTTGCCTGATGTTACATTTCTCGAGAAACCTAGTCTCATCCAACACCATGTCTGTGTTATGAATAGTCATGTGTGTCTTTTCATTCCCTGCCAACAACACACACACATACACAAACACATTGTACATTGTACACACACTGTCTGTCTGTGCGACAGAGAAGCGCATTAAACCGATCACAATTATCAAATTACAGTTAATTCCTTTTTGTCTATGCAGCCCCATATCTGAGGCCATTCTTATTTCATAATGTATATTAGGCCTCTGCTTCAGTGTAACACGACTGTGACTGTGTTTATTTGAACAAGCAGGCCTCTAATTGGCCGATTGGCACAGACCTCTTAGCTGGGTTCACTGGATTGGCTCATTACAAAGTAATTAGAGCAAAAGGGAATTTTGAAGTGCTGATTTGTATCTTGTTGTCGGTGGGCACATTGGCAGCTATTTGAGATTATACCTGACTGGAAGAAACTTGCAGTCATATCATATACACCAAGGTATTAAAGGTGTCAGCAATTCAGGAGAATGCTTGTGGTCAAAATCAGTGAATATCTCATCACAATCCACTACCTGTCTAATAGCCTAGGCTCAGTACACTGGTATGTAAACAGTATGTATACAAAGGGGCCCACAGTGGTTAGAAACAGGGCCATTTACAAAGCCTAGACTGTGTATTTATACCAAAATTCTTTTCAGTGCACATACTGTACGGACAGGTAGTGGATAGTGAGGAGATATTCACTGATTTTGATAACAAGCGTTCTCCAGAATCACTGACTCCACCTTTAACCTCAACTGGTAATGGCCTGAATATTTTAGAGGAGAAAAAACCTATCCGACAATGATACAACCATAAACATTATAAACATCTACAAACATAGAGGGGTGGCAGTGGCGCAGTGGTTAGGGAGATAGTCCTCTAGAGTGCAGGGTTGGAGGTTGGATCCCCCGCCTCCCCGCCACATGTCAAAGTGTCCCTGGGCAAGACACTGAACCCCAAATTGCTCCCGATGGTTCAGAGGGCGCCTTGGCAGCTACTGCCATCAGTGTATGAGTGTGTGTATGAATGGGTGAATTTGGTAAGAATTGTAAAGCGCTTTGGGGCTGAGAAAATCGGATAAAAAGCGCTATATAAGTCAAGTCCATTTACCATAGAGAGAGAACCACTGCTGGCATTATAAACTAATAAAAGGACGTGCAGTAAAATCACACACAGAAATGCACATGCTCATGGTTAGCAATATGACAAGAAGTGTTATCCACACCGACAGACTGCATATGATCATGACTGCAGATTGGGTAATGTATGCAGTTATTATAAAAACATAAGCGCTACATTTATGTACATTAAAAACTGTATAGAAATGTCCATTTTACATTAAAAATTTTATCTAGCTAGCCTATATTATATGATGGCTACAGAGTGCCACTAAAATGTATGGAATGTCCACAGGGGTTAGTTTGAATTCTTTATTTATTTAACAATGCACTATGTAATAAATAAGGGATATATTTTAAGTAAAAACGTAAACGTGGTGGAGAACACTTGTTGTCAAATCTTCTTCTTCTTGTATTCAGGGTAATTTTTTGGAAGGAAATCAATGAAACAATGATGGCAGAAATAAATGTACATCATTCACAGCCTGGTGGGAAGTCAATATTATTGATTTCCTACCAGACAATTGTATTATTAAAAGGGAAAAGCCTCCCTTTGCTTTTCATATACTCTGGACCACTTATCGCCTCTTCTCTGTTCATCTCTTACATTACATTCATTCCACTTTTTTTTCAATTGCCTCCATCTTTAGTCCATCTCATTACATTTAGCGGACTCTTTAATCAGACACAGCTTATAATATGTTAATTCAACCATTCAGGTATCATCTAGTGATCATTGTGCATCAACATCAAAATGAAATATATTTCAAGCCCTACATACTGTATAGCCTAGAAACAATAGAGCGAGAGAATTTTTTTTTTTTTTTATCTTTTAAGATTTTTACAGGCCAAAGTGCAAGTCTGAATGGATGTGTTTTGATTAAACGATGAAAGATGTCGCCCACACTGGAGAGGCTCCATATACTCACAGATGGCCTGGGATCACACACACACACACACACACACACACACACACACACACACACACACACACACACACACACACACACACACACACACACACACACACACACACACACACAGAAAGTTACTACCAAAATCATCCAGCGCACTTCTTTCTTGCCAGTTTCCCATCATAATTCTGCTTATGTGTGTGTATGTGTGTGTGTGTGTATATTCTAGCACGCACAGGACTTCCTTTCTGAATAGCATATTCTATGGCTGCATTTCAATCCCAAATACTTCCCTTCCATTTTATTATTGTAGAAAGAGATTTAGGAAAAATACTAAGAAGCCCTACTACATCAGGTTGTGACTTTTAGTGTGGAAATCAGCATGCTTTTTTGGCAATCCAGTTACATCACTGAGTGAAAACAACCAGCGATGTGACATATAAAAGCAAGAGACAAGTTCAAAAGTATGTTCAAATTGTATGCCTACTGCAAGCAGACTACATACTTTAAATGATCAGATGTAGTATGTAGTAATAATAGGAAATGAGTATGAGATTTGGAACACAGGGAAAGTGTATTTTCTGGGACCAAGATGAAGCTCCCATTAAAAGTGTAACCCCACACTTCTCTTAAATGCAGGAAGGAAGTGGCTGTGGACTCACACTGAGGTCTCGTCAATCAAAGCTATGGGGTGAAGGGAGAGGGCAGGGAGGGGTCAAACTACAACCAAATGACGTCCTGAGGTCGCATGCCATATCTGTATAAAGTGAGCACTGATGACCCCACGGCCATCTCAAACTATTTCTTTTTTAAGAACTAAAATAATGAAGCTAGGCTAATTAAGTTTAACACAAACTTTTTTTTTTTTATGTAAAGGATGCTTCATTTCTTGTCTTTTAATATTAACTAAGGATTGAGTCAAAAAATCCCTGGTTGTTTTCCTATGGAGGCTCTGTCGATGTGAGGTCACTTCCGGTGCGCACTGGGTTATGGGTTAGTATCACCCAAATAGCATGGTGATTTCAACACATCTCGATCGACATGTAAGAAGGCCTCTGAGTATATTTAAGCAGGCTAAATCGGCAAAGATGCTCTTATGTTGGTGGAGAAGCTATCGGTGCAGCTACAGGCTCTGCGTGACCCAAACACATCACATAAAACACCTCAAAACAGAATTCTTAGAATAAAGACCAGGCTGTCACATACACAACTGTTAAAGTAAATACACTAGAGCTAAGAGTAAAATATTAAAGGAATACTTCACCCATTTGGAACCGGCGTTCTATCATTATAAAATAGCCATTATAATATAAAGAATTTTATTTTATTTTTTCTTCCCTCAGTCTTTCCTCAGTCTTCCCTTGGCCCAGCTGTCCTATTAATCCTAACCCTACTTTACTTGTGTGATGTTACACTAGTAACAGTTCAATGGAGGGAACTGGAATCCAAACTGTCAAATTGGCACACGGGCAGTTTGTTTAATATCAAGCCTTTAGGCCAGGTCAAAGTATCATTTCAAAGAGTGACATTTTCATTCAAAAATGTATTCGTGTTCCCTTTGTGTTGAGTTAAACTTTGATGAAATGATTTGGACTGTTCACTGAAAGAGCAGCATGAGCTTGTCTTGATAGTTCTGACCTTTAGAGGGAGTGGAGAGCCACAGAGGGCTTACAAGAGACAACTAGTGTAGCTTATTAGCCGTGTCACACTCTCTGCATTTCTATAACAATGGCCAGAGTATTAGGAGACAATTATTAAACAGTTGATGTCATAAATATGTTCCTTGACAAAATGTGCTATGTTTCTATGTTAGCAACAAATGGTGTTAGCTAGCCTGCTAACTGACTTCACAAACTGGCTTAGAGGACTACTAGACAGCCTCGTACTTTCATTCTCAGGCTGGCTGTTTTAGCCATAAGCTTGCCAGTTAGAATTGCAAGGTGTCAGGCAAGTGGTTTACTACGTAAATGAACTTATAGCCAAAGAAATAAAATAGAACATTTGTAACAATTGGCCAATAAAGATTATCTAAATTGGGGAACGTGTTGGTAGTTTTTTATTTTTATTTAACCAGGAAAAAAACCTATTGAGATTAAAAATCTCTTTTTCAAAGGTGACCTGGCCAAGACAGGCAGCAGCACAATGAACCACAGTTACAGACAAACAGTTACAGACAAACACACAGGGACAAAATTAAAATAGCACTAAAAAATAAAACAAATCAATTCACACTGCAACAATCCTAAATAAACCCATTTCTGTAACCGGGAAAAAAAAACTATTAAAAACACTGACATCTTAGACAGTCTAGCTCAATTTCCTTCATTTTCGACTTAAAGGCATTCAACGAAATTAATTCAACAAGTCCTAGGTCTTTCTGCAGTACACAAAAGCCTTTTTACCCTGTTCTGTCCATACATTGGGGACCGAAAGCAACACCAAGTTGACCATGCTAGGAGAAGTGCCATGTAACGTCTGAATTTGAGACGGATATTCTTTCTATGTGATAAAATTAAAGGTGAAGTAAGCGATTTATTTATGTTAATATAAGTTAAATCACTCTTTATTCATACAGTGATCACTTACATAGTGTGCGCGTTTCATAAAGCCGATCTCTCAGTCACCCGCTCTGCATGTAATCAGCAAATAAACTTTTCGGGGATCCCGAAACTGATATCCAATCAGAAGAGAGAACGCTACAAACTGGCACCCGTCTCACTGGGGCACGGGCAGAGCGACAAATTGGTGAATGTTATATGCGCCTACAATGGCGAAGCAGGTAAATATCCTTCCCAATGTCTGTTTTGATGGTTTTTATCATGTTTTATCACATTTACTTATCTGAGATGAAGCTAGCTAACTCGCTGCTATAAGCCCGCAGCTATAAGCCCGCAGCTATAAGCCTAGCAGTCCCCTCCCTCGTGGGGACGAGGGAGGGGACTGCTAACTGCAGTCAGTGACAGGAAGTTAGCTAAACTGACCATTCTGCTTACTGAACCTTTAATTCCTGGTAATGTAGTTACAAATTAAATATTACAAAAAAGAAAAATATGAAGCCTTTGCATCATACTTTGTAAACTAGTTTGTGTCAGAGCTTTTCCCCAGAGGCAGTGCACCAAGGGGCTGCCTACTGCTCCAAAGATAGGAAGCTATTTCCATGTACAAAAAGTTCTAGGCAAATAAAATTGTTTGACTAGCATAGTAAGTAGCACAGAGAGCTCTCTCTCTCTCTCTCTTCCTCCCCCCAACCCCCCTCCCCCAGAGCCTAACCTAGTTTTGAAGATTTGGACTTCTTCGAGTGCAGCACATGAAATGAAAGGCATGACATGAGTAGGGACTTATTTTTTTTTCCTTCAAATAAATATTTACCAAATGTACCAAAAAAACATATTCAGAATAACCTGAGAAGAAAGAAGCCGCAACACCACGTGGAAGGATTGATTGTGACTACATGAACAAATAATGTTTATTGTATATTTTTTTCCTTAAAATTGTAGCACATAACAATAACATGTACGTAAATCACATCATCTCAAATGTAGGGTGGAGATAAGCAGAAAGGCATTATGGGTAAAAGGAAATAAGACTTTAAAGCGCTAACGGAGGAGAGTGGGTATTACAAAAAGCTGCTGGTGCATGAGAGAGTGAAAAGCTCTTCCCACAGACAAGCACAGCCATTTCTACAACATGGGATGAGCCTGGCTTAAAAAACATATTCAGTAATTCACAAGGATTATGTCTATGTATGTGTGTTTGTGCATGTTAGGGAGTATTCACACCTGCCGTGTTGAGTTTGGTTGAAACAAATTAATTTTACTTTGCCTAACGGGTTAGACCGTTAATACTATCCCCATGTCTAAACGTGGCATTAAACACATTTCAACCATGTGAAACAACAATAATTTGATGTTTTTCTTTTTTAGTCCCCCCCCCCCCTCTCTACAACGTAAATTACTCGCAGTTTATAGCCTACAGATTGTAATGACACACCGTTGTTATTTATTGATGGCACAAAATAAACATGATTGCAGTATGTAGAATATATCCAGGATTCTTTACACTTTGGCAGTTTTCACTTGGTCCCTCGTGATTTTCCCCGCCCCAGAATGTCTGTCCAATGAATGAATGACCTCAGCACACGTGAGGTTTTGCTTCGTAATGCTGGCCTGGTTCACTTGCATAAAGGGCAATGTGAAAGTGGACCGCACCAAAGATAGAAATATGGGAAGAAGCTTAACTGTTATGACTAACTAGCACAACTTGGATTTTAGTGGTTAGTTTGCCAGTTACAGTATTCTTACTAGTGCTATGAGCAGTCTGTACAACACATACTAAGAACATACTAAGATCACTTTAAAAAGTTGGGTCAAAGTGAATACTTCAGGACCCATGAAACAAAGTCGGAAAACTCAAATGTCACCCAATAAAATCACCTTTGAGGCCTCTGTGCCCTGTGGAAAGGCCTCTATTATCAGGGGTTTATGAGAATGTAATAAGTGAAGGGATAGGTTTGCTTTTGTGTTTTTACATTACTGAAATCAGTTTATAAAAACTATAAAAACTTTACTCTGCTTTCATGCCATAATTTGCCTCAACACCTGTTAGCACACAGTGGACTGGATTAGAGCCTGCAGTCCTCTACGGAATTGAGAAATCGATTTTTGGATCAGGAATTATTTTGAATTGGGAAATCGATTCTGAATCGAATTGTAACACCAAGAATCGATTTGGATCGTGGGATTCAAAAAGATTTGCATCCCCACTAGAAAAGTTTAGAGTTCTTACGCCTCTCGACACTGTTTAAATGATTCAAGTAAAGTTAAGTAACTTTATTAGTCAATGGTTACATTGAAATGTGTCTTTTCGCAGGGTCAGAGCTCAGGGTCAGACATAGTACAGCGCCCCTGGAGCGGTTTGGTGTTAAGTGTCTTGCTCGGGGACACAATGGTAGAGATGGTGGGCACGGTAGTAGTAATAGCAGCCACCACTACTTTTACTACTAACACCCTCCTGTCTGTTGCCGGGGATCCAACCAGAGACCTCATTGTTACTGGGAGGACACTCTTTCCTCTCGTTATATGGACAGATAAACACAAATCACTCTTTCCAGCTACACCAGTCACTGTATTGCCTTCTTACCTGCAGTGAGAAGAAGCAGTGCAAGCACAGAGCCATCAGCACCAGGGCCAGGAGTAATGTGGCCACGTTCCGCATGTCACCCACGGACTCCACCAGAGGAATGCTGCCCACCTGCCAGTCATAACACAGCTCTATGGGGGCCAGCAGCAGCCACGCGTTGAAGGACAGCAGGTAGGAATAGGTCAAGATCCTAGAGAGAGAGAGAGAGAGAGAGGAATGTTGGAGGTGGATAAATAGATTTTATGGATTTGAGAACGAGATTTACATTTGTATTTATCTTGAACAAAACAAAATCTAATAAAATTTCAAAGATAAAAACACAAATATATATAAGGTATCCTATCCTAAAAAAAAAAAAAATTTTTAAAAAGAGGAGGAAATTTTCTTTCCCCCCCCTTTTTTACATACCATTAAAAAAGAAAAAATATTTACTACATTTTTAAAATAAAAAGAAGAAACACCCCCAAAAACCACCAAAACACCAACATATTTTGGAAAACCCCCCCTGAGGATGAAATGAACAGGAGGTTTTCCAAAATGAAATATGGATTGGGATTCATTTTTCTAACCTGACAAAGGTACATACATTTGGAATAGGTTGTCAAGAATCTTTTAGTCAAATAGCAAGTGTATTACATGGGCTTGACCACTATTGAGATATGTACATTCTTTCATCTGCCATTTTAATTTCCAACTAATCCAAGCACCTCTCTTAAGTCGAATCTCCCCCTCTGACTCAAAAACCAGGACACAACACAAAACAGAGTGTCCTTTATCGATTGTGACAAGGGCTAAGTTGAACTGAATTTTAAACATCCAAGCTGTTAAGACCCGCCAAAAGGTTTGGTATTGATTTCCTCCAGGAGAGTCAAACGGTAAAAGAGTCTGAAACTCAAAGTGGCAGTGAAGCCATCTGCAGAAACACACACAGGACCCAAGTCTTCACCCAACACAACAATGAAAAGATGTCAGGAAGATTAAAAGGAACTAACACTTTACGTTGCTGTCTCCCTTTGCCCCTGACTTCCTGTGTGGATTGCCTATTTAAGAGAATTGACGGCTGGAGAGAGACACGAGAGACAGAGGCTGCAATAAAACTCAAGCCCGGGTCAATAGATAGGCATACAAAGATGCGCAGAGGACTTGCAGAGGCTGTCTTGAGCTATCTCTCACAGGCACACACACACATGCGCACACACACACACACACACACACACACACACACACATGCGCACACACACACACACACACACACAGATAGGGCAACCCTCCAAGGTGGGGCTGACAGGCCGTTTAGCATCCACCGGAATGGTCTCCACCTGCCGTCATCCAATAGGTCTGGAGAATTCCCTTCTCCACACTTGGCAAAGCCCTCACATGATCACAAACACACACACACACACACACACGCACACCTGCATACGTACACTCACACATCGACAGAGGCTTGCGGATGGGGGGAAGAAATACAGAAGGTAAAAAGGAAAAAAAGAAGCGAGGGATCAGAGTGCAGAAAAAGAAAATGAGTCATTTGTCAGGTTGGCACGTGGGCGTTCTGCTCCCCTGAGTCTCATTTGATGGGTAGAGGAATCCAGCTTTAGGTGCAAAGTCTGGATTGTCTTCTCTCAGCTGCACAGACACAGACACAGACACAGACACAGACAGACACACAGACACAGACAGACACACAGACACACACACAGACACACACACACACACACACACACACACACACACACACACACACACACACACACACACACACACACACACACACACACACACACACACACACACACACACACACACACACACACACACACACACACACACACACACAGTGCTGAATACAAAAATAACTTAAGGCCAATGTCAGACAAAAAGCTGCACACAGATTAATTCTCAGCAAATGTCTTTATTAAATTGAATAAATGCATTTGGCTTCTATCTGTTGACTGGTTCTAAGTACTGCCACAGATGGGGGGCCATAATGATTTTTTTTTTTTTTTTTTTACATTTAACTTTTATTTATCCTCGAGAGACCAATTGAGGGGTAACCCTCATTTACAATGACGTCGAGATCAAACAAATTCAAAGGAAAAACAACAATACATAAACAATATTCAATGCAAATACATCAAATACACAACAACATGTGAAGAGAAAAACAATAGAAACATTTACATAGTGGTGAAGAGTGGCAGCAATTAAAATGAAATGGGTGAAAGTACAATATAGCCTAATTAAAACAGTTAAAGGTAGAGTTTGGCAGATTTAAGATAGTTTGTTTAAATTGGTTAAAGGATATGAAGTTATTTAGTTTAATTTGTTGCTGTAAGTTGTTCCAGGAGTCAGGGGCACTGAAGCTAAAAGCTGTCTTTCCCAGCTCAGACTGGGCTTGTAGGACATAAAGCATAAGCATGTCAGTGGAGCGGGTCTGATAAAGCCCATCTGAAATTTGCAGCATTTCTGTTAAATAACGAGGAAGCTTCCCGGTCAAGGCTTTGTAAATAAAAATGTGCCAATGTGTGTCACGTCTCTCTTTAAGGGAGGACTACCCAACCTTTTCATATAAAAGACAATGGTGTGTGTCATAAGCATCTCCTGTAATGAACCTTAAAGCAGAGTGAAAAACAGGAGTTTAAGACATGAATGTGATGCATGCCGGTAAACCACATCACTGTAATCAAGGACAGACATGAAAAGTGCCTCAATAATCCTTTTCCTACTAAATAAAGGGAAGGTGGTTTTGTTCCTATAAAAATAGCCAATTTTTTGTCGTAGTCGACAAACAAGATTTTTTATATGAAAATTAAAAGTGAGTTTATCATCTAACCAGATGCCGAGATATTTGTACTCTGTGACTCTTCCAATTAAAAATCCATTCTTTGTAAACATATTGAAATCATTCAAATTTGTAGTTCTTGCTCTGGAGAAACACATATATTTGGTTTTGTCTGTATTTAGAACAAGCCTGAGGTCTACTAGACAGTCCTGCAGGGTGTTAAAACAGCTTTGTAGGTTCTGAATAGATTGGTGCACCGAATCGGAAATGCAATACAGTACTGTGTCGTCAGCGTATAGATGGGCGTGACAGTTTTTTAGCGATGAAACAATGTTATTTATATAAATTGTGAAAAGAACTGGACCTAAAATTGAGCCCTGTGGGACACCATTTGTAACAGTTAAAAACTCAGATTGGTATCTTCCAAGTTTAACTGACTGCTGTCTATCAGAGAGATAATCCCTAAACCAGCTACATGCAGAATGATCAAAGCCAATGTCATGCAGCCTCTGTAAAAGCAAATGGTGGTCAACAGTATCAAAGGCCTTTGAAAGATCAATAAAAAGTGTTGCACAGTGCTTTTTCTTGTCTAATGCTCTAACAATGTTGTCTACAACCAAAGTCACAGCAGAGACAGTACTGTGACCTGCCCTAAAACCGGATTGGTACGGGCTCAAAATGGAAGCACTAGTTGTGTCGAAAGCTTGATTGAAAACGGGTCCAAATTGTCCTCTCCCATGTACTTCTTGGGGTTGATGGTGAGGAGCGCATCTACAACAACACTTGGGGGAAGAAGATCAAGGCTGAAAATAGGAGTTTGAGAGACAGGCGGTACGTTACTACTGGTTGTAGAAGGTGTACATCCTCCATTCTGAAAGAGTTGACCAGCAGCTATAAAATGTTTATTAACATTTTATTATTATTTATCTCTTTTTGATCATTGAGAGTGTGATCATTTAATTTGATCTGAGTGGGAACTGTGCTAGAATTGTTTTTATTATAGTTCACAGCTTTCCAAAATAGTGCAGGGTTAGAGTAGCAGTCGGAGATTAATTCAAGGTAATATTCGGATTTGGCTTTCCTGACCAAGGCTGGGCACTTATTCCTAAATTGTCTAAAAATAGTCCAATTGGAATTATCTCCAGAGCGTCTAGCTAGAGACCATGCGTTATTTCTTTCGGAAAATAAATCAGACAGTTCACTTGTAAACCAGGGGTTTGATCTACTTTTTACTCTATGCTTTTTAAAGAGGACCTATGATGCTTTTTGACTTGTATGACCTATAAACGTTGTTATGATGATTTATAGTCATGCTTAACCATACTAAATTATCAAATAATGACTTACATGCATTTCGACATGTTCCCTGCTGACCGTCTGGGGTGTCTGTGCAGAGCACTAGACACTATTCTAGCCAGTCGAGAAGTCACGTGTTCAAAGCGGTTTGAGGCTTTGTAACTTCATGACGTCGCATGTAACTTGGTGTCGTCACCACGCGGATGTTTCCATGTATAGTAATGCTGTCACTTCCCTGTTCGCGTCTGCCTCGCGCCCTTATAGGTCCATGCTCGCGCTTCCCGCCACTGAAAGTGTTCCGGAAGGAAGGTAACCAATCACAACGGAGTGGGGTTTGCAGGAGGGGGCGGGGGGAGCGGAGATGGCCGAAGCACAGGCATGCTGGATCGCCAAAATAAGAGAAAGAGCTTCCCGAAAATCTACATAGCTTTTTGTGATGTGATTCGTGTCAGGTTGCTCTATAGCAGTGTTTAACAAGAAATGAAGACCAGAAAAGAAGTATAATAGATCCTCTTTAAGGGGTGCATGCTTGTTTATAATTGAGGTGAAAGTATTGATGAAATAGTCTAAGGCTAACTCAACATCCGAAATTTCCGTAGTGAGATGAATATCACTATGACGGAGATCACTTAAAAAGGCTTGCTCATTAAAACCTTTAAAATTACGCTTAATTATGATTTTAGGTTGAGATCTTTTTAAATGAATACTTCTGATACAGGCCACTGGGCAGTGATCACTAATCCCAAAATCAAAAACACCAGCTGAGACTATTTTATTCATTTTATTTGATAGGATTAAATCGATTAAAGTTGATTTTGCTGGGTGTTTTACATTGGGTCTTGTGGGCTCAGTTATTAATTGTGTAAGATTAACGTTGCTACAGATTTCTTTGAAAGGTTCAGAGGCGCCAGAAAGCCAATCAACGTTAAAATCATCATCATCATCATCATCATCATCATCATCTTCAACCGCTTATCCAAAATCAGGTCGCGGGGGCAGCAGCTTGAGCAGGGAACCCCAAACTTCTCTTTCCCGGGCCACTTCAACCAGCTCTGACTGGGGGATCCCGAGGCGTCCCCAGGCCAGCGTGGAAATATAATCTCTCCACCTAGTCCTGGGTCTTCCCCGAGGCCTCCTCCCAGCTGGACGCTCCTGGAACACCTCCCTAGGGAGGCGCCCTGGGGGCATCCTTACCAGATGCCCGAGCCACCTCAACTGGCTCCTTACAACGCAAAGGAGTAGCGGCTCTGCCCCGAGTTCCTCACGAATGACTGAGCTTCTCACCCTATCTCTAAGGGAGACGCCAGCCACCCTCCTGAGAAAGCCCATTTCGGCCGCTTGTACCCGCGACCTCGTTCTTTCGGTCATTACCCAGCCCTCATGACCATAGGTGAGGGTAGGAACAAAGATCGCCCGGTAGATCGAAAGCTTGGCCTTACGACTCAGCTCTCTTTTCGCCACAACAGTGCAGTAAAGCGAGTGCAAAACCGCCCCTGCTGCTCCGATTCTACGGCCAATCTCACGCTCCATTGTTCCCTCACTCGCAAACAAGACCCCAAGGTACTTGAACTCCTTCACTTGGGGTAAGGACTCATTCCCTACCTGTAGTAGACAATCCATCGGTTTCCTGCTGAGCACCATGGCCTGCGATTTAGAGGTGCTGATCCTCATCCCAACCGCTTCACACTCGGCTGCAAACCGATCCAATGAGAGCTGAAGGTCACAGGCCGATGATGCCATCAGAACCACATCATCCGCAAACAGCAGAGATGAGATCTTCAGACCACCAAACTGCAACCCCTCCCCACCACGACTACGCCTTGATATCCTGTCCATAAATATCACAAACAGGATTGGTGATAAACCGCAGCCCTGGCGGAGGCCAACCCCCACCGGAAACGAGTCTGACTTACTACCGAGAACCCGTACACAGCTCTCGCTTTGAGCGTACAGAGATTGGATGGCCCTGAGAAGAGACACCCTCACCCCATACTTCCGCAGCACCCCCCACAGTATCTCCCGGGGAACCCGGTCATAAGCCTTCTCCAGATCTACAAAACACATGTAGACTGGATGAGCAAACTCCCAAGCTCCCTCTAGGATCCTTGCGAGAGTGAAGAGCTGGTCCGTTGTTCCACGGCCAGGACGGAATCCGCATTGTTCCTCTTCAATCTGAGGTTCGACTATCGGCCGAACCCTCCTTTCCAGCACCTTGGAGTAGACTTTGCCGGGAAGGCTGAGAAGTGTGATACCCCGGTAGTTGGAACACGCTCTCTGGTCCCCGTTTTTAAAAATAGGAACCACCACCCCGGTCTGCCACTCCTTCGGCACTGTACCCGACTTCCACGCAATGTTGAAGAGGCGTGTCATCCAAGACAGCCCCTCCACACCCATTGCTTTCAGCATTTCTGGACGGATCTCATCAACCCCCGGGGCTTTGCCACTGTGGAGTTGTTTGACTACCTCAGTGACTTCCACCAGGGAAATTGACGATGATCCCCCATCAGCCTCCAGCTCTGCCTCCAGCATAGAGGGCGTGTTAGTCGGATTCAGGAGTTCCTCAAAGTGCTCTTTCCACCGACCGACTACCTCCTCAGTTGAGGTCAACAGCGTCCCATCCTTACTGTACACAGCTTGGATGGTTCCCCGCTTCCCCCTCCTGAGGTGCCGGACGGTCTTCCAGAAACACTTTGGTGCCGACCGAAAGTCCTTCTCCATGGTTTCTCCGAACTTCTCCCACACCCGCTGCTTTGCCTCTGACACGGCAGAAGCTGCAGCCCTTCGGGCCTGTCGGTACCTTGCAACTGCCTCAGGAGTCCCCCGAGATAACATATCCCGGAAGCACTCCTTCTTCAGTCGGACGTTAAAATCACCCATCACAATTACCTCTCTATTTACATAACTGGAGAGCATATGTGTTAGATCGTTTAAGGAGCTAGTTACAGCTGAAGGGGGCCTATACACACCAATTACAACAAAAGAATCATTTAACGATAAAGATAATTCTAGCGCGATAAATTCAAAACAATTTGGAACAGAGACAGCATGTAAAAGTGTTACAGAATAACAGGATTTAACATAGACAGCCACTCCCCCACCCCTTGCGTTTCTGTCTATTCTGAATAAGTTATAATCATTAATTGCCACAATAGAGTCATCTGTACTCTTCTTTAACCAGGATTCAGTCAGAATCAAAACATCTGGGTCTGCCTGGGACACTAAAATCTTTACTTGGTCTAATTTATCATGCTGCAATAAACTTCTAATATTTAGATGAAGAAAACCCAAGCCTTTTTTTGATTTGAGAATTTGTGGGGAATTTAGTTTAAAGCTAGGAAGCATGGTTTGTTTTTCAGGGTCATACAATACAGGTTTGTGCCTGTAGAGGGAGCCAACATTAGAAGCAGCAGATGGATGGGTCATTGGAGGTGAGAGAGGGCAGTCAGGTGTAATGTCCAGAGCTGGAGGAAGGTTTGCAGCACAGATGGAAGGGGAGTATAATTCATGTTGAGCAGGACTCCCGGGGGGGTCTTTTTTAATGGAGGTTCATCTGATGGGGTCATGCTGTGGTAAATATCAGTCCAGAATAAATGCAATGTGCTGAATGAAGTTATTGGTTAGTTCTCTTACACCTTTGGTGTTGGGATGGAGGCCGTCAGATTTAAAGAGCTTGTGTCTGGTCCAAAAAGAGTCAAAGTTGCTGATGAAGCCCAGCATGTTTGAAGAGCAGAAGGACTTCAGCCAGTCATGAAGACTCAGGAGGCGACTGAAGAGCTCTGGGCTTTTAGACAGAGTGGGGGTGGGGCCGGAAAAAATGCAGGTTTTTCCCAAGCTCTGCAGGGTGATGGACAAACTCTCTAATTGAGCATAGAGTGTACACGATTGTTTGTTCATTATATCAGTTGTCCCAATGTGAAAGATGACAGTGTGGGCTGTAGGGTGGCGGTCAATGAGGGCAGGTGATAGCTCTATGATGTCACATACCTTTCCTCCAGAAAGGCAATAGGTGAAATCATGGTGTCATCTGAAAATCTAGGATATGAAATCTCATCGTATTGCATGATTTGGACTAATGAAAGCATAGAGTTTGAATGGTAAGTAAAAAAAAACCCTAGAGAAAGCTGAGACCACTTGTTTCAATTGTGAAATCACAATTAGTTTCAAAAGGCTACTTTATATTCTACCTACACATGGTCAATGTCAAACAGCCCAGAGGAGAGCATGATGGAGGAAGTGAGGACAGACAGACAGACAGACAGACAGACAGACAGACAGAAGAGGTGAGGAGGGAATACCGGAGGCCCAGTCAGACATCAGGGAGCACAAAATAATAAGAGGAGGAAAATGAAAGACAGAGCGATGGATATGACAATCCGCTCTAAATTTTCCAGCAGGCCAAAGGGAGAGCAGAGACATGTTTCACTGCTCCTGTGCTAATGACACATGACACCACTGAATGGACCGCCACACCTCGCTACTGCCTAATGGATAACGCATTCCTTAATACTAAAATTACATTTGATCTCATTACTAACTTAAACCGACTCGTTAATAATGGCTATCTAGCTCAGTTCACGTATTTTTCTGTCGACAATATGAGAGTCCAAGTCACACCTGGTTGCCTTGTACAGAGAGTCAGAGGTAATGGTAAATGGATGGACTTTTACATTTCTTACCACATTCACTCATTCATCCACACACTCATACACCGATGACAGTAACTGCCATGCAAGGCGCTCTCTGAAACATCGGGAGCAATTTGGGGTTCAGTGTCTTGCCCAGACATGTGGCGGGTAGGCGGGGGATTGAACCGACCCTGCACTCCAGAGGCGATCCCTATCCACTTCACCACTGCCGCCCCACAAAGTACTGTAAAGTTGGGTGAGCTTTCATTACCACTCACTCAATTAAAAATGTAACTTGAGTCTACATCAAAGCTAAAAGCTTTGACATGCTGTACTTAGGCAAAGCAGTGCTTTGAGTGAGATGCTTAAGTAAGCTGAAGGGAGATTAGACATAGGGAACAATGAACAAATTGAATGGCAATCCATTAAATAGTTGAGATATTTCAGTCTTGGTCAAAGAGATGGAATGACTGACCAACACGGCCATCTCAAAAACAAATGGAATTGTTACTTTTTATAACGGAACCAACATTGGAAGATTGTTTTCTTCACCAGTTGCTTCATTTGTGTTCAAGGGTGTGTGTGTGTGTGTGACCCTTACCTGGTAAGCAGGTGAGGTGAGAAGGAGGCGGGGTTGTCCTGTTCAGAGAAGAGAGGCATGGATCCTCCCATCAGCCACAGTCTGACTGACATGATGATCACCACCTGGAGATAGACACATCCAGGCACAGTTACACAATCCAAATCAAAACAGTCTCTGCTGTATGACCTCTAACCTATTTGAAGTGTGACAGTACAAACTTTAAAAACTGAAGCAAATATTGACATAAAAATAAGAACAGTGCTCACTTTCAGCTGTATTTCCATAGATAAATAATGCATCTCGCACAAATGATTGCAACAAAATAATATTCACCATCATAGATTAGTCTCTGAAAGTTGAATTTTAATAGCATACTTTAATGATATGTAATAAAGTCAAGAGGGCTCCCTGGAATGTAAGAACATCATATAAAAACTATCACTCCTAAACAGTGATGTCAAGAATTTACGACTGTGGTGAAATTGACTAAAGCATGCAGAATACTTACATAGCCAGAAATAAGGCATGCTCGTTTGATGAACGGGCTGCAGATGTGAAGAAGGTCCCTGAGTCTGGAGACGGACAGGTGACTGTGGAACACACACAGACAACACAGAGGGTCATTCACACGTCATCTTAAAGCTGGGGTGGGTAACTTTTTCACTGTAATATCTGGCAAAAATGTCATATTAGCCATTCAGCTATATGTAGGTGAAGTGGTCTGAGAATATCTACTCATCACTTTGCTCTCCCCTGCCTCTGTGTGCCGCCCCCAAAAATTGCCACCGCTCATGTACACTTTGACCAATCAGAGTGAGGCTCCGCTTCTCCGTTCTTATTGGCTGTTGAGACTGTCCATTCACTTTGGCACTGACGTTGTTGCTGTTCACAACCCTAGCAGTCTGACAGTTTGGCACTACGGCAGCCAACAAACAGCAAAGTCTAAAATCAACGGCCCATAAATGTCCTATTTCTCGTTTAACAACAACTGCTCCGGGAAAGACACTAGTTGAAAAGACAGCAGTCACAATTTGCTGAAAACTTTCGCACAAATTTGTCTTTTTGTTGTTGCCGTTAAAATGGTAGTTTCCTTCACTGTGACTGTCACAACTCGAAAGTCTATTTTAAAAGGAGTATACCAGAGCCCTTACAGTGTGTTCTGCTTAGCCTGTTTCACATTAAGAGGGACGGTTCCCTAACCCTTTAAGAAGATTATTGTAATGCATAAAGTGTCAAATCTTAAGGACAGGTAAGTGTATGTGGATAATTCGAAATGCTCATGACATTGCCTGTAATTCCCCCCATAAGTCAGAGATAAGGAAGGATTCATCCATGGAGATACAGTGATCCAGAGAGAGAGAGAGAGAGAGAGAGAGATTATATGAACACAGCAGAAGAGAACTGAAGGCTGGAGCCACCTCAGCAGCCCATGCCTCTGCTGTCCTATCTGTCTGTATGATGAGGTAGATGAGTGGTAAAATGTGATTTCCACAAGAAGAAAAAGGATTTCCCTCACCCTGCTGCCACAGCCCACGACAGCATAGAGACTATTTGCTACTGTTGGTAGAACATCCGCAGCATGATACTGCAGACATTAAATGACTGGACTGGAGGATTCACAGAATGTAGAGTAAGCTCTCTCCCTTCTAATACACATCTTGTGTGTTTCTGCCCAGGCCAGCTTGTGATGTGTAGGTGTCCTCCAGCGTACTTGTAACTCTGCACAATATACTGTACAAGTGCACTCCCAGTAAGAAAAGAGTGGGTGTGTTCTCAGTCGTCTTGAAGGTACAGTGTCATCTAGTGGTGAAAGCTCTAGATGCCGACGCTCCCTTGCTAACCCCTTCCTTAGGGAGAATTTAAAGAAGCTACGGTGGCCTCCAAGGACAAGAAGCTAGTTACTATAAAATGGCATCACCCACCACTGCCTCAAGTCTTTGCACAATATCAAGTGATGTAGTGAAGATGTATTTAGTTATTTATTCTATAGTACTTCTTCTTAGTCTTCCAACAGGTGCATTTCCCCAATATAAAGAGGTTTCCCATGATGGGCTACTGTAGAATCATGGCTGTGCAACATGGCCGTGCACCCCGCTCTTATGTACTGTAGATATAAAAGGCTTATTCTAACGTAATAAAAAAAACTTAATTTTCAAATGATTAAAACATACTTTTGAATTCTACATTCCATTTCTTCCAAGTCTGTTCTGAAAACGGCAATGCCATTTACACACTGCACCTTTAAACTGCAGGTGGTTCAGTCCACACCAATCAACAAGGGATTCAACTATGGCCCTGTTCTCACGCTGCTTTCCAAATCTCATACTTTCTTTTTTATATACTACGGCTGATCATAAAAATAATCGAGTTAGTATGCAGTATGCTACAATTGGGACATGCTTTTACTTATTGATTTCATCTTAACATTGCACCTCTTGCCTATATACCCGTCTCATCCTTAGTTGTTTTTATTAGGAGGCTCTGTCCATGTGACGTCGCTTCCGGTGCGCACTGGATTGTGTGTCAGAATCGCCCAAATATCATGTTGATTTCAACATTAAAAATCTCAAACCGGATGTAGTAAGCATCCGGGTATTTTAAGGCAGGCTAAATCTGACCACAAGAATTGGGACATTCTAAATCTTTTCCTACAGTGATAAATTGCAGAAAGTATGGGGATTGGAACGCAGTGAGTCACCTTCAGCTCACTGATCAAGAACACAGTTGCAGGACTGGGAGTTGTGTCTGGAGTCAGAGGTGTAGAGGGTGAACCATTAGGAAGACAGAGGAGTCTGTGGGTCCCCAATGATTTTTTTTTTTTTTGCATTTTCAAGCTTTATTTGATAGTACAGAGTTGAAAAGGGGAGACAGAGAGAGAGAGGGGGGATGACCTGCAGTAAAGGTCCACGGGTCGGATTCGAACCCGCGACCACTGCAACAAACCGGAGCGCCCCGTCCCCAATGATTCTAACCATAGTGTAAGACACGCAATACTTCAGTCTAACATACTTTGACAGACCAGTCAGTCAGTCAGTGAGCCACACTGTTGCACTAGGTGACATGTTCCTTCATCAAACATGAACACACACACTGTAGTTTATCTTGACTCAGTCCCACACACACACACCGTCCTGCTGACAGAAACACTCACAAGAGCACCACATGTGGATGAATACACTCCCGTTTGAGTAAGGTATCACCGGGACTCTTTTACAAATGAACCTACAGTAGGCCTATATACTGTATTTGTAGCTGTTTAAAGGTTTACCACTTCGATGGAAACCAATGGAGTCCTACGAAGAGTAGTTAAGTCAGAAAGTATTATTGAGAGCGACTTAAACCAAAATGTTGCTTTGGTCTTTTCATGGGATATGCAAAAATATAGATTAACTGCATGCTTTTTTTTAAAGAAATACAATGTCGCAACAAACTAATAAGGAATTCCTCCATACTAACTGATTCAAACAGCAAGTCCCGTCATCTCCAAAATCTTTACAAATCTCTCAAACTTTCAGATTTAATTACCTTTTTTTGGCATCTTTGTTATTACTAAACGGTCATAATTGAACTGCATTCAAATGTCTGCTTTGCTGCAATCAGAAGTTACAAAGACCACAAGATCGTCATCTATATCCACTCATATTTCTATCGATCCAACCATCCCTCCAAGGTCATTTATGAACTCTCCTCCCAATAGCCTGGAGGTAGAATCTAAAGAGAAGCGTCTCTGAGTGAAGAATAAAAGGCAGCAAGACAATAAGATGAGAGGGAGTGGATGAGAGATAGGTAGTGAATAGAAAGCATGGAGAATCCATTCAACAGCCCATCACTTTGAGAAGATGCTCCCGTGGTTTGGGATCTTTTCAAAGCATCGTACCAGACGTAGAGATCTCACAGGGATTCTACACACACTCTGTCTGTCTCACACTCTGTCTGGTCTCTTTCATCTTTGCCTCTCTACTCACTGATTAACCTTTTCTATATTTGTCTCTTTTTTTTAAACATTATTATTTTTTTTTTAAATGGCAATTTTTGCTTCTTTCTCGGAGAGATGAAATGGGGTCGAGAAGGGGATTTGACATGAAGAGAACAACCACGGGCCGGATACAAACCCAGGTCTGCTGCAACGAGGACTGGTCCTCTATGGGGGGGAGGGAGGGGGTTCTTACCGCTACACCACAAGCGCCCCCCCTTCTATACAGCGCAAACGGAAAGTATTCACAGCGCTTAATTTTTTTGTTATGTTACAGCCTGGATTCAATACATTTTTTCCCTCAATATTCTACACATAATACCCCATAAATGACAAGATAATAAACTTTTTTTTTTTTTAAATGTTTGAAAATGTATTATAAATAAAAAACTAATATTCACATCCTTTGCTAAACACTTTGTTGTGGCACCTTTGGCAGCAATTACAGCCTTAAGTCTTTTGGAATATGAAGCCACAAACTTGGCACATCCATCTTTGGCCAGTGTCGCCCATTCCTCTTTACAGAACCTCTCGAGCTCTATCAGGTTGGATGGGGAGCGTCGGTGAACAGCCATTTTCAGACCCCTCCAGAGGTGTTCAATGGGATCCAATTAAGCTGTAGAAACATCTCAAGGATGGTCAGTGGAAACATAATGCACCTGAGCTCAATTTTAAGTTGTCATTAATGGGGTATTATGTGTAGACTATTTAAGAAAAGAATAATTTAATCCAGCGCTATTCCAGGCCGTAACATAACGAAATGTGGAAAAAGTGAAGCGCTATGAATACTTTCTGTACGCACTGTATTTGTCTTTAACCCATTTTCACCTGAGGGTTTTCTGAAAAAATACTACGAATTGTCAACGTCTACCAAAACCTTAATATCTAAGCCTCTGTAGTACATAGTTAAATGAAATAAAAGACATTTAAAAGGTAAGGTCCGCAGGTATTATTAGAACATGCTCCCTAAGCACTTACAAACCAACACATTTTTCTAAAAATCGTCAAAATTAGATAGGGCAAAAAATTAATAAATTATATAAAATATAAAAAAATATGGTCACGTGGTTTTAAAAAAATCAACAAGACCCACTTTATGTGTATTTGAACCAATGACAGTGCATTCTATGCTGCACGCACCATGAAAATGACGACAAAACAACAATGCTGCGCCGCACAGCATCCGGTATCAATGGGTTAAACAGATTCGGTTCTGCAGAGGTTTGAGGCCAAGAGAGACACATGACATATGGCGCTTTTCCACCGCATGGTATCAGCTCAACTCGACTCGCCAGAGACTATTGTCTGGCCAATCAGTGGCCGGCCGTCTGCAGACGCTTCTGATTGACCAGAGACTACCGGCTTTATTCTGTTGTTTATTCTCCCCAACTCTCCGGGACTTTTGAGTGTATTTACGCCGCTTGCAGCCTACTCTGGCTCTCTTTCATTTGATTTGCATAACAGATCCAAATTTTTTTTCCATATATTCGCTAAGCTCACCCAGTGTTGGTTGTTGGGGAAGTTACTTTTAACATACGAGAGGAGACATGTAGGGCAGCTAGCAGCTAGGCTAAATAGAATAGTAGCCAGCTGGGACAGACATGATAGCGAGCGATTAAATTACAAGCCTCGGACTGAACTGATTACCTCAATAAAATATTCAGGCTGAGACACGGCTTGCATTTGAAAACACGTATCCTGAAACAAACACTAAACAGTCAACATTATCATGCCCGTGTTTACGTGCATAGGGATGTACGTGACGCATCCCTACAGCTGACTGTGTGGCAGAGTCACACATCGGGACAACAACCATCCCTTTTAATGGCCCGTAGCAATATTCTTCTACTTCTTTAAGCAAACAGATACAAGGGGGGTATTTCTTAAACATTTTTCATCCGTGTTTTTGGCGGTTGGTTCAGTTAATAGTGCAACAACTGCGCGTAATTTCTGCTTTGCTACTTTGCTCCGGAGTAGGCTTTCAGCCCCTTACAACAACCCCGCCTACGTTCAGGAGGTACTATTTGCGGTGGAAAACGACCCGTGCTGCTACCAAACCAAGTTGAACTGAGTCGAGTCGAGCTACATGTGCGGCGGAAAAGTGCCAAAAGAGGAGTCAGAATGCAGTTTCCTTGAAAGAGTTTGTTCCCCCGAGAACAAGGCTGTTTTCCTGGCTGATTACCTTTCAACTTGTTCATGTTCAATTGATGTTTTCTTTTTATGTGGAGAAACAACAATGTACAATAGAAAAAATTTAAATTAATAAATCTTATCGTATCCTTGCACCGACGCAACCAGTTCACTATAGAGTACATGTAATGTAATGACTCTAGAATAGTCCTGCAGCTTTATTCAAACATTTACAATATTTTAAATTGGCACCATATTCAATAAACTAAATGGAAATCAACTTCCCTGAGGCTGTAGGGAGAGACAGCTCTCGTCAAAGGCTATGAATGAAAAGCAACACTCTCGGTCCTTGGGAAAACGCTCAGTTGGAGCAACACTAAGAAGATTGGTTTCACACTGGAAAAGTGAAAGAATGAGACACCCCCTGTGCGCGCACACACACACACACACACACACACACACACACACACACACACACACACACACACACACACATTCTTTATCTCTCTCTCTAGCGAGGGGAAGAGACAGATGTTGTTGGTGGCACTGGATCATGGGAAAGACGATTGTGTGAATCTGCATAACGGATGGAAGCTAATTTGCCATGACAACTGTGACGATGGCAACACTGCAGCTTGAATGGAGGGGAGGAGGAGGTCTGATTTTGGAAAGGAAGGTTTTAAGTTGATTCTCTTGAAGAAAGGTTTGGGTTGTCAACTTCCTCGCACACATGAAAAGTGTAGACGGTGAGGGCAATTACACACACACACACACGTACTTCTATCTTTGTGAGGACTATCATTGACATCCCCTAGCCCGTTACCTTAAACATATCCATCAGAACTTAATGTCTAAACCAAACTCTTACACTCACCCTAACATAAACCTAATTCTGACGTGAACCTCAAATCCTATCTTAACCCTCAAGCAGCTCTTTGAAGAAGTTTGGACCAGGCTGAATGCTCTCATGTTGCATGTTGTCCTCACTCTGATGGTTAAAATCTTAAACTGGTCCGAATCCTCACACAGATGACTGTACAAGTAAACACACACACACACACACACACACACACACACACACACACACACACACACACACACACACACACACACTTAGGATTTAGTCAAGTGTTTCTGGATGCTGGGCTCTGTGCCTGTTCTAAACTGTATCTCATTTCAAAGCCTGGACACTCCACTCGCAGCTGAAATTCTTTGCATTCCTCCCTCTGAAGTGGCATTTCCTTTTCTCCTCTTCTTTCTCCTCCTCCTCCTCCTCACGGCGTGCCACAGTTCTTTACACTCCCTCAGACACTGTGGCTGAAACAGGACAGGACAGCACAACTGCAGGCTAAACATGAGTCACTGAATGGGTTAGTTAGAGTGGAGACTGCACACATAGCAGTGAAGCTAGCGGCCGATCAGCAGTTTTACATTATGAATGTAGATGGTTATACGACATTCACTGTTTGTTCCTTAATTTTCCAATTTTACCTTTATAAAATTCCTCTTTTAACAATATGAATTGTATTATCCATTCAAAGGATAGCAGCAATTCTCTGAAAGTGGTAAAAGACCGTTGGCTTGGGTTTTCACGTGGTGCACAGCAGCAGCATATGAGAGTAAAAAAATCGGTATCAGTTGCTAAGGGGGTTCTTGTTCAACATGCCACTAGTAAGTCAAGGTGGCATAGCAGTATCACGTTCAGATCAGTGGTCACCCAATATGTGTTTTGCAATGGTCGATGCTGATACCAACATTAAGAGAGCAAGGTCGGCCAATGGCCAAATAAAAATATTTGAAAATGAAAACAATGAGCATTGCCTATGTGACTTGGCCTTCACTGTTGGCTCTGTAAAGTATTGTCATAAGGGACTCATTCATTGTGTATATTTAATTTTGCCTTCTGAGCGCATGTATCTGCCACTGCCGATTATCTAAAAAATGCCATTAATTGGACCGATCAATCGGTCTATCTCTAGTTCAGAGATGTGTGTGTGTGTGTGTGTGTGTGTGTGTGTGTGTGTGTGTGTGTGTGTGTGTGTGTGTGTGTGTTGTCTGTCCCTCTCAGTTGATGTGTCTGGCCATGCAATGTCTTATGGTGTGTGATGTAGTGTGAAGGGCTGCTCCAGGGCAGTCACAGAGCTAAAATGCATCACAGCTCTCTGACACTGACAAAACCCACACTCCGGGCTTCATACTATCTGTGTGTGTGTGTGTGTGTGTGTGTGTGTGTGTGTGTGTGTGTGTGTGTGTGTGTGTGTGTGTGTGTGTGTGTGTGTGTGTGTGTGTGTGTGTGTGTGTGTGTGTGTGTGTGTATTTCAAGCTGGGGGTGCCTTTTTTATTCATTTAACTCAGTGTGAAAAGCTTCAGCTCATCTGGGGGGGGGGGGTGTGTGTGTGTGTGTGTGTGTGTGTGTGTGTGTGTGTGTGTGTGTGTGTGTGTGTGTGTGTGTGTGTGTGTGTGTGTGTGTGTGTGTGTGTGTGTACACCTCACAGAACGCCTGTCATATAATCCTCTGAACCGGGGCCACTTAGTTTCTGGAAGTGCTTGTCACTCTGCTAACAAGTTTTTTTTCAGTCTTTGCACTTTTATGACGCTTGGGAGAATGATTCACGACATAATCAGTATAGTTGAAATAAATCGATGAATAATACAGATTGCAGAGCAGAGGCCAACGTTGCTCACAGGAGATGCTACTGACAGAAAGGTGAAGCTGCTGAGTGTTTAAACTATATCTGTTTTCCATTTCATGACAAGCAACCTCTAGTGATGCTTTCAGACATTCTCTACCTTCGCTCAGAAGCAAAGCCTATCTGTTTTTTACATTTTCACTGTACTATGTGGAATAACGCCAGTGTTGGGAAAGTTCTTTTTCTACGTGAACTAGTTCAAAGTTCAGTTCACACACTTTAAAATGAACTAGTTCAGTTCATAGTTCATAATTAAAAATTCTGAACTAAGTTCACAGTTCAAAAATGAACTAGTTCTAGTAGAACATAGTTCTTTTTTTTCAATATGTTGCTGCAGGCTATTATTTTTCTAAATAATTGCCACATACCATATAGAACCACAGACAGAAATTATTTCAATAACATTCACTCCACACTAGAAGCCAGCTGCAGCTTTTACCCCTACAGTATATTCTCAAAAACATGAGGAAAAAGTTGCTGTTTGAATGGTCTTTTTAATGAAGAATTATTCAAACAAAAACGGTTAAGGTGCAAAAGTTTTTCCATTTTTATAATTTTCCAAACCTGGAAACAATTCACATGAAATTTAATTCAAAGAAAGCAATACTGAACAATATACCAGGCAGGTTCTACTGTACAAACAAATTAGCCTACAGCTTAAAATAGTAAAACCCTCAAGGAGACCATTCTAAACTGCAGTATTAGACCCCTTATCTGTTTATCAACACAGCGGATGCGCGCGCTGCATAGCTGCAGAAAGAAAAAATGTTTGGCTGGTTGCCATGGTTACCCGTTTGGTTATATTGCAGTTGCGGTGTTTCTTTATAGGTCCATGGTGTTAAATAGCGATGTTGTCAGCTTACTAAAAACAGATTATCAGTGAGTGATAACATTGGTTATGCGGAAACATTAACACTATTGAAGGAGATACGTCTTAATGACCCATACGCGTTGCCGGCAGTTGAGTAGATAAATGATGAGAAGAAATGGCCCCGACGACTTCAGTGGCCGGACTGCTGTTGGAGAGTGACAGTAAAGACCGGCAGACAGATAGACAGATAGAGGCAGAGATGCCTTTATTTCATAATTTAGCTTTTTGATTTAAAAGTGATCATAACTAGCCGTGATCATCTGTTTTTAGACTGACTCCTGCTTTCGGGGCCGTTGGGCTCACGAGCCGACCAGTTTATCAGACCAGGGGCCTCATTTATAACGGTGTGCGTAGAAACCATCCTAAAACATTGCGTCCGCACAAAGCCAAAAATGTGCTGCGCAAAAAAAAATTCAGATTTATAAAACTGTGCGGCGCACTGTTTCACGCAATCTTCCCTTTATAAATACCCACCTGAGGTGAATTGTGCGCAGACGATCTCCACCCCGTGTCCTCCCACTTCACCTCCCAGTTTCATCCCACATTCTACCATACATGGCGAATGCTAAATAGCTCCTGAATATGATGACGCACTTAATAAGCACGGAATTTTGACTGACATGAGGAAAAACTCAACACACACACCCACATCCGCGCGCTTATCACATATCATGATTGGCACAGTCGTTGTAGTCTTTGTAAAGCAGTTTCGCCCAACTTTGTACTGTATGCAATATCACGTATTAGCGTAGGCCTACCTGTAGTAGGCTACTATATGTAGGCCTATATAAAATATGGTGTGACAAGTGAAATAATGCCTATAGTCTATTCGACAGAATTGTTTATCTCCCGTGAGATCAACACATTTCCAACAACGTCAGATTATAGTTTAATCTTCCAGAGGGGGAATCGTTATGGGAAAGAGATGCGTGTAATGATTTGCTAAATTCATAACATGATTTTATCTAACGAAATTTACAATTTAATTAATATCTGTTGGGCTTAACTTTGTACAAAACTACTTTTTACTCACCTCCTAAAATTTGCTATCCCGCTGGGCACTCACAGAAACACCTCCCGACGTATAGGATATTATTATAGAGTAGCGCTAAAAGATACAATTTATAAAGTAACCAAAACATGTAGACCTAGGCTACTTGATAAGTAGGCTAATTCAACCTACATCACAACTGCATGCCATAGACTACAGTAGCCATATATTCGCAACTATAGGTAAGCTTATACATTTTAATGACTAAATATATTGGGTGCCAAGCATCATTTGTCTGTGTTTTTCTGATGACTGAGCTTTATTTCGTGGTGTTGCCATTGAGTGTCGCTGATTCCCCGAGTCAGGAAAACCTTGCGGTAGCCCTACGCATGGTCGAAAGTTGGCGTAGGAATACGCACACTTCTCCGCAAATAATGTTTTTATAAATACCAACGTTTGCCACCGCACATTTTCCCGCACATTTCTTTCCGTCTACGCAAGGTTTTTGTGCGCCGCAAGCTTTATAAATGAGGCCCCAGCTGTTTGAGACGGAGATGAAAAGGAAAGAGAAACTTATGGTGGAGCAGTTAAATAGTTAAATGAATAAATATTATAACCAAACACAATAATGTGTTGTGTTATCCGCTTTAGTAGCCTACAGTAGGCTAGCACATGTCGACCCCACTCAGTTTTCGTTTATTGATTTTTCCTAAATGGTATGATTTAGCCTACTTACCGGCTACACGTGTACACGTGCAAACCCCTACTGCCTAGTCAAACCATAGAGTCAAACACAAGGGAAGAGGACGGAGATGTATAACGTCTGGGTCATTGTAAATAAGCCTCCATTGCTTTCAATTGCTATAGCCTCGTCTCCGGTCACTGTCCTTATTGTAAACATTTCACAACTCATTTATGTAATTATACAGCGGTGCATTTGGGCATGTACTAGCTTTATCACCATTCAAACTAAAAATAAACGGTTTGTGCATCCAACTGCACAACCAGACATGATTGTGGCTCATGTCGCTCTTGTCTCTTTCTGTAGCTGACATGCGCAGTTGAGCGGGGAGTGACGCTGTGTGACGTAGACTGATAAGGGGTCCAGAAGATGTGTTGACATACTTGTTAACACAAACACAATCTGAGGTAGGCAACAATCATACGAAGAAGAGGTAGAACCTGAGGCTAGGTCCACGGTCTGAGTCATGGGTCTGAGTAATACGCTGCTGCATTCATTTGTTTTTGTTTTTTTGCCCCGCGGTGTTTCGCATTTTGATGACGCAGCGGCGGTGCGACGCTGTGGTGGCATGTGTTGCCAGATTGGGTGTTTTTCAGCTACATATTAAGGGCTGTTTACGATGTCTTTTACCGGGGGTTTTCTATGGAAATCTGGCACTCGATGAACGATTGAACGACTGTAAGAGCGCCGTTCACAAACGCCAGAATGAGCGCGTTCGCAAAAACGTTCATGAGGCAGAAATACGTACGTTCAGTTCACGTTCGCCCCCAATATGAACGAGTTCATGAACAAACGTTCATTGAACGCGTTCAGGCACAACACTGAATAACGCAATATATTGCATTTTATCGCGATATATCAAAACCCATGTATTGTGATGCATATCATATCGTGAAGTAGGGGTTTGCGGGTATAACCGGTTAGTAAATCATGGAAATATAATATCTTTTGGAAATATCAATAAAGGAAAATTTATTTTTTTCAGTTTTGAAAATGACTGTTCTGGAAACAAGCATTCAATCATCTAAAATCAGAAATTACACAAACAACTAGGAGAAGATAAAAGCTAGTCTGCAGAATCCGTCTTCCCTGCTCAGTGTGTGTGTGTGTGTGTGTGTGTGTGTGTGTGTGTGTGTGTGTGTGTGTGTGTGTGTGTGTGTGTGTGTCTATATAAGCCAGCACGGCGGACACCCAACAGACACAGATGTGCACGCACACTCAAAGCCACAGCAGACAGATGAAAGATAAACTGAAGACTGACGTAACCCAGTTGATATCTGCTCGTAAGTGCAATAAAACCTTCAAAAGTAAAAAAGCCCAAACTTTATCTATAGCTCTCTCTCTCTCTCTCTCTCTCTCTCTCTCTCTCTCTCTCTCTCTCTCTCTCTCTCTCTCTCTCTCTCTCTCTCTCTCTCTCTCTCTCTCTCTCTCTCTCTCTCTCTCTCTCTCTCTCTCTCTCTCTCTCTCTCTCTCTATATATATATATATATATATATATATAAAATAATACACCAAATATGGCCGCAATAATGTTTCTGAAAGTTGTTGCTATACTGTATGTTGCTATGAACCAAAGTTTAAAGGAATATTGACGGACATTGCAACCGACCATTAGGGTAATCATGTTTTAATGTTTAACTATCTCTTTTATAAAATGAACAATAAATTGCTGATTTTTGTCACAATAATTCTATAACTTCATGAAAACAGTAAAGGGGAACTGCCTGGAGAGGATCCTAGTCCCAAAAGGCTCACTTTAAGTGCACTGCAGTTTCTTCTTCTACTGTTCTACTGTGTTTGTATGGCCTGAAAATTAATCTTTTTATCATCTCCTCCCCCAAATTCTCCTTTGCAGGGTTTGTAAGGCATCGGAGCGTACACACACAGGAGCCCACTCACCCCGCCTGCCAGATTAGGTCAAATGTGCACTGGTTAAAACACATGGGAGGAGCGCGCAACCTCAGAGAAAAAGCCCCACTACTGCTCAATATTAGACCAGGGAGAGCTCTACTCTGTGTGCATTCATCTCTGGCAGACACAGCCTAAGGTGCCCCAAGAACCCGCTCATTAATCAAACAGAGACACCCCCCCACACACACACACACCCTACACTCCGCAAGAGATTCCGGGAGACGTTCCACAGAGTGAGAAAAGTGCACTGTCTTCATATTAAAGCCATCCATCTTCACTAACCTCTGATAATGTTGAGGATTTTTTCGTTGTGGAGAAACATGTTGCTTTTCTGATTGTTATCTCCTGAATGCATAAGAAGAGGAAAAAGTCCATCAAGCAGCTCTCGCTAGGGCTGGATATCCTGAGGTAAGTTCAGTAGAAAATTGCTATCGAAAAAAAAAAGTATAATTTAGGAACAGATGTCAAGGTATTGGTATCTGTATCCGTAACAACAATGTTTGAATGATACCCAGCGCTGGCTCTCACACAAACGACTCAAGTGTCTTCTTCACTAACCCTGCGTTTCAATACCCATACTTCCATACTATTTAGTATGCCAGAAAAAGGTTTAGGATGTTCCAATACATGCAAGTCAATTGTAGTATGCTGAAAAAACATAGATGCCCCACTAACTCCAATAGCATTTTGGAGTATTTGCCTTTATTCTTGACATAATGAAAAAAAATCTTCCTTATCTGATTTTTTTTCTCTCCTGTGGTGGCCCTTAAACTCTTCTGTACTTTAGTATGTAGTGTAGTAAAAATAAAAAAAGTATGTGATTTGGAATGCAGGGATAGTGTATTCTAAATAGCTATCCCTGAACACTGATCGCTTTGAGTGTTCTTTCTGAACTCAATCCATTTGTCTGTCTGTGCTTTTTTTGTTTCTGTGTTCTGTACGATGTGCCTTAACAAGAGGTTAGATCCTGACAATTTGGCCAGTCAACCCATCCGATACAAACCATAAATGTTTAGGTTTTCCAGGCATCTGTTTGATCTTCCTGATCTCAGTAGCCTGCATATGCTTGCAAAGACTGTAAAGATCGAAATTTGACCATAGAAGATAGAGTTATGTTTATCTGTATTGCATTTCTTTTTCTAAAACAACTGCTGCAAAGTGCTGAACAAGTCCAAATGAGGCCAACAAACTGAAGAGACCATGACATAATGAACTGATGATGTACTAGCTTTGTTTTTTCCACAACAGCCTGCTATGGAGTTTTTCAAAACAAAATGTGCGGGCTCTGCTTGGCTCGTAAAATGCTTATTTCATAGTGTTCCAGTGTTGTTTTAAAGCAGCTGACCGGCGCGGCGCTAAATGTATACGTCACACCTGACGCTGCTCACAGGCACCCCTCTTTCATTCCGGAATGTGGAACGCTGTGTAAATTGAAATAGCCGTTCCGTCAATATGCCGCAATCTCTGTTTAACAGTGGCTACTGTGTGAGCACTGTGTTAGTGTTATGGAAGAGAATAACTACATTAGTGAGGGCATGTTGGGAGAAGAACAAGAGGAGGAGAGAAGTAGTCTTGGAAGCATTCTAATGAGAAATGGGTTAGCGTAAAGCAGAGATAGAGAGAGAGAGGGAGGGGGAGGTGGAGCTCACAGCCACACATTCTCTTCCTCTTCACCTCCTTTCTCTTTCACAGCTTTAAAAAACAAAACACCCCTCACATGTCCCTGATGTCCTCATTATGGGCTGTCTGCAACTGAACCGGCGTGAACATTTCAGTGCAGGTAGCGCTATGTGTCAGAGAAAGCAGGGTAGCAGTTATGGAGAGGTGAAGAGGGAATGAGAAGAATTAGGAAAACATACTGTACGTGGGAAGAATGCCGGAGAGAAAAAGACACTGCTGCACGGTTCTTGCTAAAATGTGGATCACGATTTTTCTCTTACAATTCTTGTTTTTTTTTTCAACAAAACATTTACTGACCTTTATTCACCCCCATGGTTCAAGTTATAATCTGAGCTTCGTGCGGGTCTCTTAAATTGTAGGGGCAGAGATAAATAAATACCTTTTCAAAAAGTCTACAACAATGTTTGAGGGATGAAGCTTGTTTCACATGCATTGTTAGTGTCCCTACTTCCTTACACTGTGAGACCAGGTAACAGCAAAACTCATCTTTACCATCTGCCTACTCATACACCAGCCTGCCCCTTCTCCCCACCACCATAGCTTTATTGACTAGATCCTGATATGATTCTAAGGCGGTGCTGTACAGTATTCTGGGAAACAGGAAAATGAATTTGATGAAAATCTGACTACAATTTAAGATGAGGACAGACAAGGAGTCACCGACAAACCAAACAATCACCTTAAAAGGTGAAGTAAGCGATTTATTTATGTTAACATAAGTGTTAAATCACTCTTTATTCGTACAGTGATCACTTACATAGTGTGCGCGTTTCATAAAGCTGATCTCTCAGTCACCCGCTCTGCATGTAATCGTCAAATAAACTTTTCGGGGATACCGAAACTGATATCCAATCACAAGAGAGAACGCTACAAACCGGCACCTGTCTCACTGCCGGTGCAGTGAGACAGGTGGGTGAATGTTTATGTGCCTACAACGGCGGAGCAGGTAAAAATCCTTCCCAATGTCTGATTTGATGGTTTTTATCATGTTTGATCACACTTACTTATCTGAGATGATGCTAGATTAGTCGCTGTTTGAAGACCGCAGTGCATTAATGTGGTGACGTGGGGACGAGGGAGGGGACTGCTAACTGCAGTCTGTGACAGGAAGTTAGCTAAACTGAGCATTCCGCTTGCTGAACCTTTAAGATCTCATCCGGTACACTCTAAAGATAGGACCTTTGGTAGATTTTAGGCTGTGTGTTTCCCAAACTGCACCTACTTACTCACTATTGCCTTCACTTTACATGGACCTTACCTAGCTCGTAGCTCAAAAAGCTCAAACTCGGCTTAATTACAACACCGTTCCTATTCATATTTCGACCTAAGAAATGTATTTGGTTGCTGCCCAAAGGACTTTTGAGAATATAAATTAACACAGCTATGGATAGATCAGGCTGGTAAAGGCTACATTCAAACCAGCAAGCCTAAATTAGAACTCCTAAAAGATAAAGTAACTCTGATTTGAACTTTGATTTCCCTACTAAATCACCTGATGAAAATACCTGTTGGCACCTGTCTGAATCAATCATAAAGTGGAGCCTCACTTGATAAAATGCTTTCCTTTGGGGTTCCACAGTGTAATGAGGATTCTACAGTATCTTTTAGTTTTTCCACATCAGCAATATTGGGACTCCAAAGGATGCTAATTAGGATGCAATCCAAATAGACTCATTATGAACACTCACCATCATTTCATATTCAACATGTTCATGCCATGGTGCCTTGCACAATTATGTGTTGTAGGAGAAGGAGCTGGCTAGGCCTCGCGCTAACTGAATTAGCATACTGATGGTATGCAGGTTATTTATGGCTCTGGTTATTATTTCTGCTGGGACCCAGCCATTAGCTCTTCTACAAGTCATATGGGACACACAGGTCACACAATGCAGGCATAAACACACATATATATCAATATTAAGGGTGCTTACAAACATGAATGTCAAGAACGCAAGTCAAAGTGAAGTAAGCTGTGTTTTCCTGTAAGCAGATGTTATTACCAAGCACAAACACTTAGTTTTTTACATTTATGTTCTAAAGGAGGTCGCTGTATGTGAATGCTGTATGTTGTTTTTGTTTAGTGTGAGATCACCAAACCAGATAGTAAGTGGCCATTGGTTCCAATCTTTCCATTCACAAGTCAACAAAGCATACCATTTGTAATTCTGTGATTTTATTATTTTCTAAATTAGCCTTTTTTTTTTACAAAATGTAAACACCTCCAGTGGGAACTGACCAATTATAAATATCACACCATTTCCTGTGTGGGCATGAAGCCATTAAGGTATTTTATTGTGGTTTTTCATATAAAGACTTCATTTAGGATGTTGTTCTTGTACAGTTTTATAATTTTTGTTTAATTGTGCAGTCTGAGTTCACTATGTAGCTGTAGCTTGAAATGGGGATACAACTCCAAAAATGTACTATTACTCCATCCTTTCCAGTTTGTTGCACTGATATTAAATGGAGAAGGCCACTGACATGGTAAAAACATAATTCATCTGTTTTGGTAGACTTTGCTCGTGGCAGAGATTTTGACTTGTCATAACAGGAAAGGATAAGTGGAAGTAATAATGGCTCTGTTCCATTTAGGTGAGGCCAGAAAGCAATGCCAGCCCGCACCCACATTAGCAGAATGTCTGCTGGGAGAAACGTCTATTGGTTTAGAATGTTAGTCTATGTGATGTTCAGTGTGACCAACACTTTACCTGACAGTGCAGCCAGCAAGGAGATACTTTTGATGATACTAGTTTAAGCAAATATATGTTGTGTATAAGCAGAATATGGTTCCGACACATTCCAAATAACTTCAATATATTTTTCATTCATTTATCACAAGCAAGGCATTTATCATAATCCATGGTGACAGATGCTTCATGTTCATGGTAGAGAGACTGTATGTCCCACAGCATACCTGCCATTTTAAAGTCCACCCTTTAAAAAATGTAATAGAGTCCTTCAGAGACTTGGATGCCACTTCACATGGACAGTTGGGTTAAAAGACATAGTATAAAACAAGCCCTTTTATGGGATGTGGTTGGTCCAGACAGGCCTCAAGGACAAAATGATGCTACAATATTCCAATATGGCACCTTTAGCACTTGGTAATGACCTAACAAGTTCCTAGTCCTCCAAAGTTAAGTATATGTCAAAAGGCATCTTCTGAAGTGGACATTAATTATAAAGAATCCGAGCTAGAGAGGGGATTAGGCTGTGTGCTAAGTGGGTGTGTACAGTAAGTGCAGCTAGAGTGAGAGCAAAAAAGTATATCCGACAGTTAGAAGGGAGTTATATCCTTGAGAGCAGCAGTATCTACACTCTGCCTCCCCCGTCGCTAATTAGCCCACGTCTACGAGGAACATGGAGGCAGATGCTCCACTGAGCTGAGAAAAACAAATACGGCTTCTTCTAATATCCACCACTCTTCCAATCCTTCATCTCCAGTTCCATCACTCTCAATTTCCTGGCATGAATGATCACACACACCCAGCGCCCTATCAAAAATTCAGAAGGGAAAATGCATTCATTCACACCACACAAACATCCATACACAGTATGGACAGTAGGCTAGATGATTAAGATTTAATGATGCTGGAGCTCCTGTGTTCCTTCCTGCCTGACCAGGTGGTTGGAGGCAGAGTCACAGCACAGCCATTGATTATTTAATAGAGAGGTGACTGTAGACAAACTGTCATCTATTCATGGTGTCTTCTGGGCTGGCAAAATGAGGATGTGCCAGTGTAGAGCACACTTACAGCCACATTTAGCTATAGGGCATCTTCAGCAAGATTTTTTTTTTTAAACATTTATAGTAAACACAGTTATAGGAGAAATGGGGAAAAGAATGCCATGTCAGATTCCAAAACCTGGATGTCTAGATTACTTGGTATGCCTTGTTCCATGAATGATAATTCATGGGGAAATTAATGATCTATTTACTATAGGGTAAGGGTTAATTGAATCCATGTCAAAGGCAATTCCTGAAATTTCATACTGCAATTTCATAATGTTCAGGAACTTGTGAGTTGGCCAAAACCACAGCAGCAGAGGCTTAAGTATCTTTAACTTGACCTGTACTATGGGCCAAGCCCAGTTTTCTACACCATACTTCCAATAATGTAATACAATATCCTCTTTTTTATCACACCCTCACTGCCTATTAACTCCCAGGTCTTTTATGATCCTTGCACCAAAAGATCCGTGTGACCTCGCTAAGGTTACTGAATGTGTCTTGACAGAGCTACTCAAGAAGAGCCATAAAAGACATGGCGGAGTAGTAAACTGACTTTGAAGCATGAAATCAGAAGAGTTTTCCATCTTTAAACACTTTGTGAAGCCGTGGCAAACTGCACATCTGTAAGGGCCTGTGGCATGTGGAGCTCAGACAGGAGGTGAGCACTATCTAGCCCTTTCCGGGCTAAATCCTGTTATTAGAAACCTGATAGCATTCAGGCAAAAATGGCCCCCAACCTTGTACCTTGTACATTTGTTGGTCTTTTTTTAAATGGCTATTTGAGCGATGTTCATGTCTTCCTTTTATAATTCCAAATTCTGCAAGTGGCTTGTGATGTGTCGAACCAGTTTGGGCTATTAACTCTGCCATTGCAGAATCAAAAGACTGTTACCGTTAAAAAAATAACTATCTAACTTGAATATAATCAGAGAACAAGGCAAACTGGGAATTCTCATTAAAAGCAAGATGAGATCTGTACATAATCGCTCCTGAGGTATCCTTCACCCTTCAATCTACTATAGCCCCTTTAACACAGCCAGTGAAAGCAGGGAAAATGCCGGCCTCTCCGCCCCTCTCCATCATGTATAAATGGTACCATTGCGAAATGGGGGCGAGAGGCGCAACATATTGTTCCGGGAATTTTACTACTGCAGAGGAAAAGCAGTTTCGCCCACTACTGTACTGTATGAAATATCACGTACGTATAAGCCTACCTAGGCCTATGGTTCTTCTTTACTCATCGTGTGAGGTGTCGACACTAGTAATCTGACTTTGATGATATGGAAATTCCTTTACCTTTAGAATGGCATTTGGTGGGTTGATCACACATTTTTTGTTTTTTGTCTATTTATTTATTTATCCGTTTCATAGAACATCCATCACATAGAACATCGAACAGGACAGGAAACTGGCACCACTATTATTTTATGGATCATAACAAGGTGACAGAAGCAGGGCTGTACGCTTATTTTTTTAGGTGGTAGCACTGGTGCTAGCAAGCAAAAAAATTCAGTAGCACAAAAATTAATTCGGTAGCACACAAAGTATGATCGAAAACTTGCATAACCCTAACCCTTGCATTTCACTGTAATTACCTTTGAGCCTGTCATCTTGGTCTCATTTGAGATTCTCAATATTCTCAATACAATCTTAATATTATATCCTAGTGTGTGCAGTAATAATTGTAGAAAAATGAATAGGGGTGCACTGATTGCAATTTAGACAAAATAATCTAACCTGCCAATTGCAATTTTTTGCTGATTCAGAATTATTTCTCCCAATAAAAATATAAAAATAATATCTATATCTATATGTTTTTTGTATCTAGGCCTACATATAATTATTATATTAATAATATTATTTTTTTTGAAAATGTCCTTCTGTTAATTAAAACCAAACTTTAAAACATTAAACATAGCCTATTAAATAAAAAAGTATACATATTGGTACAATTTAGGATACATTAAATAGTTTGTTGTGAATGTGTTGGGAGTTGTCCTTCAGTGCCTTATTTCAAACTTTGTTTTTAGACTACTGTTGACTTTTATCTGCAGCTGAATGAGTTGCCTTTCTAGCTAGAGCACTGCAGGGCTGTGAAGCGGTAATTTCCTGTTCATACCGGCTTCAAAATAAAAGTCAACTCACGTTTGGCTAGTAACAGGCTTTTAACGTGAAGTCGCACAGGAAATGTTCTGTTTGCACACGCGCTAACTGAACTGCGGTAATGTGCCGTCTCCTTCCGGTTATTACCTTTAGTGAAGTTTTTATACGCTAGAATCGCTGCTCGAGCACAGATCCCGAGGACACATATCTTTCAGCAGCCAAAGTGGAGGTGGACTCAATAACTTACTTGCCTAAGACTATATTTACCCCCATTTGGAGAGTGTTAATGTAGAGCCCTCTAAGCAGTGTTTTGCAGCGCTCTTCTGTGTTTCAAAGACGGCCTCTCCTCATTAGCAGCCTGTCGCACTGGTGCGATTGGACTTGTATTCATCATCGCACGTGATCAATTTCAGTAGCAAATGCAATCAAAACTGTCGCACTGTACAGCCCTGCAGAAGAGAAACTCTGAAGGTGACCCTGAAAGGATAACACCGTTATGTGGGTACAATGTGTTTTAACGTGGCTACACTCTGGCCGGTTTGTAACATACTTTGGAGAGTTTTTGGGAAGCTTTCTGGGAATCTGCCTTCAAGCATGACTGCAGGGCATTCAGTGCTTCAGTGCTAACAGCCTTCATGTTGCTGTTGGACAAGTGAGGCTGCAGCCTGCATACTAGTGTGGTGTATGAGCAACCAGTCCAAAGTAATTGGATTTAACCATGTGAGTACTTCAATCCAACAAGGAAACGTGTGTGTGTGTGTGTGTGTGTGTGTGTGTGTGTGTGTGTGTGTGTGTGTGTGTGTGTGTGTGTGTGTGTGTGTGTGTGTGTGTGTAGCTATGAGATGTTTGTTCTTTGTCTCACTCAACACTGCTTTCAGGGGCGCCCTTAGCTCGGTTGGTAGGGCATCCCCCCGGGCCAAGCAGCAGACCCGGGTTCGATTCCCGCCCCCGGTCATTCTCTGCATGTCACTCCCCTCTCTGCCCCATTTCACCTTTGTCTCTCTGCACTGTCAATAAAGCATAAAAATGCCAAAAAAAAAACATAAAAAAAAATCTAAAAAAAAAAACACTGCTTTCAGTTTATCCCTTTCAACTTGTGCAACGCCTGTTTTTTTACAAATGTTTGCTAACTTGGATTATAATCCCAGAATCCAAAATAAAAAAATATATTATAACGATTTCCCCTCTAACTTCAAACTTTAAAATCACAATCTTTATTCTCCTGTCATGATTCTCTCTGGGGTTCCCCAGGGGTCTTTTCTGGGTCACCTCTTGTACTATAAGAGTACAATGCCCATTCGGGACGGGCCCATGCCGCAGCTTGGAGTTTGACGCAAATCTATTTGCAGTGTTATGGTCTATTCGTGTTGTGACAGTAGCAGCGCACTTCTCACACCATAGTGAAGATGGCTTGACTGGGTAGCGGCACACTCTTGTCTTTTTTATGTAACCATGCTACCGCTTTGTTGACTGTCTATCCGTGGCTGCTATAGTTGCTGCTGGCTTGACCTTCTACAGAACAGTCGGCAGGAAGCATGAGGAGACAAACTCACACACACACACGATCATGTGCAGACATGACTTAGATTTTCATTGCTACACAGATGACACAAAACTGTAAGTTCCCTTAAAGGCTTCTTTAATACAATTTAATAACCCTTAGTTGAGTGCGTTGTTATATTATACAACCGGGATCATGAAATCTTTATGGTACCATCTTTACATAGTCCATTAAGACTTCAGTGTAACAGTTGAATGTAGTGCTGTCTCTAAATGCATCAAAACGAAGAACTTTTCACTACAATACCTTCATTTCCAATCATACCAACTTCAATTGTCTTTTTTAAGTTAATTTTCTGCCTAACAGTATCTTTGACATCATTAAAAGAGCACTAGTCAAATCTCAAAAAATAAAAGTGCTAGTTCTAATTAATTTGAGTACATGATCTCATTATTATTATTATTATCACAAATTGCATAAAACAAAGTGTGTTGATTCCGAACACACACATTCAGATACAAAAAAAACTGTTCACACTGCATTTAATCGTGACTCTCCACATTCTTCACAACATGGCGCTTTTCAACATTTCTTTTTTAATTAACAGGACTCTTCAAAGAATGTTCAGCTCACAAACACACACAGGCTTCAGAGGATGGACTTTGATGGCATTTTGCCTTGTCACCACCTTGTCATCTTACCCATCTATCTTTATTAAAATCACATTTTGCCTCAATATGCAGAGAAAACACAATCACTGGATCCCAAAGGGCCAAGTTCTTCCAGGCTTACCAACAGATAATAACCTTTCTCCAACAGGAAGTGTGTATATGTGTGTTTGGGTACACAAATGTCTTTCTCTACCAATTAAGACTTGGAGCCAGCCACGTGGGGGCAGGCAGCACAGCTTGTTACAACATCTAAGGAAGTGCCAGGGAGGTCAAGCAGAACTCCCTGGGGGAAGCTTTTGGTCTCACTTCAAACAAGAGAAAAGCTGGTAAGTGAATATAAAGCAACAGTCCGTCTAAGATTAATACTTTGTGTTAGACGACGTCATTATCCAAATCTGCAGATTCTCCCTACACAATGAGCTATTTTTTTTTAGAGGGAGAGTCCTTCAGCTCTATTGTAATAAGGACCAGTACAGAATGTCATTCCGGATAATAACCATCTACTGCCAGTGCATGTGGACTGTGCAGTCTATCTATCTATCTATCTATCTATCTATCTATCCATCTATCTTTCAATCCAGCCATCCATCCATCCATCCATCTATCCAGTTCAGTTAAGCCAATCTTTTAAAATCCCTTCCTCTACCGTGATGTAATAAGCTCTATGGTGTACTGCATATGTTGACCCCCAAGGACTGTGTTAGCAGCCGCTGCCACGACAAGTAAATGTCAAGTAAACACTGCCTGACCATAGCTCCAGTTTCTACCTGTCACACATAGCCACACACACTGTCACACACTACGGCATGTATCCACAAAGCCAAGCATTCTACAGTCTTTGCCTCTCACTCTCCTGTTACATTTTAAAAATATGCTGGGAGGGAGCATTCCGGCGGAGTTTGAGATTTTACTTATTTTGTGTTAAGTTACTTTTTTAAACATCTTGCGGAAAAATACCAGCAGGAACATGGGATTTATAGAAAGTGTGTGTTTGTTTATTACACTCTTGAAGGCAACCATAGGATGTATTTTGGTCTATGTGACATACGGAGGCATGAAGCTTGCAGTAAATACATATTTGATGGACCTTTTTCTATCTGTAAGTCATCTGTGAACCACACAATATGAGGAAACTGCAATATCTGGACTGAGTTCAAGCAAAGCAAACAAGAGGAAGACGAGGTCAGGCTTGCTGAAAGGAAAAGCACCGTAGTCTCCAACTGCAGGGCCCCCAAAGATTCCAATATCAAGGAAGTTGATTCATGGGGGAGCAGGCTGGTTTACTAACTTCCCAAGACAACAACATATAATATTCTGTACACACATTCTGATAAAGTCAGGAAGTTATGAAAATGACTTGGTTTGTTATTTTTTATTGAACTGACCAATTAAACACTAATAACGATGAGCTGTATCCTGTATTAAGTGAAAGGAAATTATGGTCCAACAAGCAAGAAACGTTTTTATGTTGGTGTGTCCGGGGCCATTCTCATGGACGCTTTGAGGGATCTTCTTCAAACTTCGCACACAAGTGTCCACTCTGATTCAAAGGTGAACTAATTTGGATTTTGGAGGTCAAAGGTCAAGGTCACTGTGACCTCATGCCTCATGAATGCAACAGCTCAAAGATAGTTTAGTGTTTGCATGGAATGCTCAACACACTAAAGCAATGGTTAACTGGTAAACTATTCTCAACTATCTATCTATCTATCTATCTATCTAACTATCTATCTATCCATCTATCTATCTATCTATCTATCCATCTACATAATAATAATATCTATCCATTTATCCATCATCCATCCAACAGTGAGCATGCTGTTCAGTGTTCAGAATCTAAAAGCTAATAGCAGAACTCGGAAAGCAGGTCTTACACAGAGCATGCACAATAGCAAAAGTCGGGGCGCCCTTAGCTCAGTTGGTAGGGCGTCCCCCCAACTGAGTCTAGGGGTCTAGTAGGGTCGGCGGTGGAAACACCACCCAGATTCTTAAAAGCGAGCTGTCCCGCTCTGAGCCGCTCCAACCCGCCCCGCCAGGTGGAAACGAGGCATTATAGACAGACATTATAGAGTGCTTCTCTAATGTGAGATTCACTCATTAGTTTTGTTGTTAATAATCTGCTGTAACGTTGCAGCCTATTATTCACCTCCACTACTGTAGTTTCTAACTCTCATTCTTCCAGACAATTACTGCACTGCTCTGACATTCTCTCTCTCTCTCTCTCTCTCTCTCTCTCTCTCTCTCTCTCTCTCTCTCTCTCTCTCTCTCTCTCTCTCTCTCTCTCTCTCTCTCTCTCTCTCTCTCTCTCTCTCTCTCTCTCTCTCTCTCTCTCTCTCTCTCTCTCTCTCTCTCTCTCTCTCTCTCTCTCTCTCTCTCTCTCTCTCTCTCTCTCTCTCTCTCTCATCAGAAGACCCACTGGCAGCTCAGCTAATTAAGGCTCAAATTAAATCAGCAGTGTTCAATCCTGTCTGGTTTACCAAGCAGGGAGAGGACAGGGACAGGGAGGCAGGGACAGGCTGTTTGTGCAACGACCAATAATGGCTCATTGTAGCAAAATCAGCACTAAGACATACTGGAAGACTGACCTACTTACACTGGCAAGTTCAAATTGACTCTCAACCAACTTGCATAGATATTGTTCTTCTGGAATGTTGCCAACACTGTTTTAAGGGAGAAGCAAACACAACCACAAGCATTCACCTCATCTTAGGCCTCATGGTGAGAAATGCCCACTCTTACAGCAATACTGGACCATGCAAAACTGTGGATAAGTGAAAATATGATACAGTTTGTTCTTTGAATAACTGGACTCTGGTCAACTTTGAATATGTATTGTATTTTTGCTGCTATTAGTTGATCGGCAAAGATTGATCAAGATAAATCTAATTTGGTTCTATCGTCTTCTGGTTGGACCAAACAAGAATTATGAAAATGTGATTTGTGATGAGCATTTTTTTTCATAACTGTTTTTCTTGTATTACTATTTAACAGTAGCCTGGAAATCCAGACCCACATCTAGGACGATATAGGGTCTGGCCACGATCAATAGACCTTCCGCAACTCAAGGGGCGGCACATACTGTACGTGTGCATTTCAAATGCCACTGCATGCAATTGGATAGCACAACCAATCAGAGCAATGAACAAGGTGACGTATTAAGCCCCGTTCGTTTAGCGAACAGCGGGGTTGATTAAATTAAAGTGTTGCCGAAAGATTTGAGTGCCGTCTTCCAAATGGTTAAGTGTCGAGGCCAAAGCCGTTTCAAACTCAAACAACGTGTCCACATCCATCTTTGTTGTTTTCATGCCCAGCACTGTCGTCATCCGGTTACGTCCGCCCCATAACCACATACATAAGACTCATCAGAACGATTCGATTGATAAGTCAGAATTTTCCGACATAGTTAATGAGCTCCAATGGATCGTGTCCAGAATGAGCAAATTTAATAAAAAAAAAATTCTGGTTTTCCAGGCTAGTTTGACAGTTCTTTAGGGTAAATAATCTATTATTCAAATCTTGCAATTGACACAAAAATCCATCAAAAATCCTCTCAGAGTCATAAGTATGTAATATTTAACAGAGATCATACACAAACAGTGTGTCTGAAATCAGTGCAACTGTTGTAATGTAAGTAAATCTGTTTTAAATAATTTTGTGCACAGTGCAGTACAACTAATCCTAGAATGTTTTTTATAGTAACATGAACTGGACGTTTTTGAGTCTTTCTCTCTTTTTTACATCGTGAATTATTTGGCTTTTTTTAAATACTTTGGATCTTTAAAAGAATGTTTTAATTATCCTCAGTTTTGTGTCTCTGAGGAGTTTGGCTGCACTACACAAGTCTGTAACAAAGGTAAATATATTTGTTAATATGTGAAAATGAATGAGTCGTTGAATAGTTTCATTTCTGTGTCTGCTGGTCATTTACATAACCCATCCCTAGTTATTCATAAATATTCATAACAGCATACCAATATTCTGATGTTACCCACAATAATCTTACAGCAGAAGATGTTCACCTCATGCAAATTTGAACAGCTCACATACTGTATATACTATATGGAGATATCCAGCAATGTATTAATGTATTCAACGTTATCCTTTCTAACTCAACTCTCTCCCGCTCTTCTGTGTGAGTGAGGAAGGTGAGGTGATTTTACACACACGCAATACTGTATTATATAGACAAAACCTACAATTTTTCTCAAGTAAAAAAGTATTTCCATTTTTTCTTGAAAATCTGTATGCATTCAGTTCGTTTCTTTTCAGAAATACTGTAATTCTACACTTGTATACATAATTATGTTCAGCAAAACATGTCATTGTTATGTGTTTGTATACATCTGTGTTCTTTCAAGCGCTTGAGCCTCATACTGTAAAGTGCTTTGTACTATTTCAAAGAGGAAAAGGTTTGTGCGTGTGCTCTATAAGATGTCTGCCTGTCCTCTCTTTACCAGCATTCCGAGGCTTTAAATTGTGTGTGTGTGTGTGTGTGTGTGTGTGTGTGTGTGTGTGTGTGTGTGTGTGTGTGTGTGTGTGTGTGTGTGTGTGTGTGTGTGTGTGTGTGTGTGTGTCTCAGGAAGCAGACCACCTTGAGTGAAACCAGGATCCAAAGACAATCCCAACAGTTAATCCATTGTTCTCTACCTGACTACACTTGTAATTTAGAATTATGCCTATGTATAGAACAATGTCAATAGAGTTTGTTTACAGGGACTTTAGCTGTGAGCCAGAGAGCCAGGGACATAAAACAGAAATCTAAATCCTACACAGGGACATCTGTATTCCTCTAACATAACACTATCGCAATGCAGCAGCCTCTCATGCTGCTACTACACATGCTGACTGCTCTGTGTGTGTGTGTGTGTGTGTGTGTGTGTGTGTGTGTGTGTGTGTGTGTGTGTGTGTGTGTGTGTGTGTGTGTGTGTGTGTGTGTGTGTGTGTCATGTGCGTGTGCGTGTGTGTGTGTGTGTGTGTGTGTGTGTGTGTGTGTGTGTGTGTGTGTGTGTGTGTGTGTGTGTGTAGAGTAAGAGTAGTAAATGTTATCATAGTGGCTGGGACTGATCTATTAGGAACGCATTAACAAGACATGAGCGGAGACAAGTCGGGCGCCAGTGGCAGAAACTCATGCTGGTCACAGACTGACACACACACACCGCACAAACACAGTTATCACTGGCACATGACTGTTTCTTTCATTTAGTAACAAGGTTTGTTGATCACCTTTTTTTCTCTTCTTTGTATCCTCAGGTTTATTCTCAATTGCAAACACCTCCTGTATTTCTCATGCCCTATTGATCCTAAGCAGCAATACTTTGTTAGAACATTTCTTGCTTAGTACATGATTGAAACAGAAAATATGTTGTGTTTGTGGTTGACTAATGGGCAAGGTTTGAACTGGAAATGCTACTCAACATGTTATATTGTATTGTATTTTATCTGTTTTAAGTTGCAGTGTTTCCCCCAGAAAATGTCTTAGTCAAGGTGGCCAAAATTTTAGGGGTATTTTGCTAAAAAGATGCCAATGCGCCGTAAATAAATAAACAACTGTTTATTTGAAAACAAAAATAAAACAGACACTGACCTTACAGTTGTGCAATTTTGTTTGCTATGTGCAGGTACAAATTATGTGTAAACGTACAGACAGTACAAAGCACAATTAAAGAAAACTTCTACTGTTTTGGTGCAATACTATACAGACACACTAAATACAAATAATGGACCATGTGTATGCACATCAAAGTGCAAATACAACTTTTTAAAGTTCCTTTTTGGATGGGGGCTGTTGTGCGATTAATGGTTATTTTAAGCCTACTTGCTTGATTTCTTTTTAAATACAGAGGTTGTTTTGGAACATGTATTTCCCAATTTAAAACATAAAAATAAAGCAGCATTGAAAATTCAGAAAATAAATCTTCTTGGCCTACACTAGCATGCTGTTTGAAAAATAACTTTAAATAATAAATACAATGTGTTTTCCCCTTAAAATGACTAAATGCATTTCAAAGACAGTAAGCCTAGTTTGGCACTTCTGTAAACACTTACTGAAACTTGCCTGGGTCATCACTCTCATGCCTTCTTCAAACTTTTCTCTGCGCTGATAGGTTGTCAGGTTGATAGGTTGCCACAGTGATGTGGAGTCTTAAACTATTCTAGCTTTGCAGAGCACTTCTTTCTGTTCAGCTAAATATCCCCATAGAACTGCACTGCGTTTATTATCGCCAACAGTTAAATCTCGGTTTGCTTCTGCTCGTTTAACTCTCCCGCGTGCATGCCGTAGCCGCGCGCGGTACGGTATGGTCGCGCGCGGTGCGGTACGGTCGCGCGCAAAGCCGCAGACACAGAGCAGCTGATAGAGAAACGCTTGGAGACACATGCTTTTTACCGCAAATCGCGGCATTTCGCGCAGTTATGACCATGCACAACACACACATCGCACTTGCTAGTACATTAATTGTGCAGCACAAAAAAAAAAATATATATAATTTTTTTATTTTTTTTTTTTTTTTGGGGTCGGTTGGTAGTCAAGGCGGGAGGCTGGCGTTGCTAAGGCGGCCGCCTTAGCTATAAAGCGCTGGGGGAAACACTGGTTGCTTTTGTCACTTATCCGGCCGCCATTGTAAATAATGTGTCCTTGATGACTTGCCTGTATACAAGAAGGTGAAATAAAATAGAAATCTAACAGCAACTCGAAAATACTACTTTCTTCTCAGGGTCCATGAAGTACGATATCATGTTAGACATACTGTCACATAATGAAGAAAGAAAATCCAAAAACGCCAATAAATGTAACAAATATGCATGCAGGGAGATACACAGCAACACTGCAACCTTGTAGACATTTTCCACACTTCTGGGTGACGCCCGAGGGAAGTCTGTCGAAAATAACCTGATAGAGGTTAAAATTAATAAACACCTACACACACACACACACACACACACACACACCTCCCTGAGCATTTCATGTTGCAGTGTGTTATCAGTGTGCCCAGCCCAGTGGCAGAGGGATAATTCCAGAACATTCCAGGTTGGCTCACACAGCAGGGAGGCTCCCAAAACACATCTGGACCTGGCTTTGAATGGCAAAGGCACACACACACACAGCAAGGACAGAGCATTTAGTTTTTGGCTCTCTTCAAGCCTAGTGACAGAGCCCCGCTCCCTTCACAAACACACACACACACACACACACACACACACACACACACACACACACACACACACACATCAATACACATATCTCCCTCCCCATTGGGACTGTGCAGACAGGGGCAACGTCTTTATAAGGCTTACAGCGACATGTGGACACAGTGATACGGCTAAGACTCGAAACATCCTGGATGAATGCAGAAGACTCCTTCTGTTTGGACACTGACAAATGCCTTTAAGAGCAGCACTGTTTTTGCTTATTTATACAGATGACCGCTGAGCATTATTTCAAAGCATAGTACGTCTTTATGATTAATGAAAGTATTTGTGATATCTAAGCACAGAGAAGTGTTTTGATTCTTATACTCTACTATGATATATTTTTCTTATATTGTATCATGTTGCCGTTTTTTTTCTAGTCCCGTACACATCTGATACAACTGTTTTCAATGTTAACGTGGAAACACACATGATGTATACAGGCAACGAGGAACCTTTAGCGTCAATGTGCTCCATCATTTAAAATGCAGTTCAAAAGGTGAGCTCTGGAAGCTGCACCTGATTGGACAATGTGAAATATAAACCTTGAAATATGAAATATAAGGCTTGAACCTTGCCCTTGGCAGTGCTAGCTCATATCTTGCTACCTGCTTCCCCATTAATGTCTCTACAAAATGCCATGATAATCCAATCTGATTGACATTTCATTCAAAATTGTGTACTTTTTATTTATTTATTTTTTAATTACTTGAATAAATACATGTTCCATTATTTCACTGTGTGTTAGCTTTATATGTATGTGTAGTCTTTCACTACAAAATAGAGCACAGCAAATAATGGAAGAGCTATAGCTTGGAAGGTAAAACAAACTAACCAGATTTTCTCTGTGATGAATTTATCAATCTGTAACACATGTCAAGTCTCTGCAAGTTGCTTTTCCTGGTGTACTGACATGAACTGAACCCGAGGCTGTGTGGAAGGTAAGAAAAAAATCTATCTAAAAGCTGATGGTGTACTGTGGAAAAAAAGGCCAGCCCGGCACTGATAGGAAACACTAGTATGGAACATTTGAAAAGAAGCATAGTCGGAATGACAGAGACAGGAAAGACTATCACTGCATTCCAAACCCCATACCTTCTGCTATTTAGTATGGTATAATAAAACATTTAGGACGTCCTAATTCTTGTGGTCAGATTTTAGCATGCCTACTACATCCGGTGGAGATTTTTTAGTATTGAAATCAGCATGCTATTTGGGAGATTCTGACCCACAAACCAGTGCGCAGCGGAAGCGACGTCACATCGACGGAGCATCAGTATGAAAACAACCAGGGGTGAGAAGGATATATAAGCAAGAGGCAAGATCAAGGAGCCATGGTATGATGAAATAAATAGGTACAATTCCTCATCCTCTTCAACTCTAATAGAAAAAGACGGTCAAGTCTCATCAAAAGCCTGAAGTAACTCCCTTTTGGAGTATGCAGATTTTTTTTTGGTCCAGTTGGTCTGAAGAGAGAGAACGATATGGTTTGGCAATTAAATTGTTCTAAATGAAAAGGTTTCCACGTGGACAGAAACACCAACATATACAATACAATAACAATTCAGAGTCTTTCTTATCCCGTCTATTTCTGCACACCGTTTCAGGAAAAAACACACCAGTCTCATAAAACAAATGGTTTATGGTTGCAGGTCCCAGGTGTCAAATGGTTCTGCTGTGTAAACTAATGAAAAGCATTGCCACATGAACCACGATATATGAACCAAACAAACAAGACATAAACAAGGGGGCAGAAAGGGCTGTGTGCTTACTGGATGAGAGGCTTGCGGCAGAGCACCAGGGCGTCGTAGAGCACACACACTCCCAACACGGTGACGCCCGTCTCCTTGACCAGCATGGCACAGGTTCCCAGTAACAGACTGAGCAGGAGGCAGCCTGCAGACACAGTGCAGGGCAGAGAGTCTTCACAGGCACTCACACCCACACTCCTGAGAGAAAGACAATTAGAGGAAGGGGGGATTTATGATGACAGATTATAGCAGGGAAGCCTCATATCAAGGAAGGGGGACGCTTAGGGACGCATTCACACTAGACCGTCTGTACCGTGCCCGAGTACGTTTTGCCTCCTAAAGTCTAGTTCGTTTGACCAGTGTGAGTGCGCCATCGGTACTCCAGCACGGTTCACTTCCTTGGCTCTAGCACACTTTGGAGAGGTGTGCTTGGGCACGGTACAGATGCTGAGGAGGAGACGTGACACAAGCATGTGCATAGATGGCGATTCTGACGTCAATTTATGTACAAGACTGTTCCTCCCTGCCCCAATACGATGTGAAAAACAGACATATAAACAAATGTTGCTGAAGGATTCATGTTGGTCTGATGTGGAAGTGGAATGTTTGCAGCAAATTTGGACGATAAATCCCAAACCAGCGCTTATATAGACGAGGTGACGTATTGCCAAGAAACAATAGTGCTTAGGCCTGGATCTTTAGGCAATTTCTAGACAATCTGTGAGTGCTTCCTTACTGCTCATCTGGTAGAATAGTCATGCAATAAAACGGTAATAATAAATCAGATAGATTGCTTAATTGTGTAAATGATATGTGTGCCTAATGTAGAATGCCACATTCATGTTAATTTTTATGGCTCAGACAAAGGTAACATTATTAGCATTCATTCAAAGTAAGTAATCTAATCACAGATAAGAGCATCACCACCGGTAATCATTTTAGACTGAGTGCCAATTAGCAGCATTTGGCAGATACACAAGAGCTCACAGCTCTTTAACATGTCAGCTTTCAGAAATACATGAATAGTAATGTATAAGTATGTAGTGACATGGTACATCAGTAGAAGTAACTTAAGGTGTGTGTTGCACTTGATCAATTCTGGGGTATTTTATTGCACCAAAAACAGTTTAGGTTCAATTCATTTTCTAAGATGACCAATCTGCAATGGACTGGATCATATTTGAGAACCTTGATATTCCCATAATTTTTTTTGTAACTGCCTCGTTCTTGGACAACCTCCAATTTTTTGTTTTGTAAAATGCATCATGAATCTTGGATGGAAATATTCTTATAATTTTAAATAGCCTTGGTTATCATAATTAGAGATAACAGAGATCTTATGAGATAATAAGAGCCAAGTAAAGGTGCAACCACCTCTCAATGTATGCTGTACCTTATTAGCCCTGTAGAGCATAGTCATGAATTGTGTATTTGTTTAACCAACTAATCCTACTAATGAATCATCCTGTTTTTCTTTTCTTTCTTCCTGTTCCTCCGTATTTGTATATAGCAAATGTTTCTATTGTATATCTTTGTCAATTTATAGTAACAACCTGTCTAATGGACTACAGATGGAAATAATCCCCCGGGCTACAATCTGGCATATTTACATGTACTGCTAAACATGTTCATTAATGTGCATTGTCCTGGAATAAATCATTATAATGGCATGTTTGCGTACTATGCTTTTCAAAACCAATGTGACAAAATGATTCACACACAAAAACAACAAAGGAACAGAAAAAATAATCATAATTAGACATTCAGTTAACAATGAGAAAGGCACTCTGTCAGTTTAGAATGATCAATGTTTGATATGAGCATCTGATCACATGGGCTGGAAGCCTTTGTGATGGGGGAGCCTGTGCTATGTTGAATAACATGGCTTATTTTGAACCTATGGAACAATTCAAATCTAACTGGATTTGACAAATTGCATTACTGTGGGTGTGATACAGAGTCATCCTACCTGGTATAGGAGAGGAATGTCAGCAAAAACAGAAGACAGGCCAAGACGTCAGCCCTGCCCACGATCCCAGACACCTGCAACACACACACACACACACACACACACACACACACACACACACACACACACACACACACACACACACACACACACACACACACACACACACACACACACACACACACACACACACACACACACACACACACACACACACACACGTCATTTAGAGGTTATGTGTTGCACTGCTCTGGTGAAAAAAAGACTACTATTATATTGCTAAGCTACAGTGACATGCAAAACTTCACATTAACCTCATATATGGAATCTGGCTGTGTCCATACCAAAACTGTCAGTGCTGAATGACTGTGATTAAGGCCCAGACTGGTGCCCATTATCATTGCTGAAAGAGAGAGTATTTAAGCTTTGGTATGACGTGTGCTGTTTGAAGTTGAGCAAAGAAATGACACCCTCATAATTACTGGGTGGTGGAGTAATGGACAGTATGTGCTGTCTATCTTCCTTAATCCACTGGTGTTTATAGAGCTGATCTACAGTATGAGTGTGTGTGTGTGTGTGTGTGTGTGTGTGTGTGTGTGTGTGTGTGTGTGTGTGTGTGTGTGTGTGTGTGTGTGTGTGTGTGTGTGTGTGTGTGTGTGTGTGTGTGTGTGTGTGTGTGTGTGTGTCTGCCAGAGGAGTGGGCAGAAAACATGTCAAGGCTACTCTGATAAAGAGCATAGCCTGGAGGACAGAGGGCAGTGAATGGAGGAGGACAGAGGAGGATGGACTTTCATGTGATATCTCATTAAAAAAGAGTAAAGGAACACACACACACACACACACACACACACACGTAAAAGGATGGAGGGAGGAAGTGGGAAACAAGAAAACAAGAGAGTCGTATTAAATGACAGAAGGCAGAATGTAGGCCCGGCTAGGATGCTCAAAACCTTACAAAGGTGTTCCATGTCAGAGTCTGTAATCATAAGCCTTGTTTGGGGCTGTTCAAGGTTGTGTTTAGACTCCACAGAAGAGACCATACACGGGCAGAATAACACTGCACTGCTGGTTTTATGTATGCTAGTACAGAGCAAAGTCATAAGAATTGTTACCAGATACACTGTTTTTCAGTTCAAATATTTAAAATGGTGAAATCTATTTGATCTGAACACGGCACGGAAAATCAGACACTCCAAAACGGAAGTTAGAGGCTGTTTGAAATGATTCAAAGCGATTGTGAACTCCGGGATAGAGGTGTATTTTTATATCTCAATAGTGAATGAGTAATCAATTTGCTGTCAGCTTGCTAACATTCACAGCATTGGGACTTGTTGTGCCCGCTGTGCTACTGTGCTTTAGCATATAAACCAAGTTAACCGGGTTAACATTCAAGCCTTGCTTCAAGATGGTTAGCTTTGTTATGAGCAGTGATGTCACACACCAGATGAATGAAAATTGTTTTTGTTAAAAAAATGTGCAGGTTTTTAAATGTTTTTAGAATAGTTAAACATTTTGAGAAATACGCTCATTTAGAGTTCGAAGAGACAATCAATATCACTTATGGCTGTGCATTTCTTAGCAAACAGGAATCTCAGCTTTTGCATGAAAGAATTATTACTGTCAACTCATTTGTATACCGTTAACAAAGGTATTTTGGGGGGTTGTGTATGGAGTTGTAGGGATGATTTCAATGTCTGCAGTAAAGGCCCTGTGCATAACATGCATCACATGAGCTAATTCTTTCCTGATTCTTTTATATTCTTTGTTTCAGTGTGTGTCTATGTCATGCATGTATTTTCAAAAAATAGAGAGCAGGGAAAGCAAAAAGAAACCATCAGAAAAAATGGTTAGAAATGTCGGTAGACAATGTGTAAACAGTATACTGTTACAGTGATTTGAGTTGTATTATTCCTTTAAAAAGGTCGAATCAAAGCCAAATGTCCCTCAGTATTTACAGAGGAAGGGTGTGGGTGTTGTATTGGGAGCAGCTGCAGCCTTCTGGAAAACAGGAGATTTAACACACACACACACACACACACACACACACACACAGTGTTTTAAACCTCTTGTAATTAGCGAGATGAAAGGAGATCCTTTACATCCTTAAGTGAATGGGATATGAGTGTTGAGTTAAAAGTGTGTTGTGTGTGTGTGTGCGGCCGTACGTGAGTGCCTGTGTGTGTATATGTGTGTATGCATGTTTGTGTACTTAAAACACAGTGCTCAGTCACCCACATATACTTGGAGGGGCCAGGGATGGACGAGATGAAAGGGAAGAGAGCAAAGGAGGAAGTGAGGGATGAAGAGTGATGGAAGAAGGAGATGTAGAGGGCTGCCAGATGAAGAGAGAGGGGTCGAGAGAGGACAGGGTAGACTGGTCTCTCACTCTCTGCATGAATAAAATATCTCTGTGAAAAATCGACCTCCCCAGACACACGCGCGCGCGCACACACACACACACACACACACACACACACACACACACACACACACACACACACACACAATAAAATGTTTTAAAGGAAAACAGCAGTAAACAGAGTACACTACTTAAGGCTGAGGAAGAAGAGCTGCTGTTGATTATCTTTTTAAAAACCAAACGTGAACACTCACACACACACACACACACACACACACACACACAAACACACAAACAAGAATACTAAAGGTGCGCTCACACCAAAAGCGATGCATGAGGAAACTCAGCATATTTTCAGAGGAAATCATTGGTTTAGGCGCGAAGAACAGGCACAATGGAGGCGTTTGCAGTCATTTCATGCCTCATCGCTTGAAGTTGAAAAAATATTGAACTTTTGAGGCGATGAAGCGGGACCCTTATGCTGGGCTTACACTAGAGGACTTTTAAAAGACTTTGAAAAGACTGAAGACTGAAACCCTCTTACATCTAAAGACAATCAACTCACACCTGAAGACAACTAGTCATTAGTTTTCAGTCACAGAGTGTGATTTTGAAAAGACAGGGGTCTCATATTGCAAGACTACAACTAGATTCCTTTTGAGATTAATATCATAACCGCAAACGCGATTGTGATTATTTAATTAAAAACAAGTTAATTCAATATTCCGAGCGGGGGACTTCCTTTAGTTATTTGACCAGCTTTATTTGCTGATCTCATACCCCAATAACTTTAACTCCTAACCCTGTATTTGACGGTAAAGTGTTCAGGTTGCGCGGCTGTCAGCCTGGTTCTCCACCGAGGCTTCTATGAAAAAGTATCCGAAATAAGTGCCTCAACAGGTGGACACAGGTCGCGACTAATGCCGCTCCTCCTGTGTCGTGCTTGGTGCATGCGAGAGTGTGACAGTGTTTACGTCATTTCGCTTGAGCCAAGCCCCTAAGACTAGTGATAATATCAAACATGTTTGATAATCAAGACGGGAAGAAGACTGCCTGAAACCGGGTCGGAAGACCACCATACACCAAACGACTGAGATTACGTGCGCGCGCCACAACTCCAGCACGACTCCCGTGATTGTCTGCGACTGTCAAATCGCGTGAAAAGTCTTGTAGTGTAAGCCTAGCATTAGTCGCGATAGCCAATCAGCTTGGAGAATGACCCAACGTAACTGACAGTGTACACAGTGGCTGAGAAACACAGAGGAGAAAAATGTCTGTGCGGGCCGCTCGGGGTTCTACAAGACGTGGGGAAAGTGCGCCAGGAGAATGGGCTTCCTGGTTAATTCAGTGAATAATTTGGTTTGTTTAGTGAACGTAGGCTGTGTATTATTAAGACTTGATCTTTTTCAGTGCACACACAGTACAGTCGGAAACAGGTAGCAGATCATGAGGAGATAAATTCGTCACTGATTTTGACAAAACCTATTTTGACAACGAGCATTCTCCAGATTTGCTGACTGCACCTTTAAACCTCTTCTCCTTCACTCCATCCCCCTCTTCTTCCAGCCCATCCTCCATCATATCGTCACTCATTTCTTTTCCAGTGCACTGGCCCCTAAGTGGCCTGGGGCCGTATTCACAAAACATTTTAAGGCTAAGAGTAGGTCCTAACGTGCTGATTTAGGAGTAACTCTCAAAAATAAGGGGCGTTTCACTCCTAATTTTAGGACTCCTAACTTTTTAAGATAAGTGTAATTCACAAAGCATTTTAGCGCTAAAACTAGCTCCTAAATCTATGAAAAGCTAGGAGTCCTCAAGAGGACTCCTAAGTTACTAAGAGTAAATCACAGACAACCATTTGATGGTGTTTTGGATAGCTGTAAGGGGTTAATGATCTTAGTAAAGCTATATTTAGAAAGTATAGACCCATTTATATTTATTAAATGTATATAATAAAATATTTATTAAGTTCCTTTTCCTGCAGTTTCTTTGGGTTTACGATGCACTGAAAGTTACTGTTGGTGTCACGTTTGGGTTTAATTTCCTACTAGAGGCCTATATGTGGCGCTTCGCAGCATCTCCTCTGTTCCAGAGGTCCGCTACTGTATAGTTGCGCGTCTCGCCTTTTTCCTTCCGCATGCACTTTACGATTTCGCCGGCTGTTGTTTCTAAATTGTGAATTTCCTGGTTTGTTGTTGTCTGGCTATTGCTGCATAGTCCGCCGTTGAGAGAAATACAGTGAGAGTGCATGGTGTGCAGCTCTTCAATGAGGATATTTTTTCCGATTCAAATCATTGTAAAATTTAAAATGAATAGACCTATGTGGCGCTATTGTAGGCTAATTGTGAAAGAATGTGTGGGAAACCCTGCAGTAGGCCTATCTTGGTTTCATGTTAAATCAGTGTCACTTGTCATTAATTGTATATAAAAACTCTTTACATTAATACAGCGAAACAATATGGATATCTCTCACAGTGTTTCTACTATAAATTCACTCTAAGCTCTCATTCCCTCTCAGCCAATCACTGTAGGCATAGAAGGTATGAACATGACATCATCCATAGCAACAGGGTCAACACCGCCCTCTAGTCTTAGCTTAGAAGTCCCTCCCATGCCTTAGTAAAAGTTAGTCTTATCAGCTTTGTGAATAGGTTTTAAGAAATGACTCCTTACTAAGAACTTTTAGTGCTCCTTAGGAGTACTCTTAGTGCTAAGATAACATGTTTTGTGAATACGGCCCCTGATGTTCACAGTGTGTTACCAAAGAAGCTGGCACCATGCAATATGATATGATAATAAAATTTTGTCCTCACTACCAAGTCATGTGAGCGTCTCCATCACAGCATGGAGAAAGCAGTGTGGACACATTATCCTGCATAAAGACATCTGATTCAGGTCTTTTACACCTGCTATTAACCATCATATCACCATTCTGCCTGCAGGGTGACATTAAAGTAGGTGGAGGTTTAAGTATTTATATTAGGGCTGTCAAAATTATCGCGTTAACGTAGGGTGATTCATTTCTGGAATTAACGGCGTTAATTTTTTTCACGCATGCGCAGAATGATCCCCCCCGTACATCCCACCGGCTCTGTACTACAGTCATCTAACGTTGTGGCTGACCCAGGATCAGTAGCTGCGCGCAGCCAAACATGTGTTTTAAAGCTAACGGTCACGTCTGTGTCGCGGGCATAGATAGTATATAAAATCAACTGCCACGGCTGGCAGTTGATGTCGGGAGCAACAGGAGGAGAAACATTTTCCGACACAAACGTCTGCAGTTTTCAGAGGTGTGTGTGAGTAGACATCAACATAACGTTGGCTTCCTGGCACAAATGAACAGTCCCCTAAGACGTGGTCGCGTCTACAAACGCACGCACGTACAGACACACACACACACACACACACACACACACACACACACACCGCGGACTGTAATCAAATTGTATTTAAGAATGCACAACCTATAGGTTCCATGGACATATAAAGAAATGGACACGTATTGAAAAATGGCGCCCATTCATTCCTATGAAAGCTGCTCATTGGCGCAGAGAAGCAACAAGGAAGCTGCCATATTGCTTTCATGAGAGCCCTGGCACGCCAAAGTGTATGACGTGGCGGCGCCATCGACCTATCAAGAAAGAGGGGGCGGCAACGGGCGGCAAGTGTAGCGGACTGGTAGCAGATGTAGAATCCTCATCCTGGTTCTGTAGCATAGAGCTGTTAAGCGGAAGTGGCGGAATTACGGGGCATGGGACCTCTCGGGTGAAAAAAAATGAATGGGAGTCTATGGAAAGTAATCTACTATTTTCTGGTCCCAGTCATTAAATGCCTTGGATTACATATATGTTTTGTATGGGTCTAAATGATAATTTTTCATGTGAAGAGTTTGACGGTATGTTGTATGATTATTCGTCTAACGGCTTTTGAAAAAATATTACGAGAACAACTACAAGTCTTGTTGCCTCTGTGACGTCACCTCAACACATTCCCTCCACTTCTCGACTGTGCTAATGCTAATGCTAATGGCTGGCGTGGACAACGCCAACAATCTCCCCACTCGAGAAATTGAAACTCTCCACATGTCCACTTGTGTAGTGGTTTTCGCCACGCTGAAGACTTTTGTCTTGTCATTGAAAGAAGGCGATAAAGTGCATTAAAGACACAGCCATGTTTCTGAGCTAAGCGGGTGCGAGTGGTGGTGACGTATATCATTAGTGTCAAGAGCAGCGAAGAGCAGTAGTCCACAAAAGCGCTCTGCACAAAACCTGACCGTATCCAGCTTCTACTCGCTAAATTGTTCCATTCTTTGCACGAAAAAATACCATCTAAATCCATACAAAACATATGTGTAATCGAAGGCATTTCATGACTGCGACCAGAAAATAATATATTTCTTTCCATTGACTACCGTTGTAATTTTTCGAGCCAAGAGGTCCCATGTCCCGGAAGTAACCCACTTCCGCTTAACAGCTCTATTGTAAGCTAAAGGTTTTAGCTTTTTGCGAGCACAGTTGCTATAAGTCACTACCCCCCCGATGATTCGCTATATGTGATATTTAAATTACACTCCGTTTTTGGAAAGTAATATAGTGGTTAACAATTTCTTAACGAAGATTCGTCTGTCATCTGGTCAACCATTATTACCTAATGAAAGCTAAACCTAGCACTGTTTTGATAGCATGTGTTACATCTTTATAGGTCCATGGTGCTTAAGTGAAATCAACCAAACAAATATTCAAATGCTGTGAGCTTTTTAAAGTTTACTTATAAGACTAATGTTGCAGCTGTGAACGCAATTTCCTAATCAGAATGAGTCAGAATTATATTCATTTTATTTTCCTACCGTGAGCATTTTTGGTATAAAAATCACACAAACTTATAATTCCATATACAGTTAAACAGTCAACAGTTTTCTTTAGATTATTTTTTCCGTTTTTTGACCTGATAAAAACAGCTTGTATTAAAAAATTACCACTTGTTTTTTAATATATTTTTCTGTTTCTGAAACAAGAATCAAATGACCAAATATATATACACACACCCATCAGCTGGTGGACCCAGGGAACTCACAGATTCAGTCAAGATAATAAGAAACAAACGAGTAGTCTGAAATGACCCACATGGAACCAGATAGACAATAGACTTATATTAAATATGTATTAATATAATAGACCTTTTCCTCCAGGTATTTCAATTTCTGCCATTATCAGTAAAATGACGTCAAATTTACATTACAAACTCCAAACTGAATATAGTACAGAAACAGATTAAACCAGAAAGAAAGAAAGAGAGAGAGAGAGAGAGAGAGAGAGAGAGAGAGAGAGAGAGAGAGCCCACATATGCCTGATGGGATCCACACATGGGCAGCATGCTATCAGCAGACAGAGGAGAGGGCTGTGGATGAATGGAGGCTTTTCAGTTCTGAAACAGGAGAAGCATTCAGTGGATGTGGGGGCCGACCCACTGACTGACTGACTGACTTTATTAGACGCAGACTGTAGTGACACACAGCGATCTTGGTTCTTTTCGGTTGAGTTTATTTACAACATAGGGCTGTGCGATATGACGATATAATGTATATCGTCTGACGATACTGGGAGAGTGGGGTAAAGTGAGACACTTTCTACATTGCTCCCCTCTAAGCGAGCTAAAATGATTAATCAGTATTTATTTTAGTGAATTAGGCCTATAGTTCTAGGGGGGATCTAAATTGTTGGCTGTTTGCACTAAATTGGAAATTAGGCAAACATTTGGATAACAAAATAAAACAGCCAATATGAAATAAATAGGGAACGTTATATAATGCCTATTGCAGAGCCCACTGCAGAGCTAGTTGATGTCGACTCAACGTGTTCAGCTTGTTACCGCACTACATGCCACACCATGGCAACCACAGAGAGCACCCAGCGGGAACAGATTCAAAGAGCAGATTTGACTGGGATCTGAGTTACTCTGAATTATACATGACCTCAACCAGCAAGCAGTCAACAACATACTAAATACACAATCCTGGAGCTGCGTCAGATTCTAACTCCTCAATCACACTGGATGCAGAAGCGCCCCGATATGCCCCGAAATGCCTGGAAGCTGGTGCAGTTTCACCTCTTGATCTGTCACACCAGACGAGCCACATTTTGACTTCATGTCTACGGGTTCTTTATTGTGATTTCATCAGCGAGTCAGTGAGCTCCATGGTAACACAGTGATTGACATGCTGACTGAAATGCTCTTTATCTGGACAGAGACTCCCCTCTCCTAACCCCACACCTCTCCTAAAATCCACACACTTTTTTCGCCTCTACTGTTGCACAGTCGCGCGACCCCAAAAAAGTCGGCTCATGTACCCCCCCAACGGCCCATTCTGAGCCAGGAAAACCCCTGAATAACAGTGCCAAATTGATCAAATGTTAACAAATATAGGTAGTTATAACAGGAATCATGTTGTTGCCTTAGACTGACCAAATAATTTTTATTTTACGTAGCACACCGAGTCTCTGACAGAACCCCATAGAGATGTTAGAAAAAGGAACTATGACAAAATTCATAAGAAGTCATGCTGGAATATCATTTTCAGATACTCCCATCTCAGAATGTCCTGTCAGCTAACACAACACTAACACACTGTGGTTACAGGGGGAGACAAATGGAACAGAATTGAACATGGACCTGGTGAGAGTCAAACAACTAATATTCAACCAATAATATATTTTTTTCTCAATTTCCCATGGTTAACTATTCAACTGCAGTCAAAATAAAAGGAGCTTCACCTAATACTGTTCCTGAACACATCCTGTAGACTCGGTGCTGACGTGCTGCCTTCAGGATGCAGAAGCAGCTGTTGCCTTTGAAGCCAATGAGATCGAATAACTAAAGAGGAAACTAAATCCCCCTAAAACATGACGCGGCACTCTTGATGCTGTTTACCTTTATTCTATGAATCAGGCTGGTTCTCCCTTGTTTGCGACAGGGCTCATTTACAACTGTCAACCACATCTTTTATCTAATTAGTAAGAAGGAAGAATACTCAGTGAAACAAATTGTCAATGGCTGCTAAATGTTTTAGTTCAGGTGAAAAAAGACTTAAAGAGGACCTATTATACTACTTTTCTGGTCTTAATTTCTTGTTTTACACTGCCATAGAGCAACCTGAAACGAATCACATCACAAAAAACTATGTAGATTTTCAGGAAGCTCTTTCTCTTATTTTGGCGATCCAGCACGTCCTGTCAACACTTGAGTGTGTGTGCTTCGGGCATCTCCGCTCCCTCCGCCTGTGCTTCGACAATCTCCGCTCGCCTCCCCCCCCCTCCTGCAAACCCCACTCCGTTGTGATTGGTTACCTTCCTTCCGGAACACTTTCAGTGGCGGGAAGCGCGAGCATGGACCTATAAGGGCGCGAGGCAGACGCGAACAGGGAAGTGACAGCATGGAAATACATGGAAACATCCGCGTGGTGACTTCACGAAGTTACATGCGACGTCACGAAGTTACAAAGCGTCAAGCCGCTTTGAACACGTGACTTCTCGACTGGCTAGAATAGTGTCTAGTGCTCTGCACAGACACCCCAGACGGTCAGCAGGGAATACGTCGAAATGCATGTAAGTCATTATTTGATAATTTAGTATGGTTAAGCATGACTATAAATCATAATAACAACGTTTATAGGTCATAAAAGTCAAAAAGCATCATAGGTCCGCTTTAACCTAACAACAATAAGCATTGGAAATCTGTCTCTTTAGACTTTGGGAGGAGTGGCTGCTTCTATTTAGAAATGTAACTTTTTTCTTCAAGAAATGTGACTGGGTGAGCGATGGAGAAAATGAGTTTGAGCCAAATCGCCTGAGTGAAAAATGTGTTTCTTCCACCAAAGTGGCTGTGTTTTTGTGTGTGTGTGTGTGTGTGTGTGTGTGTGTGTGTGTGTGTGTGTGTGTGTGTGTGTGTGTGTGTGTGTGTGTGTGTGTGTGTGTGTGTGTGTGTGTGTCTGTCCTAATCTCTTTCCTTATCAAGATAAGAACAATGAACTCCATCTGGTCTTAATGGCGGTGCCTGTTTATACTGTGCAACAGTCTGGGATTGATCAAGCTGTGTGTGCCAGGCTGTGTGTGTGTCTTCAGGCCAGCCTCCATACACTTTGCTCCTCAGGATATTTGCATAACAGAGGTTAATGAGAAACTGGACAATTTCTAAATATGCAAACATTTGGATAGACACATTAGGATTGAGGTTTAGGAGCTGGGAGTTTGTGCAAAAATAAATAAATTTTAAAGAATGGTGCTCACAAGATTTGAGGTCACAGTGACTTTTAGCTCCAAATCAGGTCATCTTTGAATAAGAGTGAACATTCGTGCAAAGTTTGAAGAAAGTCCCTCAACTCGTTGATGAGATATTGCGTTCATGAGTCACGAGTTCTCAGTGACCTTGGCCTATGACCTTCAAAATCAAATCATTTCATGAGTTGACATTAGTGTAAAGTTTGAATAAAATCCCTCAAAGCGTTCATGAGATATTGTGCTCACAATGCGCAAAGTCATTCGCTGTTTTTCATTGTCATACGATACGTGAGAGTAACCTTAATGTCTTTGTTTTGAACAATGGGTCAGGCCACCAGGCAGCTTGAACACATCATCGCACATTTTTTAGATGAAACAAATCCTCAATTAATTGATAAAATATTAGGAAGATCAGACGATCAAAATAATTCAGTTTACAATCATTTTGAGACAACCAATATATCATAGATTTTTTTTTAATTTAGTCAATGACCAATATGACAAATGACTAATCAATACATCTACTATTCATTGCACATATATAGTCTTAATATTATTGTATCTGCTTTCTTGAGGCTGAATAAGGCTGCATTTTAAAGTTGATAAGTGGGATCTAAACTTGATCCAGATCCCAGAAAATGCTTGTGAATGTAAAGCGAACATAATTTGTTCTACAGTAGAACAAATTATTGTTCTCTCCCAAGACTCTCCCAAGTCTAATGTCCAAATATGTCTGCCTGTTTCCACAGTGTGAGCACCGTGCTGTGAGGTGAGCAGGGAAATCAAACTCCCTTACACCAGCAGCAGCCTGGAGACTTTGAGACCTCAGACTCCTTCACGCTCCCTGATCTCACTTTCTTTTCCAATGTGTAGTCCTGCTTCCCTGGTTCCCAATGCGCTCTCTCTCTCTCTCTCATGCATTTTTCTTTCGCTCATCCCTTTCTCCACTCCTGTGCTCCATTCATCTTCCAACCTACACAATTCATCAAATGTTTAAAAGGATTACTATTTCGACTGTTTTTGAGTTAAGTAAATGCACAATGCTTCCGAAGTCAATTTAACTATTGTGTTCAATAATCGTGATCTCAATATCAAACAAAATCAGGTCTCTTGCCATAATCGAGCAGCTGTAGGTTCCACAAAAGTCATGCAGGGGATAATGAAAAATTGAAACACAAAACACACACACACACACACACACACACACACACACACATACCAGACTGAAGGCAGGAGGAGTGCATGAAATACCAAGGTAATACTGTGCTGATCCCTTTAGGAGCTGCTCTGTTCCTCAAAGATCCTTTTATCAGGATGGACAACTGCCTCAAGCATCAAGAGACCAGGACTGACAAAGCAAAACCCCATTTCTCAATCCTCAAGAGGACACACTCAGGAACAAAGTGCAGTGTGTAACCTTCTAAGCTAAGGTTTCCCACAGTGATAAGGGCTGTGTACTCAATAATATCTTTAACATTGCATACATTGTTTCAATTATTTCACATTGTTTTCAGTTTGGCAAGGGTCACACTACAATACCCATGAGCCTCAGCTGCTGTTGCTATGGAGAAAAAGCCTCCCAGCTGTGTGAACTGGGAGAAGTATTGAATTCAAAACACAACACCACAGTTGCAGATTTTCACTAGAAAAAGGGGAAAGCTTTCAAACTAACAATTGGAAAAAATCAGTTTTCTCAACTGCAAATCTTTTTAGCTTATTCTGCCCATTTATCCCGTCTGATCTAGGGTTGGTCCGAATGGTGATTCATCCATCCATCCATGGGCTTGAAGGGATAGTTCCAGTATTTTTGAAGTGGGGTTGTATGGGGTACTTAGGCATAGTTAATCTGTTACCTTATGGAGATGGTAATCAGTGCAGTCATTTTAAGGAGTTTGGGGGAGACGTCGCTGTATCTCCATAAAGGTAACACACTATCTATGCCTAAGGACCTAATACAACACCACTTAAAAAAATGTAACTATCCCTTTAAAGACGCCACCTTGGCCTTCCAGGCAGGTGTGAGACTGATATCAGAATAACATCGATGGCACCGATTAATTTGCATGTTGGTCTAGAGGTAGTTAGGGAGGTAATTGCCTTTTCTGATTATGATAAAGTCCTCACAAACACAGAAGAAGAAGTGGTGAATAGGTTTGAAGTGGCTGAAGTGACGCAAGATATCAACTGGGGCTAAAACCAGCGGACCCCCAGGGGATTGTGGTCTGTTTTTAGCCTCTTAATACATTCTGAATCAACACAGGCATTTATTCTGCCCCTGACTCTGCTTCCCCATTGGCCCAGTCTTGCACTAGGCTGCATTTAAAAAAACAGAAAAAATAAATAATGAAGGCAATTTAATTCAGAAAGAAATTCAGCAAGTGAATTTCCACAGGCTATCAATTTACTCCATCGTTATCGCACAATGCTTCCAAGCCATCAGCCAAACATGTTAGGCTGCAGAATAAACGCTGGATGTAATTAGCTTCTAGTCAAGGGGGTTTCTAGTGCCTTCCACAAACTCTAGCTGAACTGAATTGATGAGATCTAGAGACCATGTTCCACTTCTCCACACTTGGCTGACAATAGAAATACTCTGGCATATTAAACATAAACATAGAACATAAAACGGTTGAATTGGACAGATTGTTTTGCACTGTTCTTTTGCCAAAACCAAACAAACTGGAAATTAAATGTTTAATCAAATAGTTTCGACTCAATTTGTCCGTTGAATTATCAATATATTGTGCCATAATGTATGACAAGGCAACTTGCAGGTACAATATCACAATATATCGTGATATATCACTATACGCAATATATTGTGATATATCGTATCGTGAACAGTGTATCGTGACATATATCGTATTGCAAAGTCCTTGACGATACCCAGCCCTAGAAAACAGTTTCTAGTTTAAACCCAAATTGCAACTTTGAATCATATGTGACCTTTAAACTAAGGAGCTGCTGACTGCAGCCTCATGTTTAACTGACTTTCAAGATAGTGGTATCAATCTATACAGCTTTACAGCTGGTAGAGCAAGATGGATGGCAAAGTAAGCAGGAGTAACAGATATTTTATTCTTGTAAAGGTCAAATGTTCAAGAAAGACAGAAAACCTTGTACTGTTTTGTGTTCCAGATGTCAAGACAGAACCTTGAGGGTTCAACTTTTGCATGAGCTCCCTTCTTATCACGTGTGTGTGTGTGTGTGTGTGTGTGTGTGTGTGTGTGTGTGTGTGTGTGTGTGTGTGTGTGTGTGTGTGTGTGTGTGTGTGTGTGTGTGTGTGTGTGTGTGTGTGTGTGTGTGTGTGTGTGTGTGTGTGTGTGTGTGTGTGTGTGTACTCACAGCCTCAGTGTGGACGGGGTGCACAGCAAAGAGTAGTGCTGTGACGAAGGCCAGGCGTGAGTCTTGGAATGCGTAGCGTTGGCAGGTGTGCATGAGCAGGCAGGTGACGGCGCAGTGCAGACAGACGTTGACCAGGTGGAAATACAGAGGGGTCATTCCTCCCAGCAGGATGTTCAACCTAACGGGGGGGAAGAGAACCAGAAATATTTAACACTGTGAGAGGAGACAGGGAATGCAGCTGTCTTCTAGCTGACTGTGAAAGAGATGTGTTCACTGTAAAAGATATTAGAAGTGATTAGGTATGATATTCGGTTTTGAAACCTGTTCTTTTTCAAACCACGGTCTACCTTGAAACCGGATAACGTGCCCGTACCGATTTTCAACTTTAAAGCTCAGAAGTGATTAAAACTCTTCCAAAAAACTGCCAAAACACACTGTGGATAATTAGAACAGTACACTCAGGTCGTGTTCACACCTAATAGTTCACTTCTTTGGTGCGCACCAGATGAGAGCGGATACATTGTTTGGTTTTTCAGATGGATTGGTTCTCGTTGATAAAGGAATAACTCAAAGGGGACTATATTGTAAACAAAAGTCACGTGCATGCAAATGTGTGAAAATGCGAGTCGCTCACAATTTCTACTGTCGCCTACATCAAGTCTGTTATTTGAATGCCTAATGTGGAGCGCATATTGTAACAGCCAGAATCTATTAATTGTTTCATCCATCAGCCCTCGTTACAATAGCAGCAAACTGTAGCGGGCGGAGCATAGGGTTCACACCAGCAATGATGCGCTCCAGAGTTCACTTGCAAACGGCCCCCAGACCACCTCTTTCAAGCGGAGCAGAGTCCGGTTTGTTTAGTGCGCACCAGAGTCTTGGACTGCGTTCAAACCAACCGCACCAAGGGCTTAAACCCTAATCAGATTAAGACAGCCGGAGCATTCCAGTCTTAATCACAATATTGTGGCATGTATACACCTTAATCGGAAAAAATATTCCGACTGGAGTTTTTGCAGCATTTATCGTCATTTGCTGCAGTTTGTGACCCATGCCCTGGTTTAAGGCTGTTAGACTACAGGGTGTAAACAATCAACAAGGCTCCTTAAAAGAAGGTCTGTCATGTCTGGCTGACAAAACAATGCAGGACAACGCTAATAACATAAAGAGTGTTCATTTTCCTTGGATGGGAAACATTTCCTGGAAAAAAAATGCACTGATGTCAGACATCCTGACGCAGAATATTCAGAATATGCTGATTGACATGTAAACAGGAACATCCCTGTAGCTGCTGAACATGTAAACACCTTAATCGGAATATTGTCTTAACCGGAGTATGGACCTTAATCAGAATATGATGTGCATGTAACTGTTTCATTCTCTCATAAACCATGTCAAGGGAAAAGAGGTCCAACCTTATCTAAAGCAATCTCTTAGCTATATATACCGCTGAGGATTTGCCCTGGGTAGATTCCCTTTTACATTTACTGGATGGAGCGATTGTTTTATGATCCCGAACAGAATCTTAATCTATTTTCTTCCAGTGCCATGAATTTCAAAGGAAAAGAGCATGATTGCTTTGGGAGAGAATGTAGCATTCCCCACACCAAATCATACAGCGCTTAAGAGATCTCCCTGCAGCTAATCCCTCAGTGAGGAATAACAGTGTGGTTTGCAATTTTTTTCACCTAGTTTATCATAATTGGTATTACTCTGTGACATTTCCCAGTCTCCACCGCAACAGAATATCAACAGCCTGATAATAGCAACCCCATAAAGACTGAAGCATTGCAGTGCTTCAGGTGCCAGTTGTCATTGATTTACTTTAAGTCTATCTGTTCCAATACTTTTGCTCACCTACAAATGTGGTGTTCCTTTACAAAAAATGTTATCTTGTCAGTTGTGTATCAGATCAAGATGTAAATACCTCGAAATGAAAGCTTAAATGTTGATCTATTGTCTCATATTCATATTTTGGTGTCAAACCCAAATGTTTCCAGTCTACAGCAAAAATAAAGGAATTGGCCTCACTGTTCCGATACTTATGGAGGGGACTGTATCTGTTGAGGGCAGAGCTAAAAAAAGATTGGGCTTCACATCTGACCTGCGTATCTCTGATTGTAATTTTAGTTCTATTGGGTTCCTCTGTGAGCCCTCGTCCAGTCCATTAAGTGATGGAGGGGAGTACCACTGATAAAACTTGCTTTATTTGCAGGGAGAGCCTTAACCCTCAATTATGTCACCCTGACCTCAGCTGATGCTAATTTGACCTCATAACCGATGCAGAGAGGGGTGTGTAACAAGTAAAAGAGCCGTGAGATCAATTTACCCAGAAGCCTTGCAAGGGTCCCGACCCCTCTGCACACAGTGAAGGCTACAGAGGAATTTAAATATCCCTTGCGAGTCATTTAGTTGACGTGCTTATCCAGAGAGACTTACAATGAGGGGAGCAGGCCGGGCTTCACTGTCCCGCTCAAGGACATCTTGACAGAATACATTGCTGCTGATGGACACACATACTGGCTGCTGGAGGAAATATAATTTAAGGTCATGTTTGCAACGATAACAGTCTCATTGAAAACAAAAAGGTTTTCTCTTTACGTTTTCAAAAGTTTCCGCGTTCAGACACAATTGTTTTGAAAAACGTTCATAATGCACACAGTTTTGGAAAAATGGTCCAAAATAGCTGTAGTACGCATGCCAAGCCAGTAGTTGGCGGTGACACTTGTAGCCTAGTAGAAAGATCTTCCTGTGCAATTTGGGGCATTTAAAGTTTAAACAATCCGTTTACTGTAACCGAAAAATGAATGCCACTAACGTTCATGAAGCGGTTGGTGTAAGCTTAGGGTTTTTCCTGGAAAGCCTACATTTTCTGTAAAAGCTGACATTTAGATAAAGCTACAACGGACAAAGCAAGTCCTATATAGATAAATGATTACGCTTTCTAATTAAAGATGTACGATAGAGAAAATACACATTGTATTGTTTTATTCTTTTTTGAAACAAGTAATTTTTACATGTGTTTGCCTTAAATTAAAACCACTGAATGCTTGTTGACTAGCTATCTACAGCAGCCAGCCAGCTAGCCCCCAAACTCTGGTCCGTCTTGGCTGATTAGCTCTCTACAAAGCAAATTTAAAGATGTAGATGTAAACAACTCAGACTTAAGGCACAGTCACCCTGATCATCTTGTTGGTAGGTTCCAACCCTGTGCTTATAACCAGACAGCAGGGCTGACTGTCATTTTGCAGATGTGACAACATCCCATTGAGAACACTCCTACATGCAGAGTCACAGCTGTGGCTGTGTTCACCAGTCTTGGTGAGGTTCTAATCACTGATTACTGTCCTAAAGATTTTACTGAACATAATCCCTGTATTCCAGTCCCCATACTTTCTGCTATTTAGTATGGTAGAAAAAACATTGAGCATGTTACAAATCTTGTGGTCAGATTGAGCAGGCTTAAAAAATACACGGATGCCTACTACATCCAGAAGAGATTTTTAGTGTTGAAAACAGCATGCTATTTGTGCAATTCTGACCCACAATCACAGTCATCCTCCGTATGAAAACAACCAGGGATGTGGCGGATATATAAGCAAGAGGCAGGATAGAGGCGCAATGTAATGATAAAATAGATAAGTAAAGGTATTGTAAACCCTCTGCATGCTAACTTGATTATTCTTATAATCAGCTGTAGTATGTATGTAGAATAGAAAAAAGAAGAGAGTATGTGATTTGGAATGCAGGGAGAGGTCCAACTTTCTCATTGTGAGTCTTAAGTTATCTGTTTCGATATAAAACTAAATATGGGCTTCCTGACAGCTTGGCTGAGGCCGTGACAGCTTGGAGCAAAACTTGACAAAGATGACTTGATTAGTATTTTTGTAAAAAATTCAGAGCTGTCAAAATCCCACAGCACACTACAGAAACATATTTGAGAATTTGTTAGCAGACGGACAAACATTTGTGACAGTTTTTTGACAATGTTTTCAAAGTTTATGTGAGTTCACAATGGGGTTTATCCTTGAGCAGTGGGAGGAGAATGGTTTGACAGTTCATTCACTGACTAAACATCTAGAAACTCACACTTTAGAAAAGTTTCACATAGTTCATATAGAGATTGTAAAAAGTCAAGAAATTATCAAGAATGTCTAGACAAAAAGCACCCAATGTCACACCATATTCAAGCTGACTGATACATCAACATTTTACCTACAGATTACTAGAGTCAAAGGATACAAATCTACAAATAATTTAACAAGATCAAAGGACTATCAGTTACATATTGTGAATGTGCTACTGTAAGCAGTTCTATACATCTAACCTCTTAGAAACTCTGGCAAAATCAAGGAATAGAATGCAACGATTTCCTTGTTAGAGCAAGCATTGGTGGCCGTAAGAGGATGAGAAGATTATCAATGCACAACTTAATCAAAGGCCATTCATTTTAGGCAGGTCAATAAGTAAGTTAAAGCAGAGTTACTTAACAGGGTCTTCCAAGAATAATTGGTTTGCTTTCTCAGAGAGCCTAAACAATATATATGCAGTAAAGTTCAAAGTAACCTCACCTCTTGTTGTTGGGATATATTTCTCTCTTGTTTGTTGAACCAACATTGCCACACAAAGGCACTGCCACTAGCAGACAGAGCAAGGGTAAATCCATCCGTCACGAGCAACATACTGAAACCAAGCATGCAAGATGACATCAAGTGAGACAGACACTCCCTGTGTTCCAATCCCCATACTTTCTGCTATTTAATATGGTGGAAAATAAGATTTAGGATTGTCCCAATTCCCAAAATCCGGTCGAGATTTGTAGTATTGAAATCAGCATGCTATTTTGGCTGATTTCTGACCCACAATCCATTGTGCACCGGAAGTGACGTCACATCAACAGAGCCTATGTATGAAAACAACCAGGGATGCGATGGATATATAAGTAAGGCGCAATGTTATGATGAAATAAACAAGCAAAAGTATGTCCCAAGTGTGGAATACTGCATGCTGAATAGATTATTTTTATGATCAGCATACCATTTTCTCAGTATGTAGAATATAAAAAAGAAAAGAGTATGATATTTGGAATGCAGCCAGTGTCATCGATTCCTGTCCTTTACTGTAATGTATTCGCCTATGTTGAAAGTGTGACCCAAAGCAAGGTTGTGAAAATATTAAAAATAAGTTGCTAATTATTCTGGAGTGCATTGCATCAGCAGTTAACAGCTATATGGTAAGACGAACCAGACAACCGAAAAATTACAAGGAAATACTGAAATAGAAGTAAAGACATGAGATAATTAAAAGGCTGGCAAGATGATAGCATGTCCCTGACTGGATCCACTATTTAGTATGGTGGAAAAAAGATTTAGGATGTCCCGATTCTTGTGACCAGACTTAGGATGGTGAGAAGTACCCGGATGTCTACAAAATCCGGCCAAGATTTTTAGTGTTGAAAACAGCATCCCATTTGGGTGACCCATAATCCAGTGCACACTTGAAGTGACGTCACATCGATGGAGCCTCCATATGAAAACAAACAAGAGATACGACGGATATAAAAGCAAGAGGCAAGATCAAGGCGTGATGTTATGATGAAAAAAAGAAATAAAAGTATATCCCAATTGTAGCATACTGCATCCTAACTAGATTATTTTTATCATCAGATGTAGTATGTAGAATAGAAAAAAGAAAGAGTATGCGATTCGGAACGCAGGGCTTATTTCTCTAAATTCTGTAATATGTCAACAGCTTTGCAGTAGGGGAATGGAGCCCTCACATCGCCCCAAGTCAGTTTCTCTCAGATTGGACCAGCTACATCCATCACTTTTTCTTTACCCTCGTTCCTCGTCATGTTCTATTTTTCACTCTTCATCCTCTGCTCTTGTCTTTTTCTATTATCTACTGACTGTGTCTGTGTCCTCTTCTTCATTTACCACAAGAGCATCAGTCAACACTTCTTCCTTTTCGGTGTTGTCTTCTGTTCTCGTGTTACAGTTTTAAAGCTCCCAAATTATATCCTTTTCTGTTCTATTATACACCATATTATATGGTTTTAGTGGTCCCTAATACGTTTTTTTTTTAATTGTTTGCTGAAAAAAACTTTCAGATCATTTATTGTAGTATGCCTCTATTCAGCTAATCTCACGATGGCCTATTTTTAAAACCGACCTGCAGCTCCCCTCGTAAATATACAATCTATGACCCCCCCCCCCCCCCCCCCCCCCCCTCTGTCTGTTTGTAAACAATGATGACGTCTTTGCCGTGCCTGTGGCTACTGCAAAGCTAGCTCGGGAGCTAGCTGCTAAAAATATCACTAAAATCAGTGAAAAAATTAATTTTTAAAGTTTGACGACTACACTACTACCTTCCAATGCTTTGTCTTGCTAAAAACGAGGCATTGTCAGACTGCTGTGGGGAATCTAAATGGGTTATAATGAGCAAACGATCGATGCTTCTCCCAAAGCTAATAGCTATACACCAGTCAGGCAAAAATGCCAATAAAAACATTTCTTTCAGTTTTACCGTTTGAAAAAAAGCACAAGTATCTTCCTATCCGTTGTGTTATTAAAAACGAGGCTGCTGTGGTTAAGATAAATTATTGGATTATGCAACATTCATCATGCTTTTCCGTAGGCTACTACAGGCATATTGTCGCTTAGCAACAAGCAAACAACAAGGGGGTGAAAGAATGTTTTTCCAGAGGATCTCGGGGCCAATAAGAAATAGGGGAGTGGACTGCACAGTGGAAGCTTCTGGCTTTCCAGTTTTTGACGTCAAAAACGGGGAGAATTCTGACTGGAGTATATTGGGTGGAGAGGTGGAGGGTTTCAGAAAAGGGGAGAGTGAGAAAAGGAGAGAGCTTTCTTTTTTTGATACTTTGGCAGTCTGTAGGCACACCGTTGACCCATAATTATGTTCAAAAACAACGGAAAAGTGCATTTGCACAATATGGGAGCTTTAAATCACATGGTCTCCTGCAATCCCTCTCTCCCTGCATTTCTTACTTTCTCCCTCGTTTGCTCACAGGAAAATTACTTCTCAGTTCATGGGGCACATCAGGGCTCGGCTATAAAATTGTGCCTTTGAGGCTGCCTTGTTTGTGTGTATTTACTTCTGTTCAGTTCTGCGTGTCCTTTTACCTTGATCGCATCCCACATGTCCTGCAGTGTTCAACCGACAGAAGAGAGAGTGCTGGACTGACCGCACCTTCTGGGGATGGGACCGATCCGATTCAATATCGGAATCAGGTCCAATATGGCTACCATCTACTTATGGGATATCGGACTGACAACAACACGTTATGATCCAAAGTACAAGGTCTGTTTAAGATAATAATAATGCAATTATTTTAGCTATGAAGAAATTACCCTTTTAAGACCACAGCTACTGTATATGGTGTAGCACACGTTCAAAATAATTTAGCAATTAAAAAGGTGAGTTCTTATGTACTCCAGTATTCAAACCATTCAGATAAACCTTTATGCATTTTATGTTTTGCTCTTTTAAAATTAGAATTGCTATATTGCTTAGGCCTTCCTAACCTTACACATAACATTATGATATCGGACAGTATCGATATCGGCCGATATCCAAAACCCAAATATCGGAATAGGATCGTATCGAAACATAGTGGATTGGTGCATCTCTAACACATTCCCCATAGGTTCACCACAGCAGTATTGTGTGCGTGTGCGTGTGGGTGTATGGGGGTGTGTGTTCTCGGCTCACCAATGAGTCAAATGCACACAGAAGCAACCCCTAGGCCGCAGGTTGGAGGAAGGCACCCATCTGTTCCAGTGCATGCATAAAATAGACCTTCCGCAGATGATCCAGGTAACAGCAGATGATTCCTTTCATGCATTGTCAAAGTCAGGCAGAGCAGTCTATGAATAGGAGAGTGAAACAATTGGAGCTCTCAAGGGCACGTCTTTGCATATAGGTGTGTGCCGCCCCTCTGGCAGATTTGCATCTGATCTCATCTTTCCCCATTGACATTGTATTGCAATTGCTCCGCCTATTCATTTCGCCTTGCATTCAGTCATAACACCAGGGCATCGGAGCCAAGGTCTACGGGGGATTTTTTTCCTGCATCGAGACCAACATTGTCAGACTTTGAAACCTGGTTCGACATACTAAAACAGAACCTTACTCCAACTGTTAACTCAGTTGTATGTAAATTGTTATTTTACATTTGTAAATCGGAATGCCACGTTTTTTCTCTTACACATTCATAACTGTAATTCAATTTTAAAATGATCAAATCCTTTTCTGTACTCCTCGTATTTTGCCAGTGTGTTACCTTCGCTACCTTCACTCCAGTAAAAGTGTCTGCACTGCACGCCTTTTTATGGTACATTTAATGAATGTTCCGTTTTAAAACAGATTCAGTGTGCCTGATTGTAAATAAAGTCCCATTCAAATGTTACTGCTTCTGACCTAATTTAAAAAGGTATACAAAAAACCTGTCAACATCTAAAGTATTGAGTTCTCCCAGCCTGTAGACTTGATAAATTGGCACTGAGAAGTAAAACAACATTGATCCCAGTCCAATAATGTGACATGGCTATCCACCTACTGTGATGTAAATTCAGTTTTAATAATTTATACAGCTTTCTCAATGTTACTCTTTCTGTAGTACACACAGCTGATGTTACCTACCTGGGAAATACACCCTAACATTGCAACTCTAGTTTTGTTTCTTATCTTCATAGGCAATGTGCCTGCCATGCATAGCCTTGGTTATAATGAGCTTATTCAGTTTTTGTTTGAGGACACATGAACTTCTGTGGCCAAACCATGCACAACCAGTTTGGATCAGCCACTCCTTTCTTTTTCTCTCTAAACCTTGACATTCATGTTTTCCTGTCTCTCTTTGACCTGCGTGCATGCATATGATTTCCAATCAAATTCACGAAGACATTAGCTTTCTCTTTTTCAGATATACAGCTCTGGAAAAAAACAAGAGACCACTCCAAATGTTCAGTGTCTCTTGTTTTACTATTTAAAGGCATATGTTTGAGTAAAACGAACATGTTGGTTTTATAATATAAACTACTGACAACATTTCTACCAAATTCCAATACATCTTTTGTCATTAAGAGCATTTTCAATAAGTTATGTAGAGATAGAAAATCCAGACTGGTCTCTTAATTTGTTTTTAACAATTCAATGTTTTAGTAGCAAAGTAAAATGTACATTTTGTCATCTGCACATAGGCCCCACGTCAACAGGTCCTCCACATTACACGATAAAACACAGCGTTTATGAGAGCGGTTAATTTGGACACATTGGTCGATATTGCTGGGAGGACAGGCTCATCCCTCTGCAGAGCATAATTTGCCCTGTCTGCTGTCCACATGTGCTTTGAAAGACTATTGAACTACATCGAAGCCTGGAGTGATTAAGTTGTGTGCTGAGCTTCTCTCCGCTATAGGTCCACTGATGTGCCTCCAATCTGTGACAGCAAGACAACTATCTCCTTATCTTCATTTTTGGCATAGAAAATGTCTGCAATTGGATTTAAAGGTGCAGTGTGTATAATGTATTGGCATTTTTTTCTGAACAGACTTGGTAGAAAAGGAATATAATATTCATATTTTCATTTGTGTATAATCTCTTAAAAATAAAAAATTCTGAGAGCAGATTCTCCTGCAAAGCTGTAAGCCACCACTGTCTGTCCACTCTCAGGAGTAGCATTAAGGCGTCCGTATCTTCTGACACAACTGTATGACCAGAGGGGACTGGAGAGCAGCTGCTGGAGAGGTTGTATTACACTGTTGGGTGATTGGTCTGAGCATCCTCAAACAATGTAACCACCATGCTGCTACAAGTATACACAGACACACACACACACACACACACACACACACACACGCACATACAGCCTGGGGACACATTACGTCCGTCACTAGAACAGCCACTTACATTCTACACCGTTTCTAGGTTTGCCCCTTTATGTTGCCCTCAGGATCACTAGCTCCACAACCTAAAGTGGGATGAGCTGATAAGGAAGATTGGGAGAAGATTGATATCCATCTCATGTCTGTAACTATGGCGATACAGACGGCAACCAGATAGCTAAGCTTGGCAGAAAGACTGGAGACTGGAGCATACATCCAATATAGCTCCGTTGAATTTAAACAAAGACACTTATTAAAAAGGTGGAGTCAGTCATTTTGGAGAAAAAAAATAACTTTGTCAAAATGAGTTAATGTATCTTCACGATCCGCTACCCGTACCTGCTGATAGCTATGGTGGGCCACCTTTGTTTACCTTCCCTTTGTTTACATACCAGTTTACAGAGCCAAGGCAGTGCATTAACACAGGGTTTCTTTTCATCACCATTGTCCAGGCAAAACATACCAAAAGATAGATCTTCTTAGCTTTGCTTTGTCCAATCAAAAACAGGAAAAATGGGGGCGCCCTTAGCTCAGTTGGTAGGGCGTCTCCCCCATGGGCAGCGGACCCGGGTTCGATTCCAGCCCGCGTTCGTTTTCTGCATGTCACTCCCCTCTCTGCCCTCTTTCAACTCTGTCTCTACACTATCAATAAAGCATAAAAATGCCAAAAAAAAAAATCTTTAAGAAAAAACAAAATAAAAAAACATGGAAAATTAATGCATCACCCAAATAATTAAAAGGCATATAATTAAATCACAGACTATATGATTTCCAATAGAATTTCACCACGTTGCTGCAATAAGAACTCATTAGTCGTGTGTGTGTGTGTGTGTGTGTGTGTGTGTGTGTGTGTGTGTGTGTGTGTGTGTGTGTGTGTGTGTGTGTGTGTGAAGAGCTTTAGCCCATTGGGAGTCCTGTGTGTGTTTATTTGTTTAACCGTCTCTGTGATGTTGCGTTCACTGCCTGCTCTGCTCTTTGATGTGTGAACAGAGTGTGAGCGGATGATCACCATGAACCCTCAGTGACTGTCTATCCTATCTCTCCCTGCTGTCTGCCTCACTCAGGAGGCTTCTACTGCTGTGTGTCAGTCCTACTTCACCTGTCTCCATGGTGGAGTAAAGGGGGGAATACGGATAGATTAAGGAGAAGTCAGCAGATCCCAACAGAAACACATTCCCTGCATTCCAAATCGCATACTCTTTCTTTTTTATCTATACTACATCTGACCATAGAAATAATCTAGTTAGGATGCAGTAGGCATACACTTGAGACATAGGGGAGAACGGGGTAAGTAGGCACACTTTTTACTCTAGTGAGAATTGCTCATCACCAAAACATCTGTCAATAGCCATTCCTACATTAAATTGAAGCTTAAGGTGTTGGCTAGAAATGTGTGTCTCTCTTTTTCTCCAACTTATTGGAATGAAGAAGTAATTTACCATCAAAGACACTCTGACACATTGTGACAACCAACCCCATCAAGGGGTCGGTTGTCACACACTATGGGGTTGTTTGTCACAATGTTATCTTAATGGGAAAAATCTTAAAAAGAAGGCAAGGAGGCAGAACCAAATTTGAATGTTTAATTGCATTGTCAAGTTGACAAATAGGCCTACATAACGTTCTGTAGCCTTGGCAGCTGGTCTAGTTTGGGATGCACTGGGTTGTTTTGATTTTGTTGCCCTTTTTCTTTTGCTTGCTAGCTGCCTTTTCCTGCTCAATTCTTTCCTTCTCTGGGGTGTCAGTGAGGATACAGCTTGACAATTTCTTTCGTTATTGGGTTCCTTTTCTGGCTGCAGCCTTGAGATAACATGTGACAACCAACCCCCCCAAAAATTTGACCAACCCCAACTTGAATTTCTTGCTAGCATCAAGGCCAACAACCATCTGACAACTAATTAGCTTGCTAACCACAATCTAAACTATAGTTTAGCCTTCACACTTTCTGAGGGTAACAAGTGTTTTGTTATAAACCCATTGTGTAAAACCCTAGAGAAAAAAAATTGGGAGGCAAAATATTTTGAATTTGACATGAAAAACACAAAACATCCTCTCACCTGAAATGCAGCAGTCTAACTCCAAGGAAGTCTATGTATGTGACCTCTGATCCCAATTCTGGACTTTTTTATATCAACATTTCAGAGCTAGCGCGCTCTGGTGGCGAGATATAACGAATGTGACATCCAACCCATGTGACAAATTACCCCGTTCTCCCCAACTTTTACTTATTTATTTTATCATAACATAGCGGCTTGATCTTGCCTCTTGCTTTTATATCCGTCGCATCCCTCTTTGTTTTCATATGGAGGCTCCGTCGATGTGACGTCACTTCCTGTGCGCAGTGGATTGTGGGTCAGAATCGGCAAAATTTCACACTCATTCTGCATTCTCAATTAAAATATACAATGAAAAGAAAGGGAAAGCTGTTCTCTGTTTTCATCCACTTTTTTACATTCTACAGTCTCAGTTTGGCTCCCTCCCCCCTCATAAGGAACTGTGTGTGTGGGGGCCGTCTTTTTGTTTTTCCCATGCAATCACTGCAAAATAATATCATCTCGAACACAATCCCCACCCCAGTTCTGGATGCTCTAAGCCTGCATGGTTCCTCCAACCAAGCACCAAACAAACTGTAACCCTCCTATCCTGGACTTAGAGCCCAACAGACAACACCGCGCGCACACACACACACACACACACACACACACACACACACACACACAACCTCTGCATCACCTCTTCCTCCTAGAACATCCCAACTCAACCGCCAACTCCACCACCACAGAGCTAAGTAAAAAGTTCCACATAAACCACTTGCTGTGTGTGTGTGTGTGTGTGTGTGTGTGTGTGTGTGTGTGTGTGTGTGTGTGTGTGTGTGTGTGTGTGTGTGTGTGCGTGCGTGCGTGTGTCATAAGATTCAAAACAGTATCGGGTTAGGATGTACAGGTGTGGGGCCAAAAAGTGATAGTCTGCAGAAAGTGATTTCAGTCCAGTAACATACACAGCTGCTTTTATCATGATCAAACAGTAATATAATATAGTTATGTTTCACTCAATCCGCAAACATAACTATGTCTTTGTTTATAGCAAAAGGTAGGCTATGTCCTTTTAAAGCTTTAACGTTTCTTGTACCGCAATAACAAATGCATTTTGTAGTTCATCAGGCTGGACATTTATTTGATTAAGACACCTAATATGTGCTTGTTTATTTATTTATAAACTGCTTTAATTGACATGATTTACGGATGGCTTCTGTACAAAATAAATAATGATCTCCTTTGCAATTATTCTTTTGCTTATGTTATGACCAGCATGGTGATTATTTTCATCCTAGTCCCATTGCTTTTCCTACTGAAAGGTTATTTCAGCCTCATAATTAACTTGATAATATTAACGAGGGTTATGTGGGACCTGTTGAAATACCTTTTTTTATATCAATATTACTGAAATCAATTTTTTTGCACCACACCACAGGGACAATTTCAACACTTCAAGCCGGGCCATCAGAGCTGCTCTCCCCGCTCCAACATCCAGGTTCGAGCGATGGAGAGAGCGCTGCAGTGTTTCCTTTCATACTCTAGTGACCTCGGCACAGCTGGTGCTATTTTCTCCCGTATAGAGCCCACAAAAACAACATTTCAAGGCTCATGTTGTGAAACATTTAGTTTATGTGTGTCGTTGTAAAGTTAACTAGAAGCCTGCAACAGGGCTATGACGTCAGCCCTAACTGCGTGTTGAGAGAGTTGGCAGCTGGACCGTTATTACGTCGCCTTAATTTGTTTTACCAACAACAACCGCGGTGGTGAAAACTAGCGTCAAAGAGTCCGTTTTCTTTGGTGAAAAGAGTTTGGGAGAGCGGGAAGGAACTTACTTGAAGGTGAGGATGCACAGCGGTCGGTAGGACTTGTGGCTCGTGTTGTCCGCCATCCTCTTGCCCCAGAAGTCGTTGCTGAAGATGTTTCGGAGGCTGGAGCCCGCTCGGACGTCCGGGTTGTTGATGATAGCCCACACGTCGTCGTGCACCAGCTCCCCGCGGAGAGAGTTGCCGTAACATAGGGCGCACAGGGCGGCCAGCACGGCGTAGCGACCCGCCGCCCACACCACCTCCGGCCGGACGCTCGGCCCCCGGGCTGCCGGCTGGCGGGCTTTCTTGTCCCGTACCGCAGCCGTCATGTCGGGCCTGGCTTCTCCCGCGGCTCCGCTGGGCTGAGGGGGAAGCTCGGGGCACCGGAGGAGACGTCCATTCCGCCTGGCAGGTAGCTGCTGTGTGTGTGTGTGTGTGTGTGTGTTTGTGCTGGAGGACTGAGCGGACTGTGTGCATGGGCTGTGCCGCCTTCAGGGGCAGTCGGTTAACTCTCGAATTCCAGTAGAGCACCGATGATTTATGCTCAACCGTAATGTTTTTGGTTTCTGGAAGTAAAACATTGGATATGCTATGTAGGCTATTGTGTTTTTATTCAGGCATCAATTCGATTGAATAATAGATTGATTATTGCTATTTATTATAGCTTTTGGTTAAACACGTATGGCGAGATGCTGCAGTCAAAAAAATAAAAAATAAATGTAAGCACTGGTCAATTTTTAGATTTTTGTCTATTTTGCTTCCATAACTTGTCTAATTATTTTATTCTAATATAGGCCTAAATAAAATCCAAAATGTAAATGTCGGTGTTATTTTTTTGACTTAACCCTTTCTGTTTGCATCTGTAGCGTATTTCTCCCATAATACATGTTCTCTTTTCATTACTCTAAACCAAAAATCTCAACTTCTAGTAGCCTACTTGCATCAACTTAACTTTGCATAATCATGTTTTGCAATACTTTGAAAGTTATAACTTTTGTTAACATGTTGTTAATGGTCTGATTAATGTTTTTTTTTCTTCTGAGAAACATGCAGAAAAGGCATTTTTAAGTCCTGTGCATAGTAGCCTTCATCTGATTTATAAAATGGAAAATGGAAAAAAAATATATGTCCATTAAAAACTTTGGATACTTACTGTATGTTGTAAAAAATAAATAAAAATAAAGATGCAAATGTATGCACAATTAGTTAGAAATTTGCCATTTCTCAAAAAAAAATTAATACAGAATAGTGTTCATCTTGCAAATGTTCATGATGGTATCTTTAAGTTAGAAATGTTACCGCCTCACCTGCAGTGTGTCGCATTGATGTGCATGAAAGTTCATTCTTGACCTTGAAAACAGATGTTCGGCAAGGACAAATATATCTCAGCATATGTCCACTTGAGTTGTCAGCTCTCTATTACATGTCTTCCTCAGATTTGTTATTCTATTTTTTTTTAGAAAGAAAACTACAAGTTCAGAAAAGTCTTGTAGGCTATTAGCAAATACTAGACTTAACATGAATCTGGGACGAACGAGCTTGTGTGGAGTACTAGAACGTAACATCAGCACAGAGAACACGCCTGCTGTGGACGCATGCGCAGGAGGACGCTGCCTCTCTCCGTGCCGACAGGAACATCAGCAGTTCATTAAAGCGGCCTGTCAGAAGCGGCACGAGCGCATGATTAGGATGGCACAGGCTCGATCCCTTTCCTCCGCACACAGAGTCTGACAAGAGCAGGAGACAGTTTACCAGAGAGGTGCATACAGGCCGAACATTTGATAAACAAGGTCTGTAAAATAGGCTAATTAATTTAAAGTTGCAGTTTAAACACATTCTAAAATGAAAAAAATCTTGTTAAATTAAAACAAGAATACATTAGCATTCTTCATTCCTTCTCCATTAAAGATACAGAATATGTTTAGATTAGGCCTATATGAATATTTTAACATAACCTGCTGGACACATATGTCTCGTTGTTCACTGAAAAGTCATCTGGCCTATATAGCCTATTAGGCCTATACAGTGTAGATGTCCAGTTTCAACATCACACTTTTTTAAAACTTCCTGTCAGTGACTGCAGTTAGCAGTCCCTTCCCTCGTCCCCACATGCACTGCGGTCTTCAAACAGCGAGTTACTGTATCTAACATCATCTCAGATCCATAAGTGCGATAAAACATGATAAAAACCTTCAAAACAGACATTGGGAAGGATTTTTACCTGCTTCGCCATTGTAGGCGCATACACATTCATCCATTTGTCGCTCTGCACCTGCACCGGCAGTGAGACGGGTGCCAGTTTGTAACGTTTTCTCTTCTGATTGTGTAGTGCGATCCCGGAAAAGATTATTTGCCGATTACATGCAGAGCTAGTGACTGAGAGATCGGCTTTATGAAACGCGCACACTCCATAAGTGATCACTGTATGAATAGAGTGATTTAACACTCATATTAACCTAAATAAATCGCTTAATTCACCTTTAAGTTGCATAATGGAAACTACTGGTGATGACTCAAAATATTTCTGGTACATTCACAACTAGAACAAAAAAATACTCTCCTCCTGTGTAGGCTTCGCACATCATCCTGCAGTCAAATAACATGACATTTTTTTCAATAAAATCATTAAATCATTAAATATGATAAAAGACACCAGGTGTGACACTGTATAGCGTCCATTTGACTTATTACTGAAATTCAGACATTCAGAGAATTTGGACAGGGAGCGAAGAAGCACAAACATGGGAAAAGTTCATTTATTATAAGGCCTATTATGTTCATTTAAGCATTTGTATAGGCTTTAATTACTCATGTGGAATGAATCATTAATTCCAACTTTCTAATAACGTTTACTTCAATGTGCTATAAATGCCAGTGTACCTCCTCTCAGTAGGCTAATTAAAGGAAGACAAATTAAGTTGACAGGTAATTTATAATTTCTATTGTATCCTTAGCTATTACACAAAATAACACCAGTACCCCTGCTGCATCAGAATGCATTCAGTGCATGATATTCACTTACATCAATCGATGAGTCTGGACTTCTGAATCCCTCCCTATGTGTGTGTGTGTGTGTGTTTACCTCAGAGAGGTTGCCTTCTGTTTTAGTGGCTGTAGCAATCATTTCACTGGTCAGGCTGAAAGACGGAGAGAGAGAGAGAGAGAGAGTGAGGCTTAGATAAAGAGAGAGATGGATAGAGAGAGAGAGAGAGAGAGAGAGAGAGAAAGGGGGTTGGTACAGAGAAAGAGGGAGAGAGAGAGGCATGGATACAGAGAGGGAGAGAGAGAGAGAGCCTGGGGGCAGACAAGCAAAGAGGCAGCCAGAAACATGCTGAACATCTGGTGTGTCACAGCCAGCCCCCCGACCGGCTCATTTTCCATTCCTTTAGCGTGGTTGTCCAGCTGGTGACGGGAGTGCCCGGGTCCTCTGACATAGAGAGCTCATTCCAGCCAGGCACTGCAGCACAGGGAGGCAGCTGCTCACACTCACAGAGCCAACCCACCTTCTTCTGCCTAGTGGACTAAGAGACAAACTGTTAACACAGCTCACTAACAGTATGAGATGCAAGATTCCAATCCATGTGACACAGTGACCTTTGACCTCTAACCTCCACAATCTAATTAGTCCATCTTTGGGGCGACCGTTGCGTAGGCACTGAATGGCAGCCACGCTTCCGTCAGTCTGCCCCAGGGCAACTGTGGCTAATATCATAGTTTACCACCACCAGTATGACTGTGTGTGAATTAATGGAACCTGGAACCCTGGAAAGCGCTTTGAGTGCATTGAAAAGCGCGATATAAATCCAATCCATCTTTACAGTGTGGACATATGTGCAAAGTTGGAAGAAAAATCACAAGAATGGCCCGGATGGACTGACGTAACAAGTGATGTACTTAAGTATGTACAACAGACAAGCTGAAAACAAAATGCGAGGATCCATAAAAGTATACAAACACATATACTGTCGAGAACATGATTAAAATATGACATTTGTGTTTTGCCACATAGAAGGAACTCTCACTTCAACTACTAACTACGCTATTTGTAAGATTTCCATTTGTGTTTGTGTGTGTGTGTGTGTGTGTGTGTGTGTGTGTGTGTGTGTGTGTGTGTGTGTGTGTGTGTGTGTGTGTGTGTGTGTGTGTGTGTGTGTGTGTCAATGCAGAGTATGGGCTTGTACAGCAGAAGTCATGGATAGCAGGCACTCTGTCGGCCCGTATCGCTCCGGTGCCACTCATGTACCTGCTGACCCAGTCACTCACTCATGTTTCACCACACACACACACACACACAGACATACACAGAGACACACACACAGACACACACATAGACACACACACACACACACACACACACACACACACTTACTACTACTACGATGACAAGTGAGATGCACGCATGCTTCATCAATCTTTCCTGGATAAACAAGCGTACTAAAACAAATGACATTCATCATCTGAAGTTCTAACCAGGGCCTTGTGTAACCCTCCATCCTTTAACAAAACATTTTGTCATTCTGTCATAGTTATAGAGCAATCTGTCAACCCTGCGTTCCAATTCACATACTTTTTCTTTTTACTACACTACATACTAAAGTACAGAAGAGTTTTAGGGCCACAGGAGAGAAAAACAAATCAGATCAGGAAGTTTTTTTCATTATGTCGAGAAATGTCAAGAATAAAGAGGAATACTCCAACATGCTATTGGAGTTAGTGGGGCATTAATGTATTTTCAGCGTACCACAATTGACGTGCATGTATTGGGACATCTTTATCTGGCATACTAAATAGTAGGGAAGTATGGGTATTGCAGGGATAGTGTTTAGGGTGGGGAGTGATATTAGTTGACCCTCAATTGTTCCAAAGTGCTGAGGCCAAAGCCTTCAGTGTTTGTTTGTGGCGCCAAGTTTATCCACTTAGTGTTAAGATGTTCTTGCAACCCACCAGGATGTGTTAAAGGGTTGCTTGGGCTGCACACTTTCAACACTTAGCATGTTTGTTTGCATTTTCTTCAGCCCCATGTGATTTTAAAGCTATAGAGATGGGACCGGTCTCATCCAATATCAGTTTCAGGGGCCGATAAGGCCATAATTCACTCTATCAGATATCAACCCATCACGTATGGATCCATAATCCACCTCAAGCGTACCTTAAAACCGAAGATTCTGCTGATTTTTTGCAGTTCCCATGACAATTAGCACATATTATAGCTAGTTACTTGCAACTTTGAAGCATATTTGTCTCAACTTGTTCCCCTTCGACTTTCTGCCAGTTACAGGACACTTCTGTAACTGGCTTTGTGTTCCAGTCTGAACGCATCTCCACAGAAGTGTTTGAGAAATGACTTGTCTTTCATCTGGAGGAGGCAGGTACCTGATTGGACAGGCCCTCTGTCAACGTGTTATCTTGACATGGATGTTGTAAGTAGAGCTAGAGCTGTGTGAGTGTACAAGCGAGGGATCAAGAAGAAAGAGAGAGGCTATCTCCAAGGGGCAGACAGACAGAACAAGAGACAGGAGGGAGGAAAGATGAAAGCGCTGGCCTCGCCTCGTCCTGCTTTCATCTCCTCACAATTTCCTTATCTGGCCTGTTGCACTCCGCCATGCTTTCCCTCATCAACGTCACTGTATGGGGTGATGCCCGCTAAGCTCATCCATTTTAGTTAGGAAAATTGGGAAAATTCAAATATAACATGATTTCTTTAGTTTTGAGGCAAACTAAAACTCTACGTTTGACAGGATAACGGCCTAGATTTGATAATATTTCATTCATATGTTATGTACTGTAATTTCAAGTTTTGTTTTTCCACATACTAATGCTGCGTTCGATACAACTCGGAAGTGGAGGATTTCTCAGCTGCAACCTCCGAATTCTGACCCTCAAAGTCGGGGTAGATGGATCTGCTGCGAGTTTACGAACCGGAACTCCGACTTTAATCAGTGTTCCAGTAGTATTTTCCGAGTTGGAGGTTGGAAAAGATACGACTTCCAAGTTGTCTGGAACGCTTTGGAAATTACAACTGGGAAATCCTCCACTTCCGAGTAGTATGAAACACAGAATTTCGAATCCCAAAAAGTAAATGTTTTGCCAACTTGTTATGTTTTGTCTACAAAGTCTTTCAAACACTTTTAACACTATTTTATGTTTGAATCAACATTTTGAGCAAATTGTTTTTGTTTGTGATCTTTATGACAGAGATTAAGTTGGCACAATTCAAAATGTGAAGTTCTCATACATTTGAAAGATACATTTTTATTACATAATTATGAATAATAGATCATCTCAACACAAGATAATTAGTTGGCTCAAATACAGGCCGTTTTCCATGAAACTTAAGAGTTTAAGTTAGCCTAAAATATCTGGTGAAGACAGTTGCCTTTATTTTGAATTTGTGTAGCCTTATGGAGCTCTCGCCTGTATACTCCCAGCCTCTGTAATCCCTGCATCAGCTACTGCACCCTCCGTATACATCAGCAGAGACCTGATGGCAGGAATATAAAGCACCTGCTCCCTCCATCTCTTTGCTCTCTGGATTCCTGCTGAGCAACCAGGAACTATTCAGCAATCAGCCCTTTGAAATACGAGCGCCATGTCAGAGATGATTACTGCATTTGTTCTGGGGTTTGTAGGTTTTGTGTGTGTGTGTGTGCGTGTGTGTGTGTGTGTGTGTGTGTGTGTGTGTGTGTGTGTGTGTGTGTGTGTGTGTGTGTGTGTGTGTGTGTGTGTATATGTGTGTGTGTGTGTGTGTGTGTGTGTGTGTGTGTGTGTGTGTGTGTGTGTGTGTGTGTGTGTGTGTGTGTGTGTGTGTGTGTGTGTGTGTGTGTGTGTGTGTGTGTGTGTGTGTGTCTTCAAGTTTCCATGTGCTGTTTGTTAATGCAAGTGCCTGGGAATGGAAATGTTACACTTCTCTGAAAGATGATGTCAAGATGAAATAAAAACAAAAGCCTCATTTTAAAATGACGCTACTGTCAAGTAAAGGCTCAGAATTCAAGATATTTATTGTCAAGTGTAGTGAACAAGCAGTTGCACTGTATAGGGAGATTTGTACTTTTTGTCGTCTCCAACACACACACAAACACACACACACACACACACACACACACACGCTAAAATATAACGTAAAAATAATATGTAATGGAAATATTGCATATGATCTCAAATGATAGAATGCTTATATCTGCAATAGGAAACATTGTATATCGAATATTGTATTTCTCTGAATAATACTAAACTGTTGCTGTTTTTAACTGTCTGCATTTAGAAACTTCCAATTCCCCCCTCTCCACGTACTATGTGTATTCCACACCTACAACCAGCCTATTGTCTTCAGACTGTCTCCCTCTCCACCTCCCCACCCCCCATTATCAGACACACCCTGTGGTGTTATTTAGGACTCCTGTCTATTGTTTAAGTGTAAACCAATCACATGACAAAGATGGTGTCATGTGGTTGAAGCTTGGTGTAATGCCTCGTTTCCACCGAGTAGAGCGGGTTGGATCGGAGCGGTTCGGTCCGGGTAGTTTGGCTTTTCATTTGCCAAAAGTTGGGTAGGGTACGGTTTAAGCGCACCTAACCGCTCTGAGCCGCTCCCAAACTCAGTACTCCTCCGTAGGGGTACGAGCCGCCTGAAAGAGTGCCGAAAAGGCATGAAAAGGCGGAGCTACACACTGCCGTCATTTGATTGGTCGGCAGAATCGTCACTTCCGCGCGACATGGGGATTTAAAACCAACAAACACAGTAGCCCCGATTCATTTCTGGACAACGGCGAAAGCTTCTTTTCTTGTAAAAATGGCGCGCAGAATTTTGGCCTGGACGAACAATGAGACGGAGATGTTCTTCTGTATCATTGGGGAGGAAGAGGTACAGAGGGAGCTGGATGGAGCGGTGAGGAATGAAAAGGTCTTCCAGCTGGTGTCCGAAAAGATGGTGGCTGCGGGGCACCAGAAGACCACTGAGCAGTGTCGCACGAAGTCAAATGATTTAAAATGACTGTGTTCATCTGAAGAAGTATCTTTTCGTACTGTAAGCTCTGGCTGTACACGACGAAAACATCCTCGCGAGAAACCATTTATTTGAATTAAACTCTCATGCTTAAACTTTATAACAGCTTATGTTGTCTGATCTAACTTTCTCACTACAAATATTATATAGTAAAAATATATCCATGTTTTAAAAAGAAACTGGTTTAATTAGAACTGTGTGCAGTTTTCAGTTTGAAAAATAAAAAGCATGTTGCAATTTGTGCAATTTCCATTACAGAGTAAAGTGCATGATTTGCTATACAGAATACATAGAGAATGAGTGGTTATATATACAGTAAATATGAATGTGAATAAATGAATTTAACAGTGTGATATGAATATAACCAAATTAATAGGAATATAATGTTGTAAATTAACATTATGAAATGTGTTCAGTTTTTCAGTTTTATTGCGGGACAGTTTATAAGCGCCGGAGGCAGCACTGTCAGGTTAAAGTTAGCTGAAAGAATTCAGGCAAAAAAAAAGAGGCAAACACAATCATGCTTCGATGACTTTGCCTGCTGAGGTTTTCTGTGAATCATGTGCTGCTCTAGATAGTTATGTATTGGACTGAATAAAAGAGGCTAACTCACTATTACGATAGAGACAGGCACAACTTCCCAGCATTGAGATCACTGATGCCATCACTTGAGGTGTGTGCGTGTGTGTGTGTGTGTGCGCGTGTGTGTGCGCGCCTGCGTGTGTGTGTGTGTGTGTGTGTATTTAAACTGTGACTGATTGGTTAGCTTAAAACAGAAGGGCTGACACTGCATGATACTATTCATATTTTAAAAAAATTAAAAAAATTATCAGGTGTTGTCTTTTATTTGATTCTTTGTGTTTTCCTAGTTGTTGTCACTTTGTTTCTGACACACATATTTTGTGACGGTTTGTCTCACTATTTTGTACAAACCTCTTTTGAATATTCCTATGATTCACTATGGATTCAAGTGACAACATAAATGACTAGAGTAAAACTAGTACGGTATGTTGTAGTAAGCTAAATGGAAGTCAAGCGGCAGGCAGGCGTCCTCCTCTGGGGTATTTTCATTTCATTATTACAGCTGGTTGATTGCCACTCAACGACGGTGATGGCACTCGTTATGACACAGCCTGCTATGCTGAGCGTAGGCAGCCTTGTTAAATATTACCCATGGTGCAGTAGGGGGAACCGGGGCCATTAGAGTGATGGGTGATTAAAACAGCACTGGGCCTTGAAGGGACGAGCCCCTCTGACGGACAAGCCCCCCACCCTCCCCCTCGGTCAAAGTGTATGGACCAGAAACCACTGACACTTACAATCACACAGGGAGATTAACAAGACCAATGTCATTAAGTGTTAACACCATGCAGGCCGCTGAGGAGAGGACTGTTGATGTGTAAAATTATAAATGCCGCCATTATGAGAAGAGGACGGGTCGAGGAGGTTATTCTTTATCGGCCACATCCATCACAATCTATATTGCATTGTTGCGAGGCATGGGCCTGGGACTGAAGAATTTCATTGCCAATGACTGCTGCTGTAATTGTAGTGCACATGACAAATAAACTATCTTGAATCTCGAAGGCTCAAGCTCCTCAGCACACACACACATGCAGTCTGTTGATTGGTCGACAGAATTGTAATTTTACATGCGAGAGATAAACTGCAGTGTGAAATCACCTCAGCTAGAGTGAAGAGTTACCCTATGTGTTTAGAGAAAACTTTTTGGCGGGGCAGGTCTCTGTTTTTATTGTGTGGCGTTTTCCCTCTTCATTGACTGAATTTGCGAGCTACACTGATTCCCGATGCTATACAATGTCACCATAGTTAGGTAGCTCCTGCAGCCAGTGCCATTTTACAGCAGTGGAAACGCAAGCCTTATCGAGGGTTATACCGCTCCGTACCAAACCGAAACGATAGTGCTATTTACATTCCATACGTTTTATGTATGTTATACATGCTACTTTGTGTGGGTCTTTCAAGTCTCAGCCAGCAGTACTACTGAACTCTCCGTGCAGTGCAGAGCAGAGAAAAGCAATAAACTCTATCTAGCTCTGGAAAGGCTTTATCATAAGAACTGATCTACAGTATGTGGAGCTCATACAGTCCAACCATCCAGTAATTTCCTTCTTACAAAGAGGCTGCGTTTCCTCAAGGTTGTGATAAGACTACTCACATGTACATAATCTACTCCACGGCACATATTTCAATATGATAATGAAAAATGCCTATGTTGTGCTATTTCAGATACAGCATCCATGAGTGTGGAGTGAGTCTAGAGGCGTGCAGTGCATAGCCACACCGAATCATTAGCGGTTTATAGTGATGTGCTAATCAATAGTTTTATATTAACAATTAATCAAATAGAGTGTGAGTAATGTTTCCATCCCTCCAACTCTGTCCTCACATCAACCCTGTTTTCAGTTCCAACAAACCCCACTTCTCAGCATCACACATCAGAGAGACAAAGTCATCGGCCAATGGAGCATAAGCGTTTAAAGGTAAAGATGTTTAGTTGGTGGTGACCAGAGCAGATAAGGCTAATAGTGGAGAGAAACACAACCCCATATGAAAGCAGTAGGTAGCTCTTTGCATGTTTGCGATGTCAAACTGACCCGCTGATAAAGGGAGTTAGAAATTCCCGCTATGTTGCACTGCCATTTTTCTACAGTAGCACAAATATAAATAAATAGCACAAATATAAATAAATATATATTATATATATATATATATATATTATATGTATATATATATTATATATATATATATATATATATATATATATATATATATATATATATATATATATATATATTATATGTATATATATATTATATATATATATATATATATATTATATATATATATTATATGTATATATATATATATTATATATATATATATATATATATATATATATATATATATTTATTCATTTTCCACTTATGGGGTGAGGTGTCATGTCTCCAGCTCCCACGGCTAATACTACTATCATAATACTAATGATAAAATAGCACACACTTATTCAAACCCTATTAAAGTTGAGTTTTTATGCCCCTCCAGATCCATTCTTTCACTGATTTCACCAGTCAAAAGCTAACATGCTCTGCGTTCCGAATCGCATACTTTCTACTATTTAGTATGTCAGAAAAAAGATTTAGTATATTCCGATTCTTGTGGCTAGATTTAGGATGGTTAGAAAGACCCTATTTAAGATTTCTATTATAACTAAATATTGCACATCTTTACCTCGTCACTTGATATTGTGGAAAGACTTGTATCATCAAGCGTTTCGTCTAACAAGATCGTTTTACAAAATGATTACCTTTATAGATTTAATATTCAACTACAACAGCTATTAAAGGTCCATTATGCAACGTTGACGAAACAATTCACATTTTATTGCATATGGGTGAATGGGTAGCAATTTAACTCGAAAAGTTAGCTTAAAAGGTTGACTATGCGACATTTTCATTAAAAGTGAAATGGTGGTGTGTTTACCGGCACAGTCCTCTTTGAATTTATTGTTTCATTAAAAATGTTGCATATGCCTTTAAACACGTAATACACTTATTTCTATGAATTGAGAAGTAACTTCTGAAAGTTCCATAGTGCTCCTTTAACGGAAAGATTTAAAGCTCAGAAAAAGATCTAAAGAAGCATTTGGCATGGTACATTTGCCAGATGACAACGCAAGGAAAAGTAATGTGGAGTAAGACTTCTATAGCTGTAAATCAGGTTTTTGCTGGAACTGGGGACCTAAATACTGTCAGTGCAATAATAGGCTTATATGAAAGTATTCCATTAGATTTTATTAGAACCATTGTTGTTGAGATTCAGTTGATTAGAGAGCCCACGGACAGACAGACAGACAGACAGAAACACACACACACACACACAGACACACACAGAGTTGCATTGATGTGAATCAAAGGCTAAATCAAAAAGCTTGTTAGTGGGGCACAGCAGGTAGTGATGTTTCTGTTTTGAGTCCTGCAGTGCTGTCAAAAACTTGTCACATAAGTCGAGGAAAAGTAGAGAATGGAGAATTCACTGGGCGAATTATAAATACAGTTTCTAAATGTTGGACTGCTTCTCCACCTGTGTGCCCTCAGCCATCCATCTGTGTGTGTGTGTGTGTGTGTGTGTGTGTGTGTGTGTGTGTGTGTGTGTGTGTGTGTGTGTGTGTGTGTGTGTGTGTGTGTGTGTGTGTATGACAGAAACTCACCTCTCAGCTCAGACAGCTTTGTGCCCCGGGGAGCTGCCTCATAGTTGCTGCTGTCACAGTGAAGGTGTGAGCGCCTCAGCCTGTGCTCCCTTATATCCACCATTCCACACCACCTCCTGAAAATGTTTTTTTTTATTTTTTTATTTAATATGTTATCTTTTTACATTTTTTATTGGACAGTTTTTTTTAAGAGAGAGATGAAATGGGTCAGAGAGGGGAATGACATGCAGAGAACAACCCGGGCTGGATTCTAACCAGGGTCTGCTGCGAAGAGGACTGAGACTCTATGGTGGGGGGGAGGGGGGGATGCTACACCACCAGCGCCTCGAAAATGTCTCCTTTTTAAAAAGGCTCAAACCGTTTTTGTTTAGTCTATTACGTTCTCTTTCAGCATGACATCATCATTGATTTTGCTAATGTTAAACAGGTTAAACTAATTCAATTTACAAAAAAAATAATCTTAAGTTTTTAGTTCAATGGCAAATATTGAAACATTTACCAAAGCTGGGCTAAGTCTCCTCAGCTATACCTGGTTTACTGTTTAAGGTGAGGCACTGTAGGTGATTCATTCGTTTTATGAAATAATTGAATGGATACGCAAATTGGGCGATATCTAACTCAATTTACTCTTTAAAAAAAATCTAGATGTGGGATAAAGCCAGCGTTAAAATCTTCACTTCGTTTTAACAACATACCTAAAGTTTTTACTGACCAGATTTTGGATATAAACTTTTTTATATTTTATAAATAAATAAATAAAACATTTGTTCAGGTCTTAAAAATGCATTTTCTGCGAGTTTTTAAGAACAAAATGTGTCATAAGTCAGACACTACATCAGCATATGAATATCACCTTCTGTAATAACCTTTTAGAATAGGGCAAAGAATGATTATGGAAAGTTGAGATTTTTGATTCAAAGTATTGGAGAAAATAAAATAATGTTGAGATAATGGCCGAACCATCAACAGTTAACGGATGACCCCCCCTCCCTCCTCCTTGAACCACAGTCGACCACACTCCCACATAGAACATTCATTGGGGAGCTCACTGATGGAAAAATCTACTTCAGTATTTTGCTAACATGAATAATATGATGAAAGGACAATAGGTCATATTTCTTGTTTCACATTTTGCACATCGTTTCCACTTATGGGGTGAGGTGTCATGTCTCCAGCTCCCACGGCTAACACTACTATTGTGGTATATTTTAATAGCTTATATGCACCAAAGTTGCTGAGTATGTATATCTAAAGGTTAAGGTCAGATCCCTGTAAGGACATGTGCTTGACTTGTTGTGATGAAACGATATGTCTATTTGCAGATATTAAGAATACATGATACACCCCACACACAGATATAAACGGGTCCTGTAACTAGCAACGAGAGTGCCATTGCGGCCTCAGCCTGCTGCTATCATGCTCACTCTGAAATCCTCTGTATGTCTTCTGGAAACTTCTGAAATAAACCTCTTTGAACCACAATGATGATTGTCCTGGCTTCACCCTTTGTCTTAGTCGCAACCGGGGAATTCGGCTACCACACTATCATAATACTAATGATAAAATAGCACACACTTATTCAAACTCTATTAAAGTTGAGTTTTTATGCCCCTCCAGATCCATTCTTTCACTGATTTCACCAGTCAAAAGCTAACATGCTCTGCGTTCCGAATCGCATACTTTCTACTATTTAGTATGTCAGAAAAAAAGATTTAGTTTATTCCGATTCTTGTGGCTAGATTTAGGATGGTTAGAAAGACCCTGATGTCTACTACATCCGACCAAGATTTTTTGTGTTGAAAACAGAATCCTATTTGGGCGATTCTGACCCATAATCCAGTGCAAACCTGAATTGACGTCACATCTACGGAGCCTCCATATGAAAACAAACAGGGATGCGACGGATATAAAAGCAAGAGGCAAGATCAAGGCGCAATGTTATGATGAAATAAATAAGTAAAAGTATGTCCCAATAGTATGCCTACTGCATCCTAACTAGATTATTTTTATAGTCGGATGTAGTATGTAGAATAGAAAAAATAAAGAGTATGCGATTCGGAACGCAGGGTATGTGACCTCGCAGCATTAAATTGTGAATTAAATTTGTTCTCTAAAAAATGCTGGCATGAAATGTGTTTTTGTACAATCAGAAATATCTTAACTTGAATATTCTGATTTAGCAAAGGTAGAGATGCCTCTACTCTTACTCAAGTATGCTTTTCAGGTGCTCAGCTCTTTACACCACCGACATGTATGATTCGGACTAGTTCTACTTCCGCTTACAATCTTTTATTTATCAGTGAGTAAGAACATTAGTATAATTTTCTCTTTTTTTATTAAAGGTGGTACAAGGAAGTTTTAAATATTTCTGAAACAGTCTAAATATTCCTTTGATGATCAAAAAGAATAGGGTAGATGTAGAGTAAAAGTAGAGTAGAGTAAATATGATTTAGGCAATTATGCTATGAGGCTAACATGTTGATAAATGAGCAATGTCCCTGATCAAAAAAATATAAATAGCAACATGTTAAGCTAACTGGATTGTCTTTTTTTTTTTTACAATGCATGTCTTTCTAGATTTAGGGGCGTCCTTTCCTTGTTGTGTTAAAGAAGCCTCTGTCCCCCTTTTTTTAATCTCCATCCACCAAGGACAAATCAGACTTTATTTACGACTCCAACATATCAAGCCAAAGCAATGTGTCAAAGAGAGGGCTGAGAGCACTGGGCTAGCAAATCAACTCACCCCCTCCCTTTGTGGCCATTCTGCACCGCTCTCTTTACTTCACTCTCTGGTTCAACTCTCTTCCCCGATAACATCCGCTGGCTGCATTTCTCCCCCTTCAGAAAGTCTTCCTCTTCCTGGCTTGTTACCACAACAGCAGCAGCAGCAGTAGCATACACACTTGGCCTAGATATGTCAGACCAAAGATTTTTAAACATTTAAAAAAAAACTCTCAACTACTGGTGTCATTCCCCATGCAGGACATATGAATACAATGTCCACAGAGGGAGAGCCAGGCAGAGGGAGTAAAACTAATGATGGAGTAACGGAGGCCACCAGCACAGCAGATTTCATTTTACCCCGCAGTCATTGGTGTAAAGATAGCCTGGAAATCCAGACCCACATCTAGAATCAGGTAGGGTCATCTGGCCACAAGCAATAGACCTTTCCCCAACTCAACGCATGCATTTCAAATACCATTGTACGCGATTGGATAGCACTACGACCAATCAGATTAATGGACAAGGTGACGTAAGGTGAAGCTAACTGGTAAATTTATATATGTGGTGAAAAAAAAACGTTTTTTCTACTGGCCCCCTCTGCACCAGTACAAGGCTGACTTCGCTACAGCGACATCTCCACCCAAACTCCTTATAGTGACTGCACTGATCGCTATCTCTATGAGGTGAGGTGACACACTAATGGCGCTTTTCCACCGCACATGTAGCTCGACTCGACTCAACTCGACTCGACTCAACTTGGTTTGGTAGCAGCACGGGTTGTTTTCCACCGCAAATAGTACCTGCTGAACGTGGGCGGGGTCGTCGTAAGGGGCTGAAAGCCTACTCCGGAGCAAAGTAGCAAAGCAGAAATTACGAGCAGTTGTTGCATTATTAACTGAACCAACCGCCAAAAACACGGATGAAAAATGTTTAAGAAATACCCCCCTTGTATCTGTTTGCTAAAAGAAGTAGAAGAATATTGCTACGGGCCATTAAAAGGGATGGTTGTTGTCCCGATGTGTGACTCTGCCACACAGTCAGCTGTAGGGATGCGTCACGTAGGCTACATCCCTATGCACATAAACACGGGCATGATAAAGTTGACTGTTTAGTGCTTGTTTCAGGATAGGTGTTTTCAAATGCAAGCCGTGTCTCAGCCTGAATATTTTATTGAGGTAATCAGTTCAGTCCGAGGCTTGTAATGTAATCGCTCGCTATCATGTCTGTCCCAGCTGGCTACTATTTAGCCTAGCTGCTAGCTGCCCTACATGTCTCCTCTCGTATGTAAGTAACTTCCCCAACAACCAACACTGGGTGAGCTTAGCGAATATATGGAAAATAAATTCGGATCTGTGATGCAAATCAAATGAAAGAGAGCCAGAGAAGGCTGCACGCGGCGTAAATACACTCAAAAGTCCCGGAGAGTTGGGGAGAATAAACAACAGAATAAAGCCGGTAGTCTCTGGCCACTGATTGGCCAGACAATAGTCTCTGGCCAATCAGTGGCCGGCCGTCTGCCGACGTCACCTTTTAGCATCGGCTCAGCTCGCTTGGACCCTAGAGCGAGGCGATACCAAAAAAGCAGCCGCTACGTGGTACCAGGTACCATGAAATTGCGGTGGAAAAGCCAAAAATGCGAGTCGAGTCGAGCTGATACCATGCGGTGGAAAAGCGCCATAACTATGCCTAAGCACCCCATACAACCACCACTTCAATAATAGTGAACTGTCCCTTTTAAAAGAGCTCTGCAGCACAGAGCTCTTTTAAAAGTACAGAAAAACGTACTTTGTAAATATTACTGTGATGTCACAGTAAAATACATCACAGTAATATTTACAAAGTAAGTTTTTTTTTAACCCTATATTTCTCTTTCTGTGATGTCACGAGAAAGAGAAATATAGGGTTAAAAAAACACTCTGTCTGCCTTTTCTCAGGCTAGGATGAACCGATTTAAATTTTTTTCGCACATTTATACTACATAGGATCTCAGAATTCAATACACCTTCATATTCAAACCGGTGAAGTAGGCCTTTAAAGGACCAGAACAAGGCTCATGGAGGTATTCGCTCCTCAACTAAAAGCTTAAACTTAGCTTATATTCTGATATGTTTTCAGTGTTAGTACGTTTGGTAGCTTTCGCCGTTATGACAACATTCAGGGTGGTTTAGACGAAATAACAAGAACGAGTCATAGAAATGTTACATGATATTTTATGATTTTGTTTTTGTTTAAATTAGTTCTGAAAACCTGTTACAAAAAAACAAAATCCAGGGACAGACAAAAACAAAAAAAAGACAAAAAAAAAAAAAAATTCTCCCGAGACCCCCCTCTTCTCATTTTTCATATCATGTGTGTGACGTCATAGCTGGGGGCCCACCTGTCTTTGACCGTGAGTGACCCCCATCCTCAGTCCATATACAAGGCACCCTGACACACAAAGCTGGCTCTATTCAAAGGAGGCCCATCACTGGATGATGAAAACAACAAGACGAGCGCTTACAGTACGTACAAACACGAATGTGATGTGTTTTTATTTCTTACAGTTTCTCAAACACACACATTACGCACACGCGCGCGCACACACACACACACACACACACACACACACACACACACACACACACACACACACGCACACACAATTACCTAGTCACAGATCAAATGACTGCACCGTACAAGAACTTAAAACGAGTTTTGCTGGTCAAGGACATTTACAGTATATCTATAATGCAGACCTTTCGCTGGAGTCCACACACACACACACACACACACACACGCACGCACACACACGCACACACACACACACAGGCCAGTGGCCGTGTCCTGGTGATAGGAATATTCCAGTGGGGGCTCTTCTTTACAGTGCAGCAGGTCTCAATCTGATATAATGCCAAGCCCCCCCATCTCCTCCAGCTGCTACTCTTCATCCAGTGCTGATGGCATGTCACCCTGGGACCTGGTTTTGCTGGGATCCATTAAGTCTTTCTGTGGTCTGATCTGGACTGAGATCATTCAGTGTGTGAGTGAATCCTCTTCAGCTCAGACCAGCTCCTCTCTCTCTCCTCTCCTGTCATTCTGACCGCCCCCTCAGCGCTCTGAAAAACACAACCAAGTTAAGTTAAGTTACCTCATTGTTCGATGGCTACATTGAAATTTGTCTTTCCTCATATCCCCTCTCAAGTCACCATACTTGGGAGGGGATCCTCACACAGGGTAAGCGCCCCTGGAGCAGTTTGGGGTTAGGTGTCTTGCTCAAGGACACAATGGTAGGGATGGTGGGCACCATAGATGTAATAGCAGCCACCACTACTAGTTTTACTACTAACACCCTCCTGTCCGGTGCCGGGGATCCAACTAGAGACCTCATTGTTACTGGGAGGAACCAGAGACCTCATGGTTACTGGGAGGAACCAGAGACCTCATGGTTACTGGGAGGAACCAGAGACCTCATGGTTACTGGGAGGAGGAACCAGAGACCGGTTAATTTCTAAAAATACTAAATCTGGCCACAAGAATCGGGACATCTTTAATCTTTTTTCTGACATACTAAATAGTAGATAGTATGGGGATTGGAATGCAGGGTGAGTTGAGATGGGGCAAAGAGGGGAAGACATGCAGAGAACTGACCATGGTCGGATTTGAACCCGGGTCTTCTGCGAGGCATAGGCCTCTAGGTGGACGCTCTAATCACGAGAACCCCCCTGACTGCAAAAATGTTAATACTAAAATAGTTGTTAAATAAAAATGGCTATCAAAAAATACCAATGCCATGAAAACAGGTTCTAGTAAAGTCACAAAATAAAAATCTGAACTCGAAAAATAGCATGAAATGGGATCTTTAAGGTTTGAATTCATTTGTTTTACCATAATACCCTGTGTGTGTGTGTGTGTGTGTGTGTGTGTGTGTGTGTGTGTGTGTGTGTGTGTGTGTGTGTGTGTGTGTGTGTGTGTCCTCACCACTGGCCCTTAGCAGCTGTGCTCCTCCTCTGTTGTGAGATGCTGTAGATCTCCTGCAGTTGTTTCTTCTGGTCGTCGCTGAGCGGAGCCGTCAGACACTGGTACCAAGCTGCATCGTCATTCTGGACCCCTAAACACACACACACACACACACACACACACACACACACACACACACACACACACACACACACACACACACACAAATAATCATTACTTGTGTGTTAAATGGTGTGGTCGCAAATGTGTGTGCGGCTTGATTGTGATTGTGTAATGTGTGTCAGTGTGATGTGTGTGTTGCTGGTCATAGTGTGTGCGCTGCTTATGTTTGTTGATTGTGTCTTGTGTTTCTTTTTTAAGCTACTGTCATGTGCCCCCTTTAAATTGCCCCTCGGGGACGAATAAAGTGAATTGAATTGAATTGATAAATTGTTGTGTGATGTATTGTGCTGACTTTTGTTATGCTGTGACAGTATGGAAAGGTAGATACTCTTTAACTGAGCCAGGCTTTTGAGACCCCCTGTTAGCGGAGCCACGGCTGTGTAACCTTATATCAGCATACATACACAACAGACAGGTAGTGGATGGTGAGAGGATATTAGCTGATTTTGACAAAACTGATCTGGATTCAGTTAGCTTAGTGTGCCTTTAAGACAAAAGCTAATGGGGATCGTAATAAACTACCTTAAAGTGAGAGAGAAAAATCCATATGGATGGGGACGTCTGACTCTAGCTATGATGGCTGGTAGGATGGCCTAGAGAAAAGAGGGTCCTCTTAGTAACCATAAGGTCTCTGCTGGTTGGATCCCCGGCACTGGACAGGAGGTTGTTAGTAGTAAAACTAGTGGTGGCTGCTATAACATCTACTGTTCCCCCCATATATCTACCATTGTGTCCTTGAGCAAGGCACCTAACCCCAAACTGCTCCAGGGGCACTGTACTATGGCTGACCCTGTGTGAAGACCTGAGAGGGGATATGCTAAAAGACAAAAAACTGATGTAGCTCAACTTAACCTAATGAAAAGCAAATGGATTGAAGGCCACTGTAGCTTCTGTTATTATTCTAAAGGGGTGGGGTTACCCGGGGAGCGTTGCATTCTAGAACTTTCCCCACTAGATGCCAATATATTATTATTCAGATATTACACACTGCACCTTTAAACAGTTCTATACAGTCAGTAGAGGTGATCAGTAGTGCTGACTCACTGAGCAGTGCTGCGGTGAAGAAGCGGTACTCGTCCTCTCCGTTGTCATAGTCCAGTGGCGTGCTGTACTCCTCCAGAGGCGTGCCCTCCAAGCCTTCCTCGTCCCAGTACTCCTCCTCTTCCTCCTCCTCTTCCTCTCCCTCTCCCCCCTCTCCACTGACCCCTCCCCCCTGCTGCTGCTGCATCATGGGGTTACCGTTCTCACTCACCTCGTCCTCATCACTGGGAATCTCCTCTGGAATAAAAAGATATAAAAAATGGCGCTTGATATGTATCTCCATGTAGCACTTGCATGTGGCACTTTGTAGTTTGGTTTATTTGAAGCTATAGTACTAGGGATTCTTGTTGTTCTGAGTTTGTACCAATCAAATACATATTTCACTAAATGAAATGCAAAATAAATTATATATTTTTTTTATGTGATTTTCTGGATTTTCTTTTTGATATTCTGTCTATCACTGTTAAAATAAACCTATCATTAAAATTAAAAAATTATAGACCGTTCATTTCATTGTAAGTGGGCAAACTTACAAAATCAGTGAGGGATCAAATACTTATTTCCTCCACTGTATATATCTAGAAATACCGCATGGCTTTTCTATGCCTCGGCGAGTCATAGAATTCCCGAAAACAGTGAAAGTCCAGTGGTGGTAGGCAAGGGTTTAAAGAAGGTAATGCTCCTAAGAAGTTACAATAGTGTAAGGTAACTGAGACCTCACAATATGGATGACCTCCAAAATCTATTCAGTGTTTTTTTATTTGTGCACAGCTCGCTCCATAGCATTGCCCTTTTTCTATCTTTCCCCTCCTGACTGAAAAGCCTGTTCCAAAACGTTGAGCTTTCACTGGGAGAAAATGTGGAACCACACACCATTGTCAAACCATTTGAAACGCAGTACAGAAATCAATGCATTTTAAACAGCTAGGCCGTAGGAGAAAAAGCCCATAGCCGTCACCGTAGCGCCAAGTTAATTTATCATGCGGGCCTCCACAAGCAGTACACAAGGTTTAGGGATCTAATTCCTTTATGCTTGACTAGATAAAGTAGAGCCAGGGGGAGGCAGAGAAGGTAAATGCGGTGCGGCTAATTTGAGCTCAGGGCTAAGAATCGAGATTCCGCCGCAGCTAGCAAGGAATTCAAGAATCTCATCATCACTAAGCCAATTTCTTCTCTCTCTGTTTTTCTCTCTATCCTAACGCGTCCTACATTAGTACCTCCCAGCTTATTCCATTCAATGATTTCAATGTTTTTAAGACACTTACAGTGGCTTGCAAAAGTTTTGTCACATTACAACCACACACGTACATTCTATTGGGATTTTATGTGATACCCCAACCCAATGTGCCGCAACATTGTGAAGTGGAATGAAAATCAAAGGTGGTTTTGATTTTTTTTTTATAAATAAAAAGCTGAAAAGTGTGGCGTGCAAAAGTATTCATCCCCCTGAGTCAATGCTTTGTAGAACCACCTATCGCTGCAATAACAGCTGCAAATCTATTGGAGTATTTCTCTACCAGCTTTGCACATCTACAGACTGATATATTTTGTCCATTCTTATTTGCAAAATAGCTCAAGGTTCAGATTTAGCATCAGATTGGATGGAGAGTGTCTGTCAACAGCAATTTTCAAGTCTTTCTCAATATTCTCAATTGTTTTTAGGTCTGGACTTTGACTGGGCCAGTCTAACACATGACTGCTTTGATTTAAAGCATTTCATAGTCGATCTGGTTGTATGTTTAGGGTAGTTTTCCTCCTGGAAGGTGAACCTCTGCCCCAGTCTCAAATATTTTGCAGACTATAACAGGTTTTCTGCCCTGTATTTGGCTCCAACCAGCTTCCCTGTACCTGCTGAAGAAAAGCATCCCCATAGCAGAATGCTGCTACCACCATGCTTCACTGTGGTGATGGCGTGTATAGGGTGGTTTGTAGTGTTTGTTTCCGCCACACATTTTGCATTCAGGCCAAAAACTTCACTTTTGGTCTCATCTGACTATGCATGGCTTTTGGCAAGGGTTGGAGGAAGGTTCTCTGTTCAGATGAGATACAAATTTAAGTGTTTGGCCTTAATGCAAAATGCAATGTGTGGTGGAAAACTAACACTGCACATCACCCTATACACACCATCCCCCACCTTGACTACTTTTGCACGCCACACTTTTCAGTTTTTTTTTTATAAAAAAAAAATCAAAACCACGTTTAATTTTCATTCCACTTCACAATGTTGCGCCACTTTGTGTTGGTGTATCACATAAAATCCCAATAGAATACATTTACGTATGTGGTTGTAATGTGACAAAATTTAGAACATTTCAAGGGGTATGAATACTTTTGCAAGCCACTGTACCCTGCGTTCCGAATCGCATACTCTTTCTTTTTTCTATTCTACATCTGACGATAAAAATAATCTAGTTAGGATGCAGTAGGCATACTATTTATTGGGACATACTTTTACTTATTTATTTCATCATAACATCGCGCCTTGATCTTGCATCTTGCTTTTATATCCGTCTCATCCCCGTTTGTTTTCATATGGAGGCTCCGTCGATGTGACGTCACTTCAGGTTCGCACTGGATTGTGGGTCAGAATCGCCCAAATAGGATGCGGTTTTCAACACTAAAAATCTCGGACAGATGTAGTAGACAACCGGGTCTTTCTATCCATCCTAAATCTGACCACAAGAATCGGGACATCCTAAATCTTTTTTCTACCATACTAAATAGTAGAAAGTATGCGATTCGGAACGCAGGGTTAATATGAGACACCATCACTGACGAGCAACACACAGTGAGATAAAGGGACTTCACTAAAATTGATTCTGAATGTCTACTGAATCGCTGACTCCACCTTTTAACTATTGCAGCTAATGTCCACTTACCAACAAAATGTCCACTTCATTGGCTTGAATTTAAAGCTTATTACAAGCTAAATACACCTTTTTATTGCTTGTTTTCTTTTGTTAAATGTATTAAAAATATACAGCTCCAGATAAAATTAAGAGACCACTCCAAATGTTCAGTCTCTCTTGTTTTACTATTTATAGGCATATGTTGGAGTGAGGTGAACATTTTGATTTTATAATATAAACTACTGACAACATTTCTACCAAATTCGCAATAAGACATATTGTCATTTAGAGCAATTTCAATAAGTTATATGTAGAGATAAAATCCAAACTGGTCTCTTCATTTTTTTTCCGGGGCTGTATATAGGTATTTTTTAAACAGGTGTTTTTCTCCAGTGTGACCTCTTCTCACCGTTGTGGTCCTCGTCATGCCCCCCTGTGCGTGCCAGCAGGTCAGGCTTGTTGCCCAGGCGGGAGGCGTACAGCTGTTTGAGGCTCAGGAACAGAAGCAGCACAGAGGGGACGATCTGAGCGGCCACCCCCTGCAGCACGGCCGGCCGGCTGGGAAGCTCCATGAGCACACTCAGCCCAATGATACACATCTTACGGTCGTGGAGCCTATATGGGGGCGGGGGGGGAGCAGATCACAGCACATGTATGTGTTAAAGCCTCTGGAAACCTGCCCTGTGTTCCAACAACCATACTTCCCTACTATTTAGTATGCCAGAAAAATATTTAGGATCTCCCAATACATGCACGTCAATTGTAGTATGCTGAAAATACATAAATGCCCCCACTAACTTCAATAGCATTTTGGAGTATTCCTCGTTTTTCTTGACGTTTCTCGACATAGTGAAAACAATTCTCCCTTATCTGATTTTCTTTTTTCTCCCGTGGCCCTTATACTCTGTTGTACTTTAGTATGTAGTGTTTCTGGTCTGAAATAATAAATATCAATCTATGATATTAAAGTTGGGTTTCTCAATAAGCTTTTACAAAAATCCGATGCAAAATAAATGTTCATAAGTATTTATAACAGGCATGCTTTTAGCCACGGCGGGCACCTTTCGTTTAGATACACCTTGATAACATATCAGTTTACAGAGCCTAGGCTTTGTATTGACACTGGATTTTATATCAGCACGCACACACAGTACGGACAGACAGCGGATTGTGAGGAGATATTTACTGATTTTGACAACAAGCATTTTCCAGAATCACTTACTTCACCTTTAAATAATTACATAAGAAAGCTAAGTGATTTTCATTTATTTTTTAAACAGACTATTGACTGGATCGATCCCTTTGTGATTTTCCCCTCCAAGTACAATTCAAACCCAAAAGCATTTGTCTTGTTTTAGCTCAGAAATGAGAGAAAACAGAGCTAGTACACATGAATGCGCAACAGTAGTTGAGATAAGTGAGACTGGGCCAGATAAGATAAGCATGATGGCTAATCCATCACGGCTAATGGACTAGCTAACTGCCATTACAACCTTGATGCAGTAATTGTAGTTCAATGATGACATAATGAACGCATATTTTACAAGACATGCTGACATTTTTTTCAAATTGGCCCAGTGCTGATATATAAGTGTTCATCTACAGTATTTCCCATAGCCATTATCCTGTATAATGGACGCCAAGCACACAATCTCAGTGTTGTTAACAATAAAACAATTCATGAAATAAAAGGCTTACAACTGCTAACACGTAGCAAGAACTTATTTTAGATATAATTCTTTGTTAAATCACTATTACATTTATGGGGGAGATTGAGGTGAAATGTATTTCCGTTATTTAGAATTCAATGTGTATACTATATGTATCTGTACTTCTGTATTTAATTTTTATTTGTTAATGAACTACAACTTTTGAGGAGAGAGAAGACCAATGTATACACACAAGTCATTTTATTCTATATTCTATTATTGTTACCCTCAAAATGTAAGAAAATATTAAAAACCAATGCAAAAACTTACTTAAGTTAAACCTTAAACCTAAAAAGATTACACATACTCTTTCTTTTTTCTATTCTACATACTACATCCGACGATAAAAAGAATCTAGTTAGGATGCAGTAGGCATACTATTGGGACATACTTTTACTTATTTATTTCATCATAACATTGCGCCTTGCTCTTGCCTCTTGCTTTTATATCCGTCGCATCCCCGTTTGTTTTCATATGGAGGCTCCGTCGATGTGATGTCACTTCAAGTTAGCACTGGTGTGTGGGTCAGAATCGCCCAAATAGGATGCTGTTTTCAACACTAAAATCTTGGCCGGTTGTAGTAGACATACGGGTCTTTCTAACCATCCTAAATCTGGCCACAAGAATCGGGACATACTAAAACATTTTTCTACCATACTAAATAGTAGGAAGTATGCGATTCGGAACGCAGGGTAAGTCTACCCTAAAGCAACGGTAGACCCTCCCCCCTTACCCCATGAAGAACTCGGTGTCGTTCATCCATTGGTTGATGAAGTGTGCTGTGATTGGCTGTGGGCTGTGCTGGAAGTGCATGTTCTCCAGGGTGTGTATGAGCAGGGCTGGGTTGTAGTACAGGGCGGCGATGGCCACCTGTAGACACATGGTCCTCAACTCACTGGACTTCACCCCGCGCATCAACCGCTCCAACACTGCCTCCACAAAAAGAGGGATGCACTGTAGACAAGAGGCACGCACACACACACACACACACACACACACACACACACACACACACACACACACACACACACACACACACACACACACACACACACACACACACACACACACACACACACACACACACACACACACACACACACACACAGAGACACAGACACAGACACACAAGAGGCTGATGTTACAACTACAGAAAAACCTGTAAACATTTTTAAATTTAGTAACAATGAGCTGGTAAACCACTGTGACATGGACCTCCAACCAATCCAAACCATGTTCCAGATTTTTATAATCAAATGCTGGTCACTGCAACTAGCGCGTACATTTGTTTAGGAAGTGAGTGAAAGAGGGACGGCAGGGTGCACGGGCATACCATAAAGGGTTATGTATCTACTGTATATGTGACTATGACTGCCTGCCAACCTGAGCAAAGGCATTAAGAAAACCTTTATAAAAACAGCATTCTTTGCACTGATGGTCTCGTTCGCTGTTACAGGTCATGTATGATCGTAAGAGGAAACACGTGACAATATTATCAATACTGTATATAAAAGTTCCTCGTGGTCCCTTAAAATCAGTTCAAATGAACAGATTGGTAAAATGGGCGGTTGGTCTGTGATACACTGTGTAACATGTATGCTAGGTGTGTTCAGTGTGTGGTTCTGACCTGGTCGATGCCTCTGCCTCTGCACTGTAGGATGATGACCTCCAGGAGTTTGGCTGCGTGGCACTCTGCGTCCTCTCCCGCATCTATGGACAACACCTGGACAGAGGTCACACAGATGAGTTGAGACAAATCAAGGATCCTGGTCCACATTAGAATGAACTGTGAGCAGCAGCAGCAGGTGAACAACATCCCTGCGTTCCAAATCTCAGGCTCTTTCTTTTTTTCTATGCTACATACTACATCTGACCATAAAAGGAATCTAGTTAGGATGCAGTAGGCATCACACTTAGGACCTATTTTTATTTATTCATTTCATCATAACATTGCGCCTTGATCTTGCCTCTTGCTTTTGTATCCGTCGCATCCCCGTTTGTTTTAATACGGAGGCTCCGTCGATGTGACGTCGCTTCAGGGTCACACTGGATTGTGGGTCAGAATCGCCCAAATAGGATGCTGTTTTCAACACTAAAAATCTCGGCCGGATGTAGTAGACATCCGGGTATTTGTAACCGTGCTAAATCTGGCCACAAGAATTGGGACATCCTTTTTTCTATCATACTAAATAGTAGATTGTATGGGTATTGGAACGCAGGGAACGTGTGTGCATTCAGACCTTTTTGCACATGCTGTAGATGACCTCTAAGTGTTTTGGGTTAGACAGGAGCACGTCTGTATCCACGGTGACGTAGTTGTGCAAAAGAGGCATCATATCTGTGACAAAAAAACGCAGGACATCAGTTACCTTACCACCAACTTTTTATTTGCAACATTGAGGTACAAGCGACTTGTATAAGAGAAAAGTACAATAATAATGGATGGGATTTATATAGCACTTTTTTCCCTAGAGACTCAAAGCGCTTTACAGGGTTCCAGGTTCTATTCATTCACACACAGTCATACCGGTGGTGGTAAACTACGATGGTAGCCACAGCCGCCATCGTGTGTCTTGCCCAAGCACACAACAACCATGACACAGGTGGCCGAGCGGGAATCGAACCGCCAACCCTTGGATCATTGGCCGACCCGCTCTACCACCTGAGCCACAGTCGCCCCAATACAAATCTAAATAATTATTATTATTAATAATCAGTGAACAGTCCAATCAAATTTAAAAGAAGGGTTCCATGTTTTTGATAGATTTCTTCAGTGAACAGCGATTCATGTTAACGTTTAAGACTTCAGAGTCTCATTAGTGTTGTTATTATAATCAGTATGCGAGCCAGATCAGCCAGTATGTGGCACAACTGTTTATGGCAGTACAGCAGACAGAGATCCTCACATGGATCTACTAGAAATCCATCAGGAGTGAGTGTGCACTATGTCCTGTGAGACATACCTGTGAAGTAGTCAAAGCAGTCGTGCTGGAAGACCTGGTAGAGGACGCCCAGCAGCTGCCACATCTGAGGGGAGATGGTCTGACAGGTCAAGCCAAAGGCCAGAGACAGGATCTCCTCGTAGAACTCTGCAGAGGACAGCGGGCAAAGATCAAGAATGTTAATACAGTAAGTATGCAGTGGCACACGCAGAAGCAATATATAAAGGCCAGGACACACAGTCCGACTACCCGAAAATGGAGACTGCCGATTCAGGCAGCTCCAGTCTTCCCGTCGCGGCCGAAAAAGTGCAAAGAACACACCAAACCGACTGCTGACTTTCCGTACGCTCTGTGCTTGCGCGGGACGTATTGTCTCCATAACAGCAGGCGGCGCTAATCTGTATTGTGGCCCAAAAAAATACGGAAGCCGGAAATGATGGGACGGCTCTCTAGACCAGGGATCCCCAAAGTGTGATCCGTGCACCCCTGGGGGTGCGTGAGCTGCTGCTAGGGGGTGCACGAGATGAAAAATGTAATGGCGGTCTGATCATTACCATATTGGTCCGAGTATAAGAGGGTTTTATTTTCGCGGAAATAGGTCGTAAAAAGTCGGGTCGTGTTTTCCAAGTTGTGTTTATTTTCTTTTTTTAATCGGGTGGAACACTGGCTGTGCTCTCGGAAGCGGCCGGGGCGTTTGTGCGCTTGGAGAGAGAACGCTTTGTGTGGAGAGAAAAAAGAGGCACGGGACATCGACGAAGCCGATTCAAAGCCTCAAATCATTATGTTGCCAGTCAACGTGTCAGAGGCAGGAATCTGCAGAGCGATCGACTGTGGCTTTTTAGCAGCTGCAGTTGTGCTGAGGAGAGATTGCCAACTGCGCTGTCCTTTTACGCACCAGCACTGCTGCTGTAATGTTCAGATTTCCTCATTTGCATCAAAGCCCTAATGATTTTAAGAATGAGACGCTTTATTTAAACGCTGTCCATGTGATGGTGGTGATTGTCACTTTGTGAGCTGTAAACTGAAACCAACGGAGATCTCGGAGGGCTTCCCCTCGACAACGTTAACGTGCCCCGGTTATCATTTCACCCTTAAACCACGGCGTTGATAGCTTTCGTTTCAGCACTAGGCTATGTGATTAACTATGAGCATTAAATAAATGTTGCGTCTCAGATGCCGAGGACAGCAGCGAGGATCACCCGCTATGCACGACCGAACCAGAGCATAGCAGAGATGACAGCGAGAGCGATCACAGCGGGGCAGAGGAATTTGCGTGTGAAGAATAGTCTGTGGTGAGTTCGGTCTATTTGCACTATCCTACTGTTTATTTGCAATGAAGAAAAGTGTTTTTTTCAACGCGTTTTTATTTTCGTACATTATTTAAATAAATAAAATGTATTGAGTTGAGTTTTGAAAAACGGGGGGTTCGTCTTATAATCGGGGTTGGGGACAGTGTTTTTTCTCCACACAATAAAGACGTGTAAATAAACATTTCCTTTGTAAAATTTAGAATCAAAAACTTGAATTTTAATTAATAAATAAATGGAGGCTATTCAAAATGAAGCAAAGTTATTTTCTTCTACGCATATGCGCACCTAGTTTGTGGCCTCTACATTAATTCTCACAATTTATTTAAAATGACTGGCGTTCTCATTTTATTTCCATAACCTGTGTTATGATGACGGGGTTGTTTGCTCCACGGTCATTTAAACTTGCTGCAATTGTTGCTCAACGTGACTCAAAATATTAGGCTATAATATTTTCCCCATTTTATCTGCTTTCTGCCCCTTGTTGTGATCGTGATTATTTTATTATGTGTGTTCTGGACATTTGAGCATGATTGAACATGCCTTAATGCTTTAATATGGCTATAAAAAAGCTTGTTGCATTTTTTTTCTTTTAATGTGTGGAGGTGCGTCAACCTGGTTGGGACATAGAAGGGGGTGCGCGGCTAAAAAAGTTTGGGAACCGCTGCTCTAGACCATAAACATAGATAGGAATACGTATTTATATTTATGGACCATAAAGAGCACCATTTTTAGCAGAGAGTGTCGAGCATGGTGTCGAGCAGTCAACAAGGGTAGATGCATGTGAGTACTCGCTGAACGAAACAAACAAACACATTAAAATGATGGCTAACTGTTGTTAGCTGTTTGTGCTACCCGCCTCACTTCCGGGCTTCACTGATTCGCTAGCCCTCCACAAATCAAATTGCTCCAACTGAAAGACTGCCCACCGCTCAAAAGAAGCCCGACGACATCTACGACGACCGATTTCACGGCACACACCAAACAGATTTGTGTCCCCGCCCCCTTCCGACTCTACGACGGCGATTATCGGGCCGGTGTGTCCTGGCCTTAAGACTTGAGCTGTTTTGTGTTCGCACAACCAGATGACAAAGCTTCTGAGGACATGAAATAAGCCGAGTTGGTTTAAAAACAAACAAACAGGGAAAATAACGATTGAATGAAGAAAGTGAGGACCACACTAACAGTGCGTTCCAAATCACATACTTTTTGTTTTTACTACACTACATACTAAAGTACAGAAAAGTTTTAGGGCCACAGGAGAAAAAAAATGTCAGATAAGGAAGATTTATTTTTTCATTATGTCAAGAAATGTCAAGAATAAAGACGAATACTCCAAAATGCTATTGTAGTTAGTGGGGCATTTATATATTTTCAGCATACTACAATTGACGTGCATGTATTGGGACATCCTAAATCTTTTTTCTGGCATACTAAATAGTAGGGAAGTATGGGGATTGGAACGCAGGGATAATGTGAAAGAACAGGTGTTAATTGTTAGAAATTGCAATGCTCCAGGGAACTGTATGTCTTGGTTCCAACTTGGCATTGACTCAGAGCTGGAGAACTTCCACAGAGCTATAGAAAGCCCAACATGATAAGAGGCTAGGATCACCCCTACAGAGGACACTGATACTGAACAGAAAGACTTTAGTTTCCGAATAGCAGACTCTTTATTTTTTCTATTCTACATCCGACGATAAAAAGCATCTAGTTAGGATGCAGTAGGCATACTATTGGGATATAACTTTACTTATTTATTTAATCATAACATTGCGCCTTGATCTTGCCTCTTGCTTTTATATCCGTCGCATCCCCGTTTGTTTTCATATGGAGGCTCCGTTGATGTGACGTCACTTCAGGTTCACACTGGATTATGGGTCAGACTCAGAATCGCCCAAATAGGATGCTGTTTTCAACACTAAAAATCTTGGCAGGATGTAGGAGACATCCGGGTCTTTCTAACCATCCTAAATCTGGCCACAAGAATCGGGACATCTTAAATCTTTTTTCTACCAGACTAAATAGTAGGAAGTATGCCATTCGGAACGCAGAGAAGGTGTTTGAAGGGACATAAAATAGAATGGCAAAACTTATTCTGTTCTTGAGTAAATGCAAACCATACAGTAGAGGCTGCACAGCACAATTTATCGAAATTTAATTTTCTTGATATGGTAATATTTTTCTATCGTGCGGGGGGGGGGGGGCACAATTTTCATCAAAGGAGACATGTGTGTCAATCATTTCTAATATGTTCTTTGATTAAAAAGGAGAATAATGATGTAAAAATGTTAATTCCTTCTCATACAGAAAAAATCTCGCAATTGCAATATCAGTCCAAATGAAATGAAGTGATAAGCCAGGCTGTGATAAGCATATGGATGGTGTCACCTGTGTGCATGCACTGTCAAAACAGCAGGAATTTGTATGTGTGTGTGAGTGAGTGAGTGAGTGAGTGAGTGAGTGAGTGAGTGAGTGAGTGAGTGAGTGAGTGAGTGAGTGAGTGAGTGAGTGAGTGAGTGAGTGAGTGAGTGAGTGAGTGAGTGAGTGAGTGAGTGAGTGAGTGAGTGAGTGAGTGAGTGAGTGAGTGAGTGAGTGAGTGAGTGAGTGAGTGAGTGAGTGAGTGAGTGAGTGAGTGAGTGAGTGAGTGTGTGCGTGCGTGCATGTTAAAACCCAGTGGATGTCCCGCGTGCGCACACACACCTGCCATACCTATGATGGGCTTCTGCAGGACCAGGCCGATGACCTGCAGACATATGCCCTCCAGCTGCTGGGTGATCTGACAGGGACAGAGGAAAGAGAAACAAGTGTCAAGTAAAAGTACTCTGACTGCATATTCAAGTATTATCCCACCCACACATATTTATCTGTGTGGGTGGGTGTGTGTCTGTGTGTGTGTGCGTGTGTGTGTGTCTTTGTGTGTCCATCTGTCTGTGTGTGTGTGTGTGTGTTTTTCTGTGTGTCCGTCTGTCTGTCTATCTGTGTGTGTGTGTGTATGTGTGTGTGTGTGTGTTTTAACCTCCTTGTGGTCCTCCATCACAGTGAGGATGGTGTCGATGGTGCTGAGGATGCCCAGAGCCATCACCGTCTTGTCCTCGTTCTCCTCGTACTCCTCACTCTGAAGCACCCGGGTGAAGATCTCCGCCTGACACACACACACACACAAACGCGCACACACACACACACACACACACACACACACACACACACACACACACACACACACACACACACACACACACACACACACACACACACACACACACACAAAAATTAGCAAAACAGAGCTGAAATACAAGTCGCTGTGTTCATTAAGCATAAACTTTATATCAAATTCAAAACCCGGCTATTCAAGGCTAGCCGTACTGCGTCACATTTACATCACTGGAGGTTTTCAGTTCACAACTAGTTCAAAACCTGAATTTTTGTCTCTCTAAAATATGGATACTGGAGCTAAAGACACGATACAGATATCACGATAAAACACATATCACGATATATTGCCGTGTGGATATTCTAGCAGAGCCCCAATGTAGACCATATGGTTAGCCTCATAGCATAATTGCCTAAATCATATTTACTCTACTCTTCTTTTACTCTACATCTACTCTATTCTACATCTACTTTTCGTTAGCCTAATAGCATAATTGCCTAAGTCATATTTTAAGGGTTATAGAGTAAGGTAAAGTAGATGTAGAGTAGAGTAGATGTAGAGTAGAGTAGATGTAGAATAGAGTAGATGTAGAGTAAAAGTAGAGTGGAGTAAATATGATTTAGGCAACTATGCTATGAGGCTAACGATATATAAAAGGCTTGGTGGTATGTGAGATGAGAAGGACTGTGGGTTCCTACCAGGTTCTGGGTCATGTCCACGGCGATGGCGGCCACCTCCTGGTTGTACTCACAGATCATCTTCTGGATGACGTTGGTCAAGTCGTCGTTCTCCGTCTCCTTCACCACGTGGAGCAGCTCCTGCATGACCGGACGGATGAACGGACGGATGTACAGCTTGGCTACACACACACACACACACACACACACACACACACACACACACACACACACACACACACACACACACACACACACACACACACACACACACACACACACACACACACACACACACACACACACGATTTTAAACAAATGTTCTATGAGTTCCTAATCATCTCCTATCAGAACACAATTGATAATGATAATCAGATTGTTTCTTGCTCTTTCAGACTTTGTTGTAGCCGTCATACTGCGCTTCGCTGTTCACCACTGTTTTAGGCTAAACTAGACTAAAACTGAAAAAGTAACCCACTGTACTGTACACTTGAAGCTATTAGCGTCAAATGTATAGTTATTAGCTTCAAGTGTGTGTGCTTTTCTTTCAAAGGTTTTTTTTATTAAATGTTAGTAACAACGGAATTGTAGCACAGCGAGTACAAATTTTTCCCCCTTTTTCTCCCGAACATACCCCACCCACATCCCACCCTCACACCCAACAACACGAAACACACACCACAAGAAACAAAAACAAACAATCAATATGAAAAAAAACACATAAAGAAATAAAATTAAATCAAATAAAAGAGGGGGGGGGAGGAGGTAGCTACTCTTCTATAATTATTGTTGGTTTTTTAAAATAATTTAGGAAGGGGCGCCAAATTCTGTCAAATTTGTTCTCGGATCCCTGGGTAGTGTAACGTATTTTCTCTAAATTCATGCATGACATAATGTCTCTAATCCAATGTGAGTGGGAAGGAGGAGCAGGATCTTTCCACTTGAGTAAGATAACCCTACGAGCAAGTAATGAGGTAAAGGCCAGTACCTTCAGCTTCACTTTAGGTAAGCCCGGATTTGGAGCAATGCCAAAGATTGCAGCGAAAGGGTTCGGCTCAATTTGATGCTGAATTACTTCAGAAATTGTTTGAAAAACATGTGTGTGCTTTTATGGACAGATTTGCACTATTCCCATTAGCATTACCTCTGAAACGTGCTCGCGTAATCTACTCAGAATTAGTGAATATTTGGGTTCATGAGTAGCTCTAAGTAGGATAAGCAGTGTTGTGTTGTGTGCCGGGCAGACCTTGCTCCTGGTTGCTGACCAGTGTCTGCAGAGCGATGGCTGCCTCCACCTTGACGGGCATCTCTTTGTCCTGGATCAGGTCCTGTTTGACCAGCTCCACCGCATTCCTCAGCACCAGCTCGTCATGGAAGCGCAGCGGGCTGAAGCAGTGCAGCACCCAGCACGACTGCAACCAATCACAGCCCAGAACAACAACATTAAAGGAATACTTCACCCATACGGAACCAGCGTTCTAGCATTATAAAATGGCTATTATAATATAATGAATGAGGTTTTACTTCACTCAGTCTTCTCTTGGCCCAGCTGTCCTGTTGATCCTAACCCTATATTTTTACTAGTGTGATGTCACACTAGTAAAATGCAGGGTTAGACAGTGAGACCATAAAACACTCTTTCTGCCTTTTCTCAGGCTAGGATGAACCCATTTCTAAAATGTTTGCACATTTATACTACATAGGACCTCAGAGTTCAATACACCTTCATATTCCCACCAGTGAAGTGTCTGGTCTCAAACCATTTACAGACAGTGTGCTTAACCACCACTAAACTAAGTGTCCACCTCTGCTAGTGTCAGCTGTGCCCGCCGCTGTGACAGTGTGTGGTAGGGCTGGGCCATTTGACCTCAAATCAATATCAACAGTAATAGTTAGTTTGTTTGTCCTCATAATTCACTGACAAGGTTTGTACTGTAAATATGCTCAACCATTAATAGGGATAATTTATCTGATGAAATAGAACATATCTTATCTCTGTGATTTAAAAAAAATAAAAAAAAATTAAAAATATATACTGTGCTGCTTGAAAGTATGTGAACCCTGTGAATTTTATTCAGTTTAACCATCATGAATTCATTTTTATCAATACCAGTATTTTTTATATGAAATAATAGATGTCTGTTTAACAATTCAACATTTTTCTTTTCCGGAAATCAATTGTTAAAACAGATTAAAAAAATTATTTGCCAACTTTTGTATGTGCAAAAGTTTGTGAACCCTGAGCTGCATTGGTTAAATTGAGCAGGTAAACACAATCCCTTTCTCTATGTTCACATACTTTCAAGCGGCACTGTATGTATCTATGTATTTATGTATATAGGGAAATACACAGATTAAATCTTTTTGGTTATTTACTGAATAATGAAATCACATGAAATTAAATTTCCGATTTGAGGTAAAAATCAAGTTCTCCAGGACACTAGAAAATAAATAACTTGTATTAATTGCAAATCAAATCCATTATTTGAAATATTGCCATTAAAAAGTAGAAAATAACTTGAATCTTTAGTCAACCAATATTTAAAATATAAATGTCATATTAAAAAGGTCCACTGTGGTGGAGACTAAAAGAGGAGGGGCTTGGCAACTCGATCACAGGGTCTGAATGTCGGTTTGGATTCATTTGGGATGAATTGCCCAGCCCTACAAGTGTGGATTACAACACTGCTGTAGTGCTGAAACACTGACTCACATTGACTGTATGGATCACCCAACATGACTGTAGGGAGGAGATAAAGCAACAAGAAACTCCTTTTATGAAAACTGATTTCAGACCAGTAGAGTATCATCATGGCCAGGGGGTGAGTAAATCATTGTTTTTCATTCATTATGTACTTCAACAACAAAAAAGTTGAAATGTCGAGCTCATGTGGAACACCCTCACTGGAACTCAACATCAGATATCATTAGACCATAGATAGTAAATAAATATGGATGTAGCATCCGGGCTGACCTCAGTTATTCACACGGCATCCAATAATCCTGGTTTGTGCGAGTCGCCATTTTGTGAGGGGGAGGGAGATAGCTGACATATACCTCCGAGGCAAAGTGAGGGACAACGGGCGGAGAGCTGTCACTCAAGAGATCGCGCCAATACATTTTAACCTCCAAAAGAAAAAAAAAACTAGCGTGGGCCAAAACAATTCACCCCCCTCAGTGTTGTCATGAAGATATGACCTAAACATACTGACTAAAATGGTTTCGTGGCCCAGGCTGTAAATAGGTTTTATAATGCTGTGAAAACGGCATGTTTAGCATTGGAGTCAATGAGAGATGGCTGTCTTCTGCTCCCAGCCCCCAGTGGCACTTCCTGGTTACTACAGTTGTGGTCACTTCCTTATTGGATGCTGGTAAAAATCGCTGAGGTTGGGGCTTGCATTAGACACATGGGGGGGGGGCGATTAGGATGATGGCTGTCTTCTGTTGAAGTTTAAAACTATTGGATAATCCCAGTGCCACTCTGGATCAGCCAACCAATCGCATAACGTTTGGTCGTGACGTATGTCATGAGACAGCATCTGACGGTGCGTTTCAGTTGTACTGGGAACTCGGAAATTTCCGACTTCACTACATATTGTAGTCTATGAATCTACCGGTACCTGGCAACGGTAACTTACTAGAGCCTAACGTTTAGTTATTTGGATGAGAAAGGTTTTAGGCGTCCATACTTTCGCGAGCAGATGCACTGGAACATTGACAGGTCGGAACTCAGAACTACCAAGTCGGAAGTCTCTGAGTTACGAGTATAAAGGAACGCAGCATTCAACTGAAACTGGAGCGCGACTTCAACGTCATCGTTCTCAGCCACTCGCTCTGTTCGCTGATGGGACGGCCGGAAATTTTCCTGAGCTCAAACACATGAATTCACCGCAGCCCCAGACTGTCTACTGAAGGGAAAATGAAAATTGAGCGGAAGTAGGTAGGCGGGCGGAGCCAGGCTATATGAGTAAAGGACGTTAGTAGGGCTTTTCCAAACCCAGCCGTTGTCTGCTGGGTTGTGACCATTACAATGTCATTTCATCAGCAGTGTGGCGCCCTCTGCTGAAAAGACTACAGAACTAGTGCATTCAACTACTGTCATTTACCTATATTCTCTCATATTCTGCTCCTATCTAAGACTCCATTGTTCATAGGTCTAACTTCATTATACTCGAATGTAAATACCTTCTTAGGACTCAATCTCCTACACATGTTGGAGCACTGTGAACCAGTGGGATTGCTAAGTGTCAGATAGTCTATTCTAAAAGGTGCTCCGAGGAACTTTCAGATTGTGGTCATAACCCATGACAAAGACATTAAGAAAAACTATATAAAAAAATAGCATTCTTTGCACTGATGGTCTGGTTTGCTGTTACATTTCATTTACGATCATAAGAGGAAAAATTAGACTGTTTCAAAAATATTACATCAGCTGACGTGTAAGAGATGAAGGCAGTAGTTTGAATGTCTGTTGTAGGTTAAAGCACTGTAGATAGTTGGTGGGGAATGAGTCTCATTTCATCATGGTCAAATTCTAACACGTTTCTATGGAGGACAAACCCCATATTATTCTAAAATAAATAACAAGTAAAGAAAACAAAACAACAACTTATACACACACATTACAGCACTTGGTAGTGCAGCTGGAATAAGGCTCTGTCAATGAGAGGCGCACTCACCCTGGCTCTCAGGTAACCCATAGGAGAGTTGAGCAGAGGGAAGACGTAGTTCTGGAGCATCATCTCCATCTGCTCCCTATACAGGCGCTTCTGTAGGACGACACATGCATAGCAAAGATTAGCTCAACTGAATGATTCAATTGCCTTTGTGTGTGTGTGTGTGTGTGTGTGTGTGTGTGTGTGTGTGTGTGTGTGTGTGTGTGTGTGTGTGTGTGTGTGTGTGTGTGTGTGTGTGTGTGTGTGTGCGTGTGTGTGTACCTTCAGTAAGAGCTCAGCCAATGCTCCGATGCAGTGCAGTGCCCCGTCTTTCCTGCGGGGGTCAGCAGAGGGGTCCATCAGTGTCTGGTGGCAGAACTCCATCATCTGAGGAAGAACCTGGCCAAACAGGAACACACAGCAGCAAGTTACAAGCAGTAAAACGCTGATGCACAAATTGAAGCTTATTGTAGAAGCATGCCCGTACTGTATATCTCCTATTTAGGACACCAAGGTCATGTTGGTATTGGTGGAAAACACACGTTAACTGTCTTAGTAACTTGATGGCCCACCATGGGACGCCAGTACAGCTTCAGTACTGCTTGGCATGGGTTTATTCTGGATGGATAAACAATATTCATCCAGAAGGCATTCCCTTATGTGGGTCCACCAAACACCGGTTGACTGTGAAGGCCACAATCATATGGTTCAACATAACCTCCATGTGGAAACATTTTGATGAGCCCGCTGTGCATTAAAGCAACTGCATTCTTTCCCCCCCTCCCACTCAATACTTCAGGCTTTAATTATATATCAGATAATACAAAATCAATCTGAGCTGTGACACTGTTTAAAGACCAGACTTGCCAGGCAGGAGCCAGTTAGATAAGTGGATAACACCACTGGCTTTGGTACACCAGGGTTCAAGTCATTTTGGTCAAGTCCAGTTTAAAGTCTGGTTGGACTCCATCTAATGTTGGTACACGCCACAGTGTTACTAACGCCTCCAGTTAACACAGAGCAACATTAGAATTCATATGAAGTTATATAACTGTCCAGCTGACGTCACTCAGCTGGATGAGAGCACAGTGTGTATGGGTGCTGTATTGAGTCTAAATGTGCTCACCTCTTTCCTCTTGCGGGCGGCCTTACACAGGAGGCTCTGTGCTGCAGTGGCTGGCAGGGCGTGGTCATCGTACAGGTCTGCGCGCACACACACACACACACACACACACACACACACACACACACACACGCACACACAGAAAGGGATCAAACATCATGTTCTACAACATGGCGGACATCCTTACTTCACTGCTTAAAGGTGGAGTCACTCAATGCGTTTCCATGGGACAACTAGATTGGATTAAGACATATACCGAATTTACCACTCCAACGGACCGCGTCACTTGCCTGAGTATACATGGCCTTTCAAATATTCGATAAATGGCCGGAGCATGGCTGACTCCGCTATGCTAGGTGGCGCTGTAGCCCTTTCAACAAGTGGTTATAGAGCAACGTCCGGTTCCCTACCGGCAACAACCCTAATATTTATTCCGTCTTCTCCTTCCACTTCCTTGTGAAATCCCCGACAGGGAACTCTTGAGCAAGCGCAGAACGCAAACTCCGATATTTGCGATCCTGTAAATGCAGGTAGAATGCCCACTATGAACAAGTTATCTAGGTGTTCTTATTCGACTTTGCTTGTCCGTTAATGTGCCGATTTGTGTGCGAAGTAGATCGGATAAAGGTGTTTACTTGCATTTTACAAACCCTGTTACAAGAATGTTTGTTGACAGTCCCTTTTTGTCAAAATGAATGAATATCTCCTCAAAGTCCTCCTCTTGTTCATACTGTGAGTGCTAGGCTCTGTAAACGGCAGGGCATGTTCACATACGACTGTACGTTGGACATGTTTACAGAGCCTAGGTAGGGCCAGCTTTTTGTACGGACAGCAGGCAGTTTTTGAGGAGATATTCACTGATTTTGACAACAAACATCCTCCAGAATCGCTTACCCCACCTTTAATACATTGTGGGGTGGTGCAAAGTCAAAGTCAAATTCTTTTATTGTCATTTCTGATATATGTAAGACATACATCAGAATCAAAATGGTGTTTATCTCTGGCCCACAGTGAATTTGGAACGATAAAATTGAAAAAATATAGAGTTAGATAAGACAAACAAGATAAACATAAACAATATGTACATAAAATAAATTCTAAATACTAAGTAGTGCAAAGGTATTTCCTGTGCAATATAAAACATATATATAAAACAGTATATATAAAACAGAATAGAAAGTAAAAAGTAGATAAGTTAAATTGAAATGTGCAATGTGTAAATCAACTTGATGCATATTGTAAGGCATTGACTTTCTATGGTCTTCTGTCTGTACTGCGTTACTTACTGAACTTCATGTGGATGTACTCATAGGGGTCTTCCTGCCACAGCTTCTCATCCTCGTCTTTGTAACACATGAGCGGGAAGACCACGTCCTGGCATATGGCCTAGTGGTGGATAGGGAACAAGTATTCACTCATTCATATCATCATGGAACTTCAAAAAAAAATTGTATCACAATTTATGTCGGAAATGTTTTAATAAATATGCAGAGTTGCCCATATCTTAACTAATGATGTATATATTCGCCTCTCTTTAAAAACCCAAAAAGGCTAAATGTTGGATAAAGCCAGAGTTAAAATCACAAAAAAATAAAATAAATAAATAATGTCAGCTAATGGTCAAAGGCATGTCGTAGGAACTTTAAAGTAAATGCAGATCTTTTCAATCTAATGATCATGCGAAGCTGCCAGCGTCACAGCCGTCCACAGAGGCTGACCCTTGCCTGTCTCACCTGCATGTGCGGCTTCATCTGTTTCCACGTGAGAGAGTGAGACAGGCCCTGGTTGAGGTAGTTGAGACACTGCTGCAGGACGCGAGGGGTGACGTACTGCTTCTGTCTGTGCTGGTCCACCACCTTCAACAAGACCTGGAACACACAACACACAGTCAGACCCAAGGACCCCCACAGCCTCAGCAACTAATACACTACAAAACCATAGTCAGTGGTAAAACATATACTAAGGGCGCAGTCACACTAGACCATCTGTACCGTGTCCAACTACCTTTGCCCACCTAAAGTCTAGTTGGTTTGACCAGTTTGAGTGCGCACATTTAGACGTGTTGACATATTGGCAAGAAGCAATGGTTCCTAGGCGTGGATATTTAGGAGCAGTGTGAGTACAGGCCAGAGTGGGGAGTGGGGTGGGGGACAATCGTGCTTAGGGCAGCTGTGGCTACTACCGTAGTTTACCACCACCAGTATGACTGTGTGTGAATGAATAGAACCTGGATCCCTGTAAAGTTGAACAGTTTAATACGTTGCTGAAGACTCACTTTTGTTGCATTGGCCTTTAACAAAAGTTGAGACTTTGACACTCCTAACTTTTCTTTTCATGTATCTCTTATATGTTATTTTGTATTGTATCTTGTATAGCACTTTGGTCAACTGATGTTGTTTTTAAATGTGCTGTAGAAATAATTTGCATGCATGGTACAGGGCAACTGGGCCTAGTGTGAGTGAGCCCTAACATTGGGGTGTAACTAGTCACATGTAAGCTTGCAAACAAGAGAACGCATCTATAGTCACACACACATGCTCACCTGCTGTAAACCCACCGCGTACGTCTTGAGGAAGAAGTCTGCAAACTCACAGTACTCCTTGGTCACATTGCCAGGGCTTCCATAGCTGTAACAGTGGGGAGAGAGGAATGGGTGTGAATGCTTTGGTAACGAACCTCTGTTAACCAATAACTCTGTATGCTCTGTACTGATGTGAGATCAGCTGTGTGTACGCACCGCTCAAACAGTCTGGTGATAATGCGCAGCGCCCACTTCTTACACTTCCACCACGCCAGCTCAGGACGGTCGTCCTCGTCCACCTCCAGCGTCTCCTAACACACACACACGCGCACACACACACACACACACACACACACACACACACACACGTATATTTAATTCAAACTGATTGAACATTTCCACATTTCACAGAACTCTTCTAAAATACCTGTGTACTTGTGAACATGGCCTAAGTCTGATATGTGATAAGTAAAGTTAACCTGTACTTACTACTAATCCAATACTAATATTGGATGTGATCGGTCCCGTCTCCAGCCACATGTACTCACTCTGTTGACCTTAAAGACAATCTACTTCGTTTCCCATAAGCCCCGTTTTTTAGTCCATACAGAAACTAGATTGTTCACTTCCTTCAGTGCCCTGATAGACAGTCCACTGGAGTGTGAATGTGTGTATGTGTTTGTAGGGTGTGTGTGTGTGTGTGTGTGTGTGTGTGTGTGTGTGTGTGTGTGTGTGTGTGTGTGTGTGTGTTTTTTTTACCACTGGGACGTCCCTGTCCATTATGATGCGTAGGATTTCCATCCACTGAGTCATGACTGTGTTGTTGATGAGCTGGAGAGGCAGTGAGTACTGCAGGACAACACTCACGTTAATGCTGATGTCATAATATGGTATCATATCATCATAACAGTGGCATAGGCACACTCTAAACAGCCCTTCACAGACATGCAATACAGTTAACTTTGGTGGGCCTTAACTGACCAGGTTTTATCTCTGTTTTATCTAGTGCCGCCCAATTTCTTCCCTAAAGATCTCTCATTACATTGTTCCATTGACTCAATCAGTGTCAGCATTCACTCAATTTGGCCCACTTGATTTAAGCAGTGCAGCTCAGGGTTCACAAACTTTTGCACATACAAAAGTTGGTAAATAATTTGTGTTATGTGTATTAACAATTGATTTCCAGAATAGAAAAATGTTGAATTGATAAACAAACATCTGTTATTTCATATAAAAACTACTGGTATTGATAAAAATTAATGATTAATGGTTAAACTGAATAAAATTCCAAAATGCTCAAGGGGTTCACAAACTTTCGAGCAGCACTGTATGTAACCCTGTTGACTTGGCCTGCTGTTTCTGCTGAGGTGATGGCTTTTCATGTATTCCCTGTTTCCTCACAGACAGGGTTGATACAGCTTTAAAAAAAAAATCAAATTCAAGCACTTTTCCACCACTTTAAAAATAAAAGAAAACTTTTTCCAAGGACCCTTAAGCCACATACATATGGAAAAGAAAAAAACATCCTTACGATAGCATACATTGAACTGTCAAATGAAAGGGTGTTCATACAGTATAATGTATATTAGAAATCGCACATATTTAAATAAAATAGAAGTATAAAAATCCAATACTGACTGAAACGTTTTCACTGATCCATACAACTCACTCAGCCTTTTGCCTCCTGTGCTGCGTCAACATTTCTGAATCCTGCTACGTTTACAACACACACACACTCACTCACTCACTCACTCACTCACTCACTCACTCACTGCGAGACAGCTAGGTAGGATTAATACTGATTTTGCCACTCGAACGGACTTGGGCTTTCAGAGAATCGGATAGATGGCCCGGAGCATGGCTGACTCTGCTACGCTAGGTGGCGCTGTGGCCCTTTCAACAAGTGGTTATAGAGCCACGTCCGGTTCCTTTCCGGCAACAACCCTGCTATCTATTATACACACACACACCTGTACTAGAGCGTGGAAGATCTTGAGGATCTGTTTCTGGATGAGGACAGAGAAGATGGTGGAGTCCACCAACAGCTGGCTAATGAGCTGCTGAACCCTGGGCAGGAAGATCACCATGGCAGCCAGCAAGGGCTCCCTCTCATCTGCCTTCCTGTACCTGAGAGACACACACACACACACACGAACAAACACACATACACACACACACACGAACAAACACAAAATAACTAAGAAGAATCCTAAAACTGAAACACTGCAGGCCAAAACTATTTTGAGATATTTTTGTATTTATCTTCCATAACATGTCTTCTTTCATACTACTATAAATCAAAATTCCAAAATGCACATTTAGATGTTTTATTTTGGGTAAACCTTGTCTGTTTGTGTCTGTCTATTTCTCATATACAACCATCCTTTAACGGCCATTATCTCAACATTAGTTTTTTTCTCAATACTCCAGAAATCTCAACCTCTAAAGCACACACACATCGACTAAACTTTCCATAATCATTCTTAGCACTATTCTGAAGGTTACAACAGAAGGACTTGTTCATATGTTGTTAATTGCCTTCTTTACGATTACGATACGTTACATTTCGTCCTAAATTTTTTTTGGAATTATGCATTTTTAAGATCTGTACTGTACATAGTATTTTTTTATATATATAAAATGAAATCAGGCTGTATCCGAAATCTGCTCTGTAAAATAAACTTTGGATAATAATATTTTGATGAAATTAAGATTTTTACTCTGGCTTTATCCAACAAATAGCTATTTTTTTTAAAGGGGCACTATGTAACGTTTTAAGTGATGTATTAGCTAAAATCAATATCCTCATTCATAAATATGTCCTCATTTGTGTAAAATCACCCCTGCCATTAATCTGAATGATCCTCCTGAGCGGAGAATTTCAAATTTTAATATTACATTTTGTACATTGAGCGTGTAAGTCTTATGGAGGAATCCATATTCTTGCGCTCTATGAACGGCCGAGAGGGACATAAAGCACTGGGCGTGGTTCTAGCGATGAATTTACGCATTGTTAGTTAGGTATCGCCATCTTTCCATCATTCTACACCTGTTTCCCTGACAGCATCTTGAGGCTAAGGGGTGACCTTAGCGCTCAGGCTAATAGCACCCAGTCAGAGTGATGTAGAGAGCAGTGATGTGGAACAGGTATACAGGGTTTAACACTCACTCGTATGTTTTGACCAGCTGGTAAAGAGCCAGCAGGCTGCCGTACCAGCTGCCACTGCTGGCAGACTGCAGGTACAGGCCCAGCTTATCCACGATGGCTGTCCAGCGGCCGGGGAAGTCGTGCTTGATGATGGCTCTCAGACACATGGTCAGCTGGGCACTAGACACAGCAGAGACACAGTCCTTTCATTTCATTCATTCATTTCATTTTGTCTTTATTTAAAAGAAAAAAAAAAGTACAAATACAAATAACAATAATTCTAAAGTGTCATAAACAATATTTATAAAATAAATGCAGTGTCTATGTTGGAAAAGGAGTGAGGGGAAGCCGAAGCCTATGTATTCCCCTACACCCCTTATTCAACTGCTCTTAATTATCATAATGCACATTGAAATGATTTATATTTATATAATACTCTGATATTTACAAAATGTACAAAGCCTTATAAAAAACTAAAAATTTACAAAAATATTCTCAAAATAAACCAACAAACGAAAACAAAGAACACACACACACCTTTAGTGTACTGCTCATTAAGAATTATTATTTAGAGTCTGACTAGCATTGAGGCAACCCACTGTGGCCTACTGTACGTTAAATATAGGAATGTTGAAAGAGTTTGCATCCAAGTTGAAAAGTCTTTCATTCTCTCCGCTTATGATGTCATAATGGTAGGCGAAATCTGGCCGGGGTTTTTGAACAAAGGTTTTTTAGAAAGGTGGACGTGGAGGTGGAGAAAAAGAAAGAGAGAGGGTTGTTTTTTCGAATACTCATTCACAATGCACAATAGGTGACCTTTGAAAATATGGAGGCACTCCACAGGAAGATTTAGTAGGAATAAGCAAATACTTAAACACTGTACAGAAATATGTGTTCGAATGACAGGGTGTGTGTGTGCGTGTGCGTGTGAGTGTGTACGCGTGCGTGTGTGTGTGTGTGCACGTGTGTGCATGTGCATGTGTAGGTCTGTGAGTGAGTGAATTAGTGAGTGAGTGAATTAGTGAGTGAGTGCGTGAGTGACTGTGTGTGCGAGCGTGCGTACGTTCGTATGTGTGTGTGTGTGTGTGTGTGTGTGTTTGTGAGTGAGTGAGTGAGCTTGCATGAGTGAGTCAGTGCGTTTACATGGAGACTCATAATCAGGCAAATGTTGAAAGGGCTACAGCGCCACCTAGTGTAGCTGAGTCAGTCATGCTCCGGCCATTTATCCGATTCTCTGAAAGACCATGTATACTCAGACAAGTGACGCGGTCCATTCGAGTGGCAGAATCTGTATATGGCTTAATCCTATCTAGCTGTCCCATGGAAACGCACTAAGTGAGTGAGTGAGTGAGTGAGTGAGTGAGTGAGTGAGTGAGTGAGTGAGTGAGTGAGTGAGTGAGTGAGTGAGTGAATGAGTGAGCGTGTGTGTGTGTGTGTGTGTGTGTGTGTGTGTGTGTGTGTGTGTGTGTGTGTGCGTGTGTAGCCTATTTACCGTATGGACTCTGGACAGCGGATGATGCCCTCCACGATGTGCTCTCTGATCTGCTGCCGGTCGTTCTCGTGGATGTTGAAGGGGAACATCACCTGACCCACTGACGGCTCCCTGTCCTGCCAGTACTGGGACACCATGTTCTTCAGGTAGATGGCCGCTACACAGACAGACAGACAGACAAACAAACAGACAGACAGACAGACAGACCGACAGACAGACACACATCATGAAAAGACCAAAAACCACACTAAATATATCCTATTAACAAGTAATGTGTGTGTGTCTAAAGCCTGACAATACGTCTTACTCTGTGCCATAGAGCTCCATTGTTGAAATTTAAAACTATTATAAAACCACATCAGTGAGCCACACTGTTGCACTAAGTGACATGTTGCTTCATCAACCATGAACACACACACTGTAGTGTATTTAGCCTCAGTCTCAGCCTGGTCCAACCAGACCATCGTACTTCATTTCATTTGAACAGAAGGTCTGGAATCGCTCAATTGACAAATGTAAACTCACTTGTTTCCTATGGAACCAGACTAGGTATAGATTTCTTTGCAAACACTTCTCAATATGAAAACATTCCATATTACAGTTAACCTGCCGTGAGATGGTAAACACAGCAGTGCAGGGCAGCTGTAGTGAAGTAGGGTAGGGCGGTCGACCCTCAACTACAGGGTCGGTGGTTCGATCCCCCGTCCCCCCTTCAAACGTCGAAGTGTCAGCGAGACGGACACTGAACCCTACATTTCTCCCGATAATCAGGCCTGCTATCGGTGTATGAGTGTGTGTGCGAATGGAAACGTGGGAATGTGAACAGGTCTCCATTGAAAAAGAGCCTCCAGTCTCAATGGGATTTACCTGTATAAATAAAGGTTTAAAAAAAAATCATCAGTCCTTACCTGCCTGGCGAACAGGAAAGTCCACCTGCTCTGACACTATAATCTGCAGCAGCGTCGGAGCAAAGTTGATGATCTTGTAAGACTAAAAGACACAGAGAGACAGTGAGACAAGAGCTAGGAGGACAGACACAGAGAGACAGTGAGACAAGAGCTAGGGGGACAGACACCAAGGCTTTGGTTATATACAGAGAAGACTGAAGTCCAACAGAGCAGTTAAGTTATTAAGTTATTCATTTAGCTGGAAGGTCTGTCTGGCCGGGTTTCCATTCAGAAAAAAGAACACTTTCAATTCAAACGTGAGTTCCTCCTATTTCATATTTTCTTTCAAGTGTACCCTGTGTTCCAATTCACATACTTCCCAACTATTTAGTGTGCCAGAAAATACATAAATGCCCCTCTTACTCCGTTAGCATTTTGGAGTATTCGTCTTTATTCTTGACATTTCTCGACATAGTAAAAAAAAATCCTTATCTGATTTTTTATCTCTCCTGTGGCTTTAACACTCTTCTGTACTTTAGTATGTAGTGTAGTAAAAAGAAACAGTATGTGATTTGGAAAGCAGGGATTGTTTCCAAGCGTTGAAAATGCAATGCAGTCAATTTTGAGATGTGTTGTCTATTTTACTTCCATAACATGTCTCTTTTCATACTTACTATAAATCAAAAAGGTCCTAAATGTACATTTAGGTCTTTATCTGACTTTACCTTGTCTGTTTACGTCTGTACATTTCTCCTCTACCATCTTTAACGGAGATTGTTTGTTTACTTCAATACTCTGGATCAAAAATCTACAACTTCTAAAGCACTTTTTTCCTCTAAACTTAGTCATTCTTAGCACTATTCTGACTGTTATTACAGAAGGATTTGTTCATATAGTGTTAATTGTCTGGTTTATGATAGGCCTACATTTTCTTTTTTAAGAACATGCCAAAATGCATTTTTTCAGGCCTGTATCCAAAATCTGTTCAGTAAACACTTTGGACATTAATATATTGAAACTGAAATTAAGATTTGAAATCTGACTTTATCCAACATTGAGATGTTTTAAAGAGATGCAAATGTACTAATGAGTTGAGACAGATTATTGCTACATTTCCACAGGCCTATTTATTCAAAGATTTTGAATGCAAGTGATTGCAATACAAAAAAAATAATGATTTCAGCAATCAACGGGCAAAGTTTTATGACGACAGGCCTATAAGGGAAACATTTTACCATATTCACCTGCAGTGTCGTTATGAATTATATTAGCCTAAATGAAATGAATATGGAAACATCATAGATAGTAAATAATAGGGAAACATACATTCATGAGGATAGGATAAAGAATCCACATAATGCTCCCCGAGACTTATATAACCTAAATTTGTGTTTCTGACGATCATTTTACATATATTCCGGTGTCTCCTAAACCAATGGTGATGGTGCAGCAAACCATAGCCTATACTGACGTAAATCAGTTGTGATCCTTAACATTGAGCCTACACGGATCATTTGTTACATTGACTGGTTACATAATATCACTGCAGCGCCAGCCAGCAGCACTGGCGTTGACGCGTCAAAGTTTGGGTACCACCGTCCACCACCAACCATGATGGCTGTCAGATCGCTCTCCCATTGTTCTTCGACGCAGCTGCCTGGGTCCGTGTGTGGCGAACAGTTCTAGTCAAACTGCTGATCCAAGGCCTGATATTAAAACTCCCTAAACCAGTGCCGAGGATTCCCCCCAAGCCGAAACCGAGCGAGATCACAACAAACGCAGCCTGCTCTCCTCCGCCAACACAGGCATCATAGCTGGACCAAGAAGACGGTCCATGATGCCTTCACTTCCCCCTATGAAAAAAAAACAACAACAACAAACCACAAACTTCTTTAGCTCACCCCACCTGATTGAGCTCATTCTCGGCCGCTATCCTCAGATTAGGGTCGATAGTCCCTTTGAGAGCCTGGATAATCCGGTTCGGGTCCATTTTTGTGCTCAATTCCACGGTTCCTTCTGGTGTTATTTTAGTGTCACATACATGTAGCGTTAGCTTGTGCTCTATTCGATTCAGCCAAGCGTTCCGGATTCTGCATTCACTGTGGCCCCGAACTCTGTCAATCCTACGAGGCTTTACAAACACGATTTCCGGTCATACGTTTCAAAACAAAAGGCTCACTGGCGGAAGGCTCGTTGCTACTTTGTTGTGGGCAGCGGCCGAACGTTCATTCTGAAGGAGGCATTGCTTTTTTTCCATGTGGAACTCTGGTTAGCTTGACTGAGGACGGTGTGGCCCTTCCCCGTTATACCGGTAGCCAGTCAGTGGGCGTAACGCAAAGTAAACAGACAATTTACGGTTGTTCTCCTCTCCTCCTTGGTCGACACAGTGACACTGTGAACTTTGCTGCCACCCGGAGTGCTGGCGCTGCTACTGCTGCTGCTAAATCCCTGGGTTACCCTGCGTTCCAAATCACATACTTTTTTTTTTTACTACACTACATACTAAAGTACAGAAGAGTTTAAGAGAGAAAAAAAATCAGATAAGGAAGATTATTTTTTTCATTAGGCCTATGTCAATTAATGTCAAGAATAATGATAATTCTCGAAAATGCTATTAGAGTCATTGGGACATGTATTTATTTTCAGCATACTACAATTGACTTGCATGTATTGGGTCATCCTAAATCTTTTTCTGCCATTCTAAATAGTAGGGAAGTATGGGTATTACAGGGTGTGTCTTTTTTATAAGTCCATGGTGTTAGCCTACTTTTACTTTTTACTATAACCTACAACCTGCTTTGCATAGCCTCCTGCAGAATGCAATTGGATGGGTAGGTTTGCCATAGACTAAGCCTACTGCATTTTACATGCATGCATTGGGACATCCTACATCTTTTTTCTGGCATACTAAATAGCATAGGAGTATGGGGATTGGAACGCAGGCACACGCTGACTCAGCTGCACTGCGGTAGTGGAGGAAGTCAGGCTACTATTCACACCTTACACTTACTCAAGCTGCTACCTACAAAAGTAAAAAATAAACTGACTAAAATGTAGGCCTGGTTGAAGTAAAAAAATAGGGGATTTGTATAAAAATAAGAATAATAGCAAGACAGTAGCGTACATTCTTTAAAAGTAAAGTTTGGCTTACTTGCCAAATATAGCCTATTCTCTTTTGCAACACTATACAGTATCATTAATTGCATGTAGTATGTATATAGGGATATTGTTATTTGAAAACGAGAGAAACAGCCATCTGATGCAAGTAAGCTCTGTTGACTGCAGGCAAACACACAAGTCAAAGTATTCTGCATTGGGGGCATTAAACTCACCACCTTCAAACACACGACTGAAGTAGAACGTTTAGATATTTGCCCTGCGTTCCAAATCACATACTCTTTCTTTTTACTACTACATACAAAAGTACAGAAGAGTTTAAGGACCACAGGAGAGATAAAAAATCAGACAAGGAAGATTTATTTTTCATTATGTTGAGAAATGTCAAGAATAAAGACGAATACTCCAAAATGCTATTGGAGTTAGTGGGGCAATATGTATTTTCAGCATACTACAATTGACATGCATGTATTGAGACATCCTAAATCTGTTTCTGGCATACTAAATAGCAGGGAAGTATGGGGATTGGACCGCAGGGTTGCTGTATGTAGTGGAGTAACAGTGAAAAGTACCCACTACCCGGAACTAAATCTACTGAAGTACAGACAGACCTATATGAAAAAATAATGAATAAAATGCAAACAGCAAAAATGGGATTGTAAAAGAAATCCAACACGTTTTCCCAAAAATCACAAGTTCTTAAATCCTAACATTTTCCTAATAAATTAGCCTAGTGGGGGTATTTATTTAAATTAGTGGCGTTGTTATTTTGAATGTTAGAATTAAATGAACACTGACGGTGTCAAAAAGCTGTCTTTGTTTCTCTGGTGCCATCACATTGAATTGTGGTACAGACATTCTGGTTCCCCTTTGAATGAATTGTAAAAACTTCAGTGACCTTAAAATCACCTTTGACCTTGATCAATCAGGACGAAATTCCAATACTTCCAATGTTTCACTGCCTTCATGTTTTGTTAATTGGTCTGACTCTGCTACAACAGTAGGCTAGCCTGCCCTGCTTCTAAAAAGGCGAATTTGCAGAGACTCCTGGATGCCACAATGCAAGTTAGTGTAATGAAAATCCTTAAATATATGTTTTTATGACAAGATGTATGTTCACCTGGCTGGCCATAACAATATCGGTATCGGTATTGACATCGGTAGGTCTTTATTATGTCTAAACTATAACCTTATATTGAACCATCCAATGCCTTAATATTATATGAATATTAGCCCAAAATATTTTGGCCTTTAATAAGTTTAATCAGGTAATAGTTTGCTGTAAGAAAACACTTTTCATTTACACAGTGTTTCTGTCTTACTATTTCTTTTTCCCACAGCACTTAGCCACATGATATCAACTCATTTTTGGAATACGAAAGTGATAGAGATTTCTCCTTTTTTCGAGCCCGCGTGTGTGCGACTGTGCATGTGCGTGCGTGTGCGCGCCTATTTAAAGGTAGGGGCGGACGGCGGCGCGGCCTCTGCGAGCTAAACATTCCGGGTGAAGGAGAGAACAAGGGCTCGCTGAGTGTCGGGGCTGTGGCTGGACGCAGTCGGATCTCCTCACAGGATTCACCGCGCTAGAGTCAAAACACACGAGGTGGGTCGGATATAGGTTTATTAATTTTAATTTTAATTTTAATTTCTCGGCGTGGCGTTTGTTTGACATGAAAATGTTGACGTCACACGTGTGTGGCCATTTAAAAGTTACATTGATCTCAATATGACGCGAAGCCAAAAAGTTTCCATTTCTGCTGAGAAGAAAGGAGGTTTGCTGCAAAGTTTGGGTGGATTTTTTAATTAGGCTGACATGACATCGGGCTGCAGCGTGATTGGATTTGACCACGTGACTTGGCTTAAAACACTGATTTATTTATTTCCTAATTGACCTGCTTGCTGATATTAATTCGCTACCAACCCTCAAGGCAGCCGCAGACTTATTTAATTCAGGGGGGATATTTGTCCACGAAGCGACTCTGTTCTGCTCTCGCGTGGTGTTTTTTTTGCAGTGCTTGCTTGCTTTCCTGATTCATCCAGAGAGGGCACCGCACGCTGCTCACTGGCCGCTTGAAATGCTCTGTCACTGGGCTGGCAGCTGCCCAGACTGCATTGGCTGCTGAGTCCCCCTCCATCACAGTTCATACACACACACACACACACACACACACACACACACACACACACACACACACACACACACACACACACACTCAGCCTGGTACCAGCAGCATCTCCTCTCTCCTACCCAGGAGCGGATAGTCATTTTGGGGTCTTTAAGACAAAACACAGGCATGGGGCCCTCCACATCCATTGTTTTCCCCCTTCCCCCTTGTTATTTATCTAACAAAAACCTATGTTTATAACTTGTTTTTTTTTAATGAAATGTATTGGGATGAAGATATGTTCCATAAACAATGTTGCCAACGCATCACCATACATTAAGCTACACATTATTAATGTATCTTAGTGAAACATTAGACACACTAGGATTTCATTGAAATGAATAGTCACCTTCAACAATTGTGTATTTGTACATCCATAATGTATTATCTTTTCCCTTTAGGAACACAATGTATAGGGATTTTCTATCTAGCTATAAACAACTTGAGCATGCAAAGCAGATAGATAGATAGATAGATAGATAGATAGATAAAGAAAGATATACACTCACTGGCCACTTTTAGGTACACCTGTTCAATGGCTTATAAAAACAAAAAGCTAATCAGCCAATCACATGGCAGCAATTTAATGCATTTAGGCATTTAGACGTGGTCAAGACAATGTACTGAAGTCAAACCGAGCATCAGAATGAGGAAGAAAGGGGGTTAAAGTAACTTTGAACGTAGCGTGGTTTATGGTGCACGGCAGGATGTATCCATACTTTCATGTTGTTTATGCCAAATTCTGAACCTGCCTGAAATCAAGACTCATCAGACCAAAGATGATTTTTCAATCTGCTATTGTCCAATATTGGTGATCCTGTGAGAATTGTAGCCTCATTTTCCTGTTTTAGCTGACAGGAGTGGCACCCGGTGGGGTCGTCTGCTGCTGTAGCCCATCTGCTTCAAGGTTGGTCGTGTTTTGCATTCAGAGATGGTATTCTGCATACCCTGGTTGTAACGAGTGGTTATTTGAGTTACTATTGCCTTTCTATCAACTCGAACCAGTATGCTCATCCTCCACTGACTTCAACAAGGCATTTTACGTCCACACAAATGCCGCTCACTGGATATTTTTTCTTTTTCGGACCATTCTCTGTAAACCCTAGAGATGGTTGTGCGTGAGAATCCCAGTAGATTGTAGATCAGCAGTTTCTGAAATACTCAGACCAGCCCTTCTGGCACCCTCAACATTCCCATTTTTTAAGTCACTTAAAACCCCTTTCTTCCTCATTCTGTTGCTCAGTTTTAACCTCAATAAGTTGTCCCTTCCAGCCCTGCATTCCACATGCCCTCGTTCACTTGCCCTAGGCACTTGCCCTCCGAGGGTCTATCTCACCAAGTTCACTTCAGTTTCCAGACAATTGGAATGACACTTATGATGGCGGCGGGGATTCCCCCGAGGGAATATACATATATAATGTAAATATATATGTACATTTTGTTGCCAGCAGTTTAGACATTAATGGCTGTCGAATTATTTTGAGGGGACAGTACATTTACACTGTTATACGAGCTGTACACTGACTACTTTACATTGTATCAAAGTGTCATTTCTTCAGTGTTGTCCCATGAAAAGATATAATGAAATGTGAGGGGTACTCACTTTTGTGAGCTACTGTAAGTCCTACCTCTGGTCTCACTGTCTGCATGTTTGAGCAACATGTGTCCCTCTTCTTCAACCGATGAAGCTCATCATGGTGCAGCTGTCTCCTTCCCCTACCCTGGATGTCAGCCCTCCACCTGAGCTCTCTATGGAGGAGGACCAGGGGGACGCGCTGGAGCCTGCTAGCCCCACGCAGGGCTCCCCTGGCGGGCTGAACACCCTCCAGCTCAGCCTGGAGACCTCCACCACCTATTACGGCTATGAGACCTACGTAGAAGACGGACTCATCTGCCTCAAGCACAAGGTCCGCAACCTGGAGAAAAAGAAGGTAGGCTGGGTGGTGACGGGGCAGAGTGGCTAGCCGGTTATAAAATCTGCATTTTGTGACCTGTCTGTCTGTCTGTGTCTGTCTGTCTGTCTCTGCACCCACAGCTGAAACTGGAGGAATACCAGAAGAGACTGAACCGGGGCAAGGCACTGAACAAGGATCAGATGGTGAGACCTGGTTTAAGAGGGATGTTCTGGTGCAAGGACGTAGATTTATAAGCCGTGTGGTGGTCTGAACACAGGGTATGTCCTGGTTGGGTTAGTGTGCTTTTTAGACTTTTTTTGCTCATTTCTTTGTTTTGCAGGCGGCTGTGGAAAAGTACGATGTGGTGACGCACAACCTGGAATTTGCACGGGAGCTGCACCAAACCCTGGACAGCTTGACTCTGAGTGTAAGCATAGGGCAATCTAACTGGGATTCACTTAGCTGTCTTTTAGGCTGTGTTTGGAAAGCCATACTGACATCCTGCCCCCTACATACTCAACATCTATATACTACATACTGTCTTAAAGATCGATTGTGTGTGCGAGGTGCATCGAAACATTCACACTGAAGTATACTCAAGCAATAAAGAATTTGTTCTTATGAGATTCCGGCTGTTTAGAAGCTGTTTAGCGTATTACCGCCCTCGACAGGTAAGATATATAGAACTAGATTTTTACATACAGTCCTTTGTTGTGCAGGAAATGCAGAATTGTAAATAATGTAAAAAAAACTTGTTGTTTGAAAAGACGCAATGCATTGTGGGGCGGTTGAGTAGGAAAAGTATCCAATCGATCCATATCCCAAATCTTCCCTGAAGTTAGTACTCATCCGGGCATTTCTCGCCTACCCAAACTCGCATACACAACAGTCACATACTCAAAATTAGTATGAGTAGGACATTACTATGGCTTTCAGAACACAGACTTAGTGTGAGAGCTCGGTTTTAAGTAATTTTACATCCCACTGGAGGCTAAACCGGATTTACCCTGCTGCCTCTTCTCTCAGTGCATGCCTTGCTTCGAGGCACGAGAGGCCAAGTCACTACTTTGGTTCACAAAGAGTGTCCAGATACACTTCTGAAGCTTAAGATTCCAATAAACAAAATAAGAGAACAAAATTCATTTCATTTCATCATTTTCTTTTGAAACATTGTTTTAAGTTGGCAAAACGAGGATGAAAAAAAATCAGTGTTGATACACACCCTCGACTCTGTAAACGGCTATGTTAACAAAAGGGTGGCCAGTTTTTTTTTACAGAGCCTAGGCTGTGTATTAACACTAGATTTTCTTTTCAACACAGACAGACAGACAGACAGACAGACGATCGTGAGGAGTGTCGCTGATTTTGTCAACATAGCTTTTCTCCAGAATCGCTTACTCCACTTTTTTTAAAGACAATAAACTATTTTGTGAACTTAACAGGTGTTGTTTTTTCTTTCTTTGACCCTGCAGTTGCTGCGAGCCCAGAGGAAGGCTGTGAAGAAGGAGCAGGTGTGTGTGGCGGAGGCTGAGCGGAGGCGCCTGGGCACGGTGCTCCAGGTCCAGCATGTGCTCCACAGTGTGGGGCTGGAGCACGTCCACAGAGACCTGCTGCATGGCCACAACCAGGCTCCACACCTCCCCGCCACACTGCTGCACAGCCTGGGTCAGCTCGCCGCAATGCTGGGGCTCAAGAGGGACCACGCACTGAGGTGAGTGACGGGGTCGTCGTAAGAACCCCTCTTATCTGTCTGTTGGTAGAAGAAAGACTCTTGGGCTGGGTAACGTTGTATAGTTTCAATATCTATGCAGATGCCGAACTCTTTTTTTTCTATAGCAATTTTATGAAATCCATTTTGACAAGATGACATTATATAGTTTTTTAAATAAAAACTTTTATTTTTCAATTTTTTTTGTTGCTGCTCCTAATAAATCACATTTTAAATAAGGTGAAATAGAACTCACTGCATTCAGATTGGCACAAATGGCCGATCTCTTGAGCCACTGCAGCTCCAACTAAATATAAGAGCAAGAAGGAACTAAATGGAAACGATACAGAGTGAATCAGTGAAACAATAAAAAAATGACATTCGGTATGCAACAGCCAATCACCAGTCCTTTTACATCTTCATGATGAGATTAACCCCTTAGGGATTGAAATATGGTATTGAACGACTAGACATTTTTCAATATTGGGTATGGAGGCATTTTGGTGGTCAGTGCCAAAAAGTATCAAGCTTCCATACCCAGCCCTCCTCACAGATCAATAGACTGAAGGTAATGTTGACGTTTCCCCCGCGTCCCACCCTGACTACCTAGATTTGATCTGTTCAGATGCTGCTGTGTTTTTGTTTGTATGTATTAAGTGTAAATGGGGGGGGGTTCTGTTTTGGATTTAGGACAAAGTGTAATTGAGGTCGCACAGCTGGAAGTACAGTCAAAATAAGAATGTGTGTGTGTGTGTAAAAAAAAAAAAAATATCCAGGGTTTATATACAACCAAGGCTCTGAAAACTGGTATGCAACCAAAAGGATGCCGCTGTAGCTAACGGCATGCCAGTTTACAGAGCCTAGGCTGTGTATTAAAACTGTATTTTTATTTTCAACACACGTACACAGTTAAACAATAAAGTGTATGCAAATAGAAGTTGGGAGCTGAAACAAAGCCTAGCCTTTACAGCTAGTTTAACATGAGCTCTCCTCCATGTTGACTGTGCTGTAGTTTAGAGGAGCAGATGCAGAGAGCGGCCCTGGTCTACCTGGACCTAATGGAGGGGAAAAACAAGCCGGTGGCGGGTTCCACATGTGAGAGCGCACACACACACACACACACACACACACACAGACACAGACACAGACAGACACGGAGACTCACACACACACACACTACTGTAGTTTGGAGACCTGCCCTTTCTTTTTTTAATGCAGCTGAGCAAAGTCATACTGAGATATAACCTCTACTACAATCTCCTGATAAGATGTCAGTCTGGTTCCATTGTTACAATATTTATATCGTATGAAATGTTCAGGGAGAGTCGAGTTATCAAAATTTGTTTTGAAAGAACTATACAATATGTGCACTTTTCTTGGAGGCGAAGGACACAGTTTGATCGACTAGATTTAGATGCTTGGGGATACATGGGTGGCTTGTTGTACACCCTGACGGAAAGCTCATGTTTCTTACTAGGCTTGCACTTATTTTTAGCAATATATCTGCTTTTGTTAGGTCTCTTTTATTGAGAACGATGATATTGCGACAGAAATGGCTACCAAACTGTAACTTACCCTGCGTTCCAAATCACATACCTTTTCTTTTTACTACACTACACATACTCAAGTACTGAAGAGTTTTAGGGCCACAGGAGAGAACAAAATTCAGATAAGGAAGATTTATTTTTGCATTATGTTGAGAAATGTCAAGAATAAAGATGAATACTCTAAAATACTATTGGAGTTAGTGGGGCATTTATGTATTTTCAGCATACTACAATTGATGTGCATTTATTGGGACATCCTAATTCTTTTTCTGGCGTACTAAATAGTAGAAAGTATGGGGATTGGAATGCAGGTTGTCTAATCTGACGTGGGGTTTTCCTTTTGTAACTGATTGTCTAGTCAAGCTGTTGAAAAAGGAGCTCACCAGGCTGTTGACCTGCAACTACTTCAGTCGTCTCCCTCCTCCACCCACCAAGTCTCCAGAGGCGCCGCTGAGCTCAGCTAGCCTCAGCAGTAAGCTCATGTTAATACGTTGTGTTCATACTCACTCACTCACTCAGCTTTAATTGTAAGGACACTCATTGACATAATGCATTCCCTTACCCTAACCATCAAAACAAATTGCTTACCTAAACCTAATTCATCGCAAACCCTAAAAACTAGTGTTAACCCTAAAGCAGCTACTTTTTAAAGGCATGTCCCAAAGTGAAGACGGAAAAATGTCCTCACTTTCCAAGAATGTCTTCAATCCTAAAGTCAAAAACTCAAAGTGGTTCTCGTGTGTGTGTGTGTGTGTGTGTGTGTGTGTGTGTGTGTGTGTGTGTGTGTGTGTGTGTGTGTGTGTGTGTGTGTGAAACGTGTTTGACAGAACGTGAACTTGTATTAATTTTTTTAAAGTGTGAGAATTTGACGAAAAATACAAAGTTGGTGTGCAAGAGCCTTTACTGTTGCCGGTAACCCATTGATGACGGCTGCTGCGGGATGCCACATTGTATCTCCTGCCTGATACTGCAGCATTGTTACTTTATCTAATTTTCATGGCGTGCGCAGCATAGAATGCACCGTCATTGGTTCAAATACACATGAGGTGGGTTTTGTTGATTTTTTTAAAGACCACGTGACCACCCAAATGTTGTGTGGTTTGCCGAAAATCACGCCAATAAAAAATAAAAAAATAAAAAATAATAATAAAAAAACAACTGCAAGCAGTTGTGAACGGGGGCCAAGCCTCCCACGCGACTCGGGAACGGGCGTCGTCGTCCGCGGCGCCGGCCCCTCGCTTCACGGAATCCGGGGATGTAAAGTTTTTGAATGTGGGATGTTCGGTTTGGGAGTTATAGACCAAAAGGCAAAAAAATCGCAGAGAAAGATGCTCAAGTGTGTGTTTTGGCGCCCCCTTTTGTTTAAGGAAATTTAAGGAAAAAGTAGAACCAACCTGAGAACCATAGGACAAACACGTGTGAAGTTTGGTGTTAATAGGATGAATCGTTTTGGATTTAGGAGCAGTTTGGTAGAAGGTAGCTAATGTGCAAATCTTTAAAGCGCTACCGTTTGGTCTTCCGATGGTCGTAGAAAAATTATCTATATAAATTTTGCTCGTGGGAGTCGGTAGAGCATAATGCTTTTGGTTTCGTCCAAATCGGGCAAAAACTGTAGGAGTGTGTTTTGGTGACTGACACAGTTTTTGCGATGTAGCGAAAAAAAATCCCATACGCAAATGGGCGTGGCCTATCTGAAAAGATGCAGCTGACTTGTGGCCATCTGTGGATATAAAGTGTTTGACTGTGGGATGTTCGGTGTGGAAGTTATAGCCCCAAACGCATTTTCTTTGCTTTTTGTGGTTTTGGCGCCCCCTATGGATGACATTTGCAAAACTACGTTAAATAGAAAGATGCAGCTCAATGTACCAAACAAGTGGATGTCAAGTTTTTGAATGTGCGGTGTTCGGTTGGGGAGTTATAGCAAAATCAAATTGTCAACCTCTCCATTGTAGACACTTTTTTGAATTTTCCCGCCTAAAGACCTAGAAAAAGGTGAAAACAGGCAAAAAAATTGAAAAACTTTTTTTTTTTAATAAGTCCGGCCCACATAGGAATTTCTTGCCCATATTTTTGCCATAGACTCAGGTATGCCCCATGATAGTGTCCCTTCAGTTTCAAGAAAATCCCCTCTTTTTTTTTTTTTTAAGGAATGTTTGTGAATCTTTAAAGCGCTACCGTTTGGTCTTCCGATGGTCGTAGAAAAACTATTTGACCAACTTTTGCTCGTGGGAGTCGGTAGAGCATAATGCTTTTGGTTTCGTCCAAATCGGGCGAAAACTGTAGGAGGAGTATGTTTTGGTGACTGACACAGTTTTTGCGATGTAGCGAAAAGTGTGTGTGTGTGTGTTATATATATATATATATATATATATATATACGCAAATGGGCGTGGCCTATCTCAAAAGATGCATCTGACTTGTGGGCATCTGTGGATATAAAGTTTTTGACTGTCGGACTTTCGGTGTAGGAGTTATAGCCCCAAATGCGGTTTCCTTTGTTGTAGCGCCACCTAGTGGCCGGCATGTCTGAATTTTTTCGTCTGCGTACCAGGCATGGACCTGGATCTAGTCATGCAAGTGGCATGTCCCAACCCTTTACGGTTTGGGCTGCAGCACCAGTTTTACACGACGCCAAAGAATAATAAAAGTCCCAACAAAAACAATAGGGTTCCCTAGCCTAGCAGGGCTATGGAACCGCGTTGCTCTGCAAAACGCGGTCCCAGGCCCTTCTCGGGCTTGGCCCCCTAATTACCCCGGCTGTGTCCGCGATAGTTTATTACAGAAAAGTTATTGGCGTTCGGAGCGCAGAATCTAGGTCTACTATAGACTACTGATGAAAATCACACAACACATTGCATCTATTTATTAACAATATTTAAGAATTTAGGCTATATTTCTAATTTTTCCCTTCAGTAGTATTGGGTGTCAGCCCATTTCCCAGTTTTGCCGGAGATTCGACAGCCGGTCCAATCAGCGAACAGAGCGAGTGGCTGGGGAGAAGATGGGGAAGTCGCGCTCCAGTTTCAGTTGCCAGAAGCCGGCTCATGACACAGACCAGACTGGGCAGATCCAATAGTTTTAAACTTTAACAGACACCCGCCTCCATGAGTGAACGTTTGCCAATTACAGCACTGCCAGACCTTCTGTACAAATGAAATGAAGTACGATGGTCTGGTAGCACCAGGCTAATATTTTGCTGCTCCAACTCAAATTCAGCCCAGCCAGGCGATAGTTAAGTTTCAGTTTCGTTTTCATCTCCGTGGTACAGCCGTTTGGACCAGCTGATCGGCTCCCGACAGCCAGAGTCAGTCTGCGTTCCAGTTGTACTGGGAAGTCAGATTTATGGTGCCAGTGATAACTGAACTAAATTATAAAATAAAGCAATCTCCTCCTTCCTATATCTGTCTATCTTCATCCCTCCACTGCACACTCAGTCACTACTATCCATGCTAAAAGGAAGCAGGATTATAACCTCATTTAGCACATTATTTTTAAATATTTTATATTATTTATTAATTTTTTTCTCCCCCATCTATTTTTGAAAATTTTTATAAAAAAGTGTTGGTTTGTAAGCGCTAAGGGAGCATGTTTAAATAAAACCTGGGAACCTTAACCTTTAAATGTATTTTATTTCATGTTTCTATGTGCTACACAGGCTTAGATATTAAGGTTTTGGTAGACTTGACAATTCGTACTATTTTTTTCAGAAAACCCTCAGGCATCCTAGATTGCCATAGTCATCAATGGGTTATTGGAGGTTTAGGATTATAATAAATAGTGCAGTGTAAAATGAATGTATACTTTTTATTTTATTTTTGCCTAGTCTGAATGTGGATAGATGCACATTACTATTTTCTCTTCTCCTCTTTTCAGCCACACCAAAGTCAAAACCAAAAGAAGTTTCTAAAGAGGTAAGACTTATAATCTGTGTTTTTAAAAATAAAATTAAGTTTTTTATGTCACTGCTGTGAGGCTGTAAGCATGCTCCACCATCCACTGATGCTCCGTTGGTGATATGGCAGTTTTTCAACAGATTGTACCTGACTACTGACCTGGCTCCCCCTCCCCCTACACAGAAGTGGAAGGAGGACTTCCCCAGCCTGAGGGCTTGCGAGCCTCCAGACAGCTGGGAGACAGAGGCCTCCGACGGGGCCGCCTCACCCCGAGCTACGGCCCCCAAACCCTGCAGAGGAGCAGCCAAGTTCATCCCCAAAGTCCCTGTTACCACCACCAAGAAACAGTCTGCTGGGGACTGCAAACAGGTGAGGTATGGTCAGAACCCCTCCTGGCACAGGACTGGACACTGCAATTTAGATCAAAGGGAAACTTATGTTATACAATCTGGTTTCTACATTGAATTAAATGTAATCAACGCTTGTTGTCAAAATCACTTTGTCAGTGCGAATCTCCTCACAATCTGCTACCTGTCTGTACTGTGTTGATAAAAAAAAACCTATTGATATATAGCCTAGGCTCTGTGAACTAGTATGTAAACAAAGGGACCCCACCGACGCTGGCAAGATGCCCAGCGCACACAACATGTACAAGTAGTGGATCGTGAGAAGATATTCACTGGTTTTGACCAAAAGCATTCTCCAGAATCCCTGACCACACTTTTAAAGCCTGCGTCTGAAGGATTTTTTTTACTTTCACTGCCCCTAGTGGTGGGAGGTAGATACAGCACACTTCAGTTTCTGATGGTGTTTTAAGGTTAACGATAAATGAAGTCGATACAAAATACATTAAAACAATTGTTTACTCAAATTCATCTGTCAAATGCGTGTGTTCACATTCACATCATGTAGTCAAGTTTGGGTGCTTAACTCCAAACTTATTCAAAGGTATTTGCCATTCCAGTACGACAGGTAATTGAAATCCCATTGTTACACTATGTAGTTGCAGCAGTTTCTTCCGAAATTCATTATCTAGCTACGGCACGTGTTGGGGAAGATGGCTCTGTATGCTTTTAACGGACAGTTTGTACAACGTGTGGCAAAGGTCTTTTTTATACCTGGTTCAAATGGCCGCACTCAAGAGGATGAAGCAATGGGTCACAGCCTCCTCCCAGGTCAATAATTCAGCTCATACTGTACAGTTATCCATCTTCAGGGTGAGCTTGCGAGGGACAGAAAATGAGCATCTGTATTTTTTTAAAATATAAATTGTTAGCTAGTCTGACTAGTAAGGCCATTGTACGGGATTAATGCAATGTTGTCGTTCAACTATAGTTTCCTCCACACAATAAATGACGCGTGATCTTCTCCCCAGAGAAAAGAGAGGAGAGCCAAGGGAGAGCAACAGGCCAAGTCGGTGAGTATATAAATGACAAAAACACATTGAAATGTACTTCTCTTCTGTGAACAACATTACACACGCTCCTAATACGACTCCTCACAGGCTGTTAACATGGACATGCCTGTGGAGGGTTTCAAATCTCCGTCTGCCTTACCCAAAGACCCCATCCTGAGGAGACAGCACCTAGAAGACCTCATGACCCAGATCCACGGCTCCTTCAGTTTCATGCAGGTGGGAGTTTGGTGTCCTGACACCAGCCTGATTTTTGCACCAGCTTCACAATAATTTTTTTCCCTATAGATCAGTCTGGCCTTTTTTTCCAATTTCCAGCCCTCTGATTGGTTCATGTAGTCGTCAATCTAGCTTCCCGTCAGCCAGTGCCCTCCCAACTTTCCGTCCGTTAGTGGTTGTTGATGTCGACATGGATCGACGAATATACTCGTGAGACATGGCTGGTCTCACGAGGCTACATTTGAGTGAACCAATCGGAAGCTTGCATCCCGGCCATTTGTGGACCGGACTCCTCCCCACGAATATTGGAAAAAGTACAGGCTGATCTGCTGGAGAGAAACAACCCTGCGTTCCGAATCACATACTTTCTTTTTACTACACTACATATTGAAGTACACTAGAGGTTTAGGGCCACAGATGGAAAAAATGATCAGATAAGGATTTTTTTTTTTTCATTATGTCAAGAATAAAGACTGAATACTGCAAAATGCTATAGGAGTTAGTTGGGCATTTATGTATTTTCAGCATACTACAATTGACGTGCCTGTATTGGGACATCCTAAATCTTTTTCTGGCCTACTAAATAGTAGGGAAGTATGGCTATTGGAACGCAGGGAAGTTTGAATCTGGCGAGATCAGACTGGTCTCGGAGTTTGGCTGTTTGCCAGATGAGACTATGGTTTGAGTATCAAATTGAAGTCTTTTTGAAATGATCCTGTCATGATCAGGACTCTCTACTAGACGGTGAAAGCCCGCCCACTGATGGCCACCCCAGACTGAAGAGACGGCCCTCTGGATCTCCCTCTCCTCTGGGTAACTCGGAACAAGTTGTTGAGTAATTGAGTCTAATCAAATCCATGTAAAAATGTTTGTTTAGGTGTTGAATATAATTTTCTTTTTTTTCTTTTGCTCACTCAGATGTCCTGCCCAAAGAGATGCATGTAAGCTGTCTTTTTTTGCCTATTTAATTTTTGATCATTTGATTCTGAGTTAAATTTAAAATCCCTCTGACTTCTCCCCCCACACACACACACACTCAGTCCACTCCACTGCCTACCAGACTTCTGGAGCGCAAAGCCAGTCCAACAAATGGAGGGCAATGCTTGGAGACCTGTGATCTGGAGCTTTCTTCAAAGGACCTAGCTCATGTAAGCAGCAGCACACTAGCTTATGAGATGCAACATGTTTGTGAAAGGCTGCCCTTCTTAATGGTTTAACGTTGTCTTGTCTCTGCAGGAACCACTGCCGTTTACTGACGGAAAGAAGTTTCCTTCACCGCCGCTATATCGCAGGGAGTCCACCATCTCCGTCAGTCTGGAGAAGAGCTGTCCACGTGTAAAGGCACACTCTTATAAGAATATCTTTATCGTATAGCACCTTTAATAAAAAAAAAACAAAAAAAAAAAAAAAAAAAAAAAACGTATACGAGCACTCTATATATACACATCATTGTGATTTGTGAAAAAAGGGAAGAGCAGCAAATGCAATAAACAAAATTAAAAAGGTGCAAGGGTAGAAAGACAATGAGACGGATGAGAAAAAGACGGCATCACTTAAAAGCAATTCCATAAAAATGTGATGTGATTTTTAAAAGAAGTTACTGATTCTTGGCCATGACAGTTATACACTTTTACACATATGAAGCGTTTTCTGGTTTCCTCAGACACCGGTAACAAAGTCTGGGAAGCAGTCCCCCTGTAATGGGGCGACATCCTCCAGAGCCAGCCCATCATCCCCAGGGCAGACCTTCTCTACGCCCCCCACCAGAAGAACTCTGACATCTGCACAGTTTCAGAACATTCAGTCGGCAAGTCCTACCACAGCTAAGCATCATTCTCTTCTGCTTTTGGGTTCTAATAGTCTCTTCTTAAAGGAATACTTTTTTTTTTTTTTGTTTTTTAAATGTTTTTTTTTTTTTTTTTTTTTTTTTTTAAGCTTGTTGTCTTACATTCTGGTTCAAGACAATATGACAGAAATCATTCCGTTAATTGTGCATGCATTTTTTTGAAAAAGAAATGGGCAAATCGCTCATTAGCTTAGTGCACATACTGGTAGTCAATGGGAGCGTTAGCCTGTCTCCGCCAACAGTCAGAAGATACACTTTACAACGTCACTAAATGCTCCTCTCTTGTTGGGACTTGTTTATTTGGCACGTTATGTTGTGCTCTGTATTTTTACGCTTAATGTCATTTTTAGAAAATACTGGAAGGAATCCCGGGACATTGTAACTCGTGATGCTTTCTCTCTTCAGATGTGAATTAGTCTGCCTCGAAGCTATAGTGCGTAAACTTTTTCACGTAAATGAATATCGGTTAAATTCAAGCCATTGCCATAAGACGTGACAAAATTTATTTTCGGCTCCACAAAACCTTCTGTATATCTCAGTATGGCGGCATTTACAAACTTGGGTCGACCCGTACACTGGCTCAAGAAGCGCCCACGAAATGTTTCAGTTGATTCTACTGCTCGGAAATAAACTGGATATACAGCATAAGGTATAAAATCCATGCGCGATTAGCGAAGGTTTAATTAGTGTAGGTGTGTCGAGAGTGTTGTTATGACTCAGAATTCGTCATGCGGGCGACAGAAGTTCCGCAGTATAGCTTTAATAAGATCTAAACTCAATGTGACATCTTCTGTTCAGATCCGACTGGGGCTTTGCACATGTTCTGCCAGCCTATGATTCCATGTCCCACTATCTTCCCACTGTAGGTTTTCAAGGTGAACCCCTCCTTACCTCAGAATGTAGAATTGAACTACAAACCGGACTCCACCGCTTTCGCTGAGCCCACCTACAGCACTGCAAGCACACAAACGCCACCTGAGTTTGCGCTCTCAGACGAGGAACTACAGTCAGGTATTTGGCTCAAATTATTTTGGGTTCCTAATCTTTTAACCCACTTGGACCTCGTGCCTTGTTGCCACTGATCAGCACAGTTCGGTTCAGCAGGGCGAGGTAACCCTAGATCTGGCTTGTTTCCACTGCCGACGGCACCCTTACTTGGTGGGTGGGGTTTATGCCGGACGGAGATAGCTATGGTCAGAGTATATACAGTCCATGGGTCAGAGCAGATGAACGGAGCTGGCCACGTCAGCAGGATACATTTTTAGCCCACTGATTTACTCGATGGGGGGCTGCGTGCCGCCATTTTTCTCTGAACGCAAGAATTTTGCCGATGCGCCTACACGGGGCAGTTTGTCTATCGCACAGGAAATTTTTCTGTTGACCAATCAACGGACTGCAGGGTGAAGCTCCACTCTTTTGGGACGAAAGAGTGACAAATAGGTGTGGCTTGCGTACCGAACCGCAGCACTCAGTGGAAACGAGGCGCTAGAGGGTAGCAACGACAACGTCCTAATCTCATGCTGCAATCATCTCTGCAGTGTACCAGTCAGATTATACGGTGGGTAATGGCGGAGAGAGCTTCCTGTCCCCTGGCCAATCGAGTGGCAGCTTGGGTCGACCAGTTCAGTCTTACTACGCCCGAGGACCTGCCAGAGGTATGGCCCGCGGAGGCAAGGGACACACACAAAGCTTTCGCTCTTGGGGTTGGCATCCAGGTATCTATCCTCTTTCCTTTCCCCTCTTTTCTGGGTTTCCACAACTGCTGCATGTCTCTCTCCTTTCCCCTTTTTTGATCTGTTCAGGATTAAGGTGCTGTAAAGTAGACTTCTTGTCACATCCTGGTGAAAGCTCAGACTGAAATTAATCTTACTGAAGCGTAATGCTTATTTCCAATCCCCTAGGAGGATCCTACATCCCCCAGAGTCATTTGAGGGACTCTGGCCCTCTCCTTTATGCTGCTAGAGTAAGTATATCCCTTTTGTACTCTATGCAGTACCACAAATTGGCACTGGACTGAAGAAGTACTGTGACTATCTTAATAAGAATAGTCCCTGTATTCCAATCCCCATATTTCCATACTAGTAAGTATGCCAGAAAAAGATTCAGGATGTCCCAATAGATGCAAGTCAATTGTAGTATGCTGAAAATACATAAATGCTCCAATAGCATTTTGGAGTATTTGTCTTTTATTCTTGACAAAAAAAACTTCCTTATCTGATTTTCTTTCTCTCCTGTGGCCCTTAAACTCGTCTGTACTTTAGTATGCAGTGTAGTAAAAAGAAAGAGTATGTGATTTGGAACGCAGGGAAAATCTTATTTGTCACTGGCTCGATTGCAGCAAACTTCTAAAAATCTGAATCCTCACGCCTATGCCAAAATCCGTGCTTCGTTAAAGGACACAGTGTGTGTGTGTGTGTGTGTGTGTGTGTGTGTAAACGTATTCGTGTGCAGGCTGTTTAAATGTTTTTTTTATAAATATATATTTTATTAATAAGTTTTCAACACAACACAGACAGACAAGCACATACAAAAGACGGAATTCAACAAAACAAAAAACATAAAAAATATACATCTAGTTTGTCTTATTTTCTATAGTTCTGACCACAATTCCTGGCTGTAAAAATGAAGGTAAAATGATTACCCGAACTCACCTTGTAAACATCCATCAGTTTACAGACTTCAGCTTTGGGTCCACAGAAAGTGGCTTAGATAATCTGTCTGAAGGTGCTCATGCTCCTAGCATTTTTGCTAAATCTCAGCAATTGCTTTGCTCAAACTTAAAGAAACTATATGGCCAGAATGATTAAAAAACAAGGCCCCTGGGTGTGTTGAACAGATGTATCCAAATGAAATCTATTTTAGACCAGTTGTATTTTTTAAGGTAGAGAAACCATGGTGCTAATAAATGGTGCTATGTTGCAATGCTTAATGTGCTATCAAGAAAACCATCAGTGTCCCTGCGTTCCAATCCCCATACTTCCCTACTATTTATTATGCCAGAGGAAGACATTAGGATGTTCAAAACATGCACTCAATTATCGTGTCAAAATACCTGCCCCACAACCCAATCACTTTAAATGTCTTTTACATAATAAAAAAAATATTCATTAACTGATTTTGTTTTCTCTCTTGTGGCCCTAAAACTCTTCTGTACTTTAGTGTGTAGTAAAAAGAAAAAGTATGTGATTTGGAACGCAGGGTGTTTTTTGCTGCTTTGCCTCCATATGTTTTATTGTCCCTTCCTGTGGTATTTTTTTTGCAGGACTCTGGATACCAACACGGCTACAGGCGTGGAGGAGGGAGACATACCTCTATTGGTAAGAACACAAGCGCTAACTCTAATCATTCAGGGAACAACTTCTGCAGCAAACACCACCTTACGGTCTTCCCTAAAAGACAGTCTCATGAAGGGATATGCAGTGTTTATTTTTTGGACACCACACCATAAACAGTTTTCTAGTAGAAACCCAAATGACCTTTTTTTTTGAACATGAAATTGAGCATAATGTGACATTTTAACCTTTAACCTTTTCTTCTGTCTGCCCTGTGCAGGAGCCTGGAGCGACTCTTCCCAGGTGAGCAGCCCGGACCGGGATAGAACCTTCACCATGGTGGACTCTGGTCAGGGGGACTCGCTGTCGGTTACCCTGGAGGTCCCTCTCACCCCGCACGGCCACCACCAACACAACCAGACCGCCACCCTGCTTCCCATGCAGCTCTACCCGCTGTCTCAGCCTCTGAGAGTGGCTTTCACCGCCTCTCGCACGGCCAACTTTGCCCCGGGCAACCTGGACCAGCCCATCGTGTTCGACCAGCTGCACAGCAACCTGGGGGAGATGTACGACACCCACCTCGGTCGCTTCACCTGCCCCGCCAGCGGCACCTACGTCTTCCTCTTCCACATCCTGAAGCTGGCCGTCAACGTGCCGCTCTACATCAACCTGATGTGTAACCAGGAGGTCATGGTGTCGGCCTACGCCAACGACGGAGCGCCCGACCACGAGACGGCCAGCAACCACGCCATCCTGCCCCTGCTCCAGGGGGACCAGGTCTGGCTCCGCTTGCACCGCGGCGCCATCTATGGCAGCACCTGGAAGTACAGCACCTTCTCGGGCTTCATGCTTTACCAGGATTGAACTCATCTGAAAACAAATGGGCCTCCTCTCTCTCTCGCTGATTGCTTTGTACCGATTGGTAATTAAAGCTGACATTGTGGTCCGGCTGCATGCGGGCCATTTTCTTTTCCTTTTCTTTATTCTTTATATTATTTATTATTATTTATTTATAACCAGATTTGTCAGCGGCCAGATGGTATGAACGCTACTCTGTATAGTCATTCTCTACATTTGAAATGAATGGGGGCTGTGACTGCTTGACATAAACCAAATGTACTATGATTCACTTTGAATGTGTAGTTGATGATGGAGGTGACTGACACTAGTACAACTGGATAACATGTCGTCATACATCCTCCTAGTACCTGTTTAGCACACGGGTCACTGATCTCTAATGCAATGTTTGTGCCTTTTTTTGTTGTTGTTTTACTTAACTTTTTTTCCGACTGCTTTGGACGACTGATCACATGTTAAGCAGCAAATTAACTGAATGGCTGGGCCGATTTGGCAGATGAGTTATAATGGACTCTTCTCAGCACTTTGCTTGATGCTGGCCTTCTATGCATTGGGTCTCACCTTGTTGTGTAATGTCAAGCTCAGGAAGGACAGATTGTGTTCTTGGTGGTGGGTATGGTATCGGAACACTTGAAACCAAATTGTTGCACTTACGAACTACTGTGGAGAAATGGAAGTGTGCCCTTGATGTGCCTGAATAAAAAAGAATTAATGAAGCTTGGCTGCTTAATCTTTTTTAATGCCTTTATGATTACAGATGGAGGTCCTGTATAAATCATGCATGCGTCTATGTTAGTTTTAGTCTTACCCTGCGTTCCAATCCCCATACTTCCCTATTTAGTGTGCCAGAAAAAGATATAGGATGTCAATTGTAGTATGCTGAATATACCTAGATGCCCCATTAACGCCAAATGCAATTTTGAGTATTCGTCTTTATTCTTGAAATTTCTCGACATAATGGAAAAAAAAATCTTCCTTATCTGATATGTTTTTTCTCTCCTGTGGCCCTAAAACTCTTCTGTACTTTAGTATGTAGTGTAGTAAAAAGAAAGTATGTGATTTGGAACGCAGGGATAGTCTACGACAGTGTATTGACGCTAAAACGAACAGACTACTGTTAGAATGGAATTCCCAAACTGCAATGGAAACATTTGATCAAATTAAAGTTATACATGAGTATCTGAGCGTTGGCCTAGCCAGCCTCGTCTTTTGGCCTATAACTCAAACACATTGCAGAAACTGCTCATGGAGCGTTGACTATTTGCATTCATAATAAAATGGCCTAGAAGTCTACAGTCACGCTGCTGTAGTTAACTAAACGATGTCTGTTTAGCAACTGTTAATTAATATAAGAGTAGTCCATCTGCTTAGAAATGCACTCTCTAAACTACAGTTTTTTGTGGAATGCTTACACACATGTTGCAGAATTTGGCCCACTGTAAAAACTAAACACAGGCCGAATAGGACACAGAACTTGGGGATAAACTTCCCAATTATCCGGCAAAATTAAAGTTTGACTCAACCTAACGGTGACATGCTTTATGAAACACAGCTGTTTTTAGAATTTTTAAGGTTTTGGCTTAAAAAATATTTTGCCGATTTATCGGGAAGATTTGATCCACTACAGTTCATCTAGACGCAAAAAAAAGTAACTTGCCATTTCAGGTTTTTGCAAAAAAAATTACAAAAACACAGCGAATGTTTAGGATTGCAGTACAAGCATTGTGCCACTATGAACTCAGAAACAATTAGGGAACAATGGTTAAAAAAGAAAATAAACAGTGTTGTAAGGAATGCGATGGTTGGATTATGACTTTTTCATGGACACTGCCTCCAGTTTGTGTGAGGACACATCGCCTCATCCACATCACATGCAATGTCATCCTTTGACAAGCAACAGCGTTAATTTCAAGTCAACTTTACTGTCAATTCTTAGACATGATGTAATACATAAGCATCGTAATTTCGTTAATTTCCGACCCACGGTGCAATAGGAACAATAAAATACAGTAGAAAAAGATGACGATAAACAATATTTACAGCAAATCAATTCTAAATGCTAACTAGTGCAAGGGTACACAATAAATTGGTATATAAAGAATAGAATAGAAAGTAAGATGTAGATAAATTAAATTGCAATGTGCAATGGGATGAACAATATTTACAATATGTGCAATATGCAGTCAACTGGATGTACATTTTAAGGTATTCTGATATGCAGGCTGAGTATAAATGAATAGATTAAGAGAATTGGTTCAGAGTTCTAAAGTCCAGAGTTCGTGGGGGCAATGGGAGGGGGGTTGATAGAAAAATATATTTTATATAATCAACTAACAATCAATATATGTATATTAACTGATAATTTTATGAGATTAACAAAAATTAAACCATGTGATCTAAATGTTCCTTATTCAGAGACAAACACAGGGACTGAAAGGAGAAACTCATGTGCGAAGAGGAGTTTATTCCCAGAGAAAGGAGAAGTTTGTATCTATCTAACACAAAGGACTACTGTTAAAACCTGAATAATCTGACTAACAAAAGCGATAAAAAGTTATATTCAAGGTCAGAGAAGGCTAGAGGCATAGTTACGTTTATTCCGCATTTACGTCAAGCCTTGAGAAGAAATGATTAGATGAACAGGAACGCAAGACAGAAGACCAGCCAATCATTATTAGACAATAGCTACAGTCATATGAAAAAGTTTGGGAACCCCTCTCAGCCGGCATTATAATTGACTCTGCTTTCACACAAAAAAGATAAAAGTGGTATGTCTTTCATTTACCAGGAACAGCTAAGTACCGGGATGTTTTCCAAACAAAGATTTTTTGAAAAGCAGTATTTAGTTTTATGAAATTAAATAAAATGTGAAAAACTGGCTGTGCAAAAATATGGGAACCCTTGTGGTTTTGCTGATTTTAATGCATGTAACAGCATGTAAAAACAAAATTGGTTGGATTATGTTGTTAAGCCTTGAACCTCATATAAATGTCTGTTTAATCATGAGGTATTTTAGGTGCCTAAATGCAAGTTGCACTTCTCTTTGACTCTCTGCAGAAGTGAGACAGAATGGGATCATCAAAACAGCTCCCAAAAGATCTTAAAAACAAAGATTATTCATTGTCATGGTTTAGGGGAAAGCTACAAGAAGCTTTCCCAAAGGTTTCAATTGTCAATTTCTACTGTAAGGAATGTTGTCAGGGAATGGAAGGACACAGGCACAGTGGCAGTTAAACCCAGGTCTAGCAGACCAAGAAAAGTACAAGAAAAGTACAAGAGCGGCATATGCGGCGGATTGTGAGAATGGTTGCACACAACCCACAGATCACCTCCAAAGACCTGCAAGAACATCTGGCTGCAGATGGTGTATCTGTACATGGTTCAACAATTCAGTGCAATTTGCACCAAAACATCTGTATGGCCGGGTGCTGAGAAGGAAGCCCTTTCTGCGCCCACGCCACAGATACAGTTGCTTGGAGTATACTAAAGCTCATTTAGACAAGCCAGATTCATATTGGAAGAAAATGCTTTGGACTGATGAGACAAAAAATAAGTTATTTGGTCATTATAAAAAGTGCTTTATGTGGTAAAAGGATAAAACTGCATTCCAAGTAAAACACCTGCTACCTACTTTCAAATTTGATGGAGGTTCCATCATGCTGTGGCCACTTCAGGGACTGGGGCCCTGGTTAAAGTGGATAGTCGGATGAATTCAACCCAGTTTCAACAGATTATTCAGGATAATGTTCAAGCATCAGTCACAAAGTTGAAGTTGCCCAGGGGTTGGATATTCCAACAAGACAATGACCCTTAACACAGTTCAAATTCCTGCAGAGGGAAAAGTACAATGTTCTGATATGGCCGTCGCAGTCCAATGACTTGAATATCATCGACAATCTATGGGATGATTTGAAGCAGGCTTTCCATGCTCGGCAGCCATCACATTTAACTGAACTGGATCGCTTTAGTATGTAAGAATGTTAAAAATACCTACATCCAGGATCCAGACACTCATCACAGGCTACCAGAGGCGTCTAGAGGCTGTTATTTTTGCAAAAGGAGGCTCAACTAAGTACTGATGACATTTTTATTTTGGGGTGCCCAAATTTATGCGCCAGTCAAATTTTGTTATGATGCTTATTGCATATTTTCTATTATTCCAATACACAAAATGACACCGCTGAATTGCTTCTGTTTACCTACGGTATGTCATATATGAAAAGGAATTTGCTCCTTTGAAATCCCAGCTAATGATTAAAAATTAGAAGGGGGTCCCAAACTTCTTCATATGACTGTATATATGATATAGAGCTGCTTTATCGAAAAAAGCTCACTCTGACTCTGACTCTGTTTTCTTGACTTGTCCTGTTATCTCACTTTAAATAAACATCAAGCCTGAGAACTGTTAACCTTTTTCCTGTTATCATTTTCAACCTTCCATACATCCAAAACAACAAACGCAATTTATAGTTATTAGGGTTCACAGTCCAGTGTTGGTGGGAGCAGAGGAGAGGGAAGGGAGAGAGGGGAGAGAGTTAAGCTTCCTGACAGCCTGCTGGATCAAGCTGTTAACCAATCTAGGGGAGCCAGCCTGGAGGCTCCGGTACCGTCTCCCCGATGGCAGGAGGCTGAAGAGGCTGAGTGAGGGGTGGCTGTGGGATCACCCACAATGCTGGTTGCTTTGCATTTGAGGCCGGTACCGTAGATGACCAGAAGATAGGGGAGTGGTACCGTCAAGCATCCTTCACTGTGCGCTGCAGGGTCTTGTGGTTGGCAGCAGTGAAGCTCCCATACCACATATCACCTGATATCCAGTCTGAATGTCCTAATTATCGAGTTACTGTGTAGCGACTCAGGTTGGGCTGCACCCTCCGTCCAGGCTCCCTCATTGATAGGCCATGATCTATAACATGGTCCCCCACACTGGCCCCAATGTCATCATGTATGTTTCTCTGTCTGTTGCATTCTTTTTCCTTGTCCTCCTGCCACTCTCTCTCTTGTCCTCTTCCTCTTACTGCCTCACAAAGGAGCTGAGCTCACCTGAGGTCCGTGTGCGAGTGTGTGCTTTTCCAATTTTAGTTGTGTTTTGTATTTTAAAGCTTCAGTAAGCGAAATTGTACTTTTAGCTAACCTCCTGTCAGTGACTGCACTTAGCAGTCCCCTCCCTCGTCCCTACATCACCACATTAATGCACTGCGGTAGACTGTTGTGGAAATGTACCATAATATTACCTGTACATCTAGCCAAATGAAGGACACAAAACATGTTCAAGTATTTAATCTTGCAAGGACAGAGAACATACAGAGAATGGTCAAACATTCACTTGCAAACTGTGGTAATGCATCCATCAATGAAATATATTGTTATAATACTTAATGCTCAACATTAACACTAACCTTTGTCCCAGTAAACTTAAAAACCCAAGGAGTTTCCACCACACAGATATACGGCCTGCTGGTGTTCACAAGGTCAAATGCCCATGAACACTCGGGAAGGAACTGCAGATTGGGTATCGACTCCCTACGCATATTAGCCAGGCTGTGAACTATTGCACCTCATCCTCTGTGTAACGCACACACATTTTTACACACATGTACTCCAAAACACAGCACACAAACTTAACTATCGTTAGCCTCATAGCATAATTGCCATAATCATTACTCTACTCTGCTTTTACTCTACATCTACTCTATTCTACATCTACTCTATTCTACATCTACTCTACTCTACATCTACTTTACCCTACTCTATGACCCTTAAAATATGACTGACTGAAGAATTTGTAAATACACTGCATGTTATGGGACTGAGGTCAGCAGACAGACTGACTGTTTTGAATACTTTTGCAGATGTGTTTACTAGAGAAGAAATGGACATGGCCATATCACTCTGCATTGTCACAGGCAGAGAATAAAATGGAAAGCATGTCTGTTGTACACTGGCTATGAATGAGGAGACCTAAAACTGTCTGTGTATTGGAATGCATCTTCTTAAAATAAATAAATAAATAAATAAAAAAACTGTTTTATCTGTATCAGTATCTGTGTATCTGAATCTTATGGCAGTGGGGGCGGGACCTGATAAGCCTTTGCCTTCTCCTGCCACCCTTCGGACGATAACACAAAGTAATATGTATGAATATGCAAAGAGAGAAGTGTGTATTGAGTGTAATTGTCCGGAAGAATAATACATAAATAAATAAATAAATAGATATGACTCTGGTAATTATGGTATTAGGCTAACGAAAAGTAGATGTTTCATTTTCATTTTTCATTTAACTTTTATTTATCCTCGAGAGACCAATTGAGGGGTGACCCTCATTTTCAATGATGTCGAGTCAGTAGATGTAGAGTAAATGTAGAGTAGAGTGAATATGATTTAAGCAATTATGCTATGAGGCTAACGCTATAAGACTATGTGGCATGCTGTTGAAGTTAAGTCAATGACTTGTTTGTTAACAGTTTCTTAAACTATGGATTATAATACATTTCAGTAACAGCATCTCTGCAGTTTAGAGGAAGACATGAAGTGTTCACTAAATAGGTCCATGGTTATTCTAGAGCAGTCAAATCAACTAACAGTAGCATTCCATTCCACTGTCTTTTTATTTCCTTCATTTTTTGTGAAAACCTAGCACACCTCTACATGTTGTGGGCAATGTAGCAGGCTAGAGCGGTTAACTCGTATAGCTTTGCATATGCATTCATATTAGTGTGACAATGGTGTACCGATGCTAGAAATATGCCAATACAGGCAGATGTGACCATAAAAAAAAGACCATAGAGCATGTCTTAATGCATTGTGAGAGGTATGAGTGAAAACTCCAGAACAGAAAATGTAGGTGTAGTGGCAGATATTGCATATGAAATATCTCTGGACTCAAATGTTGGAATGCTTATTAATGCAATAGGAAACATTGTTATTATCTTGTATAGACTTATAAGTGTAATGATATATATTGCATGTTGTTTAATTGTAAACTGAAATGTAGATTCCTCAAATGCGGATCCAACAAACCACTCAGACGGGCCACACCTCTTCTATTGTACTATGCTCAGAACTCCCCCTCTGCCATCTTCAAACTGTCCCCCCCCCCACCAGCTCCCCTCACATGACTGGCCAATTGAGAGCATTGTGTTGTGGAATTATTTCAATAAGAATAGCATGAAAGACGGAGTTTCCAGTCAAGATGTTTAGTTAATAAAGTGATATTTATTTCACTCAAAGCAGAATAGATGTCTCTTACAGTTAAACGTGCACGGACCTAAGAGTGAGTGTCCAACCGAGTTGAGCTCTCAGAAAAAGGCGCTTAGGCAGAGTGCGCTGAAGCATATGTAGGATTCTCCTTGTGGAGTCCCATTGGTCAAAGTCAAAAATGATGCAGACGGGACGTATTCTACTGTACGCGGTCTGTTTGGAGCACTGTGTATCTCCACCCAAACTGGCTCTCGTCCAAGATCTTCTGGCTCCTCCTGATATCAGTGGGTGTGTGTGCATGTTGTCGGGTGCAAGGAGTGGGGGCCCCTATCAAGCTATCTGGTATTCAAGGCGCAGCGTTCAACTGTCAATTGTGACAGTTGTACATCTGGTTATGTAATGATGTACTTCTCCATCTGCAACCTTTCTCTGTTCTGTGTTTGTATGTGCTTAAAGGTCAGTCAGAGTTCCCTGAAAGTGTCACTTCTTCTTCTGTTGACAGACAGCCGTAATAAGACTGTCTGGGGAGTCAAACGCTCTCAGTGATTTTCCACTCCATCTAGGGCCTGCTGATTTAAAGCTACTATGTGTAATATGTGTAACATGAGCGGGCATCTCTAAAGGTTAATTTTCTCTACAATTGCATTGTGGTTATGGTGAACTGAAGCCATTGTTGTATCTCAACCTGTCTGTCTCCCTACCTGTCTCCCCAGTTTCAGACCAACCTGACCCCTCCCATGCTTACAATAACAATGCATGTATATTAGAACTGTCTGCCTCCCAACCTGTTTCCCCCTCCTCTTGTAATGTAAGTTAGTCGTCTTCCCCCACCCAGCTTCCTTAAAGCTGCAGTTGAGAGTTTTTTTACTGTAATATTTGGCAAAACTGTCATAATAGCCATTCAGCTATATGTAGGTGAAGTGGTCAGAAAATATTTTTTATCACTTTGCTCCCCCCTGCCTCTGTGTGCTGCCCCCCAAAATTGCCACGCTCATGTTAATTTTGACCAATCAGAGCGAGGTCAGATTCTCCGTTCTTATTGGCTGTGGGACCTTGGCAACGACGTTGATGCGTCAGTTGCGTGAGCGTTCACGACCCTAGCAGTCTGACACTAGCCTACTGCTACTACGGGACAGCGAGTAGCAATGTCTTCACAAACCCTCAATTTACCATTCCCAGGATACCAACAACTAACACCGCTAAGACAGCAAAAAAACGGGGAAAGACCAATGTTGAAAAGTTAACTGCTGAAAGGGAGACGGAGAGAGCTTGAAAAAAAGTACACCGGCCATGTCTTCTTGCCCTATCACATCAAGACCTCTCCGACCGCGACCTTGTCCCCTTGCTCTGCCCCTAGGCTGCCTGCCGCTGGCCCCATATAGCCCTCGTCCTGTGATCAGTGTTGCCAACTCAAAGCGATTTTGTCGCTATATTTAGTGACTTTTCAGCCCCCCTGGCGACTTTTTTTTTTTCAAAACAGCGACAAGCGACAAATCTAGCTTTTTTTCTGGTGTTATTGGTGACTTTTTTCGCCAAAGCAAGTATCATCTCTTCTCAACGAGCAGCGGGAGCACTGACACAGAGCCCGCTCCTCGCTCAGCAGCCCCGAGCTGAGAGGTGTAGGCCTATCTCCTGCTCTGACCGCAGCTGGGAGGGGCTGCTGCGCGAGTACCGGGCCGTCTGTCAGTGCTCTGTGACGGGGGACGGGCCGGGAGGCTCCCGCTGCTCGTTGAGAAGGGTTAAAAGTGATATTTGCTTCGGCGAAAAAGTCACCAATTACACCAGAAAAAAAGCTAGATTTGTCGCTGTTTTGAAAAAAAAGTCGCCAGGGGGGCTGAAAAGTAGCTAAATATAGCGACAAAATCGCTAAGTTGGCAACACTGCCCGAGCAGCCCCTCCCAGCTGCGGTCAGAACAGGAGCATAGATAGCCTAGTAGGAGATACACACACACCTCTCCGCTCTGTTACAATTAGTTTGCTATCTTGCCTGGCTGTTACAGCTACTTTTGTTAGGCCTACCAGCACACTTACAATGATTTTAAGCTAACATACATGGTATGTCTGTGATTAAAATGTATGCTCAATATGTACGTAGTTATCATTACTAATGTTTAATCACCTCGGAATCGGACATGGTGTTTGTCTCCTGTCAATGTAACTGAATTCACATGAACGCGCGTAGCGGTAACACTTTACAATAAGGTACACAAAAAAAGAGTAGTTACCCTTTTAAAAAGGTTAGTTACCCTTTTGAAAAGAGTAGTTACCCTTTTCAAAAAGAGTAGTTACCCTTTTTGAAAAGAGTAGTTACCCTTTTTGAAAAGAGTAGTTACCCTTTTGAAAAGGTTAGTTACACTTTTGAAAAGAGTAGTTACCCTTTTGAAAAGAGTAGTTACCCTTTTCAAAAAGAGTAGTTACCCTTTTTGAAAAGAGTAGTTACCCTTTTCAAAAAGAGTAGTTACCCTTTTGAAAAGAGTAGTTACCCTTTTCAAAAAGAGTAGTTACCCTTTTTGAAAAGAGTAGTTACCCTTTTGAAAAGAGTAGTTACTCTTTTGAAAAGAGTAGTTACCCTTTTCAAAAAGAGTAGTTACACTTTTAAAAGAGTAGTTACCCTTTTCAAAAAGAGTAGTTACCCTTTTTGAAAAGAGTAGTTACCTTTTGAAAAGAGTAGTTACCCTTTTGAAAAGGTTAGTTACACTTTTGAAAAGAGTAGTTACCCTTTTGAAAAGAGTAGTTACCCTTTTTGAAAAGAGTAGTTACCCTTTTGAAAAGGTTAGTTACACTTTTAAAAAGAGTAGTTACCCTTTTCAAAAAGAGTAGTTACCCTTTTGAAAAGAGTAGTTACCCTTTTTGAAAAGAGTAGTTACCCTTTTGAAAAGGTTAGTTACACTTTGAAAAGAGTAGTTACCCTTTTGAAAAGAGTAGTTACCCTTTTCAAAAAGAGTAGTTACCCTTTTTGAAAAGAGTAGTTACCCTTTTGAAAAGGTTAGTTACACTTTTGAAAAGAGTAGTTACCCTTTTCAAAAAGAGTAGTTACCCTTTTGAAAAGAGTAGTTACCCTTTTTGAAAAGAGTAGTTACCCTTTTTGAAAAGAGTAGTTACCCTTTTTGAAAAGAGTAGTTACCCTTTTTGAAAAGGTTAGTTACACTTTTGAAAAGAGTAGTTACACTTTTAAAAAGAGTAGTTACCCTTTTCAAAAAGAGTAGTTACCCTTTTGAAAAGAGTAGTTACCCTTTTTGAAAAGAGTAGTTACCCTTTTGAAAAGGTTAGTTACACTTTTGAAAAGAGTAGTTACCCTTTTGAAAAGAGTAGTTACCCTTTTCAAAAAGGTTAGTTACCCTTTTGAAAAGAGTAGTTACCCTTTTCAAAAAGAGTAGTTACCCTTTTTGAAAAGAGTAGTTACCCTTTTGAAAAGAGTAGTTACTCTTTTGAAAAGAGTAGTTACCCTTTTCAAAAAGAGTAGTTACACTTTTAAAAAGAGTAGTTACCCTTTTCAAAAAGAGTAGTTACCCTTTTTGAAAAGAGTAGTTACCCTTTTTGAAAAGAGTAGTTACCCTTTTTGAAAAGAGTAGTTACCCTTTTGAAAAGGTTAGTTACACTTTTGAAAAGAGTAGTTACCCTTTTGAAAAGAGTAGTTACCCTTTTCAAAAAGAGTAGTTACCCTTTTTGAAAAGGTTAGTTACACTTTTGAAAAGAGTAGTTACCCTTTTCAAAAAGAGTAGTTACCCTTTTTGAAAAGAGTAGTTACCCTTTTTGAAAAGGGTAACTACTCTTTTGAAAAGGGTAACTACTCTTTTCAAAAGTGTAACTACTCTTTTTGAAAAGGGTAACTACTCTTTTCAAAAGGGTAACTACTCTTTTCAAAAAGGGTAACTACTCTTTTCAAAAGGGTAACTACTCTTTTCAAAAGTGTAACTAACCTTTTCAAAAGGGTAACTACTCTTTTCAAAAAGGGTAACTACTCTTTTCAAAAAGTGTAACTACTCTTTTCAAAAAGGGTAACTACTCTTTTCGAAAAGGGTAACTACTCTTTTTGAAAAGGGTAACTACTCTTTTCAAAAGGGTAACTAACCTTTTTAAAAGGGTAACTACTCTTTTTTTGTGTACCTTATTGTAAAGTGTTACCCGCGTAGCTGTCGTTCAGAGGGAGGAGCTACAGCAGGTAGAGCGTTGGGAAAACAGCCGTTGGGATCCCAACGGCTACAATTATCAACTGCAGCTTTAAGTATGTATATTTGAACCTGTCTACCTGTCTCCTACGTATTGTAATTTAGACTCCCCTCCTGGGAGACAAATGTCCTTAAATATGTCATGACTTTAAGGGAACGGGGTCACTCTTTGCTGCACGTAACATGTGTTGGAACTAGTGACCACTCCGCTGAGTTTTCTTGCTATATTGATTGAAGAATAAACCTTTTGCTTTTACAACGTATCACCGTGCTTGAATTTCCTCACTACAGTAGGCTACATTTTTAATTTAATAGATGTTTTTAACAAAATAATTCAAATAAGTGCAATCAAATTCGATTTAATTTTCTTTGGGTAACCAATATTTTTTTTTTCTTATGTAGGGAGGTATGGGTAGCCTGCTCCCTTCCAGTTTGTGGCGGTAATACACCAAGCAGTAGTTTGTCAACCAGCAATAAACAATAGAAGAAGGAGGAGGAGGAGGATAGTTTCCACTATACCCTCCCTCTTTATATGTCCATGCCTCCACCCCATGGTCTGGTGTTCAGAGCAGCAGCCTGAAGAGAGGAGAGCAGGAACAGGAATGGAGGAGAACAACCATGAAGAGCATGGGACCAACGACGTACAACGACCCACCACACAAGCTGCAGGCTCGCGCTCTCAGGTCAGTGCTCACGACACAAAGAACGTTGTAGGGCATATTATACGGCTCTACATTAGCCTTGTTTGGTGCGGTGTGGGAGAACTCAGTCTAAGCGTGTTCTGTGGTGCCAATAATAAATGTCCGATACCTCCTTCTCTTTTGAGTGCTGTGACCCATTTATTTGAACAGGTGCATTCTTACCGTAGCACATATTCCATTTCAATTTGTGTAAGGTATAGTTCATTAATTCCCATCAATTGGTACAGAGCAAACAAATATGGTGACTCGCTGACACGGTATAAAACGGTTTGCTTTACCCAAAATACACACACCTGGCCGTGCCCGGTGATTACCTATATGCTTTCAGTTGAGCCCAAAGCTCCATCCAGTGGTCACACACAAAACTACATGTATTTAAATAACACCAACAAAGGAGTAGAATAATGGCTCCAACAAACGTCTTTATTTCTCGAGTGACCCCTTCGCTAGACAGTATGTTGTTAATCACACGGCTATACTAACTAAATGAGACCTAATCAATTAATTGAAGCAAATTGTTTTTAAGTAGGCTATGCAGGCTTACTGATCTATAATGCTTCATTTTCCTATGGTACAAAAGAAAAGTATGCCAAGGTTGGAACCATATATACATAAAACACTATATACGTAGGCCTATATCTATGGTTGGAACTTCCTAAAAAAAAAACTGTTGGAACTTACTAGGTAAAAGACAAAGGCCAAAATTATACCCAGGGGGCAAAGTGATTTTATGGGCATGGAATGTTGTAAAATGTTGTTCACCACAAATGATATGTAGGACCTTCAAGGATCATGTAGTGTCTGCCGTTATGAGACATTGTAAAAGGTAATTGTTTAACTAAGGAAGAATATTTAAATTAAGTGTCATATCTACTGTTGCTAAAAGCTGGAAATGCCTCTCTGTCTCTCATGCAAAGTTACAGGAAATGTGAATTGTCTACAGTTAGGGTCAAGGGGAAATCTCTCCTCATGCTATGCGTTTTGAACCCAGCAGGTATATTCTCTGCACATTGTTCTTGTTGTGAAAATATTTCAACCAGGATAGCATGAAGGACGGAGTTTCCAGTCAAGATGTTTAGTTAATAAAAGTGATATTTATTTCACTGAAAGCAGAGTAGATGTCTCGTACAGTTAAACGTGCACGGACCTAAGAGTGAGTATCCAACAAGGTTGAACGCTCAGAAAAAGGCGCCTAAGCATGGATGCGCTGAAGTTTATGAGGGATTCTCCTTGTGGGATCCCATTGGTCAAAATCAAAAATGATGCAGGCGGGGCGCACTCTACTATACGTGGCCTGGTTGGAGCACTGGGTAATTCCACCCAAACCGGCTCTCATCGAAGATTCTCCGGCTCCTCCCTCTATCAGTGGTTGTGTGTGCATGTTGTCGAGTGCAGAAGTGGGGGGCCCTTATCAATCTAGTTCAATCTGGTATTCGAGGTGCAACGTCTAACCGTCGAATGTGGCAGCTGTACATCTAATCGTGCAAAGGTGTTACTTTCTCTGTTCTAAGTCTGCATGTGCTCAAGGGTCATTCAGTGTCTGCAACTTCCTCTGTTCTATATCTGTATGTTCTGAGAAGTCAGTCAAAGTTCCCTGAAAGTGTCACTTCCTCTGTAGTTGACAGGCAGCCTCCTAGTTGATCTTTTCCGCTCCATCTAGGGCCTGCTGATTTAAAGCTATTATGTGTAATATGTGTATCATGAGCGGGCATACCTAAAGGTTAATTTTCTCTACATTCTCTAATCTATAGGATGCCAAACAGGATATAGGTATCTAAATTTGGTACACAGAAAGTCTAGAGAAACCGACTGAGGCCGAAGTCCCATACGGACATTTATTATTAATAATAAATGAATTGTTAATTAATTAAATGTCCGCAGTTTTAATTTGATGAACGCAATTGTCTTACTTTTTGTAGTGTAGTAGTTGTGTGTGAAATAGTTCGTTGCTCCGTCTCCTCTGTTCCGCTCGGTGGGGCCCAGCCGAGATGGCCCTGCTGCAGTGTAGCGGACTAACGAGCATGCGCGCGTGCGCGCAGCGCCCACTTTAGTTTTGGCAGTGGGGCCAGAAGTTTAGGGCCCCAGAGTGCTTCTCATTGGCTGATTTGTAGAAAGGGCGGGGTTTACGGCGGGAGCTGTTCATGACCACAGAACGTCATTTCTGTTAAAGAAGTGATCCTCATTGGTGAGTCTAATTTGTAATTTTTATTCTAACTGGAATTTATAATGTAGCTTACATATTATTGTTTGAATTAGAATTTCTGCATGCGTAACTGGCGATACGTGTGTGTGGGGGGCACAACCTCACGTGGGCTCCCCGAGGGAGCTGTTCACCTGTCTGTGGTGGTGAAATGGCTCTTTGGCTGTGGTATATTGTGAGTGGTGGCTTTGTATATTGATTGCTGTGTATAGGGTGAGCGCCGTTGTGTTTTTATTGTTGCCACGTTGTTGTTTCGATCTTGAGTTTTTGATATTGTGAGATCTTGAACACTGCCATTTGGTGGTGCTATTGATATAATAGCCTAATATATGTCGTCAGATTCACGTTTGAGTGATGGCATTATTCAGCTGCAATTTTGATCCCCTCTGTCACCTGCTACTTTGTTTTTGTTGTGATGGTAGTAATATGTGGTATTTCTGGATTGCGATTTTCCTGCATGACCCCACCAGAGTTTCCAAACCAAAATCGCCACTGGCTACAGGGGTCGGAAATAGCCAATTAGAACCACGGTTTAATGCGAGGGTACACATTTAAATGTTTTAACTTGAAGATATCCTCATGAATGAGTTATCCAACATCTAGATTTTCATCCTTGAAGGTCCTAGATCAGGGGTGTCAAACATACGATCCGGCCCGCAAGATGATTTATTGCAGCCCGGGGCTTGTAGGGCATAAATTCCTGAGTATGGCAAAAAGTAAGTCTCTAGCCCATTCCTGTGAGAAGTTATGAATTTTTAAAGAAATAACCAAAATGCTCCCTCCAGCCGCTAGGGGACAGCCAAAAAAACAAGGCAGGAATTCCACACTTATCCAGCAGAGGGCACTGACATAACAAGAGCCCAGGAAATATCACATACCAATAAAAACCTTTTTAGGGCTGTACAATTAATTTACTAGCAAGCACGATGTGTGCTTTTGCATAGTCATCACTTTGCGAAAGGCCGCGATTTGCGGTAAATAAATGTGCACGTGTCCCCAAGCGTTTCTCTATCAGCTGCTCTGTGTGTGTGTAAATAGCCTCGTTCGACATGTCGCCGTCTTGCTAAGACCTGCGCAATTATGACGCTCGGCTTGCTGAGCGCACAGCATTTTTCCAGCATTTTTGTTGTGCGCTCAGCAAGACGCGCGTCATAGTTGCGCAGGTCTTGCTCAGACCTGCGCAAGTCGAACGAGGCTTATGTGTGCGGCATTGCGCACGTGACCGCGACGCACGTGACTACGGCATACACAGAGTAATCGAGCAGGAGCAATTCGACATTAAACTGGTGGCTAAAATAAACCCAGCGCTGCTCTATTGGGATATTTAGGATGCAGGTACAAGAAAGTTTAAGACTCCACATCACCGTGGCAACACAACCCATCTGTATTAAACAGCAGAGACGGCACAGAAAAGTCTGATGAATGCATGAGAGTGATGGCCTAGGCACATTTCAGTAAGTTTACAGAAGTACCTGTTACTGTCTTTGGCATTTGGAGATATGCATTTAGTTATTTACAAGGGGAAAAAAACATTGTATTTATTATTCAAATAAAAATAAATTAAATTAAATTCAAATAAACAGTTGTTTATTTCTTTAGTGCGTATTGGCATCTTTGAGCAAAATAGCCCCAAAATGTTCCACTGTCCTCTCTTTGATCTTTTAGCATTGGCTCAGCTCGCTTGGAACCTAGAGCGAGGCGATACCAAAAAACAGCTGGTAGCAGGGACCGTGTGTGTGTGTGTGTGTGTGTGTGTGTGTGTGTGTGTGTGTGTGTGTGTGTGTGTGTGTGTGTGTGTGTGTGTGTGTGTGTGTGTGTGTGTGTGTGTGTGTGTGTGTGTGTGTGTGTGTGTGTGTGTGTGTGTGTGTGTGTGTGTGTGTGTGTGTGTGTGTGTGTGTGTGTGTGTGTGTGTGTGTGTGTAACAATTTGGAGTGAATGGACAAAGTGTGGCAGCTGATAGCCAGGAGGGATAGTAGAAGGTTAGAATGAACTGAAGGTCAGAACAGTGGATGCTCATGTGGGGTGGGGAATGTCTAACCAGAGGCTAATGAATAGGCTCCACTATTTACTGACTGGTTTGGTAACTCAATAAATTTCAGACCTTCTAACCTGTCCCATGGTGAAGGAGCTCTGACCCAGCTGTAATTGTTCTGTTATCAGAATGACAACCTGCTGATTTACATATGTGTTCCATTCATAAATCTGCCATGGCATCTATGAGCTAGATGCTAGGGATTTTTTTTTTTCTTATTTTAACTATGATTGTAAAATGTCAGATCATCACTATGTGATATAGCACACATTCATTTTTGAATTAGTAATCCGAAATTTGAGTTCTAATGTTCTGAATTCAAACAGTTCAGAGCTGTTACGATACACATGTATATTAATTAAATAAGAATTGCTGTGTTGCTTAAGCCATCACAACCTTACTCTTAACATTACTGGCACCAACAAAGAAATGTAGAATAATTATGATATCGGAGTCGGAAAGTATCAGTATCGGCCGATATCCAAAACACAGATATCAGAATCGGATAGGAACTAAAAATAGTGGATCGCGGAGGCGCCCTTAGCTCAGTTGGTAGGGCGTCCCCCCCATGGTCCTCGGCCAGCAGCGGACCCGGGTTCAATTCCAGCCCGCGGTCGTTCTCTGCATGTCACTCCCCTCTCTGCCCCATTTCAACTCTGTCTCTACACTAACGATAAAACATAAAAATGCCAAAACATTTCTTAATTTAAAAAAATAAATGTGGATCGTGCATCCCTACTATACGCTATTTGGCAGGGCAGCTGAACAAACACACAAGCACGTTTCTGTTGTCTCCCGTTCTGAGCGAAGCATAAACGGTAGGCTACAGCGTGGAAGAGGAAGTCAGAATCCGTAGCAGCCCAATCCCCACTTTCTACATCCGGGTAGCCTGAAGCAAAGATTAGGGACTCCCCAGGTGGGATCGCTTGGAACATGTTGATTGAGTGGAAATATGTAGTGGTTTATGTTAAGATTTTTTTAAATTTTTTACTACATTTTAATATCACACTTTTATTATGAGAGGCAAAATAAATAGTACCTCAACCTCTGTGCTCTGTTTCCCTATCCCCCATTTACACTGGAGCGTTAAGAAATACAGCAGCAGTGTAGCTCCGAGCTGGCTTCATATGTGGCGGCTGTGGCGAAGTGGGTAGGGCGGTTAACCCTCAACCATACCCTGCGTTCCAATACCCGTTCAACATGCCCTCGTTCACTTGCCCTAGGCACTTGCCCTCGGGGGAATCCCCGCCGCCATCTTAAGTGTCGTTCCAATTGTCTGGAAACTGAAGTGAACTTCGTGAGATAGACCCTCGCAGGGCTGAGTGATCAAGTGAACATCCATGGTCACTTCGAGGTGGATATCACCCACAGTGCATTGCAGTTCGTCTTCTTCTTCTTCTCCTTTTATTTTCCGGTAGACTGTATGCTTTTAGGGACATCGCGGCCACCCGCAGGACAAATATATATATATATATATATATATATATATATATATATGATATTCCAAAACGCCTCAATTAGGCTATCCTATTTCCAAAGGAACAATCCAGTGAATGTAGCCTATTGCAGTTTATACATATTGCTGCTATAACACCGATGGCTGCCAATTATAGGACTATTTAAAACAAATTTTTTTGGTTGAAACTAACATAAATAAGAAAATATGTTGGAGCAAACAATTTACATGTGTAAGTAACATTATGTTGATAATCTGAGTTACCGTGTCGAAATTCAATGTTTGTTATGCTATGGAAATGGCTTTCTGCAATATAGACTACCTTTGCAGAATGTTATAATTCTGTATTATTTGCATTCAGAACTACAACTACCTATGTAACTGACGGTCCATTGCGACTACAGGGGCAAGTGAGCAAGTGGGTTCCATTTAAATCCCCCGCTCCTCCCCCGCCCAGTCTCCCTCCGCACTCCAAGTTCCCTCCGTGCAACGTGTGCTGTTACGTCATACCAAGGGCTGAGGGTAAATGAACGAGGGGAAGTGCAACTACTAATGGAACGCAGGGATAGAGTCGAGCCACTTGTATGCTCCTTGTCTGTGCTTTTTGTCTTTTTTTTAATACTTATGTGTTTTAATCGTGCTATATGTTCATGCACCTTTATCTGTTTCTGTATCACCAACCTGTTATGTGCTGGAAAAATGATTGTGTCATTTTAATTCTGTGCTTGTGTCATTCTGTTTTTGTGCTTATGTGTTGTATTTTTGTATTTTCTTTTTTTATTATTTCTTTTTTTCTTTGTACCTGCCAGGGACTACAGGTGAAAATGAGCATTAGCCTGCATGGTTAGGTGAAAATGAGCATTAGCCTGCATGGCTAAATCTGGAACATTTACATGTTGAACTTTGGTGTTCATGTTTATTAATGTGCACTGTCCCTTTTTAAATAAAGAAATCTGAAAAAAAAAATTAAAAAAAAGCTAGAGGGTTCAATCCCCGTCTACCCGCCACATGTCGAGGTGTCCCTGAGAAAGGCACTGAACCCTAAATAGCTCCCGATAGGTAGCCTACTCTGTTTGTGAATGGGAACAGGTCTTCCTTGAAAAAGAGTATCCGGTCTCAATGGGATTTACCAGTAAATAAAGGTTTAAAAAAAAAAAAAAAAAAAAAAAAAAAAACATCTCACTAACTGTCTCTTTCGCTGTGTTTGTCTGTCACTACAGAAACGGAGTGGAAGAAAGAGAGTCAAACCTCACCGCTGTCAACACTGTGACCAATCCTTCATGACATCTGGAAGTCTAAAGACTCATTGGAAAACTCACAATGGAGAGAAACCGCAAAGTTGTGACCAGTGTGGAAAAGCTTATTCCAGTCTGCGTAAACTTGATACACACAAATGTATTCACAGTGTCAAGAAAACATACAGCTGTGACCAATGTGGGAAAACCTTCACTTTACCACATCAATTAAAAAGCCATTATCTCATTCATACTGAGGAGAAGTCACACTGCTGTGATCAATGTGGTACAGCGTTCAGGCATTTGAACACCCTAAGAGTCCACCAGCGTATCCACACTAAGGAGAAACCATACTGGTGTGAACAATGTGGTAAAATGTGCACCACAAACAGTGCACTAACAAGCCACCGTCGTATTCACACTGGAGAGAAACCATACAGCTGTGACCAATGTGACAAAAATTTCACTCAGTTAAGTCACTTAACTACTCACCGGCGTGTTCACACGGGAGAGAGACCATACAGCTGTGACCATTGTGACAAAACGTTCACTCAATCAAGTCACTTAACTCTCCACTGGCGAAGTCACACTGGAGAGAAACCATACAGCTGTGAAGACTGTGGAAAGAAATTTGCACTGTCAGAACACTATAAGAGCCACAGACGTATTCACACTGGAGAGAAGCCGTACAGTTGTGACAAGTGTGAGGCAGCTTTTACACAGTTACATAGTTTAAAATCCCACAAATTCACTCACACTGGAGAGAAACCACACAGCTGTGACCAGTGTGGGCTAGCTTTCAGGCAGTTAGGTACCTTAAAAGGCCACCAACGTACTCACTCCGCAGAAAAAAAACACAAATGTGACCAGTGCGAAAAAGCTTACACCACACGAAGTGGTCTAGAAAGCCACCGCCGTGTTCACACTGGAGAGAAACCATTCTGGTGTGGACAATGTGGCAAAAAGTTTGCTCACGCGAACACCCTTAAATCCCATCAACGCAGCCATGCTACATCGCTTTGAATATCTCCATGAGCCAAGCTAGCTGCTGTTTCCCCATGTCCACATCCTGACAGCTGTGTGTTTATACCCTGAGCTTCTCTACTAGTTGAGGGTGGACTAGTCTGGCTTAGCGGAAGTAGACAGTTGGACTAGACCTGCCGACTGTTTTGATTAGAAAGCTCCTCCCCTTCCTCCTAAGCACCCGGCATTGTGGGGAAACCACAAAGTGTGTGTGTGAAGCACCAATGGTATCTAGCTGCACACAAAGACACACGTCTGTGCGTTACGGTGATGACCATGAAAGATCACCTGAAGATCAACTTTAGCCGAGTTGATATAAAGTACGCTCGTAGTTACAATAAGTTCAGCAGCTAACTGCTAATTGTTACAAACAAGCATAAGAGAAAGCTTCTCTGCTTCAACTAACTCTGCAATAATGGAGTGGGATATTTTCCAAGTATTTTCTCAATTAATCCATAAGTTGAGTATGCTTCAAAAAAGACTTATTATAGTTCTGTTGCTTGTCCCTGGTCAGCTGAATGTGTCACCAGCTTGTTTTTTACTTTTATTGCCAATCATTTACCCCTGATTGGTTCTTTTTATATGATGAAGTTTACTTAATTTTCTATGATATCACATGCATTATGTCTTTGTATTCTGCAGTATTATAATTCTTCAATATCCATATTCACCTGTTTCATAAAATGCCATGAATAACTGTATGTGCATGTCACTTATATTGCTTAGCAAGATGTAACAGTTGCAACAGGGAAATCCTGTATAAGTAAGTGTGTGTGTGTGTGTGTGTGTGTGTTTGTGTGTGTGTGTGTGTGTGTTTGCAGAGGCCCTGCGTCTGTTAACATGTAGAAGGTGCTCTTTATTAATTGTTTTGCCAATGTCCCCTATAGAGTCTGTGCAGGCAAATCGTGTGTGTATTGTGTGGCCAAAATGCGACCTCATGAGATACAGCTTTTCATTTTGACCATAACTTAGTTGAGCAGTGCAAACTCAATGGATGTACTGTATATTCATGTGCCTTTTATTTGCCTCTCAACTCTGCTTTATTCATGTATGATTTCAAAAGCTCAGTTTTTACAGGGCTTTCTGAGGTCGATTACAGTTTAATGCAATAAACAACGAGTATTAGTGATATCCAACATGTTGAAGTCTCTTATACACAGAGTCTAGAATGTTCCAAGGAGAAGAGGTGGACTGATGTACATGTGTTTGTATGGAGTGAAATAAAGATGTTTTAATTCTGGCTCTATCCAACATCTACATCTTTTGTGTTTTCAAAGAGATGCACATATAATTAGACATATTGTGTGTTGCATATTGTACCAAGCCCTTAGTGTCTCCAGAGGGAGCTGTGTCTGATTAATGTCCTCCAGTGATCAAGTCCAGTGGTGTGCACAGGTAGACCCAAAGTGGTGCTGTAGCACCTGCCCAATCAAGTGCCCTTTTGAAAGAAAAAAAATAATAATCTGAAAGTTTTTTTTTTTTTTTTTTTTGCCGACATCTATAAATGCTCAACGATTTAAAAACGTTTGACAATAATGCCCCAATAAATATGCCCCCCCCCTCCTCCTCTGCACACACTTCCTTTGTGAACGTGCAGAGTGGACACAAACGGAGGCGCGTTGCAGCAGCAGTTCACAGCTGCTGCACACACACACACACACACCTTTTCCCCGGCCTGCCCTGCCCCACCAGCGAGGTAACACATTAATTGAGTCAAGAGTGCCAAGCTATAACTTGCATTTATTTGTCTCTGTTTTAAAGTAGCCTCTATCATACAGTGCCACACAGCTGAGCATAAATTAGCCGACTGTCCTGCTTAACAAGCTAGCCCAAAACAATAATAGATATGACGTGATGAACACAACTAATGTCGGCGGAGTTTGTCATTGGTACAGCATGTGAATCTATCAGTATGCTGAATATTTAGTGTTGTTTAGGCTTACTTTAGGCTCTACACTGTGTGCACAATTATTAGGCAAGTTGTATTTTTGAGGATGAATTTTATTATTGAACAACTACAGTGCTCTCAGTCAATCCAAAATTTTAATGAACCTAAACCTGAATGTTTAAGAAAGTAAAAGTGAGGTTTTGTCTTTCTTACAAGAATATATATATGTGCACAATTATTAGGCAACTATTAGTATGCAGAATTATTCTGCAACTAAATTAAAAAACTAAAATGTTCCCATCTCACTTGTTTATTTGCATCTGTTAAAGGGAGAATAATAAAACTCAAAATTTACAAATAAAACTTTCCGACAATTTAGCCACCCTTCTTTTCAATAACTGTCACAAGCCTTCCATTCATGGAGTCTGTCGACGATCTTGATCTGTTGACGATCAACTTTTTGTGCAGCAGCAAATGAATACACAGAAGGATTCTCGCTTTTACCAGACCGTGACATAACAGCAGTCGCAACTTCAACATAATTCACATATTCCCGTCATTTCGATAATAGGACAGTGTAGCACAACATCGACATCAACATCGTTTTTCAAGTGCAGCTCCAAAGTACGTCTATTTAGTGCAGCACAACATAACTTATATTTTGATGAAACATGAATTAAATAGCCTACTAACAGTTTCCTCAAAGCCTAGGAATCGCGTAGGGGAGTGGGATCCTGCGGGGGAGTGGGAATTCGGCACAACACCCCTCCCTCACCTAGCATTCAGTTTAACAGTGCAGAGTAGGATGGAGACGGTGCGTGTTGCCGGGAGCTTTGAAAAACTTCCAGAAGACGGCAAAAAGTCAGCCTTTGCTCGAGAAGAAAGGTAAAAGTAATAGACTAAAACAATGTGCAAGATATGTTATGCGCGGACACGCGAGTCAGATGACATGCGCGACCGTGAGAGAGAGAGAAAAAAAGTCATATGCGACCCAGCCGCACCTCAAAACATCACGACCAATTAGTTTACTCACTTTAAGTCGAATCCAAGTGGTCTATGACCAAGCAATAAAGGAATAAAAAACACAGGAAGTTTAAAGCTCCTTGACTCTCCACAACAGTCATCAATTAAGAACACTGTAGCCTACAATGCAACTTGCTTATCCAGCCAGCTCCATGAGATATACATTTAAATATGCCCTCACATTCCTGCTAGCAAAAGACGTGCCCTATCAACAACATTTGCAACGGTTTATTTTGATTTTGACACTTGTTTTATTTTATTTTATTATAAAAAATATGTTTTACTTAGGCTATTTGCAGTTTCCTTGTTTTCAGTTCAATTAGGATATGTTTAAAGTCAAAAGTCATGGTTTCAAATGTTAAATAAGTGCATGTTGCAGTTCTTAAATCAATGAATAATTGTCTAATAATTGTGATTACACAATGTCAATCAAAATAATCATGATTATGATTCTTGTCAAAATCGAGCAGCCTAACCTTGCAATGTCCATGGTTTAGATCAATTATACACAATTACATTATTAGAACTGCAGCTGCAGTCTGTTTAGGTCTGTAGACTGGTAACATTCCCATTCCCCCATTAACAGACTATTTGCTCCATATTTGCTTATCTAAAGTATAATGACACAGTATACATCCATACATGTACAGTATACATCCATACATGTGTGGTGACATGATTTGTTTAATTTGTGCACTTTAATTTGTAAGTGTTGTATTAATTAAGCAAAACTAGTTTGAGATTTATATCCCCTTGTCTATATATAGAATGCCCTACACAGAAGAGACCCCTGCCCCCTCCCGCTGTTAAAAAGTAACAAGTAACTTGTACTTTAAGTACATTTTAAATCAGCTACTTTTTCACTTTTACTTCAGTAGATTTTTAGACCAGTACTTTTACTTTTACTTAAGTAAAATTTCATCCAAGTAATCATACTTTTACTTGAGTAGAATATTTTTGTACTCTTTCCACCTCTGCAGATTATCAAGATATTGTTACTTACACATGTAAATTGTTTGCGCTCCGACATATTTTCTTATTTATGTTAGTTTCAACCAAAAACATTTGTTTCAAATAGTCCTCTAATTTGCAGCCATCGGTGTTATAGCAGCAATGTGTAAACTGCAATACATTCACTGGATTGTTCGTATGGAAATAGGATAACCTAATTGAGGCGTTTTGGAATATATTTATATATATATATTTGTCCTGCGGGTGGCCGCAATGTCCCTAAAAGTCAGTCTACCGGAAAATAAAAGGAGAAGAAGAAGAAGACGAACTGCAATGCACTGTGGGTAGTCTCGCAAAGCCAGACCAAACTACAGCAAGTAGTATGGTCTGGAAGCACTCCGTTTAGAGCCGTCTATTCGGGGGGGAAACTGGGCTGGCCTGTTTTTATTTCTTTAAACCAATCACAATCATCTATGGCGGGGCTAACCCCAGGAAGCAGCCAATGGAGGCATAGCGTTGTTTGCCGACGCCAGCGCTTAATAGACGCTGGCGGAAGTGGTCAAGCCAGACTACACTGTGGGTGATATCCACCTCGGAGTGACCATGGATGTTCACTTGATCACTCAGCCCTCCGAGGGTCTATATCACGAAGTTCACTTCAGTTTCCAAACAATTGGAACGACACTTAAGATGGCGGCGGGGATTCCCCCGAGGGCAAGTGCCTAGGGCAAGTGAACGAGGGCAATGTTGAACGGGTATTGGAATGCAGGGATGGTGTTGAAAAGTGCATCCTATTTGGGCGATTCTGACCCACAATCCAGTGCGCACGTGAAGTGACGTCACATCGACGAATGCCTCCATATGAAAACAAACGGGGATGCGACGGATATAAAAGCAAGAGGCAAGAATCAAGGCGCAATGTTATGATGAAATAAGAGAGAAAAGTATGTCCCAATAGTATGCCTACTGCATCCTAACTAGATTATTTTTATCGTCGGATGTAGTATGTAGAATAGAAAAAAGAAAGAGTATGCGATTCGGAACGCAACCTATGTTTCTAATGGGCCTTCAAAATAAAACTAGAAAACGAACTGCATCCGCAACAAGGACGCTACTTCCGACGGCACTCGGCTGCTCTCCTCTACTTTCCAGACGAGCCACAACGGAGGTCGAACGAGCCTAATGGCTTCTTCCGTCACCCTTTGAACAACACAAAGTAAGATGTATGAATATGTGAAAGAGAAAATTGTGTATTGTGTGGAATTGTCCGAAAGAATAATAATAAATAAATAAAGGATGAATGTGTTTGTGTAAATGCTGGTAAAATAGACTTGACTTATAAAGCGCTTTTTTGACGATTTTCTCAGGGCTAAAGTGCTTTACATTTCTTACCACATTCACCCCTTCAAACACACACTGATGGCAGTAGCTGCCATGCAAGGCGCTGTCTGAACCATCGGGAGCAATATGGGGTTCAGTGTCTCACCAAGGGACACTTTGACATGTGGTGGGGAGACGGGGGATCAAACCCCAGACCCTGCAACTCAGTGGACGACCGCCCTACACAGTTCGCCACTGCCACCCACTGTGTGGATTTGGACATGGAGGCTGTGTTCGGAAAGCCATACTAACGTCCTACTCATACTCATTTTGACTTCAATTTGAGTATGTGACGATTGTGTATGCGAGTTTGGGTATACGAGAAATTCCCGGATGAGTACTAACTTCCGGGAAGATTTTGGGTATGGATCGATTGGATAGCCTACTTTTCCTACTCAACTGCCCCACAATGCACTGGGTCAATTCTACCGCACAGGAAAATGAAATATTTTCGAGCAAGTTGCTAGGCAACGACATTGTTTGTCAGCTGTGTGCTGTCTGATGAGCCCGACAGAGAGCGTCGGAGGGATCCTCCACCTCGAAACATAATTATAAAACAAGAGGTCTAAAACACAGATGATGAACACAGGACTGTAAAAATCTAATTCAATATCTAACCTGTGGAGGGTGCTTACACACTAAACAGGGTCTAAACTGCCTGAATCTTTATTGCAACTGAAAACGTTTCGATGCACCTTGCATACACAATCGATCTTTGAGTAGACAGTATGCAGTAGCCTATATAGATTGTGAGTAGCCTATGTAGGATGTAGGACGCTAGTATGGCTTTCCGAACACACCCGAAAGGGGGAGAGTGAGAAAAGGAGAGATTGTTATTTTTAAAAATATTTTGGCAGTCTCTAGGCACACCGTGGACCCATGGATATGTTAGAAGAACAAAGTGCATTTAGCATAATATGTGACCTTTAAAGCTTAAGATGATCAAAGGTTTGTGCATGCTCTCCGATTGAATCTTACGCCTATCCCTGATCTAAATTCCCCGAAATCTTAAAAATAGTGAGGACTTAAACCTGCAGTGTGTAGAATTTTGGGTTTTATTTCCTAGCAGATTTTGTAGAAAGTAATTATAATATCCATAAGTACGTTTAATTTAGTGCATAATAGCTGAAAAAATGTTTTTGAATTATTATTTTTTCTCTTAGAAAGGGTCTCATATATGTCCATATTTCTACATATCTTGGACCAAGGCCTAGTGCCGCCATCTTGAAAGTGTCATAGTTGGAATATCATCAGGTGCATTGTTTAGAATTTAGAATTGTTCTTGTCCTTGAAGGCCACTGTAGCTTCTGTTATTATTCAAAAGGGGTGGGGTTACCCAGGGAGCGTTGCATTCTAGAACTTTCTAGAACTTACTTGATGATGTCATATTACACACTGCACCTTTAAGAGATATTGCCAAACAGAAGGAGTCATTTTATATCACCAATATTCCGTTAATTCAATTCCCCATCCTATGACATTTCCTATTCTTTCATTCCCCCTCTAAAGTTTACAATTTTACCAAGTCATCTGTGTTTAGGTAGAAAGAGAGAGAGAGAGATGTGCTTATTGCATTCCGCCTGTGTGTCACCGAGTTCCCAACTCCCGTCTCTCTCCTCGGTCCCTTCTTTTTAATCAAAGGGGAGGTGTCCCTATCCAGAGAAAACTCATGGGAGGAGCCTACCAAGAGAAACACATGAAAATCTCCCTTTATCGCCCTCTCTGTTCCCCTTCGTGAATACACCCTGTCACTATCTTAACTTACAAAAAATAACCAACACTTCCTTTGTTTTTTCACAATAAACCCACATTTTCTCAACCCACCCGGAAACCAACTTTACTCAATCTGGACTTCAAAATAAAACAGTTTAACACATAAAATGTACGAACGAAACAGTTTTATCACATCTAATAGCCACAATACATAACAACGGCCAGCAACATACCGGTAACTTCTTCCGCTCGTGCTAGCTGTTAGCCAGTTATCTGGTTGATGTCATCTGAAAATCTGATTGGCTGATGTCACACGTCAGTCAAATGTATTATCCAATAGGAGATGGCAGCTCCAAACTACACACACACACACACACACACACACACACACACACACACACACACACACACACACACACACACACACACACACACACACACACACACACACACCAAAGACACAATAGTCCCTGCAGGATTTGGTTTAGGAACTGCCTAACCTTTCTATCTTTGCATTTAGAGGTCCAAGTGGCCTGCATTTTCCACTGCTTCTTCAAGAACCTTGCGTGTCTTTTTTTGTTAAATGCTCATTAATATAGACCTTTAGGCTTTAATGTTGTGTCTGTCTATATAGTCTATAGAGATATGTTTATCAGAAAGGAGGGCAGTAACCTGAGCCTCGGTTGAATCATCATGGCCAACATGTTATAGTTACTTAGACATACAGTATTTTTTTTATTTTTTTTTATAACAAGCCATTATTGTGATCAAAGTTATAAGGAAGTAATATTTTAACGAGTGGAACTTTAGTCTGTGTTACACACTTACCAATATGCAGTTTTGAAGCAGAAAAGGATCTAAAACAGAAATGTTGATCTATCGTTTTGCTGTTCAAGAGTTAAGACTTGCCACCCATTAAGGGCCATTGTACGGCACACAGACTTCCATTAAAACCACAATGTTTGACCCTCCTCCCAATGCAAGATAGAAAAAAAAAATATCATTCTTTTTCTTCCTTGCACTAATGTCTTGAAACATTTAATTTTTTCGTGTTTTTTAGAAGTTTGTACCATTTTAGGTTAGGTTAGGTTAAACTTTATTGTCCCCGTGGGGAAATTTGTCTTGGGCACAGTGCATCATTGCTTTCTGAAACATTCAGAGTACAACAGAACAAAAACACAAACACAGACACAAACACAACCAGACAAACTAACATTTAAACATTGAGAACATGGAGCTTGATATACTTCAAATGGCACTTTAATGTAAAGCATAGAAATCTACAGTGTGGAGCTAGAGTACTAGTGTGCATTGCACTAGAGCTCATGGATAAAGTGCTATGTGCTAAAGTGCAGTTCTAAAGTGCTATGTGCTAAAGTACTATGTGCTAAAGTACTATGTGCTAAAGTGCTAGCCTATTTATTGCACATTATTCTATTGCACATTGTTCGTCAGTTTAATGGAGGCTGGGACAAATGACAATTTAAGGCGGTTAGATTTACATAGTGGCACGTGAATCTTTTCCCTGATGGCAGGGTTTCATATTCAGGGAAGAGTGGGTGTTGTGAGTTGGAAATGATTTTCTTTGCTTTTTTCCTAACTGCCTGCTCATAGATGCTCTGAATAGGCTCATATTCTTTCCTCCCTACGATTTTCATTGCCGTTTTATGCATGCCGGCCAGTTTGTTTTTTAGCTTAACGGTTAGGTTGTCAAACCATGAGGTGATCCCATATCTAATGATGCTCTCTACAATGGCACTGTAGAAAATCATCATGATGTGGCTGCTTACGCCGTACAGTCTTAGTCTTCGCAAAAAATATAGCCTCTGTTGCAGTCTATTGCACAGGTTGTCAATATGTGTCTTCCAGCAGAGAAGATTGTCAATGTGAACCCCTAAATACTTATAAGAGGACACCTGGATGATTTTCTTATTTTTGATGACCACTGGCTCATGGTCAGTCACTTTCCTCAGATCCAAAACCATTTCCTGTGTTTTGGACACATTTAGAATAAGATTGTTGGTATCACACCACTTAATGAATAGGTCTATCTCATCCTGGTACACAGAAGGGTCCATATCCTTGTGTAGATGGCTCAGGATTACGGTATCGTCTGCAAATTTCACCATATAATTGTTAGGGTGCACAGTCCTACAATCATTGGTGTACAATGTGAACAGGGTTGGTGATAAAACGCAACCCTGTGGGACTCCTGTGTTGCATTGTTTGGTGTCTGACAGTGTTCTGTTGACCTTCACTTGCTGTGTTCTGTTTGTTAAAAAAGAGTAGAACCATTTGATCAAGGTGGTGTTTACACTCATGTATTTTCTCACATATGCCACCGGTTTCAGTTACAGACTGAGACGTAATATTGCACTCCCCAGACTTAGGCCACTGCAAGCCACATGAATAAATTATTTAAGATACAATGCAATCTCTGTGTTCTTAATAATGGCATAGTGCTGGGTTGGGGAGAACGGGGTAATGTGAGACACTTTTTACATTTGCTCTCCTCTTAGCGAGCTAAAATGATTCATCAGTCGAATTTACACATTCCCCATTAATTCAGGATGTTTCCTAGAAAAGAGCATTAGCAGAATGTATTCATGACAAAGGGCAGTGAAAATATGATTGTTTTAAAAAAAGTTGTATTGTGTCTCAGTTTACCCCAGCTGTGGGGTAAACTGAGACAGACCAGAGAAATCAAGGGGGTAAACTGATCAACTTACCTTTTCCACTCTGAAACTACCAAAACAACAAATGTTGTAACAGTTACAATCCTGACCAAATATACCAACCAAATATTCCAAAACTAATGTCGGACGAGTAACAGAATCATGGGGTTTGTTCAATTAAGAAAAACATTTTCTAAACACTTGAAAGTAACTCTGATCAAATGCACCATATAATTCATATTCAATTATTAACATTCAAATGACAGCTAAAACCAGTTAAGATTAAAACACAGTCTGGGGGTCAGAACACAGGACCCTTAGAGCCAGCTAGTGTCTGGGGGTCAGAGCAAAGAGCAATCAGAACCAGCTAGAACAACCTGGGACTCAGAACACAGGACTAGACCCAGCTGTCATTTTCCATCTTTTGATTAATATTTTTCTGCATTTGTTTTATTGGGATCATTCATTGAATAAAGACATATTACTTAGAGTCTATTGGTGTTAAAGGTCACTCTCCTGTCCCCCACATACATATGTGCCAAACCATGCCCTTGCTGACACCCCTAAAACCATCAACCCCCACCTCCAGCCCACATTGTCTTTTGTCTTAATCAAACTAGTCTCCTTGCTACCTGAAATATAATGGATTCATTAAAAGGGGGCACAGACAGTCTCACTTTACCCCACAGCATTTGTCTCACTTTACCCCACTGCCACAATTTGAGAAAAAAACTACCTCTCTCAGCAAATCCGGCTAATCTTCAGTTATCATCATCACATGGTTTCATATGTTGGTAGTTTATTGACATGTATGATAGAAATTTTTCAACCAGAATCAATTTGCTTTGGCACAACAATCGATTAAGTTGACAGCAAGAAAATTTACTTTTACATGCAATAAAAAAAATTTTCTGAAAACAAACGATGCTTACAACATCACCATGAGGTCCTCTCTTTTATGGCCAAGGGGAAATGAGAGGGGCTTGAAAACATATATCTCACATAGGGCTGTCAAGCGATTATATTTTTTTTATCTAATTAATTACAGGCTCTGTGATTAATTCATCTAAATTAATCGCATACTAAAATGACACTTTTATGCCTGTTTATAAACAGCTGTAGGCCTATAGGCTACCGATCGTTTTTCTCTCTCTCTCTCTCTCTCTCTCTCCCCGTCTCTCGTAACTTCTGTCTCCTCCCGTCAGCCAGGTTTCTACATGAAATACATTTAGGAACTACTAGCGCCGAAAAAAACCACAACAAAACAAGCAGGCTAAATGACACGCACACACACACACACACACACACACACAAAGGAGGAAAAAAGACAGGCATATACTAGGAAGAGTGAGAGGGAGTGGGTGTCCGTTTGCGGGAGATGATCGCAGCTAGCAAACAAAAGTGAGACACGGAGGAAGATTGAGAGATAGGCCTACGGTTTTGAACCTACATTGTTAATTAGGCACCCACTAAATCAATAATGCATAGACACTGCGGAGAATAACATAAGACATATTCCTACCTTCATGCTTATTTGCCAGGAACAGCCCATAACACATCCATAGAGCCCTCGGCCCCTTTCCCCTGCTTCTTTCTTTACTCTTTAATCCCGTGCGGGCCGTGTCCGCAAGCTACAGGTGCAGCTCCGCTATCGTCTCACCTCTTTTGCACCGGGTGAAAGGGCAATATAGAAGTGCGATTAATCTGCGTTAATTTTTTTAATCGTGTTAATTTTTCTGTGATTAATTCATCGAAATTAACGCATTAATTTGACAGCCCTACGATGACCAAAAATGTGTTCCATTGCCTAGATACAGGGGGTGTCTCACATTACCCGATGGCTCACATTCCCCCGTTGTCCCCTATATGTGTTTTTCGACAAATAAGTATGTGTTCATTCAAACATATACTACAATTCCTATTACCATAGGAAATACACTTCAATGAAAATCCATTTTTCTTTATAACAAGCCATTATTGTGATCAAAGTCATACGAAGTTATATTCAGAACTTTAGTAACACCCTTACCAATATGCAGTTTTGAAGCAGAAAAATAAAAATTCTAAAACAGAAATGTTGATGTTTATTTTTTATTAGATTTTTTTTGTTGTTCTGATGCTTTCTTTATCTGATGTTTACATTTTTATTTTTCATTTTTTTGGGAGGAAACCGAAGACCTCGGAGAAAACCCACGCCAACACAATGAGTAGATGTACATTCCTCACAGCAAAGGGGTTAAGGCCGGGATTTGAACCCTCACCTTATTGCTGTGAGGCCAAAGTATTGAACACTGAGGCACCTGTCTAGCCCTTTAAGAGACCTGGAGTCTTGTGTCATATCCAGTTTAAACTCTGAGCGTACCATCTGAAACTGAGGCTGGTAGCACGGAGAATAAGCTAGACATGATTTGGGACTCCGGGCCCCAATAAACCTTTTTCAAAGTGGAGATTTGGACAGCTGTGAAAAAGGTCTGTCCCACCCACCAACCCACCCTGACCGCTAGTGATTAAAATTTGCGGGAAAATCTGAAACGGCCAGAAAATCCTTTTTTTTTTTATGTGGGAGGAAACCGAAGTCCTCGGAGAAAACCCACGCCAACACAGTGAGCAGGTGTACACTCCTCACAGCAATGGGAATAAGGCCAAAATTTGAACCCCCACCATATTGCTGCGAGGCCACAGCATTAAACACTGAGGCACCTGTGCTGCCCTTTAAGAGACCTGGGTTGTAACGCTAAGTAGGTCTTAGTTAAGACCAGGCATATGCCCAGTTTGTGCAACCAGCCCCTGGAGCTGTGTTTCATATTTAGGTTAAAATCTCTGAGCAAATGCCAAACCTAAGGCTGGTAGCACAGAGAATAAGCTAGACAGGATTTGGGACACCAGGCCCCTATGGACCTTTTTCATAGTGTTGTGAAAAAGATCTGTCTCACCCACCCTGACCGCTGATGATTACAAGTTGCGATCACTTATGAAGTAGGCAGAAAAGGGTTTGCCTATGGTGGAAAAAAAAGATTTAACAAGCTTGTTAATGGTGCTCGTTTTTTTGGGTTTCACCATGTGCTGTTTTAGAGTCTCAATGATGTATTGATAGACTACTGGATCCTGTGACAGGAGGTTCATCCTCAGCACTCCTGCACTGCCCATCTTCTCGCACAGGTCCTTGTGCACCGCCCTGACAGTCCTTTTCACATGGTGACCACTTGGCTGGACAGCAATGTCACAGCCTGCAATTTCATCACAAAGCATCTCTTTCAAGGTCTTCATGGCATTTTGTGTGGTTTTGCCAGATAAATTTATGGGATGACCTTTAAAAATCTGATTGACCAGCCCAGACACCATATTTACGCAGCACAGTTCGTCCCACTTACGGACATTGTGTACTGCGGGCTTACAAGCAGATGGGTCGGCTGTTGACTTGCATGCACCTGACTCTGCTGCATCCTCAGCCTGGTCTTTCTTAGCCTCATATTCAGCTTCATCATTGTTGGCTGGTTCATAAGTGATAAAAGCCGGGGCATCTTCAAACAGGGGTTTAAAGGCAGAATTCTCATTTGCCAGGACTTCTGTAATTGATGTCAGGCTCCCCTGTACAGCATTTATCTGGCTCACAGCAACGGTCACCTGGTTCGTCTTTTCCTCGTGCTGTTGTGACTGACAGGTAAGCCATTGCCACATCTTTTTCACGAAAGTGTCCATTTCGGTTTTAATTCTGACCAAAGCGTTCCCCTGTTGTCTTTCTTCCTCTGGTTTCAGGTGCTGGTATACTACCTCACTCAGCTCTTTGGCAAAAATTTCATGCTTGCCGCTGGAAATCTCTTTGGCAATTCTGCCGTAGAGGCAGAGTTCATCTGTGCTGCCTCTTGACCTTCTGTTTTCCTCTGTTGGGATAATGTCCTCCACCAGGCATTCCACCCCGTAAATCAGCGATTTGATTGAAGCTTTGTCTTCATTTCGTGGGGGGCTGTCAAATATAATCCTCAATTTTGCCACCAAGCTGAGGATTTTTTCCTTCGCATATTTATGGACAAAAAGAGCTATGACTTTACTTCCCACTCTGTCACAGCAGGAAGCTTTGTAAGAGGTTGTCTCTGATCGGGACTCCCTCTTAGGTGAGCTATCTGTCTCCAAGTTAAGTTCATCAAAAATAACTTTGACAATCTCAGAGGCTGCTGCATCCTTATCCTTAGAGGTGCTGGACACAAGTTGGTGGTATTCCTCTTCCAAGATGTTTGGCTTAATATTAATGGGACTGGTATTGGTAGTTTGTTTCTCCAGGATGTTTTTGACAGCTTCTGTTGTTGTAATAACAAAGCTTTCTTTGGAAGAAACCTTTTTTGATGTCTCGTCTTCAAAAACTGTTACAGGGGCAAATTCCTCCTCTGAGGTCGTTATATTATAATTATCGACACTGCTTGTAGCTGATCCCTTCTCCAGGATAGTTTTCAAAGCGTCTGTATTAGCAATAATGAAGCTTCCCTCCGAAGAAACTTTTTTTGATGTCTCGTCTTCAAAAACAGTTACAGGGGCATATTCCTCCTCTGACATTGTTATATTATAATTACCGACACTGCTTGTAGCTGATCCTTTCTCCAGGATAGTTTTCAAAGCGTCTGTACTTTTTGATGTCTCGTCTTCAAAAGGAGCTAGAGGGGTTCGAAGTGACTCCTCCGCTGGGTCTGCTGCTGCCTCATCTGCTGCTTCAATCACAGGTTTTGAAGCATAATTTTCAATTGCCAGGTTTTCGGTATTTGAGGCCAGACTTCCCAGTACTCCCTTTATCTGGCTCACAGCAATGGTCACCTGGTCAGTCTTTTGCTCATGATGTATTGACTCAAAGGTGAGCCACAGACGCATCTTCCTCATCAATGTGTCCACTTCACTACTGATTTTGGCCAAAAGGTTTGCATTTGGTCGATTGTGCTTAGGTTTCAACTGGTAGTATACTACTTCACTCACCGATCTTGCAAAAGCGTCGTGCTGACCGCTTGAAATATCTTTTGCAATTCTGGCGTAAAGGCACTGATCATCTGTGCTGCCTCTTAGCTTTCTATCGTCCTCTGTTGGGATCATTTCCTCCACGAGGTAATCCACTACGTAAATCAAAGTCTCAAACGATGAATTGTCCACATGTTGTGGAACGCTGTCAAGGTTGCTCCTCATTTTTGCCACAGTGCTGAAGATTTCTGCTTTTGCATATTTGTGGACAAAAAAGGCTTTGATTTTATTTACCACCCTTTTCCAGCAAGAAGTTTGGGAAAATGTTGTCCCTGATTTGGACTTCCTCATAGTTGAGCCATCTGTCTCCAAATGAAGTCCTTTAAGTATCACTTGGACAATCTCAGATGCTGCAGCCTCTGTATCCTTTGTGGTGCTGGACACAACCTGGGCATATTCCTCCTCTGAGATCGTTTTATTATAATTACCGACACTGCTTGTAGCTGATCCTTTCTCCAGGATAGTTTTCACAGCGTCTGTAGTAGTAATAATGAAGCTTTCCTCCGAAGAAACTTTGTGTGATGTCTCGTCTTCAAAAGGAGTTGTGGGAGTTCCATGTGACTCCTCAGGTGCTTCCAGCTTCTCCGCTGATCCTTCCATCGATGTTTTAGGTCCACAAGCTTCCATTTTGGGGCTCTGTCGGCCTTCTTTCTTCCTTGCCTTGCATGTCATCTTTGATGCATATGTTTTCAGTATGTCTATGATATGTCCTACCATTACCTTAAGTGTCTGGGTGGAAGGCTCGGACACCGGGGATCCACTCTCCTTGCTGCTGCCTGCACTGCTTTCACTGAGGTTGGAGAGCTCTGAGTTGACTCTCTCCGTTACCTCTTTAACCATAAGCTTGTTAATCTCCTTTTTGCTCTGGTAACAGTTGTGTTTTTTTACACCCATCACCTCTGCAAATGTTAGGGAAATAGTGTCACCCAGACATCCAAGGACTTGGTGTTCTGAAATAACGATGCTCTTCCGTGATCCGCTTGATCCAGAAGAGCTACTGGACACTTTTCTATGACTTTGAGTCAAAAGAGGGCCACCACCCTGTTGGAGGCTTTGTTTAAGTGCCTCAAGAATGTATGTAGATACGTTGTGAATCAAATCCACACACATGTCCGTTATAGTTATTACTGTTGCCCTGTAAACAGACCCGGACGCCAGTTTGGCCCACTGTTTTGAGGTCAGTAAGTCCAAGTACAGTTGGACGTGCGGCCGGAGAGTTTCTGTTGTGGCAACTGGAAAGTCTAATTCCATCTTCCCTTCTCTTGCGTAATCCATCGAGTGTGCTGTTTGTAGTCCTTGTGTTCCTTTCCTTGGAAAAATGTAGATGTGCCCTGAAAAATCAAAACGAGAACAACCATCTGGATTTGGGTCCTATTTATAAACTTTCATTCTGCTGTTTTATGATGTCATCTATTACCTCATTGTCAGTTGCTTTAAATGACATCATGGCATTCCAATGACTTCATAGGGGAAAAGAACAAGAGTTTTAAATAAGCACCATTTGAACATAGCAACTGTAACTATGCTGGAACCTTCAGTTGCCTTTGATCTTTTAATGACATCATGCAATTGCAATGGCTTCAAAGGGAAAATAAGAACTGTAACTATGGAATTGAGCGGATTAGGTAGGTGGGCGGAGCCAGGCTAGTGTCTTGATATCATTTGGTCATCCATCAAAAGAAATAGTGTTATTTGCCTCAGAGATTTCCAATTGCCTACAGAAAAAGTTGCCTTATGCCTTGTGGTTATGCTGCACAAAGTGCCCTTATTTTGCACTGAGCACCTTCCCCCAAAATGCGTGTGCACACCACTGATTAGCATGCAGGTTTAACTCTCCTGTATAGTTCTAAAAGTGAACACAAACTTGACAAATCAACAATACCTGCCCTCTGCCACAAAAAGTGCACACCACACGTGATGATGACACACTCTAACAATACAACTGTCAAAAAACATCCGTCATAATTCCTTGCTCACTCCAACTGTACTGTATGTACTGCCTATTTCATTATAACTTTTCCACCGACTACAGATTGAGCAGGCGTAAGGCGGGCGAGAGCTCTAGTATTACGCATAGGCAAATGACTTCTAAATTAACATTATTATAAAGTTTTACCCATTTACAAATACAAGTTCCTATCAAATATGAGTCTGTGTTTGTATTATTTCTCTATAGGAGTTTTACAATATTAGTAATTGTTTTAACAATATGTGTATAGTCAGTATTATTTAAAAAATACATCAAATAAACAAACTGTTCAACTTTAAGGGCCTGTTTCACAGACATGGAGTAAGCCTTGTCCTGGATATGGAATTTTGAATGGAGATTATCCATTGACAGTACAATTTAGACGAGGACTTGGCTTAATCCATGTCTGTGAAACTGCCCTATGTCAGTGATTCTTGAGAAGTGGGACAAAACAGGGTGCAATGTTGAAAAAATATGTTTCGGCAAATTAAATTACATGTAGGCCTATATATCCAACATATACTAAGCTACTGAGCTAAACTTTGACACAACCTCCCAGCTTTTGTTTTTTTACCATCACTGTTCTATCACCACCGTCAGATGTCAACTCCGTCAGATTTCCTGTCTGACGGTGTTGACATATTTAACGTTTCTTAAACATAACAAATGGAGGGGCAACCCCCCGGGCCGGGCCCAGCTGCAGACCCAGGTTCGATTCCCGCCCGCGGTCGTTCTCTGCATGTCACTCCCCTCTCTGCCCCATTTCACCTCTGTCTCTCTGCACTATCAATAAAGCATAACAATGGCAAAAAATATCTTAAAAAACAAAACAAAAATAAAACATAACAAATGGCATTTATCTACTGGACATTTGGTTTTTCTCTTGACGTTAGGTGCTAGTAAGAACTACTTCAGGAAAATAGAATTATCAAAAAATGTCAAATAACTTCTTCAGAAATTGTAAGTCTGTGTTGACATATCATGGTTGTGACACAGGACTTTCAAGATTCGGAATGTAAAATATTCTAAAACTACAACACTTATCAGAGCCTGTCTGGCTCTGACAAGAGGTCCTTCAAAGTGACAGCTGCCCCTTATTTCGCCTGATTTTATTACATAATGAAATGTCTGACGGTGTTGACTTACAGTAAAGTGGTCCCACCACTTAGAATCCTTATAAAACATGAATGTGTTGTAGAAAAACTGTTTTTATTGATATGAGAGAGTATTTTGTTGCTTTTGATGAAAAAAGCTCTTTGTAATCGTTAAAGTACATTTTTAATAGGTTTAATTGCACATGAAAGATTGAAACCTTCTCTGAGGACACACTGTTTTGGACGTCGTGAGAAGATATCATATCAGAAGTGTCATATATTTGACATAATAATGATAGAATTGAAGGGATAATTGTGCTCCAGACATTCTATTCTTAATCCCTAATAACATCTACAATTTTAAATATTTTTAGTTTTAAACATAACAGCAGTTACATAATGGAAGACGGCCTTTTGTCCCGGTTCTCAAGAATCACTGATATATTATTGTTTGGTCTAAATTACTGCTAAAATAACTTATTGTTGGAAAACTACAAAAGCAGCAGTTGATGAGAGTGACAGCAGACTGAGGACAGTCATTGGTGACATTTAGCAGGCTGACTGGATGAGACTTCAGATCACTGAGGTCAGGTGTGACTGGAGAAACACACATGCACAAGATGGTGGTGCAGGGTTCCGTGGTTGCTATGTTTGGTCTCCAAGGTTTTGTGTATTTTTAATAAAGAATCTTTTATGAATGATGCACATGGAGACTCCAGGTGCATCATTCATAGAAGATTCTATTTGTATTGTAAAAATACACAAACCCTCAAAAGGTCAAGAAAAGAGTTTCATCATTTTCACTGGGAGATTTGTTCCAAACGAACGCTTCTGCTGAGGACTTCTTCTCCCTGACGAGGACAACACACTCACACAGACTGACCAAAGACTCAACTAACTTCCATCATGGACAATGTGAGCTCTCAACACTTTGAAAGGCTTTCACAACCCTCACAGTTCACTGATATAATACTAATAATTACACAGTAGGCACATGGATCACACAATACAGACAATATGAAAAAGTATTGTAAAAGCAGAAATACTAAACCTTAAAAATATTCCGAAAGGCTAACAAGTTAAAGCCTGCTGTTACCTAAGTAAAAGTATGTAAGTATAGTAAGGAAAAATAGGCTACTTAATGGAGATGTGATTGTTCTACTAGTATATAAGCCATTGCATTAGTATTACTAATGCATTAATGTAATTTAAAGCAGGTTTTGTAGCTTGATGAAGTGGAACTCATTTTGCATGGGACGGCAAACACATGTCATTTTCATTGAATATTTAAGTATTTATTATTTATAAATTGTTTGCTTGGAAAAAATAAAAATTATTAAAAGGAAATGCAAACCCTATAAAAATAGTCAATGGCCAATTAATTTATATCAATTATGTTATTGACTCATTTTTCATTTGTGCATGTAGGCTTGTTGGGTGGCATACACTATTTAATACACTCTTCATATCTTTCGTGTGCAAAAATCTTCATTGTTAAAGTAACTAGTACCTTCAGTTATCAGATAAATGTAGTGGTGAAAAAATAGAATATATATGATTTTATTTTCCTCAGCTAAATGCCATATTATGAGGCAAAATCATATTAGATAAATGTTTTAAATCAAGCCAAAGCTTAGGTCTATAAACCACTGTGTACAAAATATAAAAAAACAAGTTTACATATTACAAATTAACAAATAGATATATTTTCTCATGAGTAGGGGAGAACGGAGTTATATGTGACATGGGTTGGTTGTCACAATCGTTATAAATCTCAGACTGTCTGTGAAATTTTGTTAAGTAAATATCCAGAATTGGGAAGTCACCTACATAGTCTTCCTTGGAGTAAGACTGCTGAATTTGAGGTGAGAGGACTGTTTGTGTTTTTCATGTCAAATTGAAAATATTTAGCTCCTCAGTATTTTTCCCTTGATGGGGTTGGTTGTCACAATGTGTAGTGGTGTCTTTGATGATTAATTTCTTCTTTATTACAATAAGTTAGAAAAAGTGAGGGTTACACATTTCAAGCCAACACCTTAAGCTTCAATTTAATGTAGGAATGACTATTGAAAGATGTTTAGGTGATGAGCAATTCTCACTAGAGTAAAAAGTGTGCCTACTATCCCCGGTCTCCCCTTTAGTGATGTTCAAATGAGGAGAAATGTTTAATTGATCAAACATGATGGTGAACACTTGGTAAGGTCTGTTAGGCTGCTTTGCTTTAAGAGTTGTGTTCATTGAAACTCTGCTGTGATAAGTAAATAACTAAGCGAAAGCAATGGTTAAATATTGTTATACGGCACCCGAATATACTTTATCACAACCTTCATTATTTACATGTTCTTATATTATTTCAATTATAGTTATCAAGTCAGCACAGGAAACACTGTCCATAGGGCACAGATGTCTAACATGTGTGTGTGTGTATTGCAGTGTGGCGTACCTAACCATCTGCTAGAACACGACTATGGCAGAGTAAGGAGAGTGTCAGCTCGCCGGGCAGAGGCTGTGAGGAAGACTGGATCATCCTGCAGACAGTGTCCATGCTGCAGAGATGTCCAGGTCAGACATTTGGACTTTAATGTTTTGCAATTAAAAATGTCCCAACAATTTTCACAGTTTTGAAGATGAGATAATTAGTCAGCTTTAGAACATGACAAATAAAAATTAAATTGGCACTAACTCATAATCTGATTAGAGGATAAACTGATTAAATTTTTCTGACCTTCAGTATTGTGTACGCAATACAGTATCTCAAGATTGCTTTGAGGGATTTTCCTCATAGTTTGCACTAATATTGACTGACTCAGAGATTAACTGAATACATTTTGGAGGAGTAACCTTGCATATTGTCCAGTCGCAGTGACCTTGTACCATAGTGTTGCTTGTAAGGAGCTTAACCTTCTTTAAAGTGTTGGCTACACAACTTTACGTTCCCTGTTCATCAATTGTTTTGCCTTGCGGTGCATAGAACCACTAGGTAGTATCTGTAGTAAAGTGAAGTGAAATTCTCCCTGCAGCCAGGTGTAAAACAAACTATTAGAAGTATTTTTATTTGACTAAGTAGTCCCCTGCAGGACATGTGATGTAGATTTACGTCTTGTGACATTGTAAAAGTCAGTTGTGAATGACCTGCCATCCAGTCCTGTGTCACTGACTTGTCCATGTCCTGAATATTAAAGCCAAAGCTCCAGCCCTCTGCTGCTGCTGCCAGCCGTCCCCAGAAGAGGAAGCGGACCTCTGTGGCCCGTCCTTCCAAAGCTTCTTCTGCTGGAGATGACCCTCCCTCTCCTCAGACCTCCACCCAGGAGGCTGCTGATATTCCAGGCTCGCTGGATTTGGTCCGAAGGCCTCAGTCTCCCATCTCACCTGCCGACCTGCCGGTGGCTTCAAACGTGGCCCCCGGTCCCCAGCCCTCCACTGCTGCACTGCACCATGATGACGGCCCTCTGAAAATACACAACCGCTCAGTAGAAGAGTACCAGAAGATCTACCATGACGTGGTAGATGACATGCTCAAGTAGGTTTGCCTCAAATATCATGAGCCTTTATATCCCATTTTCCACCACTTCAAAGTGCAGTAATGGTGTATTTCTGAACAGACTTTGCAGAAATGTATTCTAACATAATAATACAAAACACATCCTCACTCACTCATCACTGATATGACAGTGGTGGATGATGCCCTCTTTGGTAACTAGCTTCCAGTCCTTAAAGGCCACCATAGCTTCTGTACATTTTCCCAAAGGGAGGGGTTTACAAGGGAGCTTTGACATGTAGATTTTTCACCACTAGTTGGTGCCAAAACTCACCTTATTACACACGTTACACTCTATAAGTCAATATGTCCTTCTATAAGCTATTTAATCACAAGTATCATGATGATGTCATTTCTGTTTCTTCTGCTCCTCACAGGTACAAGAGTGGCCGCCCGCGTCCCTACAGTTTAGATCTGGGACGTCGTATCAAGCAGAAGCTGTGGGAGAGACTGCAGCATCCTGTGTTTACGGAGTCGGTGGATGAAGACGGGCGCGTGCATGTGGACGTGGCGTACGGCTCCTCTGGAGACTGTCCACCCTCTTATGATGTGGATGTTTCAGCAGAGCCCAGCCCCAAAAGAGCTAAGTCTCCTAGCTCATAGAAGTGAAGCAGTAGCATAGTTCAATAAGTTAGAACACCTGTACATAATATTGTAGTTGTAAATAAGTCACACCACTCAAAGTTAAGATAGGTTAGGATAAGATAAGGTAAGGTAAGATAAGATAAGATAAGACTAAATACAGTAAGATAAGATAAGATAAGATAAGATAAGATAAGATAAGACATGCTTTATAAAGCACTCACAAGTTAAATTAACATTGAAGCCTCCACATGTTAGCCTGTTAAACTGCAATCCAGCTCAAGAGGTCTGTTCCATCTCCTCCTCAGCCTCTTCAGCCACTGTATCCTCCACCTTCAAAAGCAGACATCCACCTCAACCTTCTGGCTGCCAGGTGAAGAACCCCTCACAGCCTCTTGGACTCAGCTGTGGCTCTAACCTCTGCCTCCAGCCCACAGGAAACATCTGCTGCCTTCAGCCTCCACCTTCAGCCTCTTCCAGTAAACCTCCACCTGCACAGTCTGGTAGTAACCTGCAGAACTAAACCTCAGACCACAGTCAGTAACCTACGTTTACATGACGTTAGAGAAAATCAATTGGTTAAGTCCGACTGAAACTGCACCTTTTAAGTATGTGTAAAAATCTTAGACTGAAACTTTAAATCAAATTCTAAATCTAAAACAGCCAGGTAAGTTGAATCGAATTCAAGCTACTCCAAGCACAGTCCACAGTGTCCAGCCTGGGGCTTTGACCCGTAGGTTGAATAGGATTCAGTGCTAACAGAAGAGCAACAACAAAGGAAGATAATGCCCAGTTCAGACCAAAGATTCACCTCGCAACGAGACACAACTACAACTGCTCGCAACGAGCTGGCCTGGACGTTGCAACAAGCAGTCCCCACTGCTGCGATTTCTCCCCCGTGACGTTCTAAAACTGTCTCGTTCCAAGTCGTTGCGAGGCAAATCTTTGGTCTGAACTGGGCTTAAGAAAGCCGTACCCACTTACAGCAATAGCTGTATAGTTATCTATATCACCACTCGACATGGTACTAGTTTTGCCATTGTGATAACCGTTAGCCACATACTACCAAGTTAGGTCAACCGAAAAACAGTCCAATACTCACAAGTTGAAAGAGGCTCGAAGCGGGCATATTGCCACCTTTCGCAGCGGAGTTGGAAATACTTCAGTCAATAAATTGATGAACCTCCTATTAATACAAATACCTTTTATTTTTTTATCAAAAAGTTCCTCATGAGATGTCACAGCAGTCAGCTTCACTTCCTTGGTTTCACACATTAGTTCAATGAAACAGCCTAGTCGAGCTATAAACGTACGTTCTCTGACACCTAGAGCTATAAGTTTTGCCAGAATCTACAGCATTTCATCCACCTACAGATTCTTACAGAAAGCAGAAACATGCCACTTGAACCTCCACCTTCAGCCTTTAATAGAACCTTTATTGTCCACTGTGAGTGGAAATTTGTCTTTGTGTTCACCAACTGAACCAGACATAAAAGAATGCCTGAAGACGGTTTAAAACAACAAGATTTAACACACATTAGATGTCAACAAACAAGTTAAGCAGTCATTAAATACATTAAAAAGTAGCCAATCGGAGGGTTGCATGTTCTCGGTCACTCGCTGAGTTTACCAGCAACCTGTAGCCTCCACCTGCAGATTCTGACAGACAGCTTCCGACTGAACGTCCACCTAAAGCCTCTGCTAGCAACCTGTAGCCGCTAACTCCACCTGCAGTTTCTGACAAACAAGATGCTACCTGAACCTACTACAGCTTTTGCCAGAACATGCATTTGCTGCCTTCATCTACATATTCTAGCTAACAGCTGATGTTCGAACAATCACCCAATAGCCTTATGCTTATTGCATTCACCGGAAATGTTAGTGTTGCATTGAATTAGTAAGTGATATATTTCGCTGGCCCATATTTTCCACAAAAACTAATATTTGCGTTGCCTGAAAGGATGGCACTTATCAGCAACATTTATTTAAACAATTTCTCTCCATCCACGTCATCGCGTAACCCAGTGAAATGCACCTCTTTTGGTGTCTTTACCGTTCTTTAAATTGACTTACGTACGCATTTGTATGTATTTAAGTAAGTAAAATAGAGCTGCTAAATGCGCAAAACATGTTTAGTGTGAACACCCCTTTCACCAGCAACTGCCTCCACCTTCAACTTCCTCCATGAAGACCTCCACCTGCAGCCTCTACCAGCGACCTTAAGTGACTTCCTCCACCTGTGAATCCTGACAATCAGACACAGCCTGATCCTGCGTCTACAGATTTTGCCAGAAAATGCCTTTGCCGCCTCCATCTGCACATTCTGGCAGGCAGACGTTTGATCCTCTACTCACAGTCTTGGCTAGTAACCAACAACAGCTTCCTCTACTGATAGCATCTGTCATTAAACTTCTGCTGCCAATTCCACCTTCCACCTGCGGACTATGACGGACAGAAGCAGCCTGAAACTCCATCTACAGCTTTTGCCAGAATTTGCAGCCTTCCCCGTCACCTGCAAATTCTGGCAGAAAGCAGACAGATTTTAGCCTGGCGAGACCAGCCAGATTCACAGATCAGTCTGGACTTTCTCCAATCACCGTGGGGAGGAGCCAATCGTGACCCGCTTTCAGACCTAACTGTTGTTCCTTAAAGTGAAAGGCAGCTTCTGATTGGTTCATGTAGTCGTCAATCTAGCCTTGTGTAACCAGCAATATCTCACAAGCTTATTTGTCGATCCACCTGAACGTTAATGATTACAAGAACCCATCAGGGTTGCTTCCTATAACAGACAGGGCCAGGCTCCTACCCAGGGACATTGGACATTCCAGACTCATTTGCAGCTGCAGCCTCCACCTATAGTTTCTGACAAACAGACACAGCCTGAACTGCAAACAAGCCACTAGTAGTATGCACATGCACCCTCAGCTTACGCCAGAATCTGCTGCTGCTGCCTCCATCTGCAGATTTTGGTAGAAAACCTGAAAATACCACCCGAACCTCCACCCATAGCATCTACCAGCAAACTCCTGACACCTCCACCTACAGGTTCCAACAGACGCAGCCTGATCCTCCATCTACAGTTTTTGTCAGAACATCTTCAGAATCTCGCAGCTGTATCTATAGCCTCCAATCACAGCCTTTGCTAGCAACCAACATCATCTTCCTCTACTGATAGCCTCTGTCAGTAACCTACAGCCACAGACTCCACCTGAATAGAGACGCAGCCCTAGACGTTTGGCCAGAATATGAAGCTTTCACCTCCATCTGCAGATTATGGCAGTTGAAGTTTGAACTTCCACCCACAGCTTTAAGACGAGTTCATACCAAAGGAACACAACACAACTGTTTTAGAAAGTTACAAGGAGGAGTTGCAGCTGTCTGAAATAACCCGTGGCAGGCAAGGCGCGTCTTGTGTATAGACTATCCGGTAAGTTCAATATCAATATTTTTAGTTTTTATTGACAGGTTGGTATCACTCATGTTTTAATAGTTATGGAAACAATGCAACTGTTACATTGCGTCGGTGCGAACTGGGCCTTAACCAGCAAACAACAGCAACTTCCTCCACCCACAGCCTCTGTGACTGGCTGATGCTTCCACTGAAGGATTCAGCCTGAAAGCCTTAGCCCAAATCTCCTCCTACAGCATCTTTCAGCTACCTACAGCAGCTTCCTCCACCTACAGCCTCTGCTATTAACCTTCTGCCTCCACCTGCAGATGTGTCCAGACAGACACAGAATGATCCTCCATCAAAAGCTGTTTCCAGAATGTGCAGCCTTCTCCTCCACCTGCAGATTCTGGCAGAATGCAGAGAACTGGTCATGTGAGAAACACCCACAGCCTCTACCGGCACACTCCTCACAACACCTCCACCTACAGGTTCTAGCAGACGGAGCATGATCCTCCACCTACAGCTTTTGCCAGAACATGCATTTGCTGCCTCCATCTGCACATTCTGGCAGACAGCTGAAGTTTGATCCTCCACTCACAGCCTCTGTCAGTAAGCTTCTGCTTCTGACTCCACCTGCAGATTATTACAGACAGACTCAGCCTGGACATCCACCAAAAGCTTTTTCTCAGAATGTACAGCCTGTTCCTCCTGCTGTAGATGCTGGCAAAAAGCAGAGAGATGCCACCTGAACTTCCATCCACAGCCTCTGCCAGCAACCTGCAGCCTCCACCTGTAGATTATGGCAGACAGCTTTTGCTAGAATATGGATCTGCTGCCTACATTTCTGACAAACAGCTGTATCTTTAGCCTTCACCAAAAGCATTTGCCACCAACAGCTCTTTCATCCAGCCTCTGTCAGTAATCTACATCTGCCTACTCCAGCTGTAGATTCCGGCAGACAGCTGAAGTTTGTACCTCCACCCACAGCCTTTGCCATCAACAATCAACTACTGCTGCCTGCCTCTCATAGTAAGCTTCTGCCTCTGACTCCACACGCATATTCTGATACACGGACACAGCCTGATGCTCCACCCAAAGATTTTTCCACAATATGCAGCCTCCTCCTCCACTGGCAGATTCTGGCCAAAAGCAGAGAAACTGCCACCCAAACCTCTACTTAAAAGGTCTGACAGAGCTCAACTCATCTACAGGTGGCTGCTTCCACTTCCGCCTGTAGTTTCTGATGAACCTCCACCTATAGCTTTTGCCAGAACATCTCGCTGCCTTCATCTGCACATTCTGTCAGACAGCTGAAGTTTGAACCTCCAACCACAGCCTTTTACCAGCAAACAACGGGAACCATAGCCACCACTTCTTTACCTGCAGTTTTCTGAATGATGTCACTTGAACCTCCACCTCCAGCCTTCTCCTGCCTCCAGTCCTTGCCAGCGACAAGCAGCCCCAGACTCCAGCCTTCATGTACAGGTGACACACATATGTAGCTCCAGTTTTTGTTAACCCACAACATGTATCAAAGATCCATATGATTTACATCGTAATCAACTTCAAATTTCACATAATGGATTAAGACCTTGTATGCGTTTTACAATCGTCATATCCCATGACATCTGCATACTGTAATTCCAACATGTAAATCCTTTAGTTGCCATTGGAGCATATGCCTTGAAGAGTCATGAAATATTGATGAAACTTGTCCTTCTTTTTACAGTTAAACAGAATATGGATGCATTTATTCATTCACTGTTTGATGGTTGACATCCTGAGACTTGACTCTGCTGCTCTGCTTTCACAGGAGTCACTCTGACATGTATCATCACCGAGCAGCTACCAGAGCCTGCTCCAACCCTTTGGATTTGATGTCATGACCCCAGAGTGTGTCTCACTGAGATCAATGGAGCTCCAGCCTGTGCAAGGTCAGTACCATTCATATCATTCATTCATGTTTCAATCTTTAAGTCTATTTGCTTCTTAATCACATAAAAAAACAATGTATACATCATATCATTAGAAAATTATACATTTTTCATCAAATATATGTTTTATTTGGTGTACCTGTTAGCGGCGGTGCAATAGTCCGTACTGAAAGATCCTCACTGTTATAAACTCCTCATATCTCTGACTTGGATGACAATGCAAAGCCTGACCTGCATGCTTGTTTCAACTCAGCTGCTTGTACTTTAAACAATACTTTTTGACCAATAACTGAACACCTGTATTATACTGTATCCTCCAGTTACCTGTATCCAGAACACACAACAATTCATTCTCTCATCTCCTCTGCGCTACAAGCTTCTCCCATGCTCTGCCCTCACTCCTAAACTCTACCTGAGAAGAACCTGACACACCTGGAGAAATGACCCATGACCTTCCATCCTACTTCCACCTCCACCAGTTTATGTGCCTTATACAGTACTTTTAAAAGACACCAGTTACTGTATGGATGTATGTTTTTCTATTAAAAAAAGATGCCAGTTAGCCTGCGCTATTACTGTGATATGAATTTGTTCTATACACCTTTGTAAATTCAGTCTCAGTAGATATTTCCTCATCACTTTTCTAATGTGTTTGTAGTAGCTAGCTTTATTTATGAGTCTAAATGAGGAATGAGGAATATAAGATACAAATTATTCAATGCATTGCAGAAAAAAAAAATCGTTGACATAAAGTTTACATGTTGTTTGAACATCAATAAATAAATGATCAGCAGTGTTAAGTTTAAAAAAAAACCTGTCTCTGAGCTTGGATTCAGTAGAAAGTCAGAATGTTTAGATACATTTGTTCTTCAGGTATGGAACTAGTTCAGAACGTATACCATGCAAGTGTTGACTAAATGCAAGACGGATTTAGTTTGGTTTATTCAACTCAAGTCATCAAGTCAAGTTGTTCAGGAACATTATTATTAGATTAAGAAAATAATTACACAAATGCAATGCATTCATATTCTTTGGAAGGCTTGATTTGTAATTCATTTTCTTTTTAGCTTGAAAAGGTTATAATGGAGGGCTGTGATTGAAGAAAAGTATTATATAATTATACTGCCAGACTTCCTTACCATCAGACGCTCAGTATTGTCAGGTTAAAGTCACCACATTTTGACATATAGAGGTTAAGGCTCTTGCCCATTGCAAGTGCAGAGCCCTATGCTATGGTTAATATTAAGTAATGGCAAAAGCAGTTAATGCAAAGGAACAATACATGTTTGCTGTAGTCCATTTGAGTACTTTGATTAATTTAAATAAGCAATGGAGGCCCCAGTAATGTGCAATTCTCAAGAGCATATTTCACTTCATCACGTGTCCATAGGATTCTAAAATCTGTGGTGCTGCTGTGTAGGAGAGAGTCACATTAGTATTGTTGTTGGGAAGAATATGTCATTTCAGTTGCATGTTGTTTGACAGGTATATTTGCACAGTAAAAGGAAACGTGCAGTAAAATTCAAATCATTTTATTTTCCATGGTATGACATAACTGGCTGAAGACATACTGTTTATTGAGGGGGACAGCTCTCACCTTTTTTCCACAAAGATGGAGTAACACTTCTTAGCCCTTGCTGCCTTTACTGACAATGTGAGACACATAGAAAAACTAATTCCACTTGACTTCTTCACGTTAGAGATTGCGTCGACACATGTAGCTGGCGTGTCCTTACTGAATGTCATATAGTGTCGTAGCATCATACTCTTCCCGTCTGACAAAAATATATCAAATTGTCCTTTTTCCCTTTTTTTTTGTTAAAAAATATTTACAAAAAGTTTAATTTGACAAAAAGAAGAGTGAACGATTAAAGGGTTGTAAGCAGGATCAGGCCGCTGCAAAAAAAAACATAAAAAAAAAAAAAAAAAATACCATAGTATTGACATTGGGACAATTAAATACTGTTAGGGTTCTAACACTGTACATGCATCAGTGTAGATATGCCTTTTAAGAAAACCCTTTGCATCTTTGAGCTTCATGTCAAAGACCTTCAATTCTGACTAGAACCATTCATGGTAGCAATGTGAAACATGACTTAAGACAGTTCATTTACTTCAGTTCTTTTGCTATGTTTTTGTTAAAGTGACAACGTCGTCATGTGGTAATGGCTAAGCTGTGTGCGGGAAGTGCTTGCTGTGTTGGAGTAGAGATGATCTGACAACCCATTTTCATTTTTGATTTCCTCAGGACATAACCTGTGGATGTTATGCTGGGAAGCAGCTCAATCTCAAATATTTGAATGACAAAGCTGTGTGCCAAAAAACATCAGTAAATAACTCAGATAATGAATAAACATATAAACGAACAAATGTTCACCCTTAATGGGTTAGCTGTGGTAACCAAGTGTCACATCTCTGAAAGATGATGTGTATAGTGTATTAAACTCATTCATTCTAAAAGTGTGGTTCTCTATAACCTTGCATTTGGCTGTGGTGAGGTCGCTCCTCATTAAGACTTTAAAAAACAAAAATCAATACCTTCTTGCTCTGCTTTGCTTTGTTTGTGAGAGTGTAAAGCTTATTCCTGACCTTTGAAATAATAATAATAATGATGTAACAACATATTATCTTAAAAAAAGCAACAGGCCCTGAAAGTCCCACTGTTGCTTACGCTTAGTGGTGTAACTTCTTATTATGAAACAGACGAGAAACGTTTGAGCAGAGGGCATTGAAACACTGATTTTCTGCCCCGGTGTTAGGGTTCTATTTAACTAAAAGGTGGACTAGTAGGGATGCACCAAAATAAAAAATTCTTCACCAAACTGAAAATTATTTAATATTGATCTGAAGGTCGAATAACAAACGTATGTTTTTTGCGCAATTTTTTAACTGTATTTTGCCACATTTTTCCTCCACTGCATAAATGGAATAGTCTAAATGTGCTTTTTTACAACACTGAACGTTTAAACATTCCAGCAGATACTATACAAACAAAGAAATAAATGAATCAGTTAGGTAAAGAATAAGTCTTTTCAGTTATTTAGCCAAAAAACCAAAAGTGCTTTTTGTAGAAACTATTTTTCCCGGTTGCCTAAAATTGGATACATCCCTAGTTGAAAGTATTTTTTTTAAAACTAGTGAATAATACTTTATGAGGATTAAGGTTGGCAGCACATATCTAACTTTTTGACATGTAACCTGTTCTCCCATCATAACGTTGCTAAATTATTACTATCCAGTCACTCAATATATTATTATATTATATTATATATATTAAAGCACTTTGAATGGCCTTGTGTTTGAATTGTGCTATATAAATAAACTTGCCTTGCCTTGCCTATTATATAGGCTATATATATATATATTTATATATATTTATAATTTGATTTTTTTTGCTAACCAGGGTGCAGCTCTCAAATGTAGTCCTGTCAGGCAGGCTATTGGCTACTCTAAAACTCAACCTGAACGCACGCTTCAAAAATCACATTCACATACACTGAGACCCAGAACCTGCCGACGAGTAAGAGAGGTATTAAAGGAATGGAGAATGGGCGTGGCTTTAGATAATTTTTCTCATTTTGAACAGGATTGATTGGCATCATTGATTATAATGGGAAAACAGGTTTCAGGTTGACGAAGGTGTGTGTGTGTGTGTTTTAACATAAAACACACTTTCATGGACATTAAAAAAAACCCTTGTCAGACCGGGCTCGGGCCCCATCACAGAGATTTTGTGTAGTTATACTTCAGGGCTTAAACTACATGTGTCCCTTGTCATCCCATTTTCACGCGGGAAGCCTAGGGAAAGACAGGCACGTTGTCCAAACTGTGGTTAAGATGACAACAACGCTCTCCTCTTACCGTACAGTACACACACACACACACACACACACATACACACGCACGCACCACACACTCTTTCACATACACACACACACACACACACACTGTCCAGAAGCAATGCTAGGTGAAGCTGGATTTCTGGCTGAAGCCTTCCAGTTCAGAGGAGGGTCAGAGTCTGTTAGTAGAGTGTGCGCCTCAGTACTCTATGGTCACTGCTTTGGTCTTGAGGTATTCCAGGAGAGCGTCTTCTCCTGTGGACCACAACCAAGAAACAAAACAACATCAATCCACTTTCAAATGTTTACCCTAGTATACTGTATATGTTTCCATGACGGATGACAAGCACAGAGGGCTCTGCCATTTTAGCCTAGTCTACGTCTAGTCAAGGATCTTTGGTTTAATGCCATCATAACTCATTGCATTTTTTAATTTGTATCTTAAAAATTAAAAGTACCACACTAAGGCCCTATTGTCAAATGTAATCATTTATTTACAATATAAATGTAACCATAACGTGTTTCACCAGTCAATTGGAAAAGAAAGAAGATAAATTAATCTAGTTAATGGTTCGCTATTCGATTCTACCTTGAAGTCAAAGAGTTAGAACTATTTTTGATAAAGCAACATGTCAGCTACAGAGTGAATCCAGAGATCCTGTTATCCTGTGCTGACATGGTGAGAGCCACAGAAGAATCAACAACAGATCTTAATATGTATTGTCAGCGGATATATCCACGTTATCTCAATCGACACCTCAATGACTGAACAGGCGCTCAATTAAAGTAGGAAACACAATCCACCACTAACACAGTTTTCTAACCTGCCCTGCGTTCCAAATCACATACTTTTCCTTTTTACCACACTACATCCTAAAGTACAGAAGAGTTTTAGGGCCACGGGAGAGAAAAAAAATCAGATGAGGAAGATTTATTTTTCATTATGTCGAGAAATGTCAAGAATAAAGAAGAAATACTCCAAAATGCTATTGGAGTTAGTGAGGTTTTTATGTATTTTAAGCATACTACAATTGACGTGCATGTATTGGGACATCCTAAATCTCTTTCTGGCATACTAAAAAGTAGGGAAGTATGGGGATTGGAACGCAGGGCTGGTCTCCACTTGTCACATGTGTACTTACCGAGGTCTTTGCCAAAGCCGGACTGCTTGAAGCCTCCGAACGGCGCGGCCACGTCTGTCTTGTTGTAGGTGTTGACGAACACGGTGCCGGCCTCCAGCCGCTCGCTCACGTACATGGCCTTGTTGATGTCCCGTGTGAACACTCCCGAGGCCAGACCGTACTCTGTGTCGTTAGCCCTACGCAGCACGCCATCTACATCACTGGAGGTTAGGGAGAGAATAGGACAGTTAGCTACGATGACCACACCACAGCTCTGCAGCCAAATACTTTTAAAAAATGTTTTGTCGCCATGACAAAACAGTGAGAGACGTGACAAAAACACCTTTGGTTGGGGGTCATGACACTACATGACAAACTTCGGAACAAACGAACAAGCACAAAAAAATAAAAATAAAAATATTTAATAAAGAGTATACTGTATGATAATAAAACAGAAAGAACAAATGTAATAGAAAGAAAGAAACTAGCAGGAATTTATGATATATTGTAACATAATGTGTGTGACTGTTTACATGCGGCCAGATATACTTTCTGAGCAACCACTCACCCATCTTTGAACTTGGAGACCACCATGACGGGGCCGAAGGATTCCTCTATGGCAATGAACATGTGGTCCTCCACATCGGTGAACAGAGTCGGCTCCATGAAGAAACCTGGAGGAAAAATTAAAGGTGAAGTAAGCAATTTATTTATGTTAATATAAGTGTTAAATCGCTCTTTATTCACTTGCGCGTTTCATAAAGCCTATCTCTCAGTCACTCGCTCTGCATGTAATCGGCAAATAAACTTTTCGGGGATCCCACTACTGATAACCAATCAGAAGAGAGAACGCTACAAACCGGCACCCGGTGCACGTGCAGAGTGACAGATGGGTGAATGTGTATGCGCCTACAATGGCAGAGCAGGTAAAAATCCTTCCCAATGTCTGTTTTGATGGTTTTTATCATGTTTTATCACACTTATGGATCTGAGATGATGCTAGATAACTCGCTGCTTGAAGACCGCAGTGCATTAATGTGGTGACGTGGGGACGAGGGAGGGGACTGCTAACTGCAGTCACTGACAGGAAGTTAGCTAAACTGACCATTCCGCTTACTGAACCTTTAAACGAGGAACCATATGAGCTCCTGTTCTCCATCACTGTGTCCTGTGATCTGAGTGTCAATGTGACCGGACTAGGGCTTATCTCTTTTTTTATTTGAAATTAAAATAATCGTTCGGGAGAGAGGGGGGAAAACCTAATTTTTCAAAATTGAAATGACCTGCTCGAAATGTAGGCTGCAGTGTCACAGTCGTATAAGGCCATTTGAAGTAGTTTCCCTTGTGATCGGACAGGAGAGGGCGCTCTAATACATTTTTTTTAAAAGTTAGGCCTATTGCATACCCTATATCATATCATTGAATTAAGCTAATGTTTGTCTGTTATTTCTACAAAAATGGCAAGTAAATGGAATTTATTCAAACTTTTGAAAATTGCCTACTTTATTTGAACTGTTTTTAATTCAAGTGATTGTACTGTATATTTTTCTGATTGTGCGGTGTCCTTGAGAGTCGTGAAAGGTGCCTTTAAATAAAATATATTATCATTATCACTTCAGTGTGTGTGTGTTAATCCTACCTGGCCTGTCCACCTGTCTGCCTCCACACACCAGCGTGGCCCCCTCCTTCACGCCCAGCTCACAGTACTCCAGCAGCTTGTCCATGTGGGCTTTGTGGTTCTGAGGGCCATGGTCTGTGGAGCGGTCCAGGGGGTCTCCAATCTTCATCTTCTTGATCTCCTCCACCTAAGAGGGAAACGATATAGGAGAGGAATAGAAAATGTTGTTTCAGGCTTTACAATGTCATCTATTTGACTCATATTGACACTATTAATTAAAGGGTTAGTTCATAACTTGAAAGTGGGTTTGTATGAGGTACTTAAGCATAGTTAGTGAGTGTGTTACCTCATGGAGATGGCGGTCAGTGCGACGTCTCCCCTAAACTCCTTAAGCCCAGTTCAGACCAAAGATTCGCCTGGTGACGGCTTGCAACGAGACGGTTTTAGAATGTCGCGGGGGAGAAATCACAGCAGTGTGAACTGCTTGTTGCAGCGTGTTGCAAGCCGTCACATAAGATTCAACATGTCAAATCGCCAGGCCCAGTTTTAGAACGTCCAGGTCAGCTCGTTGCGAGCGGTTGCAGTTGCGTCTCGTTGCGAGGCCAATCTTTGACCTGAACTGGGCTTTACAGTGACTGGACTGATCGCCATCTCCATAAGGTAACACACTAACTATGCATGAAGTACCTCATACAACCACCACTTCACAAACACTGGACTATCCCTTTAAGAAAATATTATTGCTAATGTAGTGTTTTTTTTTGCAGTTTGACTGATACTAGGGACTTAAAAGTTAGGATATCTCAGTGCCGGAAGTAAGCCCTTTACATGTACACATCACGTGGCTCTCACTCACCACTCGGCTGATGTATTCATCGTGAATGGACTCCTCCACAAACAGGCGGCCGGCAGCGATGCAGTTCTCACCTTTGTTGAAATACACAGAGCTCATGCCCTGTGGAGCAGCAGATACACACACGCACACGCACACACACGCACGCACGCACACTCACACACACACACACACACACACACACACACACACACAGAGTTAAGGGCAGAGATTATGAAAGGAATTTATTTTACAATAACACTTTACTTTGAGCATATAAGCAGTATATTAACCTTTAATAAGAGGCTCATAATGCACTGATGTAGTAGTAAGCAGACATAAGAGTGATAATGCATTGTAAACGTGGTTAATAAACAACTCCATACAAGCATGCAGGAACGTTTGGTGATGTTGTAAAGTTTATCTTCTGACTGTCAGGGGACAGCAGGCTAATGTTATCTATTGAATAGCAGTATTTGAGCTAAGCTAAGTAGCAATGAGTGACCTATGTCCATTTTCTCTTCAAAAATGCAAGCACAGTTGAAGGATTGGTTGCTGCTGTGGCCTTGTCTTGTACTTAATTAATAAAACCTTGTTGGTGGGGAAATCTTCTATCTATTCATTCAAGTATACCGGCTCCTTCCCTGTGCCTCACCATGCGAACAGCCTTGTCCATGTCACAGTCACTGAAGATGATCAGGGGGGACTTGCCGCCCAGCTCCAGAGAAACCTTCTTCAGGTTACTGACTGCACAGCTGCAACAGGGGAGAGAGAGTGTGTTGGGGGGGTGGGAGGGGGCTCAATTTTCACTTGACATTTAGATCAACCAATGAGCAGTGAGTGGTGCTGGGTCATACCTCTTCATGATCTGTTTACCGATGGGTGTGGAGCCAGTGAAGCCCAGCTTGCGGACGTCTGGGTGGTCAGACAGACGCTGTCCCACCATGCCCCCTGGAGGAGACAGGGAAGAGGAGGAGGTGGGATGAGGAAGCTTCCAAAGCAGGTGATCAATAGCCTGATCTCTCCAGCTTCACATTGGTTTCTATACAGATCAGTCCGGCCTTTTTCCATCTCCGTGGGAAGGAGCCTGGCCCTGTCTGTTAGTGGCAGGCATCCCCTGATTAGTTCAAATAGTTGTTCACATCAACATGGATCGAAGAATAAGCTTGTGAGATATGGCTGGTCTCAGGAGGCTAGAATGATGACTACATGAACCAATCAGGAGCTGCCTTCCACTATAAGGGACCAGCGTTAGGTCAGAACGCGGGCTCTAATTGGCCCAGACATCTTTTGACCGGGCTCCGCCCCATGGAGATTGAAGAGAGAAAGGAATGTGAAGCTCAGAGATCAGGCTGGTTTCACCAGGCTAGGTGAACAAGGTGTCAGAAGAAGCCATGTTGGGAGTTGGCTGAATGATCTAATAGTGCTTAAACACTTCCTTTTCTGTCACCAACAACCCATACGTATACAGTCGACAATACTGTATGTGACAGAGAAAGACAACACAGTGCAAAGGCTGGTGTTGCTCTATACTTTGCCTGCTTTGTAACTGCTAGAGAAGGAAAGTGGACTTTATGTTGTAGTAAATACAATGAGTTGTTGTAAATGAGTTTTGATGTATTTCCTGTATGGTCTTCATATCATTTACCTGAGCCTGGCACAATGTTAATGACTCCTTTAGGGATGCCAGCTTTCACTGCCAGCTCAGCAAACTTCAGCGCCGTCAACGGAGTGACCTGTAAATGTTGGACAAAATGTATGAGACACAAACTACTTTGACACTCGGATGTAAAGGATAACACAAGACCAACTGTTGGCTGTATTTCGCAGTTCAATTTCATATATGAAATTTCGGAAGGGATTAAACTGTTTTACCAGTTGTGGCAGAAGGTATCACAATAGTTAGACAGCTGAGCTCTTTATTTAAAGATGGAGTCAGTGTTTCAAGGAGAATGCTTGTTGTCAAATGATCTTTTTGCCAAAATCCGTGAATATCTCCTCAGGTTCTGTTACCTGTCCTTTCTGTGTGTGTGCTGAAACCAAAAAATGGTGATAATACACATCCTAGGCTTTGTTAACGGGCATGTTGCTAGCTAGGTGGGCCCCTTTATTTACATACCAGTTTACAGAGCCTAGGCTGTGTATTAACATCCAGACCTATATCTAGAACGATAGAGGGTCTGGCCACGATCAAAAGACCTTCCCAACTCAAGGGGCGGCACCTAAGCTTGCATTTCAAATACCACTGCACGCAATTGGATAGCACTACAACCAATGAGAGCAATGAAAAAGGTGATGTATTATTTTTCTATCTGATATGCCCGCCCATATCAGATAGAACCAATTGAAACGTAGCTCAACATTTTCTGACATATTTAATGAGCTTCAATGGAGAGTGTCCAGACCAACAGGCGCAGCAAATTTAAATTGCCAGCGGCAGGTCTGGATTTCCAGGTTACGAGCATTGCTGACTCCACCTTCAAAGGGAGTGTGTGTGTGTGTGTGTGTGTGTGTGTGTGTGTGTGTGTGTGTGTGTGTGTGTGTGTGTGTTTGGTGCACTCACCTGCGCGGGTTTAAGAACGAGTGTGTTTCCGGCTGCGAGGCAGGCGGCGCTTTTCCACGCCAACATCATGAGAGGATAGTTCCATGGGATGATTATGGCACACACACTGTGACAGAAAACATACACACACACACACCTCTGCTTTACTCAATGGGAAAGCACAGGATATAAAGATACAGCGGGCGAACAGAGATATTGGGGAATAAAAAACTAATAATTTTGCATGGACAAGAATCACAAATCAATACAGTTCAATGACAGTATCCATAAAATCCAAAGTTTTTACCCCAGAGGTTCTTTCTTAGTGTAGGTCAGATTACGATTGGGCCTGGCTTGGTTGATGGGGATCGTCTTGCCCTGCAACCAACATAATACATAATGTATAACATAATAATCAGGGTTGACCCGTTGGTGGTGTTTACACTGAACATGGAAAGGTTTTCCCTTACGTTTTCACTTTTCCCTCAAACAAGTTCCTGGAGGGATAGGCTTCTCAAATTGTGTTGCTACGCTACACTGAAATCTGCGACCAATACGAATATGTGACCATAGAGTCTGCATGCGCAAACCAAAAATCGGACTGGGTGTGCGACCAGACCAAATGCAGTAATAAAAGCTATATAATCTTTGCACTGATGGTCTCATTTGCTGTTAAAGGTAATTTATGATTATCAGAGGAAACATGAGGCTGTTTAAAAGATATTTAAATGTTACTCGTAGCTGCTTTAAATAGGTTTAATAATGCTGTGAAAAGGCCTATCTAGCACGGGAGTCAATGAGAAATTGATCTGTTTTGAAACATGACCCTAGTGGCCACTAGGTTAACTGCATTGTTTGTCACTTCTGCATTGGATGCTGGTAGAATTCGCTGTGGTTGGGGCTTGTGTAGTGCGCATGCCAGGCCAGTAAGTGGCGGTGCACCCTAGTAATAGATAACATTTCCGGTGCATCCGGTGTCGACTGTAAGATCCGGTGACCCCAAGAATAAAAGCGCGCGCCTGCGCATGAACGTTTCTTTTTCTCAGCTCTACGAAAAACAACAAACATGGCGACCTGTTTTGTTTGGACCGACGACGAAGCGGAGTTGCTTTTGAGAGTGACCCTGGACTACAAGACAACGAAATGGCAAGAAAACACCGAGTGGGAATCTTGCAAGTCTAAATATTCGGACATTTTGGAGGCCTTTTTGTCGCAGTATCCGTCGAGCGAAATGGCAGGAGAGAAGGAGTTCCCACACGAGAAAGGGACAATTTCCAAACTCCAGCTAACCTCGAAGCTAAAGGCCATCTACGGGGAATACATCCAGGCAGTGGATTCTGGTACATGGAGTGTTAACGGCCGTGTCGTTTCAATTTTTTTCGCGCTGTGCGAGGAGTTGTGGGGTGGGTCGCCTGCAACGCGTGGCATAAAGTCCGACATTGAATCATCTGATCTACAGGTCAGCTCTGAAAACACATCGGCTTCCAGCACCATTTCTGACTCCTCTATGGTTTCTCCATCGAGCACACACTCTGAGGCTGCGCCTGATGCTGTGAGGACGCGAAGACATTTGCTTCAAGTAAGTTTGTTCATTACTGTTTAGCATCACGTATTTACTATACTGTAGGCCTGTGCTAACGCTGGTGCCCTCGTGCATGTGTCTCATACAACTCCGTGCAATATGACTGCTATAAACCTTAAAGTTCATCATATTTTTTTGGGATCATTAGTTTACCCATGTTAAAGGTGTGGAGGTGTGGTTCATTATTTAATGAACATGTTATGACTGTTCTTCTTTCAAGGCAAAGCTCCACAGCCACAGAAGGGACAGGCGTAAGAGAAAGATGGATCCAGCAGTGCTAGAGGACCTCCACTTGAGGAGGAGTATGCTGGAGCTTTTGAAGGAGTCTGAGAGGAACACCACTGAGAGGTTCAACAGGCTACAGGACAGCTATGCCACCATCTCCAGCACCTTAAACGATGGCTTTGCTCTACTTAACAACTGCTTTGCTCTACTGAGGCAACTTATGTCCCAGCCACAACCCCTCCCCGCTGCTTTTTCTCATGGTGATGATGACACACCCATGTGAGAGGACCTCCTCCCGGGCTGTGCACACCTTAGGAACAACCACTTGACCCGTTCACACCCGCACCCACTCACACTAATCCCCCCCCACACCGTGAGTCTCCTTACAGATGCACACTCCTGCAAGATGAGGATATTTTGAAACCTGTAAAAGACTGTAGAGACCACTCTGACCAGTGAATGTAAATGCCATTTGTTGGTGCACTGACACTTTTATAAATTGACCTACCACTGTGTTTGCTGTGATGTGATATTTTGAATATTCACTGTCCTAAAAGTATAACTGTTGCAGTTTTCAAAGTGTTTGTTTGATATCTATATAGATAGATATACATTAGACTGATGCTGCAGCATATGCAACTTGTTAAAGTTATTTTCAATAAAAATACATTTGGAAAAAGTTGTTACATTTTATTTCACCCTCCACACAGATGTAACTGAACCACTGATATACCAGGTGTTTAATAAACTGCTGAGCATTAATTGCACCTGCAACAATAAACTGATTTACAAAAATAGTCCAACTGCCTTCATAAACCACCTCATGTTTACTGTGTTATATTCCATGTTTAATGTCCTAGGAGTGTTAAGAGTACCTAACTTTATGTAATGGTAAAGATACTAGAAAAATTAAAAACCAACAAGTCAACTATTAATTAATAAGACTAATTACAAAAGTATCAAGTACAAAATACTAAAATCTTACCCTAGTGAAACTAAGTATGATCAGGAAAAAAATTACTTCAAGTATTAACAGTGACTTTCCTATTAAACATTAGAATATTACATTTATAAAAAAAATGGCCGATTAAATGTCAAACGAATCGAACTAATATTTCATGTGCTTGTAGGCCTATATACTGTTGAATGGGCCGTGACGTCAGCGGTACCAGAGACCAAAGGTTTACGTTTTCAAGCCTGCGTTTGCTGTTGTCACGTGAATGATAGGCTGCATCCGCTAAAATACTTTTGCGGATGCTTCGTTTCCAATGTAAACACCACCTTTGAACACTGCAGTACGTGTGTCAGTCTGAGCCGAGCGTTTAACCTACCTGGATCTTGTCACACCAGCCGGCAAAGTACCTGAAGGTCTGGATGGACATGCCCACGTGTGTCTTGAGGGCCAGGGTGTACACAGCTCCTGAGTCGATGGACTCTATGGTGGCCAGCTCCTCCTGGTGCTCCTCCATCAGGTCTGCTAGCCTGGAGAGAGGAGGAGGGGACAGGGAATGAGGCTGTGTTTCATACAATACAATACTTCAGCTTTAAAATGAATTTTGAAGTGCAATCATTCTCTTGGCTAGGGACTTGAAGTTTGGTTTAATCTTGAATGTTGGCCACAGTTACAATCATGATGAAAATATTATATGAGCAAAATTAGAACCGAGCAGAAACTCAACAGCCCAACTCAACTCTAGTCTTTGTTGATATTCAAATGTATAGTTAAGAGTTTTTGATTGCACTACACCTGAAAGTCTCCCCTAGGCTGTGTTTTTAATTGACAATCCATGGCATTAACTATCTAAACAGACTTGTCAACTGATAGCAGTAGGGTGGGAAAAATAATTGATTCTCCGCTGCATCGCGATTCTCTCTAGAACGATTCGATTCTCGATTCAGATAAGTTAATAATCGGAATTAAAAAAAAAAAAAAAAAATGAATCGGTTAAGTTTTTATATACTTCCATATTGTGTTGGAATGCAAGCTGCATTGATAATTGCACTGTTCATAGAAAGTCATATTTATGAAAAGAAAAGCTTTTTCTCTAATAAAATATTAGAGAAGGTAGTTCATCTGTTGATTGTCTTTAATGATCATCACAAAAGTAGGAAGTGATTAGCAAACTCTGAGTAGCAAACTCAGATGTATATATTATTTTTTTGAAAATCACGCATGGAAATGTACATAAAAAAATTGTTGCATCTATAATCGGTTTAGAATCGAATTGTTGACCACTGAATCGGAATCAAGCCGTGAGTTGCCAAGAGATTCCCATCCCTAGATAGCAGTAACTTAAAGGTGCTATAAGCGGAATAGTTCTTTTAGCTAACTTCCTGTCAGTTACTGCAGTTAGCAGTCCCCTCGCTCATCCCTATGTCACCACATTAATGCATTGCGGTTTTCAAGCAGCGAGTTATCTAGCATCATCTCAGATCCATAAGTGTGATAAAAACATGATCAAAACAGACATTGGGAAGGATTTTTACCTGCTCCGCCATTGTAGGCCCATACACATTCACCCATCTGTTGCTCTGGCATGCACAGGCAGTGAGACCATGGAGTGTATATAGTATGTATGAGTGAGACGGGTGTAGGTTTGTAGCGTTCTCTCCTCTGATTGGATAACATTTTTGGGATACTACTATAAGTTTATTTGCCGATTACATGCAAAGCAGCTGACTGAGAGATCGGCTTTATGAAATGCGCACATTATGTAAGTGATCACTGTATTAATACAGAGCGATTTAACACTTATATTAACATAACTAAACCGCTTACTTCACCTTTAAGAGTGAGGACAGGAAAACATTTGTAGTTTGGGGACATTTGCAGGTAACCTTTTTTAGTCCAACTGAAATTGAATTAGCTCTCCCCTTTGCAGTCAAAAATAATGTAACAGCTATTTTAAGATATACTGTAATATTGTTTTTTCCTCGTCACCACGTTTGGGTATCTGGAGTGTTTTCTTTCTTCTTCTGATCATGTGATTCCACTGTGGTCCTCTAGGTGGGGCTACTCACTTGTAGAGCATACTTCCTCTGTCTCTGGGGTTCATCCTGCCCCAGGGCCCGTTCTCAAAAGCTTCTTTGGCAGCTGCCACCGCACGGTCCACATCCCCCACTGAGGCATAGGACACCTTGCAGATCACCTGGTCAAACACACACAGTCAAATGATCAATACGGGATGTTAACATACAAGTTTTTCATTGTTCCGAATATTCCATGCATCATAACCAGTGGGAGAGAAATGTGTAGAAAGTCAGCATGTCTCTTAAAAACCTTGTTGGGCTGCTCATTAATCGGAATGCTTTTATTCAAGTATTTATTCTATTATTTTATCATACAAGTATTAATGTTCGGAATATTCTATATGTTTTTTACGATTGTGTTCAGCCTGAAAAAGAAATTGATTTTTTTATACCCAGACATTTCAAAATAACATATTTGAGAGCTGTAATCTCAATACTGTGATACCGTGGTATTTTAGCTTAAGGTTATCATACGTTCAGAATATCATACAGGCCCATGTCTATAGTGGGTATGTTCATGTGACTCACCGATCCATCAGTAGGGTTGATGGTGTCGTAGCTCTTGCCGTTCTCTGCGTCCTCAAACTGGCCGTTGATGAAACACTGGTATGGAATTTTCAACGTCATGTTGTTTGCTTCTCTGATTGCCTAGGTACAGAGACAGAGGGAAATACAACAATCAAAGATCAACCCATCACTAAAACGCCTACCGTTGTACATATAATGAGTGATGATGAAATATCAAAAAACAATCTACAATCTTAAAATCTGATTTGGAAGTTAAAGCCCTCTGTGTGTCTAGAGACTCCCAAAGTATGAGAATAAAACAACCCTCTCTCTTTCTCTCCACCTGTCTGAACACTAGGGCTGGCCCGAATGCCATTTTTCAGGCTTCGAATATTCGTTGGTTTTTCCGAGCGAATATTCGAATATTCGTTCCAGAAAAACACACCATCAAAAAAAAAAAAAAAACGTTTATAATCCCTATATACTCCCTGGAACCGATTTTGACAGTATCTGCATATTTTACACGCTCGGAGGTGAAGTAATGGATGCGCTATGACACTTAGTGATGTAATATCCTCCTAAATGAGCAATACTACTACTACTACAATATTACTAACTTTTATATCCAAATATAACATTATTTGATGACATTATATTGCAGTACTAGCTTCTTGCAAAAAAAAATGTTGAAAAAAAAAAAAAAAAAAAAAAACGAAGCTCCGAATACTAATTTTCCGAACGAGTATTCGAATAATTCGGGCCAGCCGTACTGAACACCTGTGTTCAAAAGCCGCAGTCAGATGTATTCCCCCTTATGACGTCATAAGATGATAAGCCACGCCCCCTCATTACCAGCGTTATTATGTGACCTTTAAAGACAAATAAGCACACTGTAAGACTTGACTGAGACAAGTCACGTATTATGTTGCTCACATAGTCTATGATCAGCTCCTCCTCCTGGTCCTCCCCCCTCAGCCTGCGGGTGAACATCTGGATGAAGTCCTGGAAGGTGGTGGCCATGTACACGTCCTCTGTCTGCAGCTGCAGCCCGGGACACTTCTGTTTGACCTCCTCCACCAGCCTGCACACACACCAGACCACAGCAGGGTTTACACACTCTCATCTTACTTTTGAAAAGTTACGGAAGCACTCGCACAGTAGCTACACTAGCATTAACGCAGGGTGATTCATTTCTGGAATTAATGCATACATTTTTTTTTAATGCAATTAATGCATGCGCAGAATGACCTGCCCCAATATATCACACCCGCTCTGCACTAGTCGTCATTCTAGCATGATGGCTGACCCAGGATCTGTAGGCTACTGGGCACAATGGTGATGCTTAGCGGCACGCGGCCAGCGGAATTTAGTAGCGTATTTTTGTTTTGACCTGCTAGTGACCACGTGTGTGTGTGTGTGTGTGTCGCGGGGGCCAGTTGCTGTCGGAAACAACTTTGTTCAGAGCACGGGAGGACACAAACGTCTGCAGCTTTCAGAGGCGCGTGTGATTAATACAGGACATCAACATAACTTCTGCTTCCTGGCACAAATGTTAAATGTCTATATCCACCTTCTGCCATTCATCTTTCCATTGCTTTAACAATAAACTACAAAGAAAATGAGAATTTTTAGGGGCATATTTCGATTGCCGATTAATGGTGATTTATCATGATTAATCCAGAGCTACCCTGTGATTGATTAGATTAAAAAATGTTAATCCTTTGACAGCCCTAATTTGTAATAATTCAGAGAGTCAAAGTTAGATTTATATATTTTTTTTTGTCTGAGTTCTGCAATATTTACCTATAACAATTCCTATTCTTGTTTTTTTTTATATAAGTCCTGATAAGATTAATATTTTGGAGCTTTTAGGTTGGTTTGGTTCAGAAGATAGCTAGCTTTAATATTGTTTGTATTGAACTTACTTGAGTAAATGGTTGCCTTCTTACTATTGTAATACTGTTAAATACAACATAAAGGCAAAAGGATGGAATATTGCTCACAAAAGTATCAATCTTGTATAAATGTGTTCTTGGATCAAATATGTATCAGTGTGTCAGAAGATACAAATAAAGATGGTTGACGTTGTTTGTTGGCCTAATTCAGATTTGGTATTCAGATTTGAAATGATGTGCAAAATGAAACCCTGTTGAAATATCAGTCCCCTACATCAGCCATCCAAAACCTCAGACAGTCATGTAGTGTCCTTTGCTTGTGTGTGTGTGTGTGTGTGTGTGTGTGTGTGTGTGTGTGTGTGTGTGTGTGTGTGTGTGTGTGTGTGTGTGTGTGTGCTAAGATAACTTGTAAGTCCTTCCTGCCTCCTCCCTCACCTGACCACATCCATGGAGGCCGCTCCAGACTTGAAGAAGTCCGTGGTGTCTTCAATGGTGGGGACGTTGCTGAGGATGCCCTTCCAGATATTCTAAAAAAATTAATATAATAAAAATTAAATAAAAAAACATATATCAAAATTGGCTTCCTTACCAACACAATCCCTGCGTTCCAATCCCTATACGTCCCTACTATTTAGTATGCCAGAAAAAGATTTAGGATGTCCCAATACATGCATGTCAATTGTAGTATGCTGAAAATATATAAATGCCCCACTAACTTCCATAGTATTCATCTTTATTCTTTACATTTCTCGACATAATGAAAAAAAACTTCCTTATCTGATTTTTTTTTTCTCTCACGTGGCCCTAAAATTCTCCTGTACTTTAGTATTTAGTGTAGTAAAAAGAAAGAGTATGTGATTTGGAACGCAGGGAATGGACCAAATAACACAGAGTATTAAACAGGTGCACTGTGTAATTTGGATGTGTCAGAGAAGTGAACATGTTGTTAGGTATAGTCTCATAACAAACTTTTGTCACAGGAATTATTCAATACTAAGAATTACATGTAGAGAAAATATGTTTTATAAAGTAACTGCAGGCTCTGCAAATGTAAAACAAAACACCCTCCCCTGAAACTGCATAGTTCACCTTTAAGTAAAAAAAAGAATCCACTGATAGTGTACTTGCCCTGATCTCCTCTGCCAGCTTCCTCTCTTCATCGGACAGCTCCACGCTGGAGCTTTCCCCTGAGGAGAAGTACTTAGCTGCTGGGATCATCTTCCCATCTTCAAACTGCAGGTTCTTCACCAGGAGCTGTGGGCCAATCACAGAGAGTCTTACTGTAGCTATGGGAACAAGGCCCCAAACCCATCCTTAATCTGGATCCAGCTGTTCCAATGGAGGCTTGAGCATTGCCACACTCTTTGCCCTTCTACTACGTTTGTTTGCTCTGAACATATATTTGTTTTGTAGTACAACAGACTGTAACAGGTACTCACTGCTTTGCCATCGGTTCCATACAGCACCAGGCCGTTCTTGGTGACCAGACCGGGCTGGGCTGCCCCCTCTAGATCCAGGGGCTGACCGGCCGGAACAGACCCCCCCAACATGGAGGAGCCATACAGGGTCACGGACTGAGGACAAACATACAGAGGAGAGTTACAAACTGATATTTTTTAATGTGTCTCATAAACTTAACCTGCAGTGGTTGAATTGGAGTGTGAGGTCCAGAAAGCTAGCTCATTTGTTTTATTGTTATACATGCAGTAAGCAGTTCCTCTTTGCATTGTATGTGGACCTGTCCATATTTTCTGCCTTTCTGCTCTGAGGTTCTCATCATTGGGGCTTAAACCTTTTTGCTGGCTATTATACAGTGGGAGAGTTGGCTCCACTCTCTCCCATCTGTACATTTAATATGAACATAAGAACACGAGACAGTTAGCCTAGCACACAGATTGGAAACAGTGGGACACAGCTAGCCTGGGTCTATTTATTCAACACTTCACACTTTGTTATCTGTGAATTTTTTTTAAATTCAAATTTTTTAACTTTTTCTCTATCTTTTTCTCTATCTCAATCAAGACATAAAAGTGTAAAAAAAAAAAAGAAAAAAGGATTACAAATAATATTCAAATGCCAATTCTCTGGAATGTCGGAATAATTTATTATTGACAAAAGTAGAAATAGACAAAATATCCTATATGCCTTGGTTAGTGATAGCATGTTGTGAAACTGCAACATGCGTACGCTCACATTTCACCCAACCCTGACTAACCGAGGTACTAAATATCTGTCATGCCAAAAATATCAGTCCCCTATATCAGCCATCCATGTGTGTGTGTGTGCGTGTGCGTGCGTGCGTGTGTGTGGGCGTTCCTGGAAAACCCACCTGACCGTCGATGAGAGTCCAGGCACCGGGGACTTTGTCATGGCCGCGGATCCAGTTGTGGATGGCCTCAGCTGGTTGGGCCAGGCTGACCTGAGTAATACAGACACGCACACACCAATGGGGTCACTTTGGCTGGCTGGGGTTCAGTTTTCTGGGAATTCAGAGGGAAGCCCAACAGCTGGCTTGCCACTCGCTTCCAAGCCACACATGGAAAGCAATGCTGGAAAGATAACCCCCCCCCCCCCCCGTCGCACTATGAATAGCACACACTGCCAGCAACGTGGCTCTGACTGACCAATCGGACGGCGGCTATGACCGGCCCCACCTCTGTCTTTTTCCTTCTAGTAAGAGTAACAGCAGCCTGGTCACATAATCTGAAATCATTTGGCCCGGAACAACCTGTGGAGCAGGACAGTTACGTGTCCATGCTTTTCCCTCAATGCAGGTGGTGTGTTTGCACCTAGAAGCTGCAAAAATCACAAAATCACAAAACCTGATTGTTTAAAAGCCTTTTAGACACAACTTTAAAAGGTTGCACAACAACGTCATAATCTTGGGCTTCACCACAACGTTTTCTTTAGATACTGTTACTATCAGTCATAGAAGACTTTAATTTTTTAAAGGTGGAGTCAGCGATTCTTGAGAATTCTTGTTGTCAAAATCACTTTTTCTTCAGAATCAGTGAATATCTCGTCACTGGCTTTTTTTTCTCCAGTGCACACACGGACAGGTAGGAGGATCGTGAGGAGATATTCACTGATTTTGACAAAGTGATTTAACAACATGCGTTCTCCAGAATCTCTGACTCCTTGCTTAACACTGTTAACACTGTGCACGAAGGAATAATAATACGAACTGAAATCCAGCACTACTGGTTTTCACAAAGAGTGTCTCTACAAAACTTAAAAAATGCAGGAGCCACTCTACGGCCCTGGCTGCTGCTGTGTGGAGTGAGAAGATGCCTCACCTTGGCGTTGGATTTCTTCTGAATGCCTTCATAGCTGGCTCCTTCTTCAGTCTGGGGAACACGAGGGGCCTTTCCATCTGCAATGAGCTGCACCGACTCCACCTGCACAGGGAGACAGTCAGTGCCTTTCCATGGGACAACTACATAGGATTAAGGCATATACTGAACTTGCCACTTTCAACAAGTGGTTATAGAGCCACGTCAGGTTCCTTTCCGGCAACAACACTACTATTTCACTACTATATTCGTTGTTTCCTTCCCCTTCCTTGTGAAATCCCCGACAGGGAACTCTCGAGCAAGCGCAGAACGCAAACTCCGATATGAGTTATGCGATCCGTGTATAGATGCAGGTAGAATGCCGACTATGAACGAGTTATCTAGGTGTTCTTATTCGACTTCGCTTGTCCGGTAATGTGCCGATTTGTGTGCAAAGTAGATCGGATAAAGGTGTTTACATGCATTTAAGTCCTGTTGAGGTTTTATTCGTTTATTTACAAGATTATGAGTCTGCATGTAACCGCACTGAGTGTGAGCGTAGCAACTGTACGTGGTGTGTGTGTTTGTGAAGATTATGTTCATACAATATTGACAATATAAGTAGAGCAGGAACTGGGCATAATGGGAAAGAGTATGAAGAAATTGGTAATACATTTCATTTTTACTAACAAAAGTATATTTTGATAAGGATTAACATATAAGTAATGACTAGGGTTAAAGATAAAAGCAATATTAATTAAAGTATAGATTAAAATCAATAGGGAAGCTGATTACTCATTATGGATGAATAACGTAGGGAGGAAGGGTGAGTTTAACATAAGTTATTCTTTTACTCCTTTTGAAACATTTAAAGCAAGGACAGATGGGTGAATGTGTATGCGCCTACAATGGCGGAGCAGTTAAAAATCCTTCCCAATGTCTGTTTTGATGGATTTTATCATGTTTCATCACACTTATGGATCTGAGATGATGCTAGATAACTCGCTGCTTGTAGACCGCAGTGCATTAATGTGGATGACGTGGGGACGAGGGAGGGGACTGCTAACCGCAGTCACTGACAGGAAGTTAGCTAAACTGACCATTCCGCTTACTGAACCTTTAACAGGAGAATCTGAAATCCCAGGTGGTTTTTACCATGGCCTTGATGCCCTCAGGGTAGAGGAAGCGGTTGTAGAGTGAGTCCACGGTGTCGTTGGGCTCCACGGCACACTCCCTCTGCAGCAGGATGGGTCCAGTGTCCAGCCCATCGTCAGCCCAGAACACAGAGAAGCCAGCCTTCTTATCACCTTCTATCAGGGTCCTGGTGACAAACAAAAGGATATATTTGGATAGGTGCCACACCAGAGGTAGTTTAAGTGCAGGTAGAGGATATAAAGGTGACCATAAACCCTGAGCAAAAGGAGCCAAATCAGATAGAGAAAAAGATAAAAGGTGCTGTAAGTATGATCTGATGAGGAAGACTCAAGATTCAAGGATTCTATTGTCATTGTTATACACAACAAAATACAGTGTGGCACTCTCCAGCAGCAGTGAGTGTTTAAATGTCTAGATGACACAAAAAGACAAAGACAATTGACAAATAAAATGATGACAACAACAAAGACCAAATGAAAAAAATGGTTTAAAAATAAGTATATAAATAGTGATATGTGGATCAGACTCAGGATACTTCTCCTACTACTCAGTCTTACAGAGTAAGCGTTAGCCAAGTGACCTGTCCAGGTGGTACCCTAATGTATAACGATATACCGTTTAACAAATGCTATATTTTTTACATTTTAATGTTTATTTGACAGTGACAATACATATAACATTGCCACAAAAAAGGGGAAAATGTGATGCATATAAGACGTCTAGCTTCAGCTAATTTGCAGTCTTTGTCCCTGGGTCAGGCTTTAAAATACAATCAAAGATACTAAATACAATAAATGCAGTGATAGAGATACAGTGAATAATACAATTAATAGGTACCATGAGTCAATACACACAGCTGTAGTTATACATTTCAGATTAAAACACAAATTTAGCATCAAACATTAGTAAAGTGCTCTATTAAAATAACTTGAGAGACGTTAATGTTCACATTTCTGCTGCTGCTTGAGCCACTGTTTAACTTTCACACTAAAACTCTTTAGTTCTGTTTGGGATTTAATCTCTGATGGTAGAGAATTCCATATGTGTGTACCTTGCACTGAGAGAGATAATTGGCCAAATGTTTTCCTGCATCTTCAAACTTTACAGTTTTGTTTGGTTATACTCCTTGTCATTGTCCGGCAGTTGTCAGTCTTTTTAAAAATCTGAGACATCAACAGCACAATTCAGTTTTTTATCAGGGGCTACTCTAAACACAAATTCAACATATGTTCTCTAACTCAATGCATAACGAATGCAATTGGTCAGAAAATGCAATGGTAGGGCGCTCCGGTGGCGTAGTGGATAGAGCGCGTACCATATTGGCTCCGGCCTTCATTGCAGTGGTAGTGGGTTCAAATCCGACCCGTGGACCTTTACTGCAGGTCATCCCCCCTCTCTCTTTGTCTCCCCATTTCAACTCTGTACTGTCTAATAAAGCTTGAAAATGCCAAAAAATTATCTAAAAAAATAATAATAATAAAATGCAATGGTAGGCAATTTGAAAAAATGTACTATAAAGCTCACCAATTAATATATTTAATCTAATTTGTTATTTGGTGCTATATGCTATCGGTAATACCTATTTCTTAGCGTTTCTTAGTATTTTTAAACTCTGGATAGAGCTAAGCTAAGCTAGCTGTTGCCCTATATAATCAATATACATAAACTCCTGGCACTAGCTTCATTAACATGTAACTAACAGACAGCAGGATCCATATTTATAATAGGAGGGAAAATGAGCCTAAATGGTGACATTGAGATAAGTAGCAAGAGTTCAAATGTTAAAGTCAATGTCTTTGAGAAGATTAAAGCACAAGTTGTGTAATTACAGTTGAAAACAACAAACGGAAGCTCTTCACACACAGTGATAACAGTGGGAGTGAGATAATAAGGGTGGAGAGCTACGAGCTAGCCAGAGGAGAGATAAGAAAAGCAGCTAGCTAGGAGGCTTTGGTCAAACTGAACTGGTTCCAACCTCATGCTTGTCTCACAGATAGTAGCAGACCCATGTTCGCCTCACATAGTGGACTTGAGGCCAGTGAACTATTTTCTACGTTTAGCCTTTCAGTTCTTCCGGTACAGGATAAAAACCTTTGGTGAAGAAGCTAGCTTGTGTAACGTAAACCTAAGACTGTGTTGTGTAATAGATATTCAGAGAAATATCTATTAATTCTGTTAATTTGACACAATGACCACATGGCATTGCCACAATGACCACATGGCATGCCATAGGCTAATATATATATATATATATATATATATATATATATATATATATATATATATATATATATGTCAGCCATTGGCTATCGCCGTATATATATATATATATATATATATATATATATATATATATATATAGCAAAGCGTGTGATACACTCCCCTGACGGACTGCTACAGCTGAAAGTCTCTGGTACAGGTCCCTTGGCAGTGTGTCCCCTGCAATTGTCAGTTAATTCATAAAGTGTCAGTGTGTGTAGTTTCTGTTGGTCGGCCCCCATCTGTTCCCACACACACACACAACACACACACACACACACACACACACACACACACACACGATAATCCCTAGCTTGTTTGAGTGTAACGTATTATCTGTCATTGCTGTGAGGACAACCATGCAGTTTTGTAGGTGGACTCACAGAGATGTTGACGTCACTGTTGTTTTACTACTGTGAACCCATGTGGGCCGTCAACCAAAAGCACAAGGTTACAGCAGTGCATTAACCTTTAACCTGAGAGAGGATGTTACATTTTGCAGACTCAGGCTGTCCCTCCTGTGTTTATCATGCCTCCCCTACGGCGATAGCCAATGGCTGCCAGCATTAAGTTGTCTGTCCGTCCGTCCATCCATCCGTACATACAGTATGAATGTCACTTTGAGGTACAATTGTCCACTCTAATTCAAGGATGAACTGATTAGACATTGGATGTCAAAGGTCACAGGTAGCTAGCATCCTTACATATTGTCAGGTCGCAGTTACCTTGTACCATAATAACCACCAAAACAAGCAACTGTGAAGATGTGTCATGGTTGAGGTTGAATTTTCTGTGCAACACAGTTTTACAGTGGGTACATTTCTTATGACTTCTTTTTTTTTCTAAATGTATTTTTCTGTCCCTGTAAAACACTTTGAATTGCCTTGTGTCTGCATTGTACTATATAAATAAACTTGCCTCAACAAAAACCATTTAACTGCCATCTACTGTTTTGCAAATAATGTATCATAAAGTTAAGCCATTGTGTCAATGTTTCTGAAATAATACACACTCCATAAAAAAAAAATGCTAAAAACGTGCGTGTTGAATTGTAAGGTAGTGAACAGAATGTGACCTGTGCTTCCTACCCATGACCAACAGTAGAGCACACAGTGTGTGTGATTGGGTGAATGTGTACAAAACAATGTAAAGCGCTTTGAGTCTGTGAAAAACCAGGGAAAAGCGCTATATAAGTGGAGTCCATTTACCATTTACAAACACATAAACATACACACACGCCCCGGTCGCTCACCAGTTGATGGCGGAGGCTCCTCTGTGCAGGGGGAGGATAGAGGGGTGGTATATGATGGAGCCGTGCCTGGGGTTGTCTATGACGTTCATGGGGATGAACTGGGAGCAGAAGGGCATGACGTTGAGCTCGGCGCCCACGGCCTTGTAGGCGTCCACCACCTCTGGGATGGGCTTCCCTTTGACACGCCACCGCGGGAACTTAAACACTGGCGTACCGTCCTTCTCCGCCGCCACCGCTGAAAGCAAAGAAGACCCTTTAGTGATTGAGTACAGGAAGCAGGCATTAAGCATGGGAGAATGAAGTAATCATATTGTAGTACCTACTATGATTTATTTTGATTTACTTTTTAAGCTGTTCATTTTTTTAAATAAAGATTTTGGGGTGGTTTTGTCTTCATTTGAGAAGTTGTTTCATGGTTGGTGACCGTTTGAAAGTGTGAGTCAGCGATTCTGGAGACCGCTTGTTGTCAAAAATCACTTTTTGTCAAAATCAGATAATATTCCCTCATGATTCGCTGCCTGTCTGTCATGTGTGTGTGCGTTGCTGTCTAGGCTCTGTAAACAGGCATGTTGTTAGCTAGCTACAGTGGCCCCTTTTGTTTAAATAGCAATTTACAGAGCCTAGGCTGTGTATTTCCTCTGGATTTTTTTTCTTCAGTCCGCACAAACAGTACAGACATATCGGCCGACATGCATACTGTCCCATTCTGTCTCTCTGTTCCTCCCTCCAGCATTCCTTTCCCACTACCCAAGCTTGTACATTGACATTCTCTACCTGTCCCCTATATGCCCCCACCTGCCTGTGAATTGGTTCTCTAAGTGAAAAGTAATGAATCAGTCAAGGGCCAGAAGAGTTTACTACTTCTAAACCGCAACAAGGAATTACCAAATGCATGTGACAGTTTCCACCATGTATATCCATGCTCCCACACTGTTACCTCACATTCACTTCTCAACACTGGAGCTTACTAACACAATGCTTTTTAAATGAGTTTTCCATTGACCTTTGTCTTGTGACTCAAACAATAAACAAGGGAATATGATGACAAAAGACAAAAGAAGTACAGTGTGGGCAGCCCCCAACACTTCAACATTAGTCAAGTTGAGTTTAAAGCCAGTTGCACCTGTTGAACCAGCCAAATACAGTACACACACACACACACACACACACACACACACACACACACACACACACACACACACACACACACACACACACACACACACACACACACACACACACTGTCAAGAAAGATTGATTATCTCACACTGCCCAAAGAATAAACAACAAAAATACAGGACTTTGTGTGATGACAGACAGAGGTGTAGAGGCAAGCGGAAAGCCCATAGCTGAACATGACTATGATGATGTTTCCTGGAAGGATTGCATCATACTGAAGATTTTTTTTCCCATCGGAGCTGCTGCATCTCTGGGCCTCTGCTGCTCACACAAACACACAATGGAGCCACTATCCCGGCAGGGCTAACGCAGGGCTAACGCAGGGCTAAAGGCCTGTCTTTGTGCATGGAACAGCGTAGAGTCAACAACACACTTCTACCTCAGCCACACAGCAAGGGGGTTCACCAGCGGCAGACAATGCTCAGACCATCTGCTTTACACTAGGGCTGCACTATTCATCCTATAACAATCTAGACCTTTTTTCATTTTTACATTATCTTTTATACTTTTTTGACACTTTCTCTTTTATTTTGTATACATATATTAAGCCTACACGGTCGTCCAAAAAAGTTGGAATAAAATGATTGTGATGATGAGATTTATTCTTGATAGATAAAGTGTATTTATTCTCAAAACATTATTGATCAATCTCATCCAAACATATCACAGTGAAAATTAAACCACAATCAACCTTCCGGCTTTTACCGCATTCTTCACTTTTCTTTTATATATATAGAATATAAATAAATATATTTTATGCAAAAAAAAAGAAAAAGAAAAGAAAAAGAAAATTATAAAATGATAAAAAATGAGAGAAAAAAAGTGAAATACTTCAATTAAAATACATTAAAAAAGGTGTATAAGTGATATTAATACTAGAGGAGAAAAAATGGTGACTGACATTTACAGTAAGTGAAAAAAGGTGCAGCCCTTGTGTACACACACACCCACATACATTACACATTCACTGTGCAAAGAGCAGGGAATCAATGAACTCACCCAGGGGGTCGGCCTTGCCATCCTTGTCAGGGACTGTGAACACACCCACCACCTTGTGACCCTGCTTCCTCAGGTTGCTGTACACCTCCTGGCCAAACTGGCTCTGGCCAATGATGGCTAACTTCAGCTTGTTCTGGTAGTAAGGCTGGAAAAGAGAGCAAAGAGAAACAAAATACACAAGTGTAGTTTAAGTAAATCTGCAAAAAGAATCTGTCAAAATAAATCTAAATATTCATGTGCAGTACGCTGGAATTCTCTGAACCTGATACACATCTCCATGTGTACACACAGCTTTAGTAGAAGAGCTTTCTCAGCACTCTTTCTTGACCTCTTGTTAGTCCCACAGATGTTACGCAACAGACCCTGCGTTCCAATCCCCATACTTCCCTACTATTTAGTATGCCAGAAAAAGATTTAGGATGTCCCAATACATGCACATCAATTGTAGTATGCTGAAAATACATAAATGCCCCACTAACTCTAATAGCATTTTGGAGTATTTGTCTTTATTCTTGACATTTCTTGACATAATGAAAATAAAACTTCTTTATCTGATTTTTGTTTCTCTCCCGTGGCCGTAAAACTCTTCTGTACTTTAGTATGTAGTGTAGTAAAAAGAAAGAGTATGTGATTTGGAACGCAAGGCATGTTGTTTCTTGATTAAAGGTGGAGTCAGTGATTCTGGAGAATGCTTGTTGTCAAAATGTTGTACAAATCAGTGCATATCTCCTCACGATCTGCTACCTTTCTATACTGTGTGCGCTAGAAAAAAACAATAATCTAGTGTTGATACACAACCTAGGCCCTGTAAACTAAACTAGCATGTTGCTAGCTACTGTGGGTCGATTCAATCCGCTCTGTTTACATACTCGTTTACAGTGCCTAGGCTGTATATTGACACTGGGCACATTTCAGTCTGTACAGGTAGCAGATTGTGAGGAGATATTCACTGATTTTGACTAAAAAGCCTTCTCCAGAATGGCTGACTCCACCTTTAACCGATTGGTCTCACCTACACACAATGTCCGGATTACATCTTCACGTATTGTGTTGTTTTAGCAACAGTCCCAAACCAAGTTATGAATAATATTCCATTGAACAAGTTTGAAATCAGCAAATAGCAACCTCAATTGTTGCGAAATATTCTAATCTTATGATTATATTGATATTTTTTCGTTGTCATAAGGCCTGTGTAAGTGTTTTAAAATCCTTAAAAAGGGCCTGGGAGTGGGGTAGAGGGGGCCCCATGCCCTCTCCCAGTGGCCCCATAATTAATGACTTCTCTCTGGCTACAGCGAGCTCTGAGGAACGCTACAGTGGCCCATGAACTTTCTGACAGCACATGTGTGAGGGTTTCAGGTTTCCCTCGCGCACACATGGACGCTCCTGTCAAGTGCATTGGGGCGCAGTGTCTTCTTGGACTGTTATAAATGGCAGCCTACAACGTGTCAATAACGACAATGAGAAGAACTGTCCATTTTATACAGTGCATTTCTGTTTCGCAGCCCTGCAGGGTGGTCAACATAAGCCGCCGGCCGTGTGCAGTGTGTATCTCCCAGTCCCAGGCTGATGCAACTCCTACACATATTGTACAGTAAAAAGGCCGGTTCAGTCAGAGCATGCAGCGGAAGAGAGAGGAGGGGAGGCGGGGTAACGAACGTGGCATAAACACATGCTCTGATTCACACTATAATTCACCACGTTTGTTGTACATGCATAACGTTATAGGAGGGCTATTGATGAAGACCTGGACATGAACTATTATGACTCACTGATCCGGATCAGTAGGCTACTCGTCCTGTCATTACCACCTGGCATAGGTCTCACGCTCAGTCTTTAGCTGTAGGCTATGTTTATCTTTTATGTATCAATGCAACAAATGTTAGCTATTAAATCCACTAGCCTATGCATTCATTCTGTGGCGGAAAAAAGCAACGTTACTCACGGACGAGGTGGAGAATTTCCTTAAGACTTGACACGCTGTCCACAACATGATGGCGGTTATTTGTATATAAGGCTATGAAGAAATTAAACAATAAAATAAATGAATGAATCCAAATCGTGCTGCCGCCGGCCACACATACACACCTGCCTGTGTGCGTGTGACTTGTCAGTGTGTGTGACTTCACTGGACAGAGGAGTGGCCGACCGTTGCTATGGGGCTCGCAGCGGCAGCTCCAGTTTATTCATACTCGACACAGCGGCTGTACGTGCGCGTTCACGGGGCGCCCCGTCCGTGGTCCGTGCTCGGCCGCGCGGTCACGCGTGGGAATTCATCACACAGCAGGCAGGACCACGCTGACATAGGTGTATTATTTTTTGTTTTTACAGCCTATGATTTCAACATGTGTACTATTTTACTGTACATAAGTAATACAAAATTAGCCTAATTAAAAATAAATTAATAATTGATCCTTTGTTTTTATCCACAAGATAACATTGAGACATCTAAATGGCATTTAAAAAAAATATTTCTTCTTTTCTATTCTGAACGGAATCACAGCAAATTGTGTATCAAATTATATTTTAGTGTGTATTTCTGTGCCAAGTTAGTCCAATAAATTGTGTGGAATTAAACTTGTGTGGGTCTCAAATGAAGGTGCATAATCTAAGAATCATGTGCAATGCATGGAGATCAACCATATATGTTTAGTATGTTGCCACTGTGCCAGCTTTTATTTTGAAATATTCAAAATGGAATGCTGACAGGCCCATATGTCACAATGAAACAAATGAGCAGTTTAGTCCAACAACCTCTTTTTACAGACATATTCAAAGAAAGGACAGTAGAGTAACCAGGAGCGTGGCTAATAACTGTGAAATACCACATTGTACCTCATTTAGGGCAGTCAAGTCTGGAAAACATTAAAACCTGTTGAAATCAAATTAATACCACATATTAAATTGTTCACAACAAAGGTTATAAACTGGTTTAAAAACAAACAAACAAAAAGCCTTTACCCATGTTAAGCTTACTTCCGCTGCTTACAGGTTCTACTGTTTGGTAATGTGATGACATAGTACAGTTTGTGTTGCTTAATTTGTTTTCTATTGCACTCTGTATTGTATTAATTTTACTTAATATGTTGATCAATACAGGCTTTGTATGTTGATTAAGTCCCAAAAAGGGACAAGGGTTGTTAATAGTGTTCCAAGCTCACATTAATAACATCACCAGGTCTGCCCATTACCATCTACACAACATCAACCGCCTCCGCCCATCCCTCACACCCCATAGCACAGCCATCCTTGTTCACACCCTGGTCACTTCCTGCATAGATTACTGTAACTCCCTCCTCTTCGGTCTCCCCCTCAAGTCCATCCGTAAGCTTCAACTGGTCCAGAAGTCTGCTGCTCGCATCATCACCAGAACCCCCTCCATTAATCACATCACTCCTGTCCTTCAGCAGCTTCACTGGCTCCATTTCAAGATTCTGCTCCTCACCTTCAAGGCCCTCCACAACCTCGCCCCTCCATACATCTGTGAACTTCTGCACACCAACACACCCATCCGCACTCTCCGGTCCTCCTCTTCCATTCAACTAACTGTACCACCCGCCCGCCTGGTCACCATGGGGTCCAGGGCATTCACCCTCCCACCTGGCATCCGTAACTCTGACACTCTCTCCACTTTTAAGTCCCGTCTAAAAACACATCTTTTTAATCTGACATATTCAATCTAGTTCATTGTCTCCCACCCATTTCACCCTGTCAACGAAACTTTGTTTCATTGTATATATTGTAACATTTAATTAAAGGTACATTACAATACTGTCTTGCCATGAACTTTGCCTTACTAAAGTTATGGCTCTACTACATGTAATAAGATATATGTGTCTTCAATGGTTAAAAGTTCTCCCTAACTTCGGTGCTTTTAATTGGAATGTGGGGTATGATTTAATACATCCTGGAGAGAAGAGCATACACTCCTACTACATGCCGTCCTTGGACACCAGCGAACTCAAGGACCCCCTCCACACATATATCTTGGACATTGTATTAACTGTGAACATCTGCCTTTGGTTAATTTAGAATACACAAACCTAGTGTGTTTGCGCACACACCTTTCTCTTGCATATAATCTCATGTACACTGTTCAGTTCTTTGTATTCAACCATGTACCAAACCAGATACATTGTTGATTCCCTTGTATGCTGTTACAAGTAAAATATTCATTCTGCTTTTGAAGAAGCCTGACTCAGTTCTCTTTATTACAAACACTTGGGTTTTTAATAATTCTAATAACACACCCCACTTGTGTAAATTGTTTCAATGTATCTTGTTCTTGTGTTTTTTGATTGTTGATTTTGTTTTTTAAACTCTGCCCTGTAAGGTGAGTGCTGTGAAAGGCGCCCTCAAATAAAATGAAATATTATTATATTTATTATTATTAATCAGCGAAAGCTCTAAACTCTCTGTGCAGGACATCATTTACTTTCTTTGTATTTGGAACTATGTGAAACTTCACCATCCCTATATGCAAAAAATAAAATGGAAATAAAGAATGATAAATAAGTGCAATATCCATGCCATACTTGCAACATTTTCACTCAAACAAAGTAGTGTAATATGTAAGCCAGGCCCTTTATGTGGCTCTTTGATGGCAAGCGCAAAGCAACCAGTAAAGTCAAAAAATCATTATGTTCTACCACAACATATTTTAAAGTTTGCTGGCACTATTCTGCATCATTCTAAATATCTATCCCTGCGTTCCAATTCACATACTTTTTATTTGTACTACACTACATACTAAAGTAAAGAAGAGTTTTAGGGCCACAGGAGAGGAAGAAAAATCAGATAAGGAAGATTTTTTTTATTAGGTCGAGAAATGTCAAGAATAAAGACGAATACTCCAAAATGCTATTGGAGTTAGTGCGGCATTTATGTATTTTCAGCATACTACAATTGGCATGCATGTATTGGAATATCCTAAATCTTTTTCTGGCATACTAAATAGTAGGGGAGTATGGGGATTGGAACGCAGAGTATATTAAACTTGGGCTCAGAAGTCATACTGGAAATTGCTCTTGTGTACCAGCAGCACTTGGTTTTACAGGGTAAACAGATAAGCTTTTTAAACTATCTTCAATTAAAGTTGTCCTCTCCTTGCAGTATGCACCTGGCCTCTCTCCCACACACAGGGCAAGCTGTGCTCAAACACACACACACTGGGACAAGCCAAACTCAACTGCCCTGCACAGGTTCCTGTTGGGCAAAGGTTCAAATAGTGTCAACTTGTGACCAGTAACGGGCGGATAGCTGTCACTCAAGAGATCACGCCCCTATTTATTCATACATTTTAACCTCCAAAAGAATAAAAACTAGTCTGCTAAAAAAAAAAAATCACCCTCCTCAATGTTGTCATGGAGATATGACCTTAACAAACAGACTAAAATGTTTTTTTGGACCAGGCCGTAAATAGGTTTAATAAGACAGTGAAAACGGCCTGCGAGTCAACGAAGAATTGCTCACTTTTGGTACCACCTCGTAGTGGCCACCGGAAGCTACTTGGATGCTGGTAGAACTCGGTGTGGTTGGAGCTTGGTAGGCATTTTTACAAGTGTACAATGTTTAACTTTTTATAAACAAAACAACAAAAAGCACACAGGATCCAAAGAGAAAACCAGAGGAGCAGCTGGGATTTATTTGTGAATTGCTTTCGACAACATTAAAAAGAAGACTAACATTTAAAGAGCGCTGCTGGTGGATGCGGTCACATATCCACCGGCTTGTCTTCACATTAGATAGACATATGAAAAATAAGAAAATAAAAGTGCTTTGGCGTGAGGAGTGGATTGTGTTGAAAAACACCGCCTTTCAATGAAAAAAAAAAAGGGGGGCTGGTTTCTCTGGGTTCATTCCACCGCCAACTCCACAAATAACAGGGCACAAGAGCTGCGTGGTGCTCGGTTAAGGCTGTTACGTACTCCGCGAGAAGAAAGAACAAAGTTCTCGTGACAGAGCTAGGAGAAGAAAATGATGTACTTTTCTTCTCGCAGCTCTTGTTCAGCTGTTCTCGCAGCTAGTTCTCGACACATCGCCCGGGCCGAACTTTCTTCTCGCAGCTTGTCCGAGAACTATTGTGTGATTGGTCAGTCTGAAGTCAATGAGTAAAATCCAAGTATGAAATGTCCAGACCAGAAAGAACTTAGTTCTTGTTCTCGCAGCTCTGTCACCGAGGAGTTTGTTCTTTCTTCTCGCGGAGTATGTAACAGCCTTTAACTGTTCAAAACAAGAATATCAACATGTTGGGCTCCTGGGTGACAGAAAAAAAACAAAAAAAGAAGAAAAAAAAGTCCTCCAAGGCAAACAGAGGAACATGCCCAAACATCTCTTTTAACATTCTGGAGAATAACTGACTTTGTGGGTGTGTGTGTGTGTGTGTGTGTGTGTGTGTGTGTGTGTGTGTGTGTGTGTGTGTGTGTGTGGGGGGGGGGGAGGTGAAATCACAAGTAGATGACTTTTTTTCCCCAGACAAGGTGCCAGTGTTGGACATTTCAAAAGCTAAAGGAAAGAAGAACAAGAATTTATATCCACCATGATTTTATTCCCCCAATATCTAGCTACTTTAAATTATTTAGATGTACAATGTGTTTTTCTACTGTAAAAAGTTTCACTGGTTTGTCTGGTCCAGCACTGGCACTTAGCTGTTCAAAAGCCTTAACTGGTGCATATTAAAGAGGGTGGGGGGGGGGGGGATCAGGCACGTTTAACCAGGACATAAGACCCACGCTAGTGTTACATACTCTACAACTAGTTACAGGTGACAAGATGTTCTCCCTTTACAAGTCCCAGTCTGTGCTGGAGCTCTGAGGAGTGATGAGGTCACAGGAAGCGGATCCCTGCTCCAAACTGCACACCGTCACATATCCTGTGAGAGGAGAAGAGAATTTACTCATGTAGAATGAAGATCTAGAAACGCCCTGCTCTAATTTAATGTTGTATGTCTTATGTTTCCACTGTCAAAAGTTGGAAAAGGTACCAAAATAAGCCAACCGTGCTGTATGTATTTTTGTCACCCATTTATTTTGGGGTACCAAACCATCTCAGAAGGGTCCAAAAAGGATGATGATTGTCGACAAAGACTGTGTGGCGTTTTTCATCTTCACTGAAATTATCAGCGGGCTACACTGTGTCCCGCTGCTATGATGTCACCATATAGCTGCAATGATGTCACCATAATAACATAGCCGCCGTTTAACGGCTCTGACCTATAGACTGTCCGTCAGGCATAAGCCTACCACGTAAGGGTACTGTCGGCAGTGGAAACACAAACCAGATCTGTGCTGCTCAGTGGAAAAAGAAGTGGCATAAGTGACTGGTAGTCTACCTGTCTCCACTCTGGACTCCCATGGGCACACAGTAGTTAAGCTCCAGCCTGGCGATGTTGCCCAGCCGCAGCACGATGCCGGCTCCGTACGACCAGCGGATACACTCTGCTAGCTTCTGAAGGTGAGCCCCGGGACCTTCGCCTGCACACACACACACACACACACACACACACACACATACACCACTCTACATGTTAACATACCTCACACATAAAGCGTTCCTTATATAACCCTAGAACAACATTTCAATATTTTTTAATTGTATTGTATCAACATTTTATTATGTGGTGTCGTGTATTCATGGGCCATTCCCCGGTTTACCATGACTTTATTAAAACATGATTAAATGGTGTGGTGTACACACATCAGTCAACAATCGTTAATGTTCTAGAAGCACAGTGATGAGATTTGACACATTTTAAACACTAAAAACAGCTCCTGCAGTTTAGGTTAAAATTCATTATTTATTTTAAAACACTATGCATTAGTACAATACCCAGTCCACCCACCATAGTTGAGGTTGCAGAGGTTGCCCGCGTTGAGGAAAAAGTGCGTTCTGAAAAGGTCTCCGAAGCCTCCCTTTCCTGGTCTGAAGGGTAACGGAGTGTACAGGTGAACCCCACCTGCCCAGTACGCCTCTCCACCCAGATAGTCACCTGGAGAACACACACACATGCGCACACACACACACACACACACACACACACACACACACACACACACACACACACACACACACACACACACACACACACACACACACACACACACACACACACACACACACACACACACACACACACACACACACACACACACACAGTATTAAGCCAAGAGAAACTCTTGTGGAAAGCGATGTCTATGATGTAACGGTCAGAAGTGTTTTTACCTTCACTCTGTGGCCCAATGCTGTACATCCCAAACCCTCGTACACTGGTGGGACCTCCGAGGTAAAACCTGGACACAATGCACAATACAATTAGTTAAAATGAGTTATGATGGTAATGGCAATGAGGACCTCGTTCATTTATCATTCATGATTAAAGTTGCAATCCGTAGTATTTGAGTTACGCTTTTGATTCTAGCGACTGTGAATGAAAATGGCAGGCGCTTATGGACCAGAGTTTCTTTCCAAACTGAACATTATTGACTGCATGAAGTTCAATAACAATTGTTCTAACTAGTTGATGGATAGGAACTTAACAGAAAATATACTAGATGATAATTCTACAGATAACAACTTTAAGTATTTGAATAAATTTGAATTTTTTTGTGGGATATTTTGTGTTTTAATAGCAAATCTCTTGTGTTGTAAGGGGGAAGTGTTGTGTGAGGGCTCCAGCATGTGTCATAGGCAGCTGACAGCTCTGTTAAATGAGTTGTACCTGTCAGCGATGCAGGAAGGCTGATCTCCGATTGGATAAAGCATCCCACCCCACAGCGAAGCAGACAACACCTGAGGACACACGGTGTTTATGTACACACAACCTTGCACAACCCCATTCAATGAAACTGCAACAAAAACCTTCAATTAATAAATCCATTTATCTCCAAACTAGTTGACGCCACATTATCGCCCACTGGTGGTTCTTTAGTGCAAGTACAAGAAAAACTGTAAAAAAAATATATATACAGCTCCGGAAAAAATTAATCTCTACATTACTTAATGTAAATACTCTTAATGACAATATCTTAATTGAGAATTTGGAAGAAATGTTGACAGTAGTTTATGTTATAAAATCAAAATGTTCATTCTACTCAAACATATGCCTATAAATAGTAAAACGAGAGACACTGAACATTTGGAGTGGTCTCTTAATTGTTTCCATAGCTGTATATTGCAAAGCATGAAGCAATCCAATAAATCTCAATGGGGTCTGTTTAAACATCGTCTAAGAACAAACTATACACCGAGATACAAACTCAAAATCCTTGTTTGTGGAATTGAGAAGGGAGTCCTGTTAAAAGAGGTTGAGAGCCTTACTGAGTCCCAGAAGAGCCGTCTGTTGACCTGCAGCTCAAAGTCCTCTTTCAAGAAGCTGGCGTCTCCTCCTGTGTATCCAGCCAGTTCCTACAACGCATGCGCGCACACACACACGCGCACGCGCACACGCACACACACACACACACACACACACACACACACACACACACACACACACACACACACACACACACACACACACACACACACACACACACAATTCAGAATTTGCCAGGGAACCGTGTTGAGTTTCATGTCACACATATATTCACATAAACAAATGTAATTTCCGGTATAACACTGACTGCAAACTTTATAGTGTTAAATGTTCTTTGCAATGTATGTCATTCAAACTCAGCTGATGCATTAATATGGACGCCTATGCGCCTACACTGACCTGGTTGACCCGCAGTAAGGCACCTCTGTTGGGGAAAATGGCAGAATTCCTCGAATCGATCGACATGGTGTGCTGTAAAAAAAAAAAAAAATCAAAGCGATATCAGAAGTAGAATTGAAGTAGTACAGCAATCATCACAAACATATATATCGTTAGCCTCATAAATCATATTTACTTTTACTGTACATCTACTCTATTCTATATCTACTTTTAGTTAGCCTAATAGCATAATTGCCGAAGTCATATTTTAAGGGTTATAGAGTAGGGTAAAGTAGATATAGATAAAAAAATATATGATAGAGGAGAATAAACTGCATGAAAACAAAGACTTGAGTGGGAGCGTTTAGGCCGTACCGTGAGGGCAGATTTGAGGGAGTGTCCGCTCTCCTCGCGCACGGCAAAGGAGGCGCTGCGGGCCAGGCAGCCCAGCTCCCGCCACACGCCCTCCCACTTCAACGTGTGGTTGGTCATCCCCAGAGGAAACTACAGCAAGACACACAAGCACAACTCAAAGCTTTTAGTTAAAGAAACACAAGCAGGTACGTGAGCTTTTTCCTTGCAGGTCACACACACACACACACACACACACACACACACACACACACACACACACACACACACACACACACACACACACACACACACACACACACACACACACACACACACACACACACACACACACACACACACACACACACACACACACACACACACACACACACACACACACACACACTTACATTAAATTCTGCGGACATGCCTCTGTCCGTCTCTTTCAAGGAGCTCCATGGGAACTGACCGGTGACTTTGTACATGTTGAGGGTGAGGCTGTAAGAGAGGACAACAAGTCAAAGACACGTAGCCTCGGCGGTGCATTCAAGCTAGCACAACGCACCAGAGATTTTGAAGGGTCGGCGGTCTAAAAGCATTGTATTCCTTCCCTCTATGCGTCATCATTTTCAACAGACTATTCCGATCAATCCCCTTCTTTGAAAAAAACATTCAGTGAAGTACTCAATTTATTTCGAAACAGACAAAAATGGAAAACATCACTATGGTCCAACACAACAGCGGAGGATATGTCTTACTTTACACATGTTGCCTCTCGCTTTGCTTTGTTAACCAAGCAAGACCCATACAGCGTATTTTCGCTGGTCGATTTTGTCGCTGTGTTTGGTAATTATGTTATGTTTACGTCTCGTAACAGCTGCGTTTTGAAATATGGCGGGCATGAGGTTTGAGTTGGTCTGATTGGTCTGGATAATCCCTCCCCCGGCCCCTGATGTAGGCGGTTCGCATTTCTAGTTTTTCCAGCCCGAAGCCGGCTCTGCAGGTGGGAAACCATGAAAAAACTGGTTCGAACTGGGGAGCAGCTCCGAACTAGCTCCTGATTTTGTGTCAGTGGGAAAGAGCTACTAGAGGTGTAGTTTGTGACGTACTTGCGTTCAAAGTGTCCGGGCTGGGGCTTGAAGAAGGTGAGGCCGTAGGACGTCTCCTTGGTTCCATAGGAGAACTGAAAGGTGAGTTTCTCAGCCCGACCCAGCATGTTGGGCAGCTTCAGACCCAGCACCTGGAACAAGGGGACACATGCTGCTGTTAGCTGAGGAACAAAACGTTTTGGGAACACTTAGGCCTATGTCACCGATGGCACTGCAGTAGTAGGGGAGAACGGGGTTATATGTCACACGGGTTGGTTATCACATTCGTTATATCTCGGCACCAGAAGGCGCTGTCTGTGAAATTTTGGTATCCAGAACTGGGATCAGAGGTCACCTACATAGTCCTCCTTGGAGTTAAACAGCTGAATTTGAGGTTTTGGTGATTAGAAATTTTAAATCAAAATCTTTTTATTTGGTTTTATGGTGTTACAAAGTGCCAGGTTGTTATTTTGTTACATATAGTTGAAATGAAAAGAATAGATGGAAAGGTGATTAGAAATTTACACTAGAATAATTAGTGTGCCTACCAACCCCGATCTCCCCTACCATGTGTCCAGATCCTAACAATGGAATGACCTTGATATTAATTCATCACACAATAAAGTCAAACTGAGCTGCAGCTGACAATTGGTTTAATACAACCAGTAATCTACAATTCTTATTACAAGTTCCCGGAGCCTAAACTCATTTAGATAGTTGCTGATCAAGTAATGGTTTCAGCTGTAAGCATCCGAATACTGACAAGATGATCAAATAAAGTCTGCCTTAATCATATAAAAATATTAAACATTTTAATCAATGGGGAGATTACTATAACTCAAAACTGTTGACTGTATTTAAACACTGGTTACTTTCAATTGCTTGCGTGATCCATCTGTTCTGTTGCGATAGCTACAGCAGTCTAACATATTTAAAAAAGGTGATTAAAATGCCCACTGGCAAGTGTTTTCCCATGTTGATTGGTTAGTATGTGTCCAGGATGTGTGAGATCTAAATGCATGCTGGTACAACATGCTTGGTCCTTAGCATTTTTTTTAAAGATAATTTTTTGGGGCATTTTCAAGCTTTATTAGATAGTACAGAGTTGAAATGGGGAGAGACGGGGGGGTGGGGGGATGACCTGCAGTAAAAGGTCCACGGGTCGGATTTGAACCCGCGACCACTGCAACGAAGGCCGGAGCCAATATGGTACGCGCTCTATCAAATCACTATCACTAGGCCTCCGGAGCGCCCCAAGGGACTTAGCATTATTACACATGAGTGATGCTCTCTCACCATGCTTCCTTCATTGTTGCCGACCATGGTGTTATAACTTCCTGTCAGCCTCTTGACCTCGGTCACCTCGAAGGTTACATCCAGACCATTGGGCAGAGCGTCTTTACCTGAGGAGGGACAGCCAATCAGGGCCAAGAAGGTTTTACTGTCTAAGAAATGCAGCTTCAAATACCGTTAGCCTCATAGCATAATTGCCTAAATCATATTTACTCTACTCTACTTTTACTCTACATCTACTCTACATCTACTTTTCGTTAGCCGTATAGCATAATTTCCTAAATCAGGGTAGGGTAAAGTAGATGTAGACTAGAGTAGATGTAGAATAGAGTTGATGTAGAGTAGAAGTAGAGTAGAGTAAATATGATTTAGGCAATTATGCTATGAAGCTAACGATACTTTACAAGGCAATTAAATGCAGTGATTTTGTTGGTGTCCTTCATTTGAACATAGGTTGTATTGAGTCACATTGTGATGTGTCCAAGTGCTGTTCAGTAAAAAAGTAGAGAGTATTTGGCACTACTTACTTTAAGGTGATTAGTTCAATTAAATCTTTACAAAAAGAATTGGATACTGCCCAACACTAGCACACATTATCCCAAAGAAAATACACTATGCAGGCACATTTAAAAAGGCTAGACTTTTCCCCAAAAAACATCACAAAAATACAAATAATGTAATTCTGGACACTGACAGGCAGTATAAAGTGATATTCTTTGCTGATAGAGTTTGAATGTCGTTTAGTGTTTTACCTTCAGATGTATCGATGAGTACCTCCACATCTTTGAAGATCCCCAGGCGGAGCAGCTTCTGCCTAGCCAGGTGAGATTTCTTCATCACCTGTGACCAAGACAGTTAAAAGGTGAAGTAAGCGATTTATGTTAATATAAGTGTTAAATCGCTCTTTATTCATACAGTGATCACTTATATAGTGTGCACGTTTCATAAAGCCGATCTCTCAGTCACTCGCTCTGCATGTAATTGGCAAATAATGTTTTCGGGGATCCCACTACTGATAACCAATCAGAAGAGAGAACGCTACAAACCGGCACCCGTCTCACTGACGGTGCACGAGCAGAGTGACAGATTGGTGAATGTTTATACGCCTACAATGGCAGAGCAGGTAAAAATCCTTCCCAGTGTATGTTTTGATGGTTTTTAATCATGTTTTATCACACTTACGGTTCAAAGATGATGCTAGATAACTCGCTGCTTGAAGCCCGCAGTGCATTAATGTGGTGACGTTGGGACGAGGGAGGGCACTGCTAACTGCAGCCACTGACAGGAAGTTAGCTAAACTGACCATTCCGCTTACTGAAGCTTTAACAGAACCCTGCTATTTCTATTCTTCCTCCACCTGGACACACATTCATTCAGACAACCATCAGGCCTTCATGTTGTGCAGTCACACATAACAGTACTTACATCGATGAGGTTTTTAGCGTGGAACACATCAGAGATCTCATAGCCCAGCAGGTCCTCTTTAGTTCTCCCCAGACCCTGGATGTTGACATGCTGAACCACCACCTGTCATCACAAGACATTCCACTTTAGCTTATTTTATCATCATATTTGGACCAAATAAAACACAATTAAAAAAACCTATTCGGCCAAAAGAACTTCATATCTGTAATATCAGGTCATTTTCAGGTATGAAATTGTGTTTAAATTTGTGGCTTTGACCAATCGTTGAGGCAGAAATAGTTCAGGATGGTGAACATATCGTAATGTCATAACTGGTTGTGTGTTTCCCGTGGTGTCAGACTTCTGGACCGCCACTGGATATTAGCTTTTGGTCTCTTTTTGAATTCTAAGAAGAGATCAGTTATGATTCGCAACAATGTCTGCACCATTGTATTATTGTAAACGCGTCCTAAATATTGCCTGTCAGGGGACTGCTGGAAGTAAATGGGGTGTCTGAAAAAACCCCGGGGCCAGATGAACATAGACATCTTTCCATTAAAGACCTACTTCACCGGTGGAAATATGAAGGTGTATTGAACTCTGAGATCCTATGAAGTATAAATGTGCAAAAATGTTAGAAATCGGTTCATCCTAGCCTGAGAAAAGGCAGAAAGAGTACATTTTACAATTTTGTGACATCACACATGAACAAAATGTAGGGTTAGGATTAACAGGGCAGCTGGGCCAAGGGAAGACTGAGGGAAGACTGAGGGAAGAAAAACCTCATTCATTATATTATAATAGCGATTTTATAATGATACAACGGCGGTTGCGTTTGGGTGAAGTATTCCTTTAAGCAAATCATATATTAGTTGACATTTTTGGTGAAATGTATATTCTTTTAAATGAAATAAATCTCCAAAGACATTGTATTTCTTAACTAATGAATGATGACTGAAGAGCTACCATGACAGGAGACAGTCACAGACAGTACTGACATATTGGCTACATCTACTACTCACGTCTTTGTTCTCCAGGACCTCCTGCTTGGCCTCATGCTCCGGTTGTGGAGGCTCTATAATGTCATCGGGGTGTACTGCCAGGTCCCTGCCGTGCATCGGGAGAGGATCCAGACTCTGGGACAGCAGATAAGCACAATGTTAGGACTTTGAGTCATCAAGCAGCCTGCACTATCAGCCCTGCTGCTAGGAGTGTTACCACTGGCTCATTGAGACTGTGGCATTTCAAAAGTTTGGATCTGCTTTGTTCTGGTATTGGAATTATAATACACTATACAGCATCATCAAGCGATTTATCATAGCCCCCAAGATAGTGTAATACAACGACTTCACAAAAAATATATATGTAAGGGAGCTTTAAAGGGCAGCTGTCATTGCAAGTGAAAGGGCAGTGAAGTCGGTGGGTGGGTGGGGCTTTCAGGGAGGACTCGGAGAGTGCCTGATGTCAAATGTCACTGCACACAGAGACAGGAAGCTGGATTTTGTGAATTACATGAATTATGTAGGTTATGTTATTGTAAAAAGAATGCATTTTGGAATAGGAGACTATACTACATATGTATAGGTCTATGTATAGTAGGCGTATTTATTTATTTATGTTGGTTATTGTAAGGTTGCGAAAGAGGTGGATACCTAAACTGTAACACTATGACAGAAAAGTAAGCACATTTTACTGATACGATAAAAGTGTTTTGGTCTCGTAAACTGGCTTTCTCCTAATGTTCTCTCTAAATACCGTGTGGGCCACTAAAATATTTGAATAACTGTCACAAATACTTTGACGATGCTGTCCCCGGACTACATTAGCAGCAATACGGGCATGTAAACTAGCTGAAGTCGGAGATATGTGGTTTGTGCGCGCGCGGTTCGCCGGTGACCACGCAGGTCTCTCCACCTGTGCGGAACAAACGGATGGTACATCGAGTACCAACCACCGCTGCTGAAGCTGCATTGTGGCTGGGCAAGGCAAGGGAGGTCATGGCCAATTGTCACACAAAGGCCAGCTGTGAAGGAACAAGACGACTATACCTTAGCGTGGACTGCCCCCATGGTAGCTCTCTGCTCTTACAAGCCTCTTCAGTCGGCGTTAAATGCTCTGTAAACGAGCGAATGGGGATAAATGACAGCAGCTACTTTCTCCAGCACCAAGCCCCCTTCAAGGGAGACGCCATGACAGTTGGTGGGGTCTCGTGTTGCGTTCACGTAAGTCTCGTAAAGTACGTCATCTTTCAACTTTAGTCTTTAAATCATTGTGCACTTCCAAGGTTGTTTTCAACATAAGCGTTAAGGCTTCCATATTAATAGTAAAACATGTTTCGTTTTTTAAAGTCCCTATCATGGTGGAAATTATAATAATAATGAAAATAAATCTAAATGATAACAATGGCCTCACTAGCCTACAGTTGATTGGGCTAATGGTCAAATCCTGTGAAGTAGCCTACCTGCACTGTTACAATTTTAGACCTAAGAACAAATACAGACATACAGCTGCAATACTGGAACATCGTAATGTGTATATCGTAACTATGTAAACCACTGGTTCTGGACAGAAAGAAAAGGTGACGAAGGCTGTCGAAACGGACATATTTTTTGCTCTTAAAGGCACCACGCTCCCCTCTCTCTGTGATTGGATAGAAATGTAAACGCATTGAATAGGGTGGGTAGAGACTAAAGTCACGTTGAAAGAGAGCTTCTCCAGCAGGTGGCGTTGTTTACCTTATATTCGCCAACTTAGCTTCACTAACTTGCAGAAATTGGCAGTAGGCCTATGCCTACCTGAACGAAACATTTAAGTTGCACAACAAAGGTGCTGTCACTTCGGTGATTTCCAGATGCTACCATTTTTCTCATTAGGGAAAAAGCATTGTATCGCTAGGGACTCCCCTTCAGTGTTCAAGTCTATATCAGAAGAAAAAAACATTTAGCCTAGCATCTTGGACTTGGACCTATTAGGCCATGTTTGCATTAATATTGGTCTAAAGTCATCTATCTATCTATCTATCTATCTATCTATCTATCTATCTATCTATCTATCTATCTATCTATCTATCTATCTATCTATCTATCTATCTATCTATCTATCCATCCATCCATCCATCCATCCATCCATCCATCCATCCATCCATCTATCTATCTATCTATCTATCTATCTATCTATCTATCTATCTATCTATCTATCTATCTATCTATCTATCTATCTATCTATCTATCTATCTATCTATCTCTTATCATCCAGGATCTATTTGACCTGTTAGTAATTACATTTGAAACCACTAGGTGTCAGTATTTCTTAACCCTTAAACCCTTTTCAAACCTGTAGAGGCCATCAGGATTCAGATTGCAATCGTGTGAACAAGTATTGAAGGAGCAAATGACAGTGTATTAGCCTTTAAAGAACCTTTGACACAGCCTTAGCATGTACTTCCCAGGGTGCCTTTAAAGATGAATGCCTAAATGGTTCCCAATCTGTGGTTCTGTTGACCTTTAGGGGTCCTCAGTAGGGCCGGATTGGTGCAACAATCAGGAGTCGTCGTCCCCCCCCCCTTTCCCAGATAATGAAAGTTTAAGGATTTTTAGAGACTTGGAACAATACAATATGGAATATTGAACAGGAAACATGACCATAAGGTGTGACCCTTCAGATTAATCTGGACATTGTGTTCCCAGGTAGAGAATCACTGCTATGAATCCCATTTATAATTTTTTTCAAGGTAAGTATTATATAGTATATTTAGGATATAGCCTACGATTCTACGTGCATTGAGTTTAGTGGTTTGGGGAACCCTCAGTGTCTCCATCATGAGACTATGCTGCTCATCGCTCATTACACACACACACACACACACACACACACACACACACACACACACACACACACACACACACACACACACACACACACACACACACACACACATTCTCTCTCTCTCTCTCTCTCTCTCTCTCTCTCTCTCTCTCTCTCTCTCTACCGGCACACAAACAAGCCAATCAGAGCGCTCGGATTGCCGCCGCTCTTTCTCTCTATCTCTCTCTCCCCCTCCCTCTCTCGCTCTCTGCCGCTGCCAGTCCACCGAAAGCGGTCCTCCTCCTCTCCTATCATCACACTCACACACACACACACACACACACACACACACACACACACACACACACACACACACACACACACACACACACACACACGCACGCGCGTACAGTCCAAACCCCTTAGAAAAAGCCCTGCTGAATCCTCACACCGTCTGTCAGCATGGGGAGCGCTTGTTTTTCCCGGGACGTTTATTTGTTTATCCTCCTCATAAATACTTGCAGGGTGATGGGGGATGTCGGACTCGCAGGTAAGAGCTTTCCCCTTTCCCTTTCTTGTCACGCTTTTTATTGTCAACCGTTACGTGCACTTTTTTAGCTTTTTCTTTGGTGGCTTCAGTGTTACCGGCGTGAGGGGTAAAAAATGATGGAAGCATGACTTGAACAGACTATAGGCCTATACTAGAAATTTTATTATGAATATCATTGGAGATTCTTTAAAAAAAAAGCCATAAATAACAAGTAGGCTAGGTCACTCATAACTTGTCAACATGCGCACTGCAAGGTCCTATAATAAACTTAGCCTATAATGTCGGCTACTTTATGGCATTTGCATCCACTGTGATCGCAGTGATGCAAACGAATACACTCAATGATTCTGTAACTCACATTTGCTGCAATTGAACTTGTCTTAAAACTACACATTTTCTGACGGCAGATGTGGTCATTTCGTAATGAATGGTCTCCACCTAGGAGGCATCTTGTGATGCGCAAAAAGTGATTTTTGAGCAGAGTCCCCCCCCCCCCCCCCATGCAGTCAAGACTTCACTGGAACTTCTGTTTCCCTGCGCGCAAAGGTCAATTTCAGTCGGAAACCACAGCTTGATCTCTGGGCTTAAGCGCTCGTGTGCTTTGATTTGGAGTGAGAGGGGCTGCCTGTTTTAACATTTCACCGTCGGGGGGGAAAGGCGCAAATTATTTTTTATTTTTTTTTTAATTATTTCTTTTTAACGGAGGGTTGCTTTGAGTAGCGGCGGGGTCTGCCGTCTGCCGAGGCGCTAGAGAGCACCTTGTCTCTGGGTTTGGTGGCCCCACGGCAGCTGGAGGTGGAGGCTGTCTGTGGGTGTGTGTGTGTGTGTGTGTGTGTGTGTGTGTGTGTGTGTGTGTGTGTGTGTGTGTGTGTGTGCGCGTGCGTGTGCATGGGCGTGTTTTGTTTTTAATATTTCATATTTTTATGCGCCAATTTGTGCCATTTCTGCATCAGTAAGTGAGGAGAATCTTAATGTAAAGGAAAAGACAACATTTAGGTTCCAGGTGACACAAATAATAATAATATAATGGAATATAATGCAGTAAGGCCCTCTGGAATTCTGTATTGTTTTCAAATATTTATTATCGTGTATGGTTCAAAACTTTCATCACTTTCATTAACATGTCACACGTTAAAAAAATTCTATTTTAGTATTAACATTTATTTAGTAATTATTGATTAAATCTGTAGTAATAAGTAGGTCTATTATTATTATTATTATTATTATTATTATTATTATTATTATTATTATTATTATTATTATTATTATTATTATTATTATTATTCTCTCCCTTCTCACACTCCTTAAATTCAAATCAAATCAAATCAGTTTTATTTGTATAGCCCAATATCACAAATAGACATTTGCCTCAGTGGGCTTTACATTCCATACAGTATGACACGCTGCCCTTAGACCCTTAGCTCGGCTGAGAAAAAACTCCCAGTGAAAAACCCTTTATCGGGATTAATAAAATTGAGAAACCTCAGGGAGAGTTGACAGAGTAAGGTATCCCTCTCCCAGGACGGACATACTGCAATAGATGTCGTAAGTAGAGAAAATCATAAAGGAGTCAATCATTGACGAGATGTTTACATGGTAATATTAAATTAAATTAAATTAAATTGACTGATAATAATTATGTACCACACCTTGTCTAATTTAAGTTATTTCTTCTTCTATCTTTTTTTAAGTTAGAAGTTAAGTTAAAGGTGCAGTGTGTAATATGACATCATCAAGAAAGTTCTACAAAGTTCTAGAATGCAATGCTCCCTGGGTAACCCCACCCCTTTAGAATAATAACAGAAGCTACAGTGGCCTTCAAGGACAAGAACAATTCTAAATTTTAAACAATACACCTGATGACATTCCAACTATGACACTTTCAAGATGGTGGCACTAGGCTTTGGTCCAAGATTTGCAGAAATATGGACATATATGAGACCCTTTCTAAGGGGAAAAAAAATAATTCAAAACATTTTTTTCTGCTATTATGCACTAAATTAAATGTATTTATGGATATTATAATTACTTTCTACAAAATCTGCTAGGAAATAAAACCCAAAATTCTACACACTGCAGGTTTAAGTTTCTTCATTTGCCCATTAACACACACATGTAGATTCACACAGGGTTACTCACACACGAGGCTAGTGAAATGTGTCTTTTCGCACATCCCCTCCCACACCCCACAGATGCGATTCCTCAGAGGTGATCATCGTGCAGTTAGTCCAGATACATAAATATAAATCATATTTATGAATGTCTCGATCCCCTGAACTGTTATTTGTAGCTCTTTTGGTGAGAAGGGGGATGTCTTTCATATTTTTTAGGGAGACACATTTACTTCATCTAATTATTGAAGGGGACATATTGCCTACATCCCCCCAAAAATCTATGCCTTTAAGGTGTGTGCGTGCGTGCGTGCGTGCGTGCGTGTATGTGTGTGTGTGTGTGTGCGTGTGTGTGCGTGTGTGTGTGTGTCTGTGTGTGCGTGCATGTGTGTGAATAGGTTAAAGGGGATGGAGGTGGCAGGAGGGCAATCAAAGTCCCAGGAGGAGCAGGCAGGCAGACACAGCAGGGGCCCAGTATCGACAGGGCAGAAGCACATTGTTCATTCTCCCACCACTGTGAATGGGTGAGGACTGGAGTCAATATTGAGACAGTGGAGCCACCATGCAGGCAGGGCTTTGTCAAAAGCAGCAGTCCTACTAGTAGCAGAGAGAGAGGCCGAATGGGAAAGCATTGAAATGGGGACATTTTTTTGTGTGATGCATATTTAGCCCCATCTACCAGCATTTCACCATCAAAAATCGCATAAAAGTTGAACTTGTTGCTGCCTTTTGGCCCCTCTCTCGTTCTATTCTCTTTGCTTCAGCTCCAATAAAACACTTAGGCCTACTGACTTTTTCTTTTTCAAACAGGGAAAATATTTATTATAAATTCCGTTTTATCGTTTATTTATTGCCTTTATATGGCTGAGCCGGGCAGGGGGCCAGACACAGAGAGCAGGGGCTCAGTCAGCCACAGGCAGCTTCCAGCCGGGTTGCCAAACTTACACACAGGCTATTTATACAGGGAAGTAAGCACGGAGCGAGCAGGGGAGCTATGTGGTGATGCAAAGGTCTGCTGAATGGACGCTACATAAGACAAAGAGAGAACATCTCTAAGTCTGTCTCTGGTCCCACCCCCCCGGGTCCCCTCTGTGTGTGTGTGTGTGTGTGTGTGTGTGTGTGTGTGTGTGTGTTTGTGTGCACACACAGTGTAATGAGTTGTCCCTGTGCCCTAGGATTTGGCCCCATATGTGACCAGCTCCTGTATCAATAACCAATAACCAGTGGGGAGCCGTTAAACCCACTGTTTTCTCTGCAGACTGGACCTGTGTCACTGCTGGCCGCTTATAATTCATGTGACAAATTTAAGCAAGGTCGTCCTTCCATTTGATTGATTTGCACCAATCCAACTTTTTCTCTCCTGTTACTAATTCTTATTCCTTAATTCACTGAAGGAGAGACACTGCAGGCAAACACATAGTCTTTTCAAGTGTAACCGGTGTACAAGTTATATTTCACCAAGAATCCTTTTATGCCTTTAATTTATTATTTTTCATTTATACACTTCTGTATTTGTTTTGAGAGCTTTTATTTTGATACCTTGGGATGTGTGATTCTGTTGTTACCCGCGAGGTCACTTCCTGTTTATTTCGCGCTATCCTCAATCTTCTTCAGTCGGCAATGTGCCATGCTGAAGAGAGGTAAGAATGTATAGTGCTCCTCTGAATACGTGTATAAAAGTGATTAAACACGGTAAAACTCATAACCGATGTGTAAATAATGTTCCCTGGAGGTTGCAGTTGCTGTTTAGTGATGTAAGACGCTCATTTTAATGTGTAAATGTACTTTAATAACCAGTATGGCAGTTTTTGTTGTATGATGGAATCTCATTTGGCTTGTAAATTGAGTTTTTTCTCTATTTAGCTTCCATAACATGTCTTATTTTTTTCATATGAGTAGAACATTTACTGTAGGTGTTTATTTGACTTAACCTTGTCGGTTTGCATCTGTTTATTTCTCATACAAAGACCATCTTTAACAGCATGGACGTCGATTTGGCTAAACAAGTGGGGGGGACAAACAGGCATTCTGGAGTGCATTTTCAAAAGTGGGGGGGGACAATGAGGAAACATCTTTTTTTCTCTTTAGTGCAGGTAATGAACGGTTCTGAAAGACGGCATACCTGCTCACTAATGAATAAAATGTATACAAAACACTGATGTCTGACACATTTGGCTTGTAAATTGAGTTTTTTCTCTATTTAGCTTCCATAACATGTCTTATTTTTTTCATATGAGTAGAACATTTACTGTAGGTGTTTATTTGACTTAACCTTGTCGGTTTGCATCTGTTTATTTCTCATACAAAGACCATCTTTAACAGCCATTACCTCAACATTAGTTTTTTTTTTTTCAATACTCTGAACAAAACATTTTCTAAAGCACTTACATCAACCTAACTTTCCAAAATCATTCTTAGCACTATTCTGAAGGTTTGGGATTTGCTCATACAATGCATTGATTTATGATCCATTTTGTTCTTAAAAACATGCTGAAATCTTAGACCTTTAGATAGTATATTTTGATTTATAAAATGAAAAAAGGCTGTATCTAAAATGTGTTATGTAAAAACTTGGGAGACTAATATGTTCTAAAAATGAATCAATGATTTTCACTCTGGCTTTATCCAAAATCTAGATGTTTTATTTAAAGAGATGCAAATTTTTTCATTTCATTTAACTTTTATTTATCCTCGAGAGACCAATTGAGGGGTGACCCTCATTTCCAATGACGTCGAGTCAAAACAAATTCAAAACAACAATACAAACAAAACATTCAATGCAAATACATCAAATACACAACAAGTGAAGAGAAGAGAAAACAAAACGATTGAAACATTTACAGAGTGGGGAAGAGTGGCAGCAACCAGAAGGCATAAAGTACAATATAGCCTAATTAAAACAGTTACAGGTAGAGTTTGGCAGATCCAAGATAGTCTGTTTAAATTGGCCAAAGGATATGAATGTATTTAGTTTAATTTTTAGCTGTAAGTTGTTCCAGGAGTCAGGGGCACTGAAGCTAAAAGCTGTCTTTCCCAGCTCAGACCGGGCTTGTGGGACATAAAGCATAAGTATGTCAGTGGAGCGGGTCTGATAAAGCCCATCTGAAACAAGCAGCATTTCTGTTAAATAACGAGGAAGCTTCCCGGTCAAGGCTTTGTAAATAAAAATATGCCAATGTGCGTCACATGTCAAATGTAGGTATAATTAGTTAGACCTTGCCACATTTGCATATTCTTTCAAACATTTCTGAAAAAATTGTACTACAAAAAATAATTGTTTTAATGGGAGTTATCAACTGGCAAAGTTCAATGATGTATTATCTATAAGTTCATCATACTATCTATTCACTCGCAGTGCCTCGCCTTAACATAGTTCAGTGCCATCACTATACTAGCACTTTCAATTTTTACCAAATTTAAAAGATGCACACCCTACTGACTGTCCCTCACTGCATCCCTTTGTAGGGGAATGTGGCCAGGCACTAAAAATGGAGAGGCATACAGTCATAAAATGGAGAGGCATACAGTCATAAAGTGTGGTTGCTGAAGCAGATCAGGCAAATCACAGTGGTCTTAGTCATACCCAACCCCTGCGTTCCAAATAATGTTTATTTTTTCAATTCTACATACTTCTACAAGTTTCATACGGAGGCTCTGTCGATGTGTGACGTCACTTCCGTTGAGCGCTTGATTGTGGGTCAGAATCACCCAAATAGCATGCTGATTTCGCCACTAAAAATCTCGACCGGATGTAAGCAGGCATCCGATTATTTTTAAGCATACTAAATCTTACCACAAGAATTGGGACGTACTAAATATTTGTCTTACCATACTAAATAGCAGAAAGTATTAGGATTGGAACACAGGGAAGGGCTTGGTTGAGTCCACTGGGACTTAGGTTCTAATTGGCTATTGATTTATGATGTTTTTTGTGCAGATGCAGACGAGTGCGCTGAGGGTTCGGATGACTGCCACATCGACGCCCTCTGCCAGAACACGCCCAAATCCTACAACTGTATCTGCAAGCCGGGCTACAAAGGAGATGGCAAGCAGTGCGAGGGTTAGTTACCGCTTTTACCTATTTCCCTTTGTCTCTGCTTTCTGGTCTTATTAACTTTTAGTACCTAAAAAGGAATCTTTGCTGATCCGAGAACAGGTAAAAGAGCACATCAGTACCGGCAGGGATTTGATCGTTAGTTGGGTTTTTTGGTGCAAGACTGAAGTCAAAAAACACGTCCGACAAAACAATAAATTGGTGTCGAAGCAGTCAGTGAACTGTGGGTTGAGTGTTGAGACAATGATTTAACTTCAAATGCACAAAGACTGGAGGCCCCCAGTATGCCTCAGTCTAATGGCGCTTTTCCACCGCACATGTAGCTCTAGTTTCAGGATACGTGCTTGCAAATGCAAGCCGTGTCTCAGCCTGAATATTTTATTGAGGTAATCAGTGCAGTCCGAGGCTTGTAATGTAATCGGTCGCCATCATTTCTATCCCAGCTGGCTACTATAGGCTATTTATATACAACAGAATGAAGCCGGTAGTCTCTGGCCAATCAGTGGCCGGCAGTCTGCCGACGTCACCTTTTGGCATCGGCTCAGCTCGCTTGGAACCTAGAGCGAGGCGATACCAAAAAATCAACCGCTACCAGGTCCCAGGTTCCATGTTTTTGCGCTGGAATCGTCAAAAATGCGCGTTGAGTTGAGTTGAGCTGATACCACGCAGTGGAAAAGCGCCATAATAGTGTCTGAAAACAACCCAAGGGAACAGTGGAACAGACGGTCTGACAATCACAGGTACTTTGCGCAATGATTGAACAAGTGTGGTGGAGGACTTTAAATGATCTCTCTCAAGCTTTAGTACATTGTTAAAGCGACCTTTGTCAATTTTAATGCAAATGACTTGAGTGCAACACAATGGATGTGATTGAGGAGGAGACTGTCTGAAAGTGTGGCTGTTAATTCCAATTGGTACGTTTCATTGCATTGAAACAAAGACATCCCAAACACACAGTGTTCTTGGATAAGGGATTGTTGAGGAGTGGGTGATAAAGGAGTGATCAAGTCACATACATTTCAGGAGCAGCATCTCTCCAAATAACGTTTGATTCATATCCATGAATTCAGCTTTCAAATTTCAGTATTTGGATTGAGTTGCCTGTGACAAATAAGATGAGATGAATTTGTGAAGCTACAGCTGCTATTCCAATGTGGCAGATAATTATCACTCACTGTGGGGGGCCAGTGTGGAGATACTAGTCCTGGGTTTTCCTCCTCCCAGCTGGATGTGCCTGGAACACTTCCCTAGGGAGGCGCCCAGGGGGCAACCTAACCAGGTGCCCCAACTACCTCAACTAGTGTCTTTCTACGCAAAGGTGCAGCGCTTTTGCTCCACGTTCCTCATGAATGACTGAGCTTCTCAGCTTATCTCCAAGGGAGAAAACCCATTTTGGCCACTTGTACCCATGCTCTTTGGGTCATGGCCCTGCCTTCATGACCATAGGTGAGGGTAGGAACGAAGATTGCCTCAAGCTCAGCTCTCTTTTCAGTTATTCTCCTTTAGGTAAATATGAGGAGTATTGGATTGAACTGTGATCAGGATAGAAGCCAAAAAAGTCTTACATGATGTTGGTATACCTAGTAGCAACAGTCAATGCCCCCCCCCCCCCCCAGATAAAATCATATATGAACAGAGATGTGAAACATATTCATAAATAAGACAATGTCTGTTTTGTGCTTTAGTCTATCTCAAACACATCTCGGTCGAATCTGGGCTCCAAAGAAATAGGCCTCTGATATAACGTAGGCTTTAAGACAGCTGTTTCACAACCCCCACATACACCCCCCTCCCTCCACCCTCCACCCCCACAGGTTATCCTAATTAACGGGGAGGAAGTGGACTGAGCGAGGGTGTTAGGTTGAGACGGGGGCAGCACCTGGCTGTGCGTTCACACCTCCGCTCACTTCTGCCTCAAAGCACACCACAGCTGGAGCTTGGCGTACTGCACATATATTCTCTCTCTCTCTCTCTCTCTCTCTCTCTCTCTCTCTCTCTCTCTCTCTCTCTCTCTCTCTCTCTCAGCTCCCCTTCTCATAATCAGACATGGTTGCCTGCACTATATAACTGATGCTACCGTCCTTTTGGATTACTGAATCCTTGATAACATCGAAGGATTATATATACTACAACTTATTGGTTGTAGTTTTAGCTATCATTCCTTTCATCTAAGACAACATTATTGCGCTCTGCAAATTAGTTGCTGAGATCTACATGGGAACATGGCAACATTACTTGCAAGTCCATGGCTGGGCAAGAAGCAGGAGCAGTCAGAAAAGGTTGTAAACAAGCCATCAGTTAAACCAGATGATCTAAACCAAGTTCTAACAACCAGATACAAATGGCAAACTTCATCTTTCCCACTATATGCAGTTTTGAACTTGTTTACCCGATCTCACCTCAAGGCCCATGTGTTGGTTGTTCTGGAGCTGTTGATCATATCAAATGGTCAAGTGTTGTGTACATACAATTGATCAAATTTCCGATCTTGTCGAAACATCTTGTCGTCCATATTTTTGAGTATTTGTCTAAAAGACTGAGTTGAGATAACAGTTATTTCCTACACTTCCCAGAATGCTTTTAGACAGCCCTCAGACAACTGGACAAGCTCTCTGACAGATGAAATGATATGGGCATTCCGTTAGTATTTAGAAGTAAAGCATCTTACTTTAGGTGAACTTGTATGTAGCGGTTGTCTTTGAGTTTCCAAAATTAGGATTGATATCTGTCAGTTTATAGCTAGCTAAAACACTCAAAAGAGAAATGGTACCTATAAACTGTAATAGCCCAAGTTATTGTTTTAGTAGTAAGAATTTACAAAGATTGCTCCCAAAATCATTATGGGAAATATATATTATGAATGTAACAACATGATGCACCTTCCACCCAAAGCCAACGTTTTATCAACTCTATCAGCTGTCCCCATGTAACCAACTACAACGCCAACCATACTTCTAGCTAATCACAGAAGCATTGATTATGGATTACGGTGCCTGTTTCTCACCTGTTTCAATGCAACATTATACCCCCCACTCTAATTAAATCCAAGCCATTACAGTAAACCAGATCTCTGGCATTTTAGGAATATGATCTCCCGCTGTTAACTTTTATTACATCACTTTCACCCAGTCCAGCGTTAGCATCAGCCCATGTGCTTCTTTGTGAGTGTGTGCATAATGGGGCGGCAGTGGCGAAGTGGGTAGGTAGGAGGCCTCTGGAGTGCAGTGTTGGAGGTTCGATCCCCGAAGTGTCCCTGGGCAAGACACTGAACCCCACATTGCTCCCGATGTTTCAGAGGGCGCCTTGCATGGTAGCTACTGCCTTCGGTGTATGAGTGTGTGTATGTGTGGGTGAATGTGGTAAGAAATGTAAAGCGCTATGGGGCTGAGAAAATCGGCTAAGAAGTGCTATATAAGTCAAATCCATTTACCATTTCCATCCATTTACCATAGCAAAGTGAGTTTCCATCATAGGAGCTGAAAGTCAGCTGCAGTTTTCTATACATAACCATTCTACATTTGACATTTGAATGCTTCTGTGTGCATGTACTGTACATGTCAACACACACTCTCCTTTCCTTTGCCTCTTGCCTGTGGCCCGCTGATCTCTATCGAACGCCAGGCTAACTGCTAACGACAGGGGGAAAGTCAAATGAAGACAGATGGCGGTACGGGAGTTGACCCTTGACCTTGTTGATTAGATATAACGGCTGTAATTGGCCGGCTGTGTTTTCCATCAACAGGCATTACGGGGCCAGTTTGCCCAGCCCACAGCGCACATTAGCGGCCTGTGCTGTTTCCTGGAAGCAGCAGAGCGCCTTTTGCTAGCTCCCTCCCTCCATCCATCACATCTCCTCGTCTGCTCTTTTTTTTATTATCAGCCTCGTTCCGTATCAGCGAGAGCTCACTCAACAGCCCAGTTTAAAACATGTCATGGATCAAGAGAGAGAATTGGATCATAACCAAGGCTTCTGTAACTCCACAATCCTCCAAAGAGTGCGTTGGCTCAGAAATGTTACGGTCTAGCCATGCTGTTATCGCTCATTTTGGCATCTTATCAGACTTTCCCTTTTCCAGAGCACCTGCATTCATTTCGCGGAGACCTCCGCGTGCACTCTTCGTACGACACGGCCTTGGATGAGATCTACTTTTTAAAAATGTTTATAATAGATAATTTTTTGGCGTATTTTGAATTTTATTAGACAGTTTGGAGAGAAGGATCAAATGGGGGTAAAGAGGGGAATGACATGCAGAGAACATCCCAGGCCGGATTCAATCACGGGTCTGCTGCGACAATGACTGAGCCTCAATGGGGGGGGGGATCAGTATCAGTTATTGATATTGATTTCAGAATAAAACGTCTGTGTTGTTTCATACAAATTGGATGTAAACTATTCAGATGTTTGATGCAGTGGGGCATATCGGTGTGGGTATGTTGTTGCGACAGGTGCAAAATTAAAAAACGCTTTATCCAGCATAAGAATATGGCACATACTGATTTATAAAACTGTGAGATGAGGTTTTACCATTCTGGAAAAAGTTGGATCAGGATCCGGGCTGGCAAAAGCAAACTTGATTGGGGGACACATTCGAGATCCAACTTGTGTGTGCAGTTCTTGAAAACTCTTGACATTTCCCAATTATAAACACTTTCAATGGTGGAGTGTTCTCAACAGATATTTCCCAGGAAAAGTCCTTTTGGTTTGAGAGTGATGCAGATTTATGTTTTTTGCGGTTCGTTCCGACTCTGGGAAAGTATAGTGCAAGGAACAGCATAGCACACGAGAGCTGAGCACTAAAGAAGCTGCCAAAGAAAGCAACAATGTAAAGTGCTTGGACTTCTCACATACTAAAACAATAGCTACGGTAAATGTAGGCTGGCTCCGGCCAAAAAAAAAACAGATGCACCTTTGTCGAGATGGGAAAGGGTATACAGTATGTGGGAAAATATCAATAAACCTTGTGATATATTGGGCATCAGTATAATGTACAAACATCATATTTTTACTTTCCTTTTGTCTTCACAAAGTACCATGAAAGTGGATCAGATTGATGATCCCATTATTGATGTGCAGTCTGGATGTTCCACGGCAAGGAGGGGGGGATGTAGCCTGTAGCGGCTCCATATTGAGGAAACCCTGGCTGGCTCTTATGCTTGGGGATTGGAGAGCCCCGGTGACCAAGGGAAACGACCTCCGCTCTCAGCTCTCTTGCTACACCCGGGCACTACAAATGAGCAAGCTCGCAGGGACGCATTGTTCTGCCAGCGGCTCCGGTAGTTTCGGCGGGACTATAGGCATGGGGCCGGTATGATATTCTGACGATGTGATAACCTTAAAGGGACAGTTCAGTATTGTGTAAGTGATGGTTGTTTGAGGAACTAATGCATAGTTAGTGTGTTACCTTATGGAGATGGTAGTCAGTGCAGTCACTATAAGGAGTTTGAGGGGAGATGTCGCTGTAGCAGAAGTCAGCCTTGTCCTGCTGCAGAGGGGAACAGAAGAGTACATTTTCTCCCTACACACTGTATATAAATGCTAACCTCAAACCTTGATATTCATTCAATTGTACGCTAAACTGAGATTTTTTCCGCAGCTTTAGTTTGCAGCCAGACAGCTGTATCACTCCGCCAATCAACTGTTCGACTGCAGATTATTCAAGAGACACAATACCTAATACCTTAGAAAGGTAGAATGGAAAATAATGGCGGTTTTGAAACTTTGAGTTTTTTTTCATATGCCTATGGCGGGACTTAATAGCGTGTTCACATCCCATTAACTGAAGGCCTGCTTTCACACCAAACATGGTTCTGCTTCCGGCTCTAGTTCCATTCTGAAGTCTGTGAACTTTGGTTCTTGTGAACCAGCCTGCGTTCATACCAGTCTATACGTGGAACCAGACTTTAACCTCTCTACTTCATGGAGCTTCATTTTGGTTAATACCCAAATCATCACCACAAAACATTGAGTTTCCTCTGCAGAACACTGTATGTTTCTGCCTGTGTGTCCTTCGTTCTTGTTCTTCTCGTCTACACAACTTATGCCTCGTTTCCACCGAGTAGAGCGGAGAGGCTCAGAGCGGAACAGCTCGCTTTTAAGAATCTCGGTGGGGTTTCCACCGCCGACCCTACCCTTTCCGGTAGGGCGGGGTTTAGGCTGGACTGCGATAGTCGCCGTCAAACTATCGGGCTGTGGTCAAGCCAGCGGTCTCTCGTTTTTGCTTGGCCAAACTGGCCGCTTCTTTATTTATTCCCCTGTGTTGTGAGCGTATTGCGGAGGTAAATGCACAGAGACGGCTCGGTGCAAACCGACAGAGACAGTGTGCGAACAGCGCTGGCTGTGGCAGCTATGTGACATTGTAACAGTGGTAGGCTACACAGTGTAGGCTATCCCACAGATTCATTTAATGACGAGGAACAACACCACACAATAAACTGTGCTGCGCTCACATTTTTCGCCAAAACACAAGACTCTCTTCACTCTTGCCGAGGTGACTACACACGGCGGAAATGATTCGTTCGACCAATAAACGCACGGCAGTGTGTAGATCCGCCTTTTAGGCACCCTTTCGGGCGGCTGGTACCCCAACGGAGGATTGCCGAAAATAGCAGCGGCTTAGAGTGGTTATGTGCGCTTATATCCGTACCCTACCCAACTTTTAGCAAATGGAAAGCCAAAATAACCGGACCGAACCGCTCCGTCCCGACCCACTCTACTCGGTGGAAACAAGGCATAAGACACCCCTCTTGATTACATCATGGTTCTCAAGAAAATAAATATATTTCTTTGGTTCCAGCTGAGAACTAACTTTCAGGTTCATAACGAATTGATTTTAGGTTTGAACCCGCTTGGCTGGTTCAAAAGTAGCTTGTTGAACACAGGAACCGGCAAAGAGCTTTGCCAGTGTGAAAGCCCTAGGAGACCTCCACCCTTTATATCTCCTATAGCTTCCCATTGCTCTGACCGGGGATTCAAAGTCCTCAGGGGAGACGTCTTCTCAAAGTGAATATTCTCCTATGAAATCTGATCCGGCGTTTATGAACACTGCCCTCTCTGTAGACTTTTCCACCAGTCCATACTGCCGGGCCGTTATGGAAAAATGTGAACTTTTATCCCTGCGCTGTCAAATGAAGAGTATGTGGGAGGAGCTGTGTATCAGTCAAGCCTGCTTTTATGTGTGTGTGTGTGTGTGTGTGTGTGTGTGTGTGTGTGTGTGTGTGTGTGCGTGTGTGCAGAACAGTGCCAGAGTTGTCTCTTTGTTTATAGAGAGACTTAGCTAAACGGTAACCGGCTGTTGATGGAGAGTATTGTGCACTTGTTTTCCAGGCTGAGAGTTAATAGTTATGAGATGAGATGAATAGCTGTGAATCAAAGAGACTTTTGCTGTGTTGGTGGAGGTTAAACGGCAGATAAATTCCATGACATTTGGGAGATTTGTGATGCAAAATAAATCCATCTTAGCAGCAATATGAAATGTTTAAATAAATCCATCTTAGCAGCAATATGAAATGTTTAAATAAATCCATCTTAGCAGCAATATGAAATGTTTACAGAATTTTCCTTTATTTCAACATTTCTTGTTGTGTGCCAGTTCATTTTGGAGGAGAGGTACTTTTACATACAGTATAGGTCCAGTCTCAGTGGCTTGTTAACAAGGAACCTTTTTTACAGTGTATACGATGGTCAGGAGGGATGAGTGATGTGTGCCGGTTGCCACAGAGCTGGCAGAGGCCTGCGAAAGCGCCCTTGTGTTTACTTTAGCATTTGTCACTTACAGGCTAATTGATTGGTTTTCATCAGTGTTGGCCATTGCGCTGAATAGCGTGCCTCTTCTCCTCCCTCTCATTATGTGTTTTAACACCAATAGCCTCTGCCGTCCCCATTCACATTCACAAACACATTGTGTGTCTCAACTCAAGTCTTTTTTTTTTAGCCAGAGCGGCTAATTAGGTTTGAAGCCTGCAGAGGAAGATGGCACTTTGAACACTGTAGTGACTGTTATAAAACACAGGCTTTTTGGCTGTGTAGTGTGTGCATCTCTCTGCCAGATATTTTACGTGTTGTGTTCTTTGTATTGATGTGTAGAACAAGCCAAACATCGACATGATGACATGTAACGACAGTTCAATAGGAGGAGATTTTTCACTGAAAGCTGTGCTTGAAGGTGGAGGAGTAGACTTCTAAACGTTTTTTTTTTTTGTCATATACTAAAACCTAAAGGGTGTGTCAAGGCCAAAATAGTTAATAAGGTTTAAGCCCCATCAGTCACTTTTTCATATGTGCATATCAATGCACCACCATGAATACCTTAAAGCAGTGCTTGAAAATTCTTCCAAACGCTCCTGTTATAGTGTCCGGTTGTGATGTGTGCGCGTGGAACTTAAAGGCCCAGATTGCACAGGAAAAGATAACGGTTACCAAAATACCAGTGCCGTGGACATGGCCTGAAACATATTGTGAAAGATTGGAGACAGAATTGTACTCGCAGCTCCTCCCTTGCTATGCACCACAGTGACGAACACTTGACCTGCTTGAGAGACAGAGAGAGAGAGAGAGAGAGAGAGAGAGGGAGGGAGTGAGAGAGAGGGAGAGGGAGGGAGAGAGAGAGAGAGAGCATCTCATGGAAAAGGATGGGGTGGCAATGGAGACAGCGCAGGTGGGAGGGCAAATGGGAGAAGAAGTGGCAGACAATTACTAGGCCATTGTCTGCTTGGCGTCTGCAACCCCGTCATCAGTTAGCCTCTTTCCTCACTGGCTATAGCTATAGCAGACACTCACTCACTCACGCACGCACACACGCACGCACGCACACACACACACACACACACACACACACACACACACACACACACACACACACACACACACACACACACACACACACACACACACACACACACACGTTCTGGCTTTATATATAGATACAGTAGTGACCTCATGCCAGCATCTCCAAGCTGCTTCCTAGACAATCGTCGGCGGATGACGTCTGGCGCTCCAGGGTGGAAATGTCACTCACAGGCAGAAATTCCCTGCAGCTTGGTATTGACCCTCCGTTCCGAATCACATACTCTTTCCTTTTTCTATTCTACATACTACATCTGACGATAAAAATAATCTAGTTATGATGCAGTAGGCATACAGTTTGGGACATACTTTTACTTATTTATTTCATCATAACATTGGGCCTTGATCTTGCCTCTTGCTTTTATATCCGTCGCATCCCCGTTTGTTTTCATATGGAGGCTCCGTTGATGTGACGTCACTTCAGGTTCGCACTGGATTATAGGTCAGAATCGCCCAAATAGGATGCTGTTTTCAACACTAAAAATCTCGGCCGGATGTAGTAGACTCTTTCTATCCATCGTAAATCTAGCAACAAGACATCGGGACATCCTAAATCTTTTTTTCTACCATACTAAATAGTACAAAGTATGCCATTCGGAACGCAGGGTGACTTTAAATCTTTCGCTGCAAATGGTTAAGTTATTTTTAGTGTGTGTTGGATGTGCAGACAGAGACTTGCATGAAGACTTGATGTCATAACACGCGCACACACACTCTGTCTGACTCCTATGTGAGAGATTCAAAAGTGACAGATAAAAGGATGCATCAAAGTGAGTAGCGCTGACCTCACTTTACTCACTGTGGCTGCACTCTTAGCCTGGGTGATCTAATTGGACATGCTTTAGGTTCAAAAATAGTATATTTTCCCTGTTCTGCCCTGTCATCTAGATCAGTTTATTTGCATTGCCCAATAGACATCTGGGCATCATCTAACCTCATGAATAAGCACACACGCTGGTTGTTTTGGGACACGAGTGGAAATGGTGGCTGTGTTTATTGGCACTGAAAGCGAATACGGTAACATGTTTAACTTATAGATATGATCAAACGTTGTCATTTGGATTAATTACATAAAAAGAAATTGATTAAATAATCATTTTTTGTATCACAAATTCTTTCAGAAATAAATGTGCAAATTTGGCAATACCTAACTAATAATGCATACATTTGAATATCTTTAACAGGACAAGAATCTAGATGTTGGATAAAGCCAGGGTTAAAATCTCTATGTATTTTTACAGCATAGTAGAGTCCAAAAATTTGACAACTGGACAGAGCTTTTATTTATTTTAGAGATCAGAAAATACTTCGTACAGGTCATAAAATTGCTAAAAAGCATGTTTTTATAAATCAGACAATTAACAACATATACAAAAAAATCCTTCTGTAATAACCTTCAGAATAGTGTTAAGAATTATTATGGAATGTCTAGTTGATGTAAGTGCTTTGCGATGTTTGGTTCAGACTATAGTAAGAACTAATGTTGAGATAATGGCCGTTAAAGATTGTTGTAAAGGAGAAATAAACAGACACCAACAGACAAAGGTTCAGCCAAATAAACACCTCGATGTGTACATTTTGGACCTTATACTAGCACACATGCTTTTCATGCTAATGCAGCAATAGGACAGGTGCAACTGATGACATTAACGAGGGCTTCACTCCATTAAACTATTCTGTAAGTTGTGGCAGTGAGCTATACCATTCAGAACACCTGAGCACTGGAGCAGCAAACCCTGTATGGAATGGAGCCTGTGTTATATTTCTGCTGCTCTTGTTAAAGTCAAAGTTTCATTGTCATCTAGTGAAATGAGCTAATGTGTGGGCTAACAAGGTGGATATTCCCAGCAGACATGGAGCCAAAATTACCATTGGTGTGAAGGTGTGTTTCTGGCCACCAGAAATACGTGACTCCAATGTTTAAAATACAGTCTTAGCTTGTTGGCTCTTACTATATAAACTATATAGTCAAGTGCACTGAATTTAATGTACATGCTAGCGATTTCAGACACAGCCAAGTCATTGTGTTAGCCTAAAAGCTGTTTGACTTCAAGGCGCTAACAGTGTCATTAATGCCATAGCAAGTCGAGGGCTTCTTCTTCCTTTTTTTTACTTATTTTTTTTTACCACATGCTAAAATGAATAGCATATTGCCTCTTTGCCTCAGACTCATATGCTAGAAAACGACCTAACAATAGCAGTTGTAGCCTATTGCCACACACAGACAAATCAGTGTTGAATTCAGATGCGTACTGCAGTGTTTATGTTTTGATTGTTGGTGTGGTATTCATATTTGGGACAGAACATTAAGGAAAAAAAGTTAACTATTATAATGATTAGAATTGTGGTGAAACCTGCTACAATTTGGTAGTGAATGTTGAAAACTGGAACATTTGAGTGTTTTAAAGAATGTTGAACTCTTTTCCTGACAAAACCGGGACGTCTGGTCTCGCTAGGTGTTAGCAATAGCATAGCCTATACCTAGAATTAGGCCTACTTATTTTCTTTATATGTCCATGCTTATAGATCACAGAATACAACATAAAGCTTTCATGTGGAATCGTGTTAATGGCTAATGTAAGTCCAATATTCACTCTCCTTGTAAACCTGTTACCAAAATAGCTGAGTCATTATCTTAGCTTGTGCGCTGCTATCATTGGCGGTATGTCATTTGGTGCAGGGCACATAGCGCACAGTGGCTAACTAAACATGATTTAAAGCTTTAGTTTTGAAATATTATTTTCCTTTTTATTTTATTGTGAGTTTGTTGTCGACCTGGCATCTTAGAACCCTGTTATGTCTGCAGCTAATGTATCAGGAAACAGTTATTTACATACATGGATCAACATTAGCTTTCATTTGGACTTTTACATCTTGCAAGCAGATACACGTGAGTATAGCCTAATATTCACTTTCCCTTTTCCTGTTTTGGTACACACCATTTTCCCAGAAAAAAATGTGGGGTTCAATATGTTGTTAGCTCGCTAAGCTATCTTCCTCTGTTGGTTGTGTCCTGGCAGGTAGTGCAAAGTTTGTTTATTAGAATTAGTTTGCTAAAACATCCTGAAACACATCTGGAAATGCAATACTGGAATGCTTGGTTTTGGCAACTGGAGGCTGTTGAACCTCCAAATAGGCTCACACACACACACACACACACACACACACACACACACACACACACACACACACACACACACACACACACACACACACACACACACAGCTACAGATGTAAGTCTTTTGCGAAGCATATATTTTGAAACAGCGTGAAAAACACAACGCAATACTATTTAATTATGACTCCACTCCATAAATTGTCCTAGTTAGCTGAGCCCAAGAAGAAGAACATCTTAATGGAATACAGCCACCGTTAATGTCATACCTGTAAATCTCTGACTTATCTGTTAGTATATATGATTTGATTTGATTGAATGATTTGAATATTTTATTATTGTGTCATGCATTAGCATACCCAGCCCACAAGGGCTTACAAGACACCATTATAAAACACAGACAGACCAAAAACCAAAAATAGATGCTAAACAATACTAACATTAATGATATAAACCATCCTGACGTTTCATCCAGGCTTTAGAAACAAAAGAGGCCAACTTATAAACATTAAAGGTAAACAAACATTCAATCCTGACGTCATCATTACTCCAAAATATATATATATATATATATATATGGTATTTGTTCTACTTTTCGCTATGCTTCGGACTCTTCCATGTTAATGTAAGATACTTAACGGTTTTCACTTGCTATCTTTGCTATTTCCTAGAGTATGATTTTCTTATTTATCTTCTGGGCTTAACAACCTCAACAGAGTTTAGTCGCCTTAACAATTGATGGTGATTGGAAAGTGAACGTGCTTGTAGAAATGACGCATAGATCTTAAGCTTTGTTATTAATGTAGTGCAGCTGCAAAGGAGAAATGAATGGATTTAGCATGTTCACATCACTAGTCTTGCTGATTTTCCCATACCTCCCTACTATTTTATTTAGTATGCCAGAAAAAGATTTAGGATATCCCAATACATACAGGTCAATTGTAGTATGCTGAAAATACATAAATGCCCCCTCAACTTCAATAGCATTTTGGAGTATTCGTCTTTATCCTCGACATTTCTCGACATAATGAAAAGAAAATCTTAATTATCTGATTGTTTTTCTCTCTCACGTGGCCCTAATAGTCTTCTGTACTTTAGTATGGAGTGTAGTGAAAAGAAAAAGTATGTCATTTGGAACGCACGGATGATTCTGCCCTCATCAAAGGGCGGAGGTTTAACAACATTTACTGGAAACTAATCTGGTGTCATTTTAAATGAGGCAAGGAATATGTATGGGCAAACATATAATGGCTGTAGAGATTTTAACAAAGGGCCTGCATGTCCAGCAAACCATGTGCCATCAAGTTAGACTTGAAATAGACTTTCTGCTCACACGTCAGTTGATTTTTTATACGCTTCGTCAAATAGCAGCATCCCCTCCTGTCCCCTTACTCTCTGCTCCGGTACGTGCATGCGTGCGTGCGTGCGTGTGTGTGTGTGTGTGTGTGTGTGTGGGACAGGGCCGTCAGTGAAGGCACCTAATTCACTTGATGAGCCGAGGAGCATAGAGGTTTCCCCCGGGCCCATTAGAAAAGGTGTGCGTGTTAGCGGTTAGCAGCGGGAGTCAGTCCGGAGCTGTCGGGGCACACTGCTGTCACATGTCAACAACAGCTCAGGGGCAGGAAGTGGCACCGCACGAGGCACCTCCCCTCCTCCCTACACACACTCACACACCTCACTCTAATCTCCCTGTCACACACACATAGCACGCACGCACACGCACACACACACACACACACACACACACACACACACACACACACACACACACACACACCTGCACACTTTAAACCCTCTGTCTCAGAGAGAGAGAGAGAGAGAGAGAGAGCCAGCTGAGTGTGAACATAGTCTCTGAGTAGAGCTGCAACGATTCATCGACGAATCGATTATTAATCGATTATTAAAATAATCACCAACTATTTTGATAATCGATTAATCGTTTCAAGTCTTTTTTTAATACATTTTTTTCAAATTCTCTGATTTCAGCTTCTCAAATGTGAATATTTTCTGATTTCTTTAATCCTATTATGACAGTAAACTGAAATATCTTTGTGTTTTGGACATAAAAATACATTTGAGGAAGTCAACATGGGCTTTGGAAAATTGATCAACATTTTTCACCATTTTCTGACATTTCATGGACCAAAACACTTATCGATTAATAATCGATTAATCGAGAAAATAATCGACAGATTAATCGATTATCAAAATAATCGTTAGTTGCAGCCCTATCTCTGAGTCTGCCTGTTTTTGAAACAACTCGGGCACCAATGATGAATCAACCTGCTGCTTAGTTCCTGTAGTGTTCCACTCTGTACCTTGTCCCTTGGTTCTGTGACAGATGAGAAGCAGAGAGCACAGTACACACATAGGACCGGCTTGGTTCACATCACGCTGAACCGTGCCATCTGAGAGCTGGCAGCACAGCAAAGTGTCCAAACAAGCCCCCTTTCCCCCCAAACACTGGCCCATTCCAGCTCAACCCTCTAATTGGTTGCAAATGCCTTTTAGGATGAGCCAGTCGATGGCTTTGAAGGCAGTTTGTATACACTACCGCTCGTGTTCTCTAATCCCCCACCATGATTGATCTCTCCTCCTTTTGGTCATTTCTTATGTTTTTTTCCTTTTTTAATATGATCTTTGGCTGTTCTCATTAGTATGCAACTCAATTCAATCTATTTTGGGTCAGTTTTGTGAGAAAGGTTATTTAATAAGAAACTATTCAATGCAAATACTAGTATACACTTGTTAGTGCAGTATGAGTGGATGTGAATACTGCTTTGAACCCTAATCACGCTTCAAGTACAGAAACAGGGCTCCTCTGTCAGAGATCAGACAGAAAAGTGTGTTGGCCTGCATAATTGGCTTCCGGTAAACAATGTCTGTGGCACTTCATGTGCAGAATGTGGCATTGATTTGGCTTTTGTCATAATGGTTCCTAACCAAGTGAAACCGTCCAGATGAGGATTGTCTCATGTTTACATCCGCCTGCCTTTTTCTGACTCTTCAAAGCGATCGCACGGAAGTGTTTTGTGGATAGAAGGTCTCTGAATGGTATGTTAAACGAGCGCGCTGTGTTTCATGTTTGTGCATTTTAATTTTGTGTGTGTGTGTGTGTGTGTGTGTGTGTGTTTGTGTATGTTATTATTTGTAAATCCTCAGTTCTGCACTTGGGGTATGTGAGTCAGTAGACGCAAGTGTGTGTTTTTTTTGTGTGTGTGTGTGTGTGTGTGAACACATTTGCATGCGCTCTGGTGCTGGTGACTGTACATTTGTGTTTGTTGAGTTTATGTTTATGCTCAGTGTCCAGGTCTGGGTTGTGTCCACATGCAGGCTCTGGAGACTGAGAGCAGTGTGTGTGTGTGTGTGTGTGTGTGTGGGTGTGTGTTGCCCATCGCTGCTGTGTTGCCAGAGTCTCATTTCAGCTTGGAAAAAAATCGGCCTCCTCCCATCGATCAAACCTGGCAACTTAAGTCCCTGACAGCTCTCTCCACCACTTCCTGAGAAAGTCGCTGATCCAAACAAGCAATGTCTGCTCTCATATGCCAGGCTGATATTAGTGTTGGAAAAAGAATGTGCGCCTATCTGTTTCATCTAAAGATCTACTTTAAGTCACACCACTGTTTAAATGGCTCACACACTGTCAAGCCAACCATGTTTCATAGAAAAACATGTCTGTGTAGTACTAAGTATTTAGCCAAGCCCATTGAGAAAGAAACCGCAATTGCTGCCTGGAGTATGTTCATTGGCAATGTTGTTTTTTTCCCCAGTAAAATAAGTGCTACATTCTTGTTTAGAACATAGAGGAGAGAAGTTATATGAAGATGGTCGGGGGTTGTTGGTAGGCATACAATGCACAGACCTTTGCATCATGTGTCCTACATGAGCTATACGAAAAACACTTTGCTTAAAGGAATACTTCACCCATACGGAACCGGCGTTCTATCATTATAAAATCGCTATTATAATATAACGAATTAGGTTTTTCTTCCCTCAGTCTTCCCTTGGCCCAGCTGTCCTTTTAATCCTAACCCTACATTTTTACTAGTGTGATGTCACATTAGTAAAATGTAGGGTTAGACAGTGAGACCATGAAACACTCTTTCTGCCTTTTCTCAGGCTAGGATGAAACGATTTCAAAAATATTTGCACATTTATACTACATAGGATCTCAGAGTTCAATACACCTTCATATTCCCACCGGTGAAGTAGATCTTTAAGATGAGGTACAGATTGTAATTTTGATGAAATATTTGAAAGGTTGACTTACTGGATTTCAGTGTTGACTTTTTCAATTTGATCAGCCTACAAATGACTATACCAAAAAGATGGGTCATCCTTTAATTGTTATAATCTCACCCGTTAGAAAGACCCGGATGTCTAGTCTACTACACCCGGCCAAGATTCTTAGTGTTGAAAACAGCATCCTGTTTGGGCGATTCTGACCCATACACCAGTGCGAACCTGAAGTGACGTCACATCAAGGAAGCCTCCATATGAAAACAAACGGGGATGCGACGGATATAAAAGCAAGAGGCTGTCAGACCCAAACAAGACGAGGACCACAATAGCGTCACGTTCAACAGTTTATTAAAGGATTGGGGGAAAGGGAGTGTATGGGCGTGTTCAGAGAAAGAGTAGAGCAGGTCCGGTATTGCAGATAGGAGTCAGAAGCGTAAGGAAACAGGCAGAGTAACTGGTGCTGGTTAGCAGACGATCTGACAAGGAGTAACTGAAAGCCAGGGTTTATATACAGAGGGTGATGAGCAGGGAATGCAGTGCAGCTGGCAGGTTAATTAGGGCAGGAGTGGATACAGGTGTGGCTGAGCAGACTGGAGCGGCAGCAATTAGTGCTGTTAACAGGGCAGAGGGAGAAAGCTCCTGACAGAACCCCCCCCCCTAAGGGACGGCCCCAGAAGTCCCCAAAAACGTCAAACAGGGGCGGGCGGAGGGTCAGAACTCCTCTGAGCGGTCAGATTCCCTGGCCTCATCCTCCGAGGGGGCCTGAGAGGTGCCATCAGGGGCCAGGGCAGGGTCAGGAACTGGGCAGGAGGAGCGACGGGACCCCTTAGGACGACCCCCGACGGATGGCAGGCTGGTCCGGGTGCAGACGGTGGAAGTCGGCGATAAGAGTCCGGTCCACAATTCGACTGGACGGCACCCAGATTCTCTCTTCAGGCCCATAGCCCTCCCAGTCGATGAGATACTGGAGGCCCCTACCCCTCCGTCTGGACTGAAGCAGGCGTCGAACGGTGTACACCAGCCCACCGTCAATGAGGCGAGGAGGAGGAGGAGGAGGAGGTGCCGCTGGGACCAGTGGGCTTACATGCACTGGTTTGACTTTTGAAACATGGAAAGTGGGGTGCACCTTCATGGAAGCTGGCAACTGGAGCCGGACTGCGGTTGGACTGATGATCCTCTGGATAGGGAATGGGCCGAGGAACCGAGGTGCTAGCTTACGTGATTCCACCCTCAGCGGCAGGTCCTTGGCTGACAGCCACACCTTCTGGCCAACACAGTAAGTGGGTGCTGGTGTCCTCCGACGGTTAGCCCCAGTGGCATAGCTGGTTACTGACTTGAGTAGTGTGGCACGGGCTTGTGACCAGGTGCGGCGGCATCGGCGAACATGGGCGAGGGCAGACGGGCAGGAAACCTTTCCTTCCTGGCTGGGGAACAGAGGGGGCTGGTAGCCATATACACACTGGAAAGGAGACATACCGGTGGCAGAACAGGTGAGGGAGTTGTGGGCGTACTCTACCCATGTCAATTGTTGCGCCCAAGTCTGGGGCTTACGGGAAGCCATGCAACGGAGCGCCTTCTCCAGTTCCTGGTTCGCCCGCTCTGACTGACCATTGGACTGGGGATGAAATCCAGAGGTGAGACTTACTGTGGCCCCTAGAAGATGGCAGAACTCCTTCCAGAATGTAGAGGTGAATTGTGGGCCTCGGTCTGAGACCACGTCCTTGGGCAGCCCGTGCAGAGGGAAGACATGATCTACAACAATCTGGGCTGTCTCTCTAGCAGATGGCAGTTTCGGGAGGGGAATGAAGTGCGCCATCTTGCTGAACCGGTCAACCACAGTGAGAATGACAGTCATACCATCCGATGGGGGCAGGCCTGTTAAAAAGTCCAGGGAGACGTGGGACCAGGGTCGTGAGGGCACCGGCAGAGGCTGGAGTAATCCAGCGGGTGGCTGATTGGAGGATTTGTTCTGGTTGCAGGTGGGGCAAGCACGGACAAATTCTCTGACGTCCCTTTTCAAGGAGGACCACCAAAAGCGCTGGGCAAGGAGATGGCAAGTGCGGGCTGAACCCGGATGGCAGGCAAGGCGGGAGTTGTGTCCCCACTGTATGACCCGGGATCTTAAGTTCTCAGGAACGAAGAGACGGTTATCAGGGCATGCACTGGGGCCGGGATGGTCACGGATTGCCTCTTGAACCTCTTCCTCGACATCCCAAGTCAAAGCAGCTATGATACAGGGATCAGGCAGGATGGGGGCAGGTTCCTGGGAAGGGGCGTCCTCCTTCTGGAACTGGCGGGAAAGAGCATCCGGCTTGGTATTACGTGAACCTGGGCGGTATGACAGGGTGAAGTTGAACCTGGTGAAAAATAAGGCCCAGCGGGATTGTCTGGAGTTGACGCGCTTGGCAGTGCGGATGTATTCGAGGTTTTTGTGATCTGTCCAGACCAGGAACGGGACCGTGGACCCCTCCAGCCAGTGACGCTACTCCTCCAGGGCAAGCTTGACGGCCAAAAGCTCACGGTTTCCAATGTCATAATTGCGCTCTGCAGGCGAAAGCCGGCGGGAAAAGAATGCACAGGGGTGCACTTTGTTGTCCTCCTCTGCCCGTTGAGAAAGTACGGCCCCGACTCCCATGTCCGAGGCATCCACCTCGACGATGAACTGTCGGTCTGCATCCGGCATCAGGAGGATGGGTGCCGTGGTGAAGCGGGCCTTGAGGGTCTGAAAGGTTTTGTTAGCCTCTGGGGTCCAGACAAAGGGATGTTTGGTACTGGTCAGAGTGGTGAGGGGAGCGGCGACGGTGCTGTAGTTCCGGATGAATTTCCTGTAGAAATTGGCAAAGCCAAGGAATTGTTGCAACTTCTTCCTATTCTCCGGAACTGGCCAGGAAGAAACTGCCGAGACCTTTGCGGGGTCCATCTGGATATTTCCCTCAGCCACGATGTATCCCAGGAATGACACAGACTGAACATGGAACTCGCACTTCTCAGCTTTGACATAGAGGGGAGTTCTCCAGGAGACGACGGAGGACCAGTTGGACATGACGAGTGTGTTCAGACAGAGTTCTGGAGAAAATCAAGATGTCGTCCAGGTACACAAAGACGAACTTATTCAGCATGTCCCGCAACACATCATTCACCAGAGCCTGGAACACCGCTGGTGCGTTGGTGAGGCCAAATGGCATGACCAGATACTCGTAGTGGCCGGTGTGGGTGTTGAATGCTGTTTTCCACTCGTCGCCTTCTCGTATGCGCACTAGGTGGTACGCATTACAAAGGTCCAGTTTGGTGAAAATTGTGGATCCCTGGAGCAGCTCAAAAGCAGAGGTGAGTAAGGGCAGAGGATACCGGTTCTTCACAGTGATGTCGTTCAGACCTCGGTAATCAATGCAGGGCCGAAGAGAACCGTCTTTCTTTCCCACGAAGAAGAACCCGGCACCAGCAGGAGAAGAAGACGGGCGGATGATACCAGCTGCTAAGGAGTCCCTGATGTAATCCTCCATGGCCTTTCTTTCTGGAGGAGACAGTGAGTAGAGGTGACCCTTAGGTGGAGTAGATCCAGGAAGAAGGTCAATGGTGCAGTCGTACGGACGGTGTGAGGGCAGAGATGTGGCTTTGGTCTTATTGAACACTTGCCGGAGGCCATGGTAGCATTCAGGAAGGTTAGAAATGTCAGGGGCAGTGCTGGGGGGTATAGAGCTGGTGGGCAGCGAGGCAGCACGCAAACAGGTCAGGTGGCAGTCATCTCCCCACTCTTTGACAGTTCCGGAGGCCCAGTCGAGGTGAGGATTGTGGAGACGGAGCCATGGGTGGCCCAGGATTAAGGGTTGGCCCGGGGAGCAGAGTAGGTGGAAGCGGATGGTCTCTTGGTGGTTGCCTGACACCAACATTGAGATGGGGGCTGTGATGCTGGTAACTGTGCCAAGTATGTGACCGTCCAGGGCCCGGGCTGGAACGGGAGCGGACAAGCGGTGGCTTCCCAAGCCCAGCTGACGAGCAAGTTCTGTGTCCATAATGTTTGCTTCTGCACCAGAGTCCACCAGGGCTGCCAGAGTGTGGGTTGTATCAGACAGGTAAAGACAGACTTGGATCAGGGTTTTACAATTGGTGGAGGACCGAATGTTCGATGAGCTCAGCCGGATTCCTCCTACATCCGGTGAGCTCCGGCTTTTACTGGACAGGTGGCGGCTCGATGCCCATCACCGCCACAGTACAGACACAGGTTAGAGGTGATGCGTCGCTGTCGCTCTGCAGGGGTTAGTGAGGCGCGGCCGATTTCCATCGGTTCAGGCTGGTCTGGCTGGTAAGATGGTGTGGCAGGGGAAGACGGGAGAGCGGTCGGGCTGCTCCGTGTGCTGGTGGATGGACTGCTGCGCCCCCCCTCTCGACGACGGGCCTGGATCCTGCGGTCGATGCGGACAGCCAGAGCCATGGCTTCATCGAGGGTGGAGGGTTGATCATGGGAAACTAACTCATCCTTTATGTAGTCCGCTACGCTGTGGAGGAACGCAACCACCAACGCCTCCATGTTCCAGGGGCTCCGACTTGCCACTGTTCGAAAATCGATGGAGTAATCCGCCACGGTCCTTCTGCCTTGGCGAATACTCATCAGGGTCTGTGATGCCTCAGCTGCTGTGGATCCCAAGTCGAAGACCTTAAGCATCTCCTCGGCGAACAGGTTGAAGGCAGCACATGCAGGGGTCTGGCGCTCGAACTCAGCCGTTCCCCACAGTCGAGCCCGTCCCGTCCAGGTGAGTGATCACATAACCTACTTTAGCCCCCTCAGTGGCAAAGGTTCGGGGTTGCAGGCTAAACTGGACACGGCAGCTCGTCAGGAATGCTCGTACCTGAGTTGGGTCACCATTGTACCGCTCAGGATTGCCAATCTTGGGTTCGGGGAATGCAGCAACTGCGGCGACAGTGACCGGGGCAGAGGACACGGGGGCTGGGCCGGTGGGCAGACTGGCTGAAGCTGACGGAGGAGTAAGGTTGGTGAGAAGTTGGATAACCATGGCAAGTTATTGTTGCTGCTGCTGAATCTGTTGTTGCTGCTGCTGGCTGACCTGGAGCAGAGGCGACGTCATCAGTCATGCGGTCAACCTTACTCTCTGTATGTTCCAGGCGCTGCATGGCGGTGGGTTGTCCAGGGTTGTCGGGTTCCATGCTGGGTGAGACGTGCGCTGGGTCCATGTTTGGTCAGATCGTTCTGTCAGACCCAAACAAGACGAGGACCACAATAGCGTCACGTTCAACAGTTTATTAAAGGATTGGGGGAAAGGGAGTGTATGGGCGTGTTCAGAGAAAGAGTAGAGCAGGTCCGGTATTGCAGATAGGAGTCAGAAGCGTAAGGAAACAGGCAGAGTAACTGGTGCTGGTTAGCAGACGATCTGACAAGGAGTAACTGAAAGCCAGGGTTTATATACAGAGGGTGATGAGCAGGGAATGCAGTGCAGCTGGCAGGTTAATTAGGGCAGGAGTGGATACAGGTGTGGCTGAGCAGACTGGAGCGGCAGCAATTAGTGCTGTTAACAGGGCAGAGGGAGAAAGCTCCTGACAGAGGCAAGATCAAGGCGCAATGTTATGATGAAATAAAAGAGTAAAAGTATGTCCCAATAGTATGCCTACTGCATCATAACTAGATTCTTTTTATTGGCAGATGTAGTATGTAGAATAGAAAAAAGAAAGAGTATGCGATTCGGAACGCAGGGAATGAATCCTACAGACTCTGGTGAGGCCCTGACTTCTCCTATAGTGCCATTTGTTGGTTGACATGTTTTGTGTTCAGGTCCTTTACAGAACATTTATTGAATGGCTCAGTGTGAAATGTTGTCCACACATTCACGGTCCCCGGAGGATAAACTCTAATCACTTTGATCTACTGACTTTTTTATTTGCCTCCATCATCAGGTCAAAATTACATTTGGTCCAATACGTACGGTGATGTGTGTACCGTTGAAATTGCACTATTTTGACAGGCCCATTCCCCCCCCTCCCATCTCAGATATGATATAGCGTGCTGCCCATAGATAGCTGCCCATAGATAGTATATAGCCAGACTATACTACTAGCTGTAGTTTGGTCTGACTTTAAGAGAATAGCGTTGTTGTAATACGTGGCTCTGCAGCGGTGGTAAATTGCACCACTATTACTGCCTGTGGCAATGTGGTTGGTCTCTGGAAATTCAGTGGTATTTGCTACAAGACTTATTTGCATAGAAAAAGGGGGGAATTTTGTTTTGACTTTTTTTGATATTCTCTAATTTTAAATGCATGCCAATTGGACAGGAGCACCAAGGACATGGTATGCTTGGCAGTGCAGTTTGAGGACATTTCCCCCTTTGTGTGCTTTGTGAATTGGACACTATCTTTTGCTCTCATTTGCAATTCCAGTGCTTTGAATTTGCTTTTGAGTTATTGTGTCACAGCTCAATGTAGTATTAGATCTTATTGGAGAGTGTTATTGTCACGTGATGGCAACATGCTGTTCTGCACAGCGATTAGGGAAACGCTATATCATATTTTTCTGAACACCTTCATTTTTAGTCTGTTTGGAGGATGTTTGCTTTTGAGGCTGTGTAGTCGAGGGTTTACCAATTGGATCACACACAAGATATGTTTTTCTGTCATACCTTTCCACACCTGTGAGTAGTGGGCAGAGAGGGCTGCTATCAATGACTTCAGTGGCAACATATCTCTGTTGATTTCATCTGTCAAAATCATTGGACAAGCTGAAGGACAAAGTTGACAGACTGTCAGACAGGCAGACAGACATGCAGGCCAGCAGACAGATAAGCTAGCAGCTATGTGAGCGGAATGTTGACGGACGGTGGCCATGGTGTAAAAGGGCCGGCAGAACGCAAGAGAGTGAGGGAGTGGATGTCGAACAGTGTGGACAGACAGTTCAATGAAATACCACTTAGATGACTTTAGATTCATCAAACCGGCACCAGAAAGAGTCACCAGAACAACATGCTCCATATACCTGCACTGTCTCATCTTTATTACTTTATTACTTAGACAGGGACATGTGGACCCGGGTGTCTTCCTCCATGGTGTTCACACGGAGGGGGGGGAAGCACTGTTTGTCTAAGTGGCTTCGCATGGCAACCACTTGTGAGCAGCTCCTGTGAAAGCCTCCACTGGCTCAGCATGGAGGGGGGAGGGGGGTGGGGGGGGGGGGGGGGAGGTTCGCACCGGCTGACACTCTCCTCTACTCCTTCACTCACTCCACAGCCAACTGCCATGCTGTGGGCCGCACTATGTAGGTTAGCATAAATACCCACAAGCAGGGATGTCTGTGAATTAACTGGCTTCCAAACTTAAAGGTCACCAATTATGCCAATTGCACTTTTTCATGGTTTTTCATTATTATATATGGCTGTGACTAGAGACTCCCATCGACAACAAAAAACAACCCTCTCTTTTCTATTCCACCTCAACCTCTCTGAAAACATGTGTCAGGTTTCTCTCCCCTTATGATGTCATGATGGGAGAATTCCCCCCCCCCTCATTACCAACCTAACTTAGCACTACCTCTTCCTGTGATAAGCACATCCCAAGATCCCCCTGAATCTAACCAGCAGTTGGATTCAGACCGCCAGTTAGACTGAGGGCCAATCGGAGCAGACCGGGCTTTTTGGAAGGCGGGGCTTAAAGACACATGCTCTAAAATGGAGCGTTTCAGACAGAGGCTGACAAACAGGGAGATTCAGCAATGTCACTATGGGAATACATTTTTTTTTCTGGACCCTACACCATGAAAACAGTTTATTGTAGAGATCCAGATTACAATTTTGAACCTGAAAAAGAGCATGATATGTGACCCTTTTAAAAGTAATCGGAGAGAACAAACGAGGTATCATCAATATCATCTGTTTCGTCGTTGGACTTTCTGTCATGTCCTTTTCCTACTAACATACTGTACGACGTCTGTCATTGGCCAAGGTTCAATGATGCTGATTTGGTCTCTAGTACATACTATAACAACTTGGGAAACCGGTCCAAAATACAAATGAAAACATCCTCATCTCTTTTTTTTTTAGTGACATCAATAATTTCCAGTTTAACACATAATCATCAAATGGTAGTTTTAACCAATGCTATGTGCTCAGCGGTTGACTGGAAGGACTGTGTATTATACTACTAACAAGAAAATGAGGCGATCTGACTCTGGAAGTACAAAGAACTGCTAAGAAGTGAATGGCTGCAAATGGTTTCAGAAAAATGAAATCAAGCCTGTATAACCTAAAATGAAAATGACAATGTAAAACCCAATCAGTTTAAAGTAACGCCGAGCATCTTGCACCTTTTTCAGACATGGACGAGTGTGAGAACGACTACAACGGAGGCTGTGTCCACGAGTGCATCAACATACCTGGAAACTACCGCTGCACCTGCTACGATGGCTTCATGCTGGCCCACGACGGACACAACTGTCAAGGTAGCACTACTCACTGCTGTGTGAATACATTTCTCTTCCACGACGTGTGTGTGTGTGTGTGTGTGTGTGTGTGTGTGTGTGTTTCTGTTAACATGGGCGGTAAAACATTGACTTGATTATTAATGGATTGACTAAAGGGGCTGTGCATAATAAAACACTTTCTTGTTGTAAGATACAAACACACACACAGACACACACTACCATGCTGTATTTAAAAAAGATCCAGCCTTTCCCATTTCTTATAAAAAAAAGAGAGACTAGAGGATTTCTAAGGCCTCTGGGGGGTCTGATTCGACGTTTATCGTTTGAGCTGTTGGCTTTTAATGTTGATCTATCTTTGTATGTGTTTCTATGCAGCCATGTGATTCAGTGTACGATGGTGTGTGTATGGATATGTCTGTCTGTCTGTGCTTAAGAGAGTAGGCTTAAGGGTTGCGTGGATGTTCCTGTGTGAGTGTATCCGTAAGCCCGTCTGGCTCAGCTTTGCCTTTCAACGGAGAGTCCCTCTGTCATCGTTTGTGTGCTGTTCGGAGCTTGTTTGCCTGTACTGTAAGGGGGGGTTGAAGAGTTCTCCTTCAGATATCTAGCTAGGGCTTTTCATTCCTGACAGATCCAGCCCATATAACCCCCAGTGCTGCTGTGTTATTGACTCACTGTCAACCAGACTAATGTTTTATTTTTTCTGTAGTTGTGCAGTGGATGTGCTCCAACACATTTCACCCTGTCAGTCCTCTTCTGCTCGCTGACTGACGAGAGCAAAAGTCACATTAGAAGCTGTAAAAACATGTGATCTTGGATGGCCCCGCGCGCGCGTTTGCCGGGATGTGTTTTGGCGTTTGTTAAGTGTTGTCAGCTCATTCTCTCCGAGGCCTTTGGAGAGATCGAGTGAGAGATTGAGTGCTAATAGCCAGCCAGCCAGCAGTGCAAAGTAGCTGCTGAGATGTGGGTTCACAGGGCTCACAGGAATGACGTTCAAGACAGCCCTTAGAGTTATAGACACCATGCCATCACAACTCAAATGTTCTCCTTCTCAAACAACAAACATGAACTATCGATAATTCCAACTGGCCTCTGTGCTTTTCTATTGGATGAGAAAAAGCATTGGCCACTCTAATAAAGTGATGTTTTGCAAAGGTTAAGCATGCCATTAGTCACACACTTGATGAAAGATCCAGTGCTTTTCCATTGATTTATGTCAAATGTGGCTGTCAATAGAATCCAATGTATACACTGACATACATTCAACATGATACAGCCTGCACCATCTGCATCCTAAATCTTTAAATCACCTTTAACAAAACTTGTTCTCTCCGAAGCTCACGCTCTTTGACTCCCACAAACTCCCTAAAGTGATTTAGATGACCACCATCTCCATAAGGTAACAGCCATACTATGCATTAGGTACCTCATACAACCTCACTATACATTTCCCTTTAAAGGATTACACAGTCCTTTTTTTCAGTCCGTTTTGGAATGTTTTGGAATGCTTGTCCACGGAAAACAAGGTGGAAACCTGCTGATTGAGCAGAAACAGCAGAAAAATATGGCCTGTTGCTGACATGAAAATATGTGAAGTGAAGCATCTAGATTTTCCTATAAGTAAACAAATCCATGTTCTCAAACGACCAAATGTATTAACAGGAAACCCCTTAAGAAACTACTTAACACCAAAAATCTGGTAAAAAAAATATATTCACTCCCATAAAGTCGGAAAACATTTTTTTTTTTTAAGCCAGCATCTAGTGGCCATAAAAGGAACTGCATTTTGAGGCACCACCACATAAACCACAATAAATCTGGTGTGTCTGTCAATCTGACTATACTGAGAAAACAACTCAATCTATATACCTCATAAAGGAAAACCCTGGTTGTTTTTGCTTGAGAAAAAAAAATAGCAGTTTTCATTGTCGGAAGGCAAGGTGTCGCTATAATTGTGTCAGACGTTGTTGTTGTTGTGTTGTTGTTGCATCCTGTGGGCTTGACTGTAAAATGGGCCCCTGATTGTCTGCAGCCCCCTAGCTCCCTGGATAGCTGCTGCTGTGCTGTGCTCATGTGTTGTGGTGAAGAAAAGCTAAAGGGGCTAAGGCAAGGTTAGCCACATTATTCCGGCTAATTCAGATGATACCAACTCGAGTCATGTGAGAGCTGTCAGCACCTGCTCTTTACGAGGGGAAACCAGCCCACGCCTGACTCTATATAACACGGAGCCTGGATGGATGTGGTCCTTAATGAACTGGCTGTTGATTAGAACCGGCTCACCCAGTTCAAACGAGGCAGTAAAGCGAGAATTCAAACACAACATCTGCGCGATCGCAATCAAAGCTGTATACTTCTCTTTTCCTTTTCTCTGACTCATTTCTACCTTTCTTTCTTTTCTCTCTCTTTTACTCCTTCATTTTCCACTTGTTTTTTTCTAATTTCCCCCTACCACCGTTTAGTTTTTTTTTTTAGTTTTTTTTTTTAGCTTTAGTTCCTTCCATTTTAGTTTTATCACCTCTATATTCTTTTTTTTTGTCGCTCCTATTTCCTCACTGGCGTACTATCTTCCCTTTGTCTTTTATCTTTCCCTTTTTCGCTCTAGAATCTATTTGTTTATTTTCTTTTTCACACATTACTTCTCTTTTCAATTCCTCTTTTCCTTTTTTATGTTGAGACTTTGACACTCCTAACTTTACTTTTCATGTATCTTATATGTTATTTTGTATTGTATCTTGTACAGCACTTTGGTCAACTGATGTTGTTTTTAAAGGTGCTGTAGAAATAGTTTTGACTTTGACTTTGACTTTTGATTGTATGTGCTTCCCCCCTATTATCTTTCTTTTATTTCAACAATCCATTTGATTTATTTTTCTATTTCTGCCTTCCCTACTTTTTACCCCCCCCCCCATTGTTTGATCCCTCATTCTATCCCACACCATCCATCCTCTAACTCCACTGATACCTCGCTGCACTGTATCAGAGTGAAGGGATTGGATATTTTCCTCTCAGTTGTGTTTCCCTTTGTAGACGGCCCCTGTGCTCTCGTCTCACAGCCCGCTGCACATAGAGAGCAATGTTATTAGGTTAGCTTAGTGGGAGTCTACTTTCAGTCAAAATGAGGTTGTAGCCAGACAGTATAGCCCATTGTCTGCCTTATGACGATAGCAAGGATGCACCCTTTGTGTTTTAACTTTCAACTTTATTCTGGAACAAACATGAAAAAGCCTCACTGCCTCTCTCTCTCTGTGTCTCTCTCTCTGTGTCTCTCTCTCTGTGTCTCTCTCTCTCTCTCTCTCTCTACATGTCCCTGCTAGACAGTAATGACACTTGTCTTTATTTATTTGTCTTTGCCCTCCACTGTCTATCTCCCACTCCCTGCCTAGCGTTCCATCTCCTCTCTCTGTGTTCTCCCTGTGTGTCTGCTGACCTTGTATTGACTTCCATTCATTGACCTTAATAGCTGTCTGTCTGGTGTCTATTCCTTTAGCTCTTCTTCTCTCCCATCTCGTCTAAGTCTAATTGTCAGCCGGGGTCACAGAATGCTCCTACTGGACTTTCAACTTGCAATAGTAACGGCTCACATTTCTGCAGTGACTGGCATCTGGCCTATCTCTTTGGCGGACACCCACTATATACTGTATAACACCGTGTAAGGCCGCTAAGTTTGTCCATTCTGTGCTACTGTAGAAACATGGCGGTGCAACTATGACATTGTGTCCCGCCGCCGCGTCATATGTAGATAAAAAAGGCTCATTCGAAGCTCATACAAAATAATTAAAATACATGAATATAAAATCTACAGTATTTATGTTACTACTTAATGGTGTGCTGGTACAATATTTATAGTAGCACTGCATCAAGATGATAATTATGTGTAAAACCCCAGCGTTTCAGTCTCTCAGCACCATATTTACCAATATTGATTTATGATTAATAATGATAAGTTTAGCTAACTTCCTGCAGTTAGCAGTCCCCTCCCTCGTCCTCACGTCTCCACATTAATGCAATGCGGTCTTCAAGCAGTGAGTTATCTAGCATCATCTCAGATCCGTAAGTGTGATTAAAAACCATCAAAACAGACATTGGGAAGGATTTTTACCTGCTCCGCCATTGTAGGCGCATACACATTCACCCATCTGTCGCTCTGCACATGCACCGGCCGGGACACGGGTGCCGGTTTGTAGCGTTCTCTCTTCTGATTGGTTATCAGTAGTGGGATCCCCAAAAAGTTTATTTGACGATTACACGCAGGGCGGTTGACTGAGAGATTGGCTTTATTAAACGTGCACACTATATGAGTGATCACTCATATAGTGTGCACGTTTAATAAAGCCAAGTGATCATCACTGTATGAATAAAGAGTGATTTAACAGTTATAACAACATAAATAAATTGCTTACTTCACCTTTAACTGATCACTGTAAGACTATAGAGTGATGGAACACGTCTATTAAGAGACTGTATCGCTTAGTGCTGTTTAATATTGCTCAATTGACAAACGTTAACTCACTTGAAGGCGGGTGTCTGTTGAAGTTTAAAACTATTGGATGTGCCCAGTGCCTCTCTGGATCTGCCAACCAATGGCATAACGTTTGGTCATGACGTATGTCATGCGCCGGCTTCTGAGCCACTCCCTCTGTTCGCTGATTGGACCGCCAAAAATCTGGCCGGAGAAAACCAAAGAATATACCGCAGACCCAGACTGACTACTGAAGGGGCGTCTGTGGCTCAGTTGGTAGAGCGGGTCGGCCGATGATCAAAGGGTTGGAGGTTCGATCCCCGCCCTGCCACCTGTGTCATAGTTGTTGTGTCCTTGGGCAAGACACTTCACCCACCTTGCCTCGTGTGGATGTCGATAGTTAGCCTGCTATCAGTGTATGAATGTGTGTGTGAATGGTAACGTTGGAAAGGAAAACAGGTCTCCCTTGCAAAAGAGTCTTCGGTCTCAATGGGATTTACCTGTATAAATAAAGGTTAAAAAAAAAAGAAAAAAAAAGGGAAATGAAAATTGAGTGGAAGTAGGTAGGCCATTTCAACTCAAATCTTCAACTCTCAAATAAAGGTTAAAGACCTAAGAAGAAAAGAAAACCCGCAATAAAATAATTAACTTTGCTTTGTTGGACTGCGGGATCTTGTGTCCCAGCATCAGACAGCAGTCCGGTCCGTAGAGTAGTGTAGACTTCATGGATAGTTAAAGGCTGTGTCTGCACACTGTGACAGGCAGAGCAGCCTTTTCTCCTAAATCTGTCACACACACACTAAAGTGCCGTGGCTGCTCGCATTGACCTTTCCAACACCTCTAAAAGTGATGCAGGACACAATGACACGGTAAGCCAAACGGAGCCTTTTCTTTTATAGCACTATATATATATATATATATATCCGTCGTCTAGATATTAAATCATCCTTTGATCAAAAGGGAAATTAGGCCATAAACCGAGCGCCATCTGAAGGTCACGGTCTCAGTTTGCTGTGTATTTCAAATCCCAGACAATCCGACCCGGTTTGTAAGCAAAGCTGTTCAGACAGTTTTACTATTGGAGCCCGTGTGATGAGGCCAACTCAGAGTCCAGCAGGTTCTCCCCTTTCTTTGCAATTGTAGGAATATCTAACTGCTACTGTATAGGTCATTCTATATGATATAATTAATATCTAATTTTAATTTTAATACAAATAATTTGGACTTCAAATTTTTCCAACCTCATAAAATCAACAAACAAAGAGACATCTCCTGGCAGAGGGGGAAGCCATTGTCCAGAGGATTAGGGTTGTATTTTCAGGTATGATGCATGCTACGTTACGGGATCAGTCTATTTTCAGTCATGGACACCGTATCGTCAGTGGCCCTCTCCGGTTGCTCTATGTTTACCGTCATCGCTAACTCTAGAGATTAATAAAATAGCGCCCCTGTGATGTGCCCACGGTTACTTTGAGGAGACTGACATGTGGCCTATTGTCAAACCGCAGTGCAAGCCAACGCGCCAACTCTTCCACTTCACACGCTGCCCTTTCAACAAGGAGCCCACTGTTTGTTATAATGTCTCACTCTCTCAAGTCTCTCATTCAAGCAGGAGGCTTCAACTGTATGAATGAGGGCACACACACACACACACACACACACACACACTCACACTCCCTCTCTCGTCCTATTTTATAAATGCACGAACACAATTAATTATTGCTGTGTGTGTGTGTGTGTGTGTGTGTGTGTGTGTGTGTGTGTGTGTGTGTGTGTGTGTGTGTGTGTGTGTGTGTGTGTGTGCGTGTGCGTGTGCGTGCGCGCGCGCGTGCGTGCGTGCGTGTGTGGTGGTGCGTCCAGAGACAGAAAGAAGCGGGCTCTCGTATTATGACGAGCTGTCGCAACATGTTACCCTTAGCACTGTGGCTTGAATCAGCTGCGATGAGTTCAAAGACCCTTCAAATTAATAATCATAAGTCTTCCATGACTGGTGGACATGGAGGAATGTAACCGACCTTTAATGACAAGCCGCTATTGTCAATAAACATTTGTTGCACAAATCCCTTTTGGGGTTGAGTGTGACAGGCTTATTGGTGTAAACCCTTCAGATGCTCCTAATCCCTACACTTAAATGGGAGTCAATGGCATCTTCAAACTTCCAGCAGCTCCGTGTGTGTGTGTGTGTGTGTGTGTGTGTGTGTGTGGTGTCTGCAAACATTTTTGTCCCAACTTTGTTTGTTTCTCCATCAAAGTTCACACTCAATTGATTTCTTATTTTCTCATAGGGTGCCCTGTTGAAAACAATAAAGACATTGTGGCTTCTAATAGACCCAAAGCATGATACACTCACAAAACCTCAGGAACCTTGTGGTGTACTCGAATGAAGCCTCGGATGACAAAACGTACACTTTGAACAATCCGCCCGCGTGTCGAAAACAAAAAAACAAGAACAAAAAAAAAAGTCTGTTTTGCGTGAGCATGCAGGAAGTTGTTTCCATCACATCCCAGATGCACTGTGTCAACATGTTAAGGCTCTAATTGATTTAAGATTGTCCTAATTGTTGCTCTGATTAAAGAGCCATCATGTTGTCGGTTCCTTTTTTTTTTTTCCTCCTTTTGATTTTTTGACTTTTATTTATTTGGTTTTGGCGTGGACACAGCTGGTCTCAATGTGTGTGGATGGTCGGGTGCCCTCTCTGTGAATGTCTGCTGTGCTCCTCAATGAGTTTATTTTTCCTTCCTCGGCGTTTGGGTTTGATTCCATGTGGAGATCTGAGAGGAGGCTAGACAGCAGGGAGGAGAGAGAGGCACACACACACTCACAACCAACGTTTGACATCAAGCTCTCTAAAACAGGGGACCAAGAATGTCTTACTTGAGTACATAGGAAGGACAGAAACACAAAGGGCAACATGTTAAATGTAAGCATTTTCAAAGGGGACGCTCTTGTGGCTTAATCTTCTAAACGTTTGCGGCGTATAAGAACGTGTGCAAACAGAAAAAAAAGGTTCAAGCTGATCTACTAACGTTTGCTCACTGATAATTGACTGTCAAACACGCGCTGTCCATTTAAAGGAATACTTCACTCATGCAGAACTGTCGTTCTATCATTATAAAATCACTATTAAAACATAGTGAATGATATTTTTCTTCCCTCAGTCTTCCCTTGGCCCAGCTGTCCTTTTTAATCCTAACCCTAAATTTCCAATGTATGATGTCACACATGGGAAAATGTAGGGTTAGACAGTGAGACCATAAAACACTCTTTCTGCCTTTTCTCAGACTAGGATGAACCGATTTCTAAAATGTTTGGACATTAATACTACATAGGATCTCAGAGTTCAATACACTTTCATATTTCCACCAGTGAAGTAGGTCTTTAATACTTTTGCCTGAATGAATATGCAAAATCAGGCGTTTCTTCCTGAGTGCGCAAAATATGGGAGAAGTAGATGCGAAAAAGGTTTATTTAGCACACGCACTGCGATTCACAAAGCCTGAAAATAATTGTGTTCTTTGTGATTGCTTCTTTATTTAATGTGCTTGAAAAGCAGGTGTTAAACTGTTGCACACAGACGGCCGGTGAGGAGGAGACATTGAAGGCAACAGATTTTTTTTTTTTTCAGCTCGTGTTAAATTTGGATTGACAGAAACAATAATCCAGACATATCGCCCATCCAGCAATGTCATTTTGGAGCCTTTGGATGAGTTAAGGGCTTATTCGTAGCCGCTCACAAGAAACAGTCACACAATACCTGCATACATACATAAGGCATTTACTAGCGTCTGGGTCGTTCCAAACGAAATGAGCAAACTATTTCTGCTGGCGTCTCCCACAGCAGTTTTGTCTACTTGTCCAGAGTCCTTAATGTTATGTTACGCTATAGGCCTAAAATATGGTTAAAAAAAGAAAGAAAAAATACTTAATACTAAAAGATTGCTTTAAAACAATACTCACCACGTCCATAAGTACATTGAAACTGTTCCTTGTAGTTGTTATATTCCCCCTGTCCGTATATACCTGCTGTTACGTGATCCTTTTCCTGATATGATTCTAATGCTGGGACAGAATCCACATTCTATTTCTAAAGGCCCAATACTAAAAGGTCAACAGAAACAGAAAAGGAAACTTCCGTGTCAAGGCTTTCTGTATTAAAACATGTGCCAGGTGGTACACACATGAACAATGCAACAGGTTGTGCTTGCAGTAATCGCCCGTCCTGTTCCTAATGGACACTAGTTAACTATTGACTCTCTTGATTAAAGTGTCAGCTTTAATTCCTGTCTAAATCTTCAGCAAAATTAATGAAGTGGCCATATTCCAATACTGTATAAGTTGAACTACAAATAGCATTTTGCACAGAACATGAAGGTGAACTGTGCATTGCCCTACCACAGCTCTTACACGACATTTATGTGAGAAGTTGACCACAGAAAAAAGTGCAATGTACATAATAATGGACACTGGAATATTGTGTTCAAAATGTGAACGATCAAAGCTGAGGTTTAAGTTCAGGGAACATAGCATCAAAATCGCGGTTCCCTGCCCTTTGTCGATGACAACAAATCACCTGTGTTGGTGGTAGACAAAGTGGAAAAAACAAATATCCCATTGCATTTTAGCAGCAACTTAAAATGACTTTATTTGTTGTGATTCTCCCCGTGTACCCTGCCCCCCTCCCTCCCCCCTACACCCACCCATGTGTCAAGCACATCCTCAATGTGTCTAAACAACATTTTATGCAGGTTTACACAAGCACAATCAAACAAAACAGAGGGGGCTTCACTTGAAACTTTCAAAATGGCCCCGTGGTCTGTGTTTATGTAAAACTGCCGGCAGTGATGGATTGGACTGGGAGATTGCTGCTTTTCTTCGCTCTCTCTCTCACTCCATCCATGTCTCTGCCTCTCTCTCTCCCCCTCTCCGGCCTGTAAAATTAAAGGCAGCCGTCATATTAACGGCATCACTTAAACCGTGAGATTTAACACGAAAACACTGTTAGGAGAGCAAACCGAAAAAACAAAGCCCACTAGGACACCATGACTTCTGCAACACTAATACACACACATTATGGAGCCGGTAAAATAATGTGGCTGCTCTATTATGTAATAAGTGAACTGGCTCCTCCTCTCTCACGCGTAATGTGGCTGTATAAATGATGACAGGGGGAAGTCAAGGGATGATGATACAAAGGGAAAATGTGGTCATAGGAGTGGATGGACGGGTTAACTCAATGGCTGACTCTTATGCTCTGTTTTATCCATTGCTTTGCTGTTTTTGTAGAGTTGGAATATTGCCCTGCCTTCCGAATCGCGTCCTCTGTCTTTTTTCTATTCTACATACTACATCTGACGATTAAAAGAATCTAGTTAGGATGTAGTATGCCACAATTGGGACATGCTTGTACTTATTTATTTCATCATAACATCGCGCCTCGATCTTGCCTCTTGCTTTTATATCCGTCACATCTTTGTTTGTTTTCATATGGAGGCTCCGTTGATGTGACGTCACTTCACGTGCACACTGGATCATGGGTCAGAATCGCCCAAATAGGATGCTGCTTTCAACACTGGAAATTTGAGGCAGAGTGTTTGTGTGTTGTGTTTTTTTTTTGTTTATGTGAGTGAACAACCTGTAGCAGTGCTAATGACAGCACCCCAAAACACACACTGTTGAAAGTGGGGGAGTGTGCCTTCATTGAGCTATTATCATGTCTTGCAGTGTTTCCCCCAGCGCTTTATAGTTAAGGCAGCCGCCTTAGCAAAACCAGCCCCCCGCCTTGACTACTGACCGACCAAAAAAAAAAAAATTAAATCTTTAATTTTTTTATTTTTAGTGCTGCAGAATTAATGTACTAGCAAGCGCGATGTGTGATTTTTCATGGTCAGAAATGCGCGAAAGGCCGTGATTTGCGGTAAATAAATGTGCACATATGTCTCCAACCGTTTCTCTCTGCTCAGACTATCAGCTGCTCTGTGTCGGGGGCTCTGCGCGCGCGACCGTGCCGCGCTGCGCGTGACTACAGCATGTACGCGGGAGAGTAAACGAGCTGCAGCAAACCGACATTTAACCGGTGGCGATAATAAACGCAGTGCGGTTCTATGGGGATATTTAGCTGAACAGAAAGAAGTGCTATGCAAAGCTAGACTAGTTTAAGACTCCACATCACCGTGGCAACACAACTTATCGGCTCATACAGCGCAGAGAAAAGTCTGATACATGCATGAGAGTGATGGCCCAGGCACCTTTCAGTAAGTTTACAGAAGTGCACACTGTAACTGTCTTTGAAATGCGTTAGTCATTTTAAGGGGAAAACACATTGTATTATTTCAATAATTGAATTATTTTTCAAACAGCATGCTAGTGTAGGCCGACGAGATAAATTTTTCTGAATTTTAAATGCTGCTTTATTTTTATGTTTTAAATTTGGAAATACATGTTCCAAAACAACCAATAACCTCTGCATTTAAAAAGAAATCAAGCAAGTAGGCTAATAATAACCATATATGAATTAATCGCATCAAAGTATGCCTATTGTCCACAATAATCTCACAACAGCCCCCCATCCTAAAAGGAACTTTAAAAAGCACTTTGATGTGCATACACATGTAAAGTGTATGGTCCATTATTTGTATTTAGTGTGTCTGCATGGTATAGCACCAAAACAGTAGAATTTCTTTAATTGTATTTTTTTTGTCTGCATGTTTGCACAAAATGTGCACATAGCAAACAAAATTGCACAACTGTAAGGTCAGTGTCATTCAAATAAACAGAACCATTTCTTTAGTGTGCATTGGCATCTTTGAGCAAAATACCCCCAAAATTTTCGCCGAGGCGCGTTGCGCCGCGCCTCCTGTACGGCTAGACAGTGACCACCTTGACTAAGACATTTCCTGGGGGAAACACCGTCTTAGTAACACTTTACAATAAAGGTACATTAATTAATGGTTAGTTAATGCTTAATAAGGTTTAACTAACCATTAGTTAACTGTTAACTAATGTGTCTAGTAAGCATTTACTGGTTTAATGGTATTCATGTTAACTAAGGTATTAATTACTAAATTATGTAATGTTTATAAATATCCTATATTAACCTTAGTTAACCCATTAATTAAGCTTGAACCAACAGTTGATTAATATAATAATAAGCATTAATTAACTGTTGACAAATGTCATTTTTGTAACATTACTTAAGCATAATTAACCATTTATTAATGCTCTTTGTGACCCTTATTGTAAAGTGGGAACCATTTAACCATTAAGTAACACTTGATAAATGCACACCAGTGCTGAATATGCATTACTGAAGCATAATTAACCACAATAGGCATTACTTAAGTGTAATTAACCATTTAATAATGGACTTTGTGAGCCTTATTGTAAAGTGAGAACCATTTCTCATGAATTAACCCCTAATAAAGGCATACTAGTGCTGATTAAGCATCACTTAAGCATAATTAACCATTTCTTAATGTTATTTGTGACCCTTATTGTAAAGTGGGAACCATTCATCACTTGTTACACTTAATAAATGCATAATTGTGCTGAATAAGGATTACCTAAGTACAATCCATCAATCAACAATGCTCTTTGTGACCCGTGTACATTCTCTATAATAACAATATTAAACATACTAAAATGTTTCCAACTGGAAATCAATTCATGACAACAATGAACAAAGAACTCCAAAATAGTTTCTTCAACAAATTATATCCAGTTCAATGATTTTCTCTGAAAGTAACAAACAGGAGGAAATGGATTACTAACAGCAATGGTGAAACACACTGACTCAACAGTTAGGTTTAACAGGTAAATATGTATTTTCTACTCTCTCTTCCTTGAAGTGTATATATCATTGTTGCAACATAAACAAAAATAAAATACACAAAGAACATAACAGTTCCATTTTTGATTATGGACTGAAGATAAAACAAAATAATGATCACTCTCTCTGTGACACTATTTTTTCATTCAAAAAACATGTAATCTCTATGACAATACACAACACATGCTCAGTTTAAGCCCATTTTAGCCTGGAATAGCAACGTGCACTTTGAATATGGAAAATGCTTACATGTGTTCACATATGGTTTGGTGTCTATAAACACACACTTTATTTAGCCACCGCTACAATTACTGCTAAAAGTTACCTTCACACACAAACAACTATATCATCTCACGAATACCTTAGTTAACTCACCAATAATTTTGTTGGGCTAATGGCAGCATACTGTAATTGTAACCACTACGGGTCAGCCAGCTTGACCTGACCGACCCATTATTCTCACACAAAAGACCTGTGGTGGTTACAGTTATGCTGCCATTAGCCAAATGAAATTATTGGTGAGTTAATTAAGGTGTTAGTGAGATGATATAGTTGTGTGTATGTAAGAATACTTTGAAATATATTAGCGACACAGCCTCCCGCTAGCATAGCAACGTTAGCATGAGGCTTGTGCTGGCTAGCTTCACAGGTAACTTTTAGCAGTAATTGTAGTGGTGGCTAAATAAAGTGTGTGTTCATGGACACCAAACCGTATGTGAATAAATGTTAGCATTATTCCATATGCAAAGTGCATGTTGCTATTTCTTGCTAAAATCAGCTAAAGCTGAGCATGTGTTTTGTAGAATGGTCATAGAGATTACATGTTTTTGAATGGAAAAAATAGTGTCAACTTGTTAAAGGTTCAGTGAGAATTTTATTTGATTAAGGTACCAAAGATAATTCAGTTAAGCAATGCAATGCATTATGTTATAATAATAATACATAATGTGGAACCGTAATGCTATACTATAATGATTTAGATAAAGGAAACAAAAATGCATCTGAACTGTTAACTGATTATTTAGATTTTTTCCATGTACATCAACTTGGTGATTAGACAAGATTCTTGGATTCCAGCCCAACTGCTTCATTTGGAGAGGAGCACCCAGGCCTGGAGTGGCCAGCAAACCCAATAACTGGATCTAAAGAGAGAGAGAGATTATAAATGAGGGTCACCCCTCAACTGATCTTTCGAGTATAAATAAAGATTAAATTAAATTAAATACATATGTGCTCATTCAAATAACAATGATAGGGCCAGGTTAAACTAGTGTTTAGTCACAAGAGAGTAATCATTATTTTGTTTTATCTTCAGTCCATAATTAAAAATGGAACTGTTATGTTCTTTGTGTATTTTATTTTTGTTTATGTTGCAACAATGATATATACACTTCAAGGAAGAGAGAGTAGAAAATACATATTTACCTGTTAAACCTAACTGTTGAGTCAGTGTGTTTCACCATTGCTGTTAGTAATCCATTTCCTCCTGTTTGTTACTTTCAGAGAAAATCATTGAACTGGATATAATTTGTTGAAGAAACTATTTTGGAGTTCTTTGACGGTATTCATGTCAAATGTGAGAGCCGTGTTTCCAAATAAAACTAAAGATTCTAAATAAAATAACATTTTCTTTCTTTTTTAAATTGTGACTGAATTGTGTTGATAACAGATTGTTGTCATGAATTGATTTCCAGTTGGAAACATTTTAGTATGTTTAATATTGTTATTATAGAATGAATGAATACTTTATTCCGGACTCAAAGTTCCATATAAAAAGACAATACAAATACAATACAAATACAAGTCAACACAGATTAAAATACATACAAGCATCGATTCCAATGTTTCCACAGCCCAGAGGAGGACCTTGTATCACTCTGTTTAGTGTCAGTGAGTGCAATTATTACTTTGTTTTTTGACTCAAGAAGTCGACACATAAATGTATACATTAAATTCCTCAACACAGCATGAAAGGTGGGGACATTACTTGTCACAAACAAGGAGCTAGCACTAGTCCACCATGGAAGCTTAAGGAGGATCCTAAAGGCATCGTTATACGCTACCTGCAGCTTCCTTAGTTTAGCTGTTCTATATTTACACCAGAGGTGAGCTGTGTAAAATGGGGTACAGTAAGCTCTGAAGAGACTAACTTTCACATCTTCTGTGCACATATGAAATTTGCGTGCCAACATATTGGCCTGTGCATAAAGTTTACAGCACTGGCGCTGGACATCATCATCATCACAAAGATCATCAGTGATGATGTGACCTAAATAACGTACCTTTCTAACCACCTGTAGAGTACAGTCTGACAGTGAGAATGAAGGAAACGTTAGCTTCTGATCCTCCTTAGTTTTAACAATCATAATAACACTCTTCTTTGGATTGAACTTAATGTCATATTGGATGCCGTAACTAGAGCACACTTGAAGCAGTTGCTGTAGCCCGGCACTATATGGCGACATGATGACCAAATCATCAGCGTAGATGAGGTGGTTGATAATACTCTCTCCCACCACACACCCAGTCTTACACTCTTGAAGTTGCTTAGAGAGGTCATCCATATAAACATTAAATAACATAGGAGACAGAGAATGTACACGGGTCACAAAGAGCATTGTTGATTGATGGATTGTATTTAGGTAATCCTTATTCAGCACTATTTTGCATTTATTAAGTGTAACAAGTGATAAATGGTTCCCACTTTACAATAAGGGTCACAAATAACATTAAGAAATGGTTAATTATGCTCAAGTGATGCTCAATCAGCACTAGTATGCCTTTATTAGGGGTTAATTCATGAGAAATGGTTCTGAATTACAATAAGGCTCACAAAGTCCATTATTAAATGGTTAATTACACTTAAGTAATGCCTATTGTGGTTAATTATGCTTCAGTAATGCATATTCAGCACTGGTGTGCATTTATTAAGTGTTACTGAATGGATAAATGGTTCCCACTTTACAATAAGGGTCACAAAGAGCCTTAATAAATGGTTAATTATGCTTAAGTAATGTTACAAAAATGACATTTGTTAACAGTTAATTATTGCTTATTATTATATTAATCAACTGTTGGTTCAAGCTTAATTAATGGGTTAACTAAGGTTAATATAGGATATTTATAAACATTACATAATGTAGTAATTAATACCTTAGTTAACATGAATACCATTAGTAAATGCTTACTAGACACATTCGTTAACAGTTAACTAATGGTTAGTTGAACCTTATTAAGCATTAACTAACCATTAATTAATGTACCCTTATTGTAAAGTGCTACCCATGTCGGTGTGAGCGTTGCCTTTTAGACGTGGTCGTAAAAAAACACAGAAAGTAGCACCAGAACAATATCAAGGATGAGTGAGAAAGCAGTACATAAAGACAGGCAGATAGGGGATGAGTTAAAGGGGTGTAACGGGTAGCAGGTTTTGGATAATCAAAGAGAGGGAGACAAGAGGAGGAGCAGGAACTGAAATTATAAGACATTTTAGGATTTCAAAATCAAACAGGAAACAGCGGAAAACAAAGATGAATGGGATGTTACAAAGCATGACAATACATTAAACGCACACACGCACGCACACGCACACACACACACACACACACACACACACACTGCAGGCCCGTTTAATCCCTGTTAAAGTCAGTCGAGGGTGTTACGTGCTTGCAGTTCACGTCAGCGCCATCAAAATGCCCCATTGGAAATTTACTGACCTTTTAAGCAGCACAGTGGGGCCACATACACACACACTCCTTGTGCATCAGTGTGTGTGTGTGTGCACCTAACACACTCACACTCGCACACACACTGTAGATGCTCACATTGTCAGACTGCTGTTACCACTATAGTGCCAGGACTTTGATACAGCCACCTACAGTGGAACCACAATCAGACGCCTGTTAGGTCACCCTGTCTGCCCTCTGTGTGTGTGTGTGTGTGTGTGTGTGTGTGTGTGTGTTCGTGTGTATGAGCGCCTGGCCCTCACATTCCAGTCTCTGGTGTCATCCCCGGCACATAAACGTCCACTGACACGTTTGTTTATGAAGCCTAATTGGCTTCTATTCCTCCATGCAAAAAAAATGGCTGACTTCTTTCTCACTCCTCTCTGTCCCCTTCTCTCTCTCTCTCTCTCTCTCTCTCTCTCTCTCTCTCTCTCTCTCTCTCTCTCTCTCTCTCTCTCTCTCTCTCTCTCTCTCCATCCTAACAGATGTGGACGAGTGTGCAGACAACAACGGCGGATGCCAGCAAGTGTGCGTCAACACCATGGGCAGCTACGAGTGTCAGTGCACCCACGGCTTCTTCCTCAGTGACAACCAGCATACCTGCATCCACCGCTCTGATGGTAAGACACACCAGAGGCACTATGGACTCCAAGTGTATGTAAAAGCTATACTCGGTGTGTTCGCAAGACGCTGGATTACGTTGTCTACAATATTTTAAGGTTGTGGTGGTAAATGGATCAGTTTGTTTCAAGTTGTAATCCGTTGTATTTGAGTTACATTGTTGTTTCCATTGGCGACTTTGGGGGTAAATGTAGTTGCAGGCACTTTTGGACCAGAGTTTCATTGAAAAAAGAATTTATCCATAGGGGGGAACCTTCACATGGTTTTGATCGCTTACAAGTTGTCAGGGCAGTTTGACTCGGCAGTAAAGCTCATGGAAGTTAACCTCCCTTTGAACACGAGAACACGAACAGTCTCTCTTTATGTCCATTCCTTCTCTTTGCTGTCCCCGTGGCATCTGAGGGGGCTGACATCTTGGTTCAGTGGCACTCTACACCCACAGGGCCAGGGGCAGACACTGGGCCTGAAATGTGACTTCTGACGTTTGGCATTCATTTTGTGTCTGTTTCTTAAAATGGTTTGACCCCACTACCCCCGCATGTCCCCATACCCGTTAAGCCTGTCGCTTTTAATTAATGGGCTCAGTCTGTAGTGGAAAGGCGAGCTGCAGAAGCACTGATCCTGAGGTGAGGAGGGCTTCCCTTTCCCCCCTACACACACATTCTCTAGGGGCGCACTCACACTAGACTATCTGTACCGTGCCCAAGTACCATTGCCCCCCTAAAGTCTAGTTTGGTTTGACCAGTGTGAGTGCGCTGCTCTGTACTCAAGCACGGTACACTTCCTCAGCTCCAGCACAGTTTGGTAGAGGTGTGCTTGGGCACGATACAGATACTAAAGAGCCGACTCGAGCACAAGCATAGACGGCAATTCTGATTGGCGTTGTTCTGATGTTGAAGTGGAATGTTTTGCAGCGAATAGGGCCAGATGAAAATATTAAAAAAACAATCTGATAGAAATACGCTCCAGATCCCAAACCCCGCACACATATAGACGTGGTAAAGATAGAGCAAGAATCAATCTGGCCTTGGCCCGGACCTTTAGGAGCAGTGTGAATACAGGCCAGTGGAGGAGTGATGAGGAGGGGACAATCATGCTGGGACACGGTACAGGGCAACAAAGCCTATAGTGTGAATGCGCTCTAAGCACAAAACGTACATGTATGTAGATGTGAAAAGGAGACAGTGTGTGCAGTCAAACTCAAAGAGAGATGAGAGGACAGTCAGAGCGACCTCTCCGTGTTGGGAGCCAGTGACAGGATGTTAGAGGATTCTCCGTGGAGGCCTTCAGACAAACAGGTGAAAGACATGCAGAAATAGAAGTGTGTTTGTGCACCGGAAACCCCCCTAAACCAGCATGTGAATACATCACCCTTTTCCCTCTCTCTTCTCCTCTCCTTCACAACTATTCTAAGGCTGCAACAACGGATCGATAAAATCGATTAAAATCAATAACTAAAAGCGTTGGCAACGAATTTGGTCATCGATTCGTTGAGTCGCGCGATTAATAAGTCACTTGTAGGCGCGGGACTGTTTACATCAGGGGTGTCAAACTCATTTTCACAAAGGGCCACTCTACGATATGATAATCACTCTAAGGGCCAGACTGACATACCATCTTTTTAATCGAAAAATAAAAATAACATATCTAAGTAAGAATATAAACTGCGTACAATGGCTAGTTTTCGCTTCAAAATTTTCGGGGGACAAATTATAGGTGGGGGGTATGGGGGTGCTCCCCCCGAAAATTTTGAATGTCAAACACTGAATTTCCTGCATTCTGGTGGATTTTTATCCACCGATCTGTGTCTTTTCGGCATCTATCTATGGTGGAAATGTCTTAATTTTTGTAAAGGAAAAGACAACATTCAGGTTCCTGGTGAAACAATTATAAAGGACTATAATGCAGTAAGGCTCTCAGGCATTCTGGATTGAGCCACAATATTTATTCTCCTGGATTTTTCAAAACTTTCTGCACATTCAAAACATATCACATGTTCTGTTTTTTTAGGAATCATGACGCAGCACCATTGTTGCTATTGCTATTTATGACACTTTACATTGGTAATGAAATGCCAAGCCACAATTGGAAACAAAAGGGGAGGGCTATCAGCAGCTAGCTAACGTTAGCTAGTTGGCTATATTGTAACTTAAAGCAAAAGTTAGAAACCAGATAATTTTGGCATTAATCCTTTGACACTTGACACAATCAATCATCAATATTAGCATGCAATTTAGCCATATGTTGGCCTACAGCCCTCAGAAAACTGACAGCTCTTCTTAGATACAAGTTCATCAATTCATGGCTTAAAATCCTGAGCTGTGGAACTTTCAGCAGACATTCCTAGCTGTAAGCCACGTAAGTTTCTTAACAGTTGGAAGCGTATGCAACGTGCGGATATGGCACAGGCTCCACGAAGAATTAAAAAAAAAAAAAATCAGATTTTTTTTTTTTTCAGAATTGATTCAAATCGGCCGAATTGATTCGCGGGCCAGATCAAAACGTGTCACGGGCCACATCTGGCCCGCGGGCCTTGAGTTTGACACATGTGGTTTACATCCAGCCGCCGACAGGTTCATGCACGCCCACAGCGAGCCTTCCGCACGTGAAGCGGTGCGGGAAAGCTATAGTGTGAGCGGCCACAGCTTGTATTTTGGTCATATCTAACACTGGACTGTAGGCCTATATAAAAGTGTTGTACCTTTGCTTTCTTTGGGTTAAAAACTCTTTCAACTCAGTATCCGTCTAGTCCAAAAAACTCTGTCAGCTGCTGCAGACGGTGTGCAGACGGGCTCGGAGAGTCGGCATCGGCGCATCAACAGTCATTCAAAGCAGCGGCAGTAATCACACAACCGAACGGTGTAGAAAGTCCCGTCAATTAAAAATAGTAATCCAGTTTTTAAATCCATGTTAAAATCGGAAGGATATAGAGCTAGTTAGCTTAAAAAAAGTAGCAAACATGTCAAGTGATGTGTTCAGGCCGGCTCAGTAATATGATTGATGTGTTCAAATGCAACACAAAAAAAAGAAATTTGAGATTTTGGCGAAAACTTGTTTTCCCAGCAATATAAAATAGATAGTAAAGATGGAATTATGACCTGTTTAATGTCCTATCTTGAGCTATGATCATATCAGCAATTAAAGCAATAATACAAGTTCTATTTCAACAAAATAATAGAAAATTATCAATTGTGATATCAATAAAGACTTGGATCGTTATCGGTTGACTGGTTTACCATGGGCATTCCTTATACTGTATAAATGTATATCATACATTGTATGTTTTTTTTGTGTTATCCCAGTTAAGTTTTTTTATTTTTTAATATTTTTATCATTTAATATTACTTTTAATAGTTCCAGGACGTTGGAGCAATAACCTGGTGTTTTGACACTTCAGTCTGCACTGTGAATTTGAAGTAATGTTCAGTTTTTGAATGAAGATGCGGCATTTACAAATGTTTATTTTTTTTTATCCGATTCATCGATTAATCGAAAAAATAATCGACCGATTAATCGATTATTAAAATAATCGTTAGTTGCAGCCCTAAACTATTCCCAGTTATGGCATATCTAACAAGGTAGCAAACTGATTCAGGTGAAAGCCTTTAAGAGCTCCTTTTATTTTGCATTATGGATTATCAATGTTTTTACCATCAAATTACATACATTCAATTACAACACACATGGACAAACGAGAAAACAAACCAGAATCCAAAAGCAAATTGATTTAAAGGTCACCTATCATAAATTTTTTTTTCAACATTAATGTCAGATTTATGTCCACTTATGATGTAATAATGGTAGAAGCCACGCCCCCTCATTACCAACCTAAGTTAGCACTACCTCCACCTGTGGTAAGCCACATCCCAAGATCACTTTTGAATCTAACTAACAGTTAGATTCAAACCAGCAGTTAGATTCAGGGCCGAACAGAGCAGACTGAGCTTTTGGGAAAGGCGGGGCTTAATGAGACAGAGGCTCATAAAACTTAGCATTTCAGACAGAGGCTGAAAAGAGGAGATTCAGCAATGGCACTGTGAGAAATATAAAGTTGTTCTTTGGACACTACATGAAAACGGTTTCTAGAAACAAAAGTTACAATTTTGAATCTAAAAAATTGGCATAATATGTGACCTTTAAACAAATATTTGTGCTAATTTCCCAAAGTTTCCAAATGTCAAAAATATAGATGTTTTACTCTTTACTCTTCATAAATAATTAAATCCTGTATTTATGTAAATCCACCTTCTCCTTCCATGTCCTATTTATTCCAGAGACCAAAAAGCCGTCACTGTGTTAACATGCGTAATTCCTGTTCCTCCACGGTAAACAAGCGAGTGAAGATGCTTGTGGCTCTGTAACCACGAGCTCCCCCCCCCCCCCCCCCCCCAGCACCTCCACCCCGTCCACACAGTCTCAATCAGACACTTGTCCCCTCCTGCCTCTCTCCTCACAGGAATAGCAGAGGCATCCCGCTGTCCCACAGGAATCTCTATACACACTCTTTTTCCATCTCCCCTCCCCACGGCTATAAGGCTTCTCTCACTCCTTCATCTTGTCTCTGCCTATTCATTTTCTCTCTGCTCACGACTCTCTTTGGTAACACTTTACAATAACGGTGACATAATGAACTGTTAGTTAATGCTATTAATGGTTAGCTAATGCTAACAGTTCATGCTTATTATGCATTAACTAAAGGTAAAGGTAATGCTTGGTTAACTAATGCTTAGAAAGACTGCATACATTCTTGTCACTTCTGTTCCTGTTGTGGGTTGATCTTATGACCAGCTTGTATGTGATGACTCCTGGTGACTGATAGCCCAGTCTGCTGAGTAATATAGACAAACTATACGGTGGATCTCTCCTTTGATATGCCATATTCACCATAACTGCAACAGTAGAGTTATGGTGTTACAAACGGTATGTAGGATGGAACCTTGAATGCGTGTGAGAAGGAGAGACGGTGTGTGTTAACAGGTGTAAGCTTGCGTCTCCTTTTCTTTCACGCTGACACTAGCCTGAGGTTTAATAAAGCCAATTGTTTGTTCCATGCTGGTGTGATTCCACTGTGTGGTGCTCTGCAGCTGTCTGAAGCTCTTCCAGGGGAGAACCAGGACTTTGGCCCTGCCAGATCTTAAAGGTTCAGTAAGCGGAATGGTCAGTTTAGCTAACTTCCTGTCAGTGACTGCAGTTAGCAGTCCCCTCCCTCGACCCCACGTCACCACATTAATGCATTGCGGTCTTCAATCAGCGAGCTATCTAGCATCATCTCAGATCCATAAGTGTGATAAAACATGATAAAAACCATCAAAACAGACATTGGGAAGGATTTTTACCTGCTCCGCCATTGTAGGCGCATACACATTCACCCATGTGTCGCTCTGCACGTGCACCGGCAGTGAGACGGGTGCCGGTTTGTAGCGTTCTCTCTTCTGATTGGTTATCAGTATTGGGATCCCCGAAAAGTTTATTTGGCGATTACATGCAGAACGAGTGATTGAGAGATCGGCTTTATGAAAAGCGCACACTATGTAAGTGATCACTGTATGAATAAAGAGCGATTTAACACTTATATTAACATACAAAAATCGCTTAATTCACCTTTAACCTCTCCCAGAAAATGATCCTCATCTGTCAGGATGAGAAGTCCATGTTAGGTACAGTTGGTGCCGTCTAAAATGGAGGATTTGGCTTGTCCCCTGAAGCTTTAGGGTTACCTACTACACCCTTTGAAAAAAAGATACAGGTTTGTGCTGAGTTTGTGCCATGGATAAGGTCAGTGTTAGGTGTATTTCTCTTGTAATGAAACTCCAGTTGTTATTTCCCACAGTTTTGTGTGATTTATTTAGCAGCAGCAGTACAAAAGGTTGATTATTTGCCATGTAGTGTGTAGATATCAAATGAGACCTGGTCTCTGTGTGTGTGTCTTGATTTATTAATTGTGCTTTTTTGGACAATTAGCCCCCGCCAAATCAGAGTGCAAAAAAAAAAAATCTTTTAAACGCTTGCAAACTCTTTCTCTGAGCTCGACAACCAATAATTCCTGGCAAAGTTGGGAGTTGGCAGTGAGTTGGGAATTTTTCAAAAAACATCTCATGCCCGGCGTTCCAAGAGAATGTTTTGGTCGCACGAGTGTCTGTGCATGCAGGATGACTAAGGGGGATTCTTTATAGTGGACTTTAGGCAGGACAAATAAACCATTTGGATGAGAAAGAATCCGTTCATTGTGCATTGGTGGTAGGATGGCCTAGAGGAAAGGTGGCCGACAAGTAACCATGAGGTCGCTGGTTCGATCCCCGGCACCGGACATGAGGGTGTTAGTAGTAAAACCAGTAGTGGCTTGTATTACGTCTACGGCGCCCACCATCTCTACCATTGTGTCCTTGAGCAAGACACCTAACCCCAAAACTGCTCAGGGGCGCTGTACTACGGCTGACCCTGAGCTCTTAACCCCCTCCGAAGTGTGGTAACTTGAGAGGGGATATGCGGGAAGACAAATTTCAATGTAACCCTTGGCTAATAAAGTAACTTAATTTATTGTAACAGAACTGTTACAAAAACTGACAGTCCGGGGACATTTTCCCTCTTGATTATCAGTTGTGTTTTATTTCCATGTTCCAGGTTGCAAAAATGATTAGGCGTGCTGCTCAGCGCCTGTGGGTATGTGAGCACAGCGCCGATTGGGAAACACAGTGGCTACTCCTTGATTTATGGCACAGAGTCGGCACAGATGAAATATCTAGCTCCTGGAAAAGGCTAGATTTAATGGTAGGGATTACAACTACAACAGGGGGGCAATGTGCCACAAAGCACGGCGCTCCGACACGCAGGCCACTTACACAAGGCACTTATACAATTATTTTCATTTATCTCTAGATGTTTTTTTTCTCAGGTAATCAATAAATTTTTTTCTCTATAAAATGCAAGTAAATTATATACAAAAAATATTATTGTACAGTACAACAGATTTCTTGAAAATTCCTTGGTTTATCCAGTAAACGTGTATTTTATTCACATTCTTATTGTAATCACACATGAGCCTGACAGCTCCTTTCCCTATTGGATGAAACTTTATTAGACTATTTCTAAGAAGTAGAAACACATAATACATAGTTTAAAACTAATAACTATGTGGTTCTACCTCTAATACATGTTTTCAATGTACAGTATTTGACAAAAATGAACTGTGCCTTACTATATTACCATTGATTTGATTATCTGTTCATACAGTAATACATGTTTACAACTACATTAGTCTGTTATTAGTCTTTTAATATGAAACCATTTATTACATTTTTGTACTGCTTATGAAAGCTCAATGGGCGGAGGGAAAGGGGATGCTATTTTATGACGTAATGAGTTATTTCACATATACCATGTTTAAACAGTGTGCATGTGATGAGAGAAAGGAAGCACAGAGAGCAGTGGATTGTGGGAGCAGGGGATGGGGGGAGCTGTGCATGTTGAGAGAGAGAGAGAGCGAGAGATAGAGAAAAATAAACACAGAGACAAACACAGAGGAGTGGACCAATGGGAGTTGCGTGCGTTTATTTGGAGTTGTGCGAGGAGAGGAAGCAGACTGAGGGCTGAGGCGTGCACACACACACACACACACACACACACACACACACACACACACACACACACACACACACACACACACACACACACACACACACACACACACACACACACACACACACACACGCCAACACAGCATATGCTCTTCACAAAGGAGGAATTCTCACTTTAAACAAACCCAAAAGCAGGAAATTGGAGGTACGGGGGAGCGTTTTAAATGACAGGCCTATAGGGGCACGTGGGACCTCTAAGTACAGGGAGCTGTGTCTATGCCTAGCTGCTAGCATCATCAATTACAAAACATCATCAAAAGTTCCAAACACCTCACTTCTTCTTGTCATACACTGTAACATCATTACAACTCTGTCAAACCTATATATGTGCTCACCAGTTCTCATTTCACAATCCCTACAATGCAATATATAAAAGGTAACATTGTCAGTTGAAAAACAGCCCTACAGGTTATAGTGTTATACTATAAATAGGGATATAAGAGTTTCACTTCATAATGTCTAGTCTATTCTTACTTCATAGGAATGATTGAGGGTTTTAAGTGTATTTGGATTTTTTTTTAGTGCAGTGACCCTTTTCTTACATTCAAGTCACTGGCTTTTGAGACAGCTGAGCAGAAATGGCAATCCGATGTTAAAGGGCTAGTTCCGTCTTTTTGAAGTGGACTTTTATTTGGTACTCGTGCATACTTAGGGTGTATTCACACATGCCGTGTTTAGTTCGGTTGAAACGAACTCAGATGCACTTCTGCCTTCAATGCGCATCTTTCAGGCAGGTGTGAATACAGCAATCACACTCGGGGGCGGACCAAACAAACGCTCCGAGACCCAGCTGAAGAGGTAGTCTCGGTGCGTTTCCAAACGCACTCTGCTGCAGTTCGTTTGTGGTGTGAATTTGTCCGGACTCGATCCGACCCAAATGAAGGAGGCACTGTGCCTTTTCTTTCTTTTCTTTTTAAATAAATAGCCGTCAGCTTCACATTATGGGAAAGTTTTGTTGTTGCCATTGTTAGGACGATAAGTTGTGGTTTGACCGGGAGCCCAGAACAATATATTACATTTGATCGAGAGGACGCAAAAACATGCTGAATGTGTTCAGCGATCAGATGAAGGAGAGGGGAGCGTCTCTCCACAGTGCCAACAGGTTCACGCTGCGCAAGAAATGTGTGTTTTTATTTTGCTTCCCATGTACGGGACCGTCAATACCCCGTGTCAGTTTGGAGCTGAACTGCGCCGACCCAGCTGATACACAGCTTAATCAGCTGAGTGTCAGCTTGAGCCTATTCTTCTCGCGTGACGCGCGTCCAGCACCAAAACTACAGTAAAAATGATATTTCACATTGTAGGCTACACGCCACATAACGTTGCATTGACATAGGGCTACATATTATAACCATATGAAACAACAATAATCCGATGTTTTTCCTCTTTATTTATAGGTTAGATGTTGGCCATTTTATTATTTTTAACCCCATATTATATCAATGATATATGTTTCGTAGTTTTAACTTCGTGCTTCCTGTTTCTCTCCACCCCAGAATGTCTGTCCAATGAATGAATAACCTCAGATCACGTGTGGTTTTGCTTCGTAATGCTGGTTCACTTGCAAAAGGGGCAATATGAAAGTGGACCACACCAACCAAAAAAAATCAAAACTCCATTTGGTCTGGACCAAAGCAAGTGAACTAGCGGACTTTCCCAGTGTGAATACACCCTTAGTCTGTTATGGAGGTGGACAACAGTTGCTGTAGAAATACATGGCCGAACTACTAAGTGCAAAAAATAAAATGTGTGAAATGTATTAAACCTCTTTGAAGCAACAACAGTCCATTTTACACTGATCACACACACACACACACACACACACACACACACACACACACACACACACACACACACACACACACACACACACACACACACACACACAGGGTCAGAGCGCGGTGGGGCTGCGGAAAGTAATGCTTTTCTTTTCAAGCTCTTCCACTCTTCCTTCATTTTATAAATACTTTGTTTAAATATTATTCCAACAAGTCGGAATAAGCAATCTCTCTCTCTCTCTCTCTCTCTCTCTATTTGAGGTAAATAAATAAATAAAGCAGGTCAATAGGAGTTATTTACCTGTAAACGGAAGGTAGAATCTTACTTTTTTCTGCTAATTTTTTCCCTACCCAAAGCTGCATGCTGCTTTATTTTTAGGCCAGGGGAGTTTGCCTTTTGGTCAGTGGAAATGTTTAATACGAAGGGCGTTGAGCTGACCTGGTGTATGTCTGCTGCTCAGTAGCAAACACAGGCAACATGGGGAGAATTAAAACACACACACACACACACATACATCATCATCCTCATAGGAAACTAACATCTGGCTCAGCCAACCGCTCTAACACTCTCTCACTCTCTCTCACTCTCACTCACTCACTCACGCACGCACGCACGCACGCACGCACGCACGCACGCACGCACGCACGCACGCACGCACGCACGCACGCACGCACGCACGCTTTGTAGTCATGCTATTTCAGTTAACAAGGGGCTGTGTGAATCAAACAGTTCGCCCCCTAAAGTTTTTCCTCTCTTTAGCGTTAGCAGCTGGCCTCTGTTAACATTAACACAGTGAACTCTGGTTGGCCTGCTCCATGTAAACGTAGCTGCTGCTCTGACGCCATAGCTAGCTGCTCCGAGGGACACAACAAGCTACGCACGCTGCCTGTGTCTAGTATACTTCGGCATTGCAGGTTGTAGCTCATTAACTACAAATGGAAGTGTATTTTTTCTTGACCGCTGACGCATTTTTTTCCACATGTCTAGAAAAAAAACTTCCGACCTTCCAGGAAAAACATTTGGTTTCAGTTCATTTCAGTTTCTGTTTACTTTCGAAAAAGGCAGTAGTTAAATATTAAAAATTACAATAAAGTGGCAGTGTGGAAATATCACTCGCATGAAGACTTTGTAAGCTAAGCCAGAGCTAATGCTAAATACAATCTCCACTAATTTCATCTCTTGTCTGCTCTGTCTTTAAAATCACCTTCAAGTTATGTCGGGAAATCTTGTAATACGTACATTATTCTGAGAAGGGAATCCTTTTTAACATCCTGGGAAAAGCTTTGACCCTGTTTTCCAGGTGACCATCTCGTCCCGTGATCTTAAAAGTTCTGCTAAATAAAGGAGAGAGCTGTCAAGGCAGTTGTTTGTAGCATCTAGCGGTTGTAAGGGTTTCTCTATATTAAGCCTATGTTGCTTCCGGTCACAAAGGGGGATTTTGCCAGCAGAAGATAAACACAGTATTTTTTGCTCTGTGTTTCACAACTACCTTAGTCACTACCAGGCTTTAGGTGAGTTTTATTCTGGAAAATAAAAATAATTATATAATCTACACCGATAGTCGCTACTGTGTTACGTGTGAAGTTAAAGTGAAAGAAATGCTAAAGAATGAAGGAGAGGTGTGTGTGTGTGTGTGTGTGTGTGTGTGTGTGTGTGTGTGTGTGTGTGTGTGTGTGTGTGTGTGTGTGTGTGTGTGTGTGTGTGTGTGTGTGTGTGTGTGTGTGTGTGTGTGTATATTTGGAGAAGAGATTGGGGAGGGTTGTTAGAAAGGCACAGTCCTTATTTAAAGGACTTGAATGCAGCCAGTTAAAGAAAAGCTCTCATTGAAATTCATGGCTTAGCATCTATAGCACGGGGGTTTGTTGAGTGGACCAGTGAGGGAGACACACAGCCAGCGTCTGACAGATTGCAATTAAAATGGCATTTAGCAGAGCACGGACGGGAAAGTGTGTGTGTGTGTGTGTGTGTGTGTGTGTGTGTGTGTGTAACATCATGGGAGAGAAACATTTCAGAAGAGGCAGAGAATAATTTCTCCTTCTGACAATAGTGAAACCACTGATCAGCTCAATGAAAAAATGAGTACAACACGATCATACATTAAAGGGACAGTTCAGTATTTTCATCATCATTTTAAAGGAGTTCCAGGGAGACATTGCAGGAGTCAGCATTGTTACTGTTGCAGTAGGAGCCAGAACAAAAAGTATTTTTTTCACTAGGTATATGAATGCTTACATAAAAAGTAGTTATCCGTTCAATTGCGCGCTAAATGTAGGATTTCTTCATTGCTGATTTTTGCGGACTGATACGCTTGCACTTCACCGGTGGGAGCTGGCGTAGTAATACATGGACGAACTACGCTCGAAAAAAAGTGAAAAAAGAAATGGTTGTCTGCCAATGCTGTGTTGTGTGTCAGTCCGCAAATGAGCTGTGAAAAAATCCTTAAATTTAGTCTATAGTTAAAAAGATTTACATTTTTGAAGTACGCATTTATACAGCTCTGGAAGAAATGAAGAGAACACTCCAAATGTTCAGTGTCTCTCGTTTTGCTATTTATAGGCGTATGATTGAGTAGAATGAACATTTTGGTTTTATACTATAAACTACTGACAACATTTCTACCAAATTCCCAATAAGAATATTGTCATTAAGAGCATTTTCCATTAAGTAACGTAGAGATGAAGATTTAAGAAAAATCCAGACTGGTCTCTTCATTTTTTCTGGGGCTGTATATGTGGCGAAAAAACTATTTTCCTCTGGCCCCCTCTGAAACAGTACAAGGCTGACTTCTGCTGCAGCAACATGTGCCCCAAACTCCTCACAGTGACTGCGCTGATCACCATCTCCATAAGGCAACACAATAACTATGCCCGAGTACCCCATACAACCCCTCTTCAAAAAAAAAAAACTGAACTATCCCTTTAACTCTACAAAAGGCACTGCACGTCACATACCATTGACTCTTAGCCAGCCTGCAGCAGTGTTTTCATGCCAGAGGAAGCTGTAACAGCAGCCGTATAACTTGTTCCTGTTTGATATAGAGTTTTGAGGCTTTTTAAAAGGTTTATTTAAAAGAGGCCTTTTTTAAGTGGAGTTCTTTTTATGAGTGGCTTTGTGCCCTGCCATACAGTCACACAGTACAAACACTTGTTAATTCACACATGTGTGGCCACAGACAGGCATGCACATGGTCATTAGCGATTGCACATTGCAAACACGCATTGGACATAATGTAGACACACAAAAGACACTTTATTGAACATGGAGGGCTTAAATCTTCTGTACTGTTTCCATAGTGGTAGACACATGGCAGTGACAATGGCCAATCTTACCACTGGCATAATTCAGTAACCTTAAAGCCACTACGAGTAACATGGCACGTTGGCGTCCCCTTTGGACAAAAGCGGTAGTATTTTTACGACGCCCGCTGTCGCAAAGCTGTTTCCTAGCTCGTGCCAGGCGCGTGAGTGTGAACTGAGAAGGGAGCAATATAGTGCATGTCCGTGTGTTGCAAGTGTGAGGACTCTTTTCGGCTCCGTGAGAGTGGTTTTGACACTGCATGAACTAATGCCAGTCACTGCCACACGCACCTGATTGCAATGAGTTGATGCAGCAGTGTCACCTAACTACTCTCTCTCACTGAGCTGAAAGATTACGTGTCCGACTCCTCACAGAAAACGAATGAACGAGAGACGGCAGTTAGTATGGATCACGATGAGGTAATGTGTTTGTGTTGTTGATGTAAATAATGACTATTTCAGATAATGGTTATCTGATGATGGTGAAGCAAAGCAAACTTTGTGTTAGTACCAACCGCTCATTCATTTAGGAGTAAACACTGCAGTCTAGTTTCGCTCTCGTGAAATTGTATACACGTTGCTTGGCAACGCCCTCGTCCCCGTAGCCTATATCACTCTCCCTTTTTACACTGCTTTTCTTCATTGCATTTTTTTTTTTTCTTGTGATGGTTCAGCTCCGTTGTCAGTCATTATGACGACAAATAACTGTATCAAACAAGGCTCCCTCTCCCCCCCGCGGCCCTTCCCTCACCCCCCCGGGCCCGGCCCCTGGAGGGATAGGCTTCTCAATTCACGTTGCTGCGCCACACTGAAATCTGCGACCAATATGGATATGTGACCATAGAGCTTGCACGAGCGAACCGAAAATCGGACTGGGTGTGCGACAAGACCAAAAGCAGTAATAAAACTATTTAAAAACGTCTTTCTTTGCACTGATGGTCTCGTTTGCTGTTAAAGGTAATTTCTGATTATCAGAGGAAACATGAGGCTGTTTAAAAGATATTTAAATGTTACTCATAGCCGCTTTAAAGGGAACAACCGCAGATTTTTAGACATCAGAGTCTGATGCACGCCAGGTGTTGAGTACTACCATAAAACATTTTGAGAGTAGTATAATACCTTCCAATTAAATAAATTAAATAAACTAACAACAACTTTTGACTATCACAGTGACCGAAAATTTCACATAAAATCACATAAACAGTTCAATAAAACAGTAGAAAGCATTTGTGTAGAGTCAAGCTGCGTTCAAAAGTAATGTCTGGTTGGCCTTGCTCAAACAAAGTGCATATTGCAGTGGGAATAAGAGTTATTTTTTCTTAGTGGTGCCAGTGATTTTAGCTTTATTATTGTGATAAGTCTGGTCCTGCGTTTTATAGTGAGGAAGTTGTACCAGGAACCAATGCACTGATTCAATGAGTGAGTGATATGCTGTAGTTAAAGGTGAAGTAAGCAATTTATTTATGTTAATATAAGTGTTAAATCGCTTTTTATTCATACAGTGACCATTTACTGTATATACTGTGCGCGTTACATAAAGCAAATCTCTCAGTCACCTGCTCTACATGTAATCGACAAATAAACTTTTCGGGGATCCAACTACTGATAACCAATCAGAAGAGAGAACGCTACAAACCGGCACCCGTCTCACTGCCGGTGCACGTGTAGAGCAACAGATGGGTGAATGTGTATGCGCCTACAATGGCGGAGCAGGTAAAAATCCTTCCCAATGTCTGTTTTGATGGTTTTTATCATGTTTTATCACACTTACGTATCTGAGATGATGCTAGATAACTCGCTGCTTGAAGACCGCTGTGCATTAATGTGGTGACGTTGGGACGAGGGAGGGGACTGCTAACTGCAGTCACTGACAGGAAGTTGGCTAAACTGACCATTCCGCTTACTGAACCTTTAAAATGTCATCCTCAGGAGAGACATACACTGTTGTGCCTTCTTGTAGAGCCCGTCTGCATGTAGGGCTAGCAGGTGGTGGATCTCAGTGCCCTGGTCATCCCAGAGTGGCCCAGAAAGAGGGAGGGGTGTGTCAAGTGCCCAACTACCCTCCACAGCACAGTTCCTTAGTTTTTTTTAATGTTTAGTTCCAGTGAGCTCTCTTGAAACCAGCCTTGCATTCCAATCCCCATAATTCCCTGCTATTTAAGTATGGTAGAAAAAAGATTTAGGATGTCCCAATTTTTTTAATTCAGATTTACAGTAGTATGCTTAAAAATACCCGGATGCCTACCACTATATCCGGTCGAGACTTTTAGTGTCTACATTTTTTAAATCAGCATGCTATTTGGGCGATTCTGAACCACAATCCAGTGTGCACCAGAGAGAGAGAGAAGATCAAGGTGCAATGTTATGATGAAATAAATAGCCAAGGTGTCTCTAGGGAGCTCTGTGAAGTCTGCACAAGCTGCATTATGGGTAATGTAAGCAACACGTTTTGACAAAGAGGAAGACTTTGTTGAATAAAAAAAAATTATATCCGTTTTTAATTTTGAAACTGTCCATCATAGTTCTTAAAGTGGTATAGGAAAGTGTTGTTTCATCAGTGGAGTCAGTCGCAAGTTATGTCCCTTTTGTTTTTAAACAGTATTATGTGCATGCATATAAAATATATAATACGTAGTATATACATATAAAAGATTCATATCCGGCCTGAGCAAGAAATGTACAACTTGTGCTCAAATGATCATGGATGAGTAAAATGTATCAAATGTTTTGGACTGAAGAACTGCAGCCTTTCAAATGTAACCCCTAACGTTATCAAGAATCCTGATAAATAAGCAAATACATGCAGGGCGGGTAACAACTTCTGAATACACTTTTAATAGTCCATTTGTATCTGGTCCTCTTTTTGAGCATTTTTTATTGACTGCCGTTTTAGTGGTTGAAGTTACACTAGATGTGTAGACTGTTTCATTAATATCATTGAAATATATTAACATATAGTTCGTGTTTCCTATAATTTTTTGTTGTTGAATGAATCGAAATTCAAATGTTGAAATTAGTGCCATCAGCGTTAACGCGTAGATTTTTTTCAAAATCTTTGCCCTTTGCATATTTCTCAATCTGGAACACTGTTATCATTCCAAAAGGGTGTCTCCTTTCTCTAGACTACCCCATTGTTGTAACATTTCATTTCTGTTTAAGTCAAGCTATATTTTTGACATTGATCGTGTTACCTCATTGCTCATTGCACTCCTTTTGATTTGGAATAAATCGCCCAATAGTCAAGTTCATAGAAGCTACCTTATCTTTTATATTCATTTCATTCCCTCTCATGAAACATCAGTAAGAATTGCTTTACATTGTTAATATGGACTCAAACCCTGTTGTGAAATGCAGAATAGTCAAATTTAAAACATGCCCTAAAGAAAATGCGCAATGGAAAATTATGGAAATTCTGCGCTTGATCGTTTGCCAGGCCTAGTTGAAACATCTTTAAAAAGTTAACATCATATTTAGCTCATGGCCGATTGAAAGTGTGAAATGTGTCTTTGGTCTCTGGAGAAGGTGAAGAAGTTGTGAGAGAAAAACAGGGAGGAGGAGAGCCATGCTTGAATGATCCATCTCTCTCTGTCCACCTTCCTCTGCCACATTCCTCTCCTCTTTTCTCTGCATGTCTTTTCCTTCATTTCTCCTCTTTTATTTTTCTTGTCTCCACACAATTCCACTCTGCCAGCTAGACTGTGGGGGCTTTGGGAGGGGGGGTGGGGAGAGGAACGCTGAGAGAGTCAGGTTGTAATAACATGGCTGTGATATGCTTGGACCTGATCTGGAGTCAGCGCTCCGGAGAGATGTGAGGTGATGTGGATCAAGAAAAAGGGAAAGACAGACAGACAGAAAGAGAGAGAGAGAGAGAGAGAGAGAGAGAGAGAGACTGTGTCCTGGGGGGGCTTCTCAGTGGGCCATGAAGACGTGTCTCCATGTTTTATCTGGACCTGCTGCATGGGGGAGCTTCAGTAGTTGTAAACCTACTGACCTCCCCAAATGAAACAAAAAGCTCCTCACAAGCGCTAAGAAGAAATGTCAGCCTGCTTGCTCTCTATACCTTTCATTGCTAACTGAATCATCAGCAAAAAAAAGGTTACAATGGCTGTATCTCGATTCAGGGGTTGCGGTCTACGAAGGCTGCATTTGAAGACCGATTGCGTCATAGCGGCGCGCAAAGGTTGTTCCATTTGCAAGGCTCCTTGCAAGGCTCCTCATATGTGGCGGAGAAATGCAGCCTTCATTTCACGGTTTTGAAGGCTGCATCAGATGTATCCTTCGCAGCCCAACATATCCCATGATTCATTGCGTTTTTTTCAGAGATGGCATACAATAAAATAAAAAATAACAAAACAGCAACGTGTTGCTCCATCTTCTTAACTTTTATCTTCCTTTCTTTTTTTCTTGTACTTTTTTTTCTTTTCGTCTGGTAGGCAACTTCTTTTTCTTTTTTCCTCTGTTGACAAGGCTGTTTCCGTTGGCAGCTATCAGGGTTGCTAGGCAGCACAGGAGCGGCGAGTCGTCACGCAAGGTAACGGCTTGTTACGCAAACCGGAAATGCTCGTAAACAGAGACCTGCGGAGACCGTCCCGTTTAACAACGCTCGTTCGGCCCTGGTTCGGCCTTCGACTCGGCCTTCATAGGCTATAGCCTTCATAGACCGCGAGACCGCGTCCTACCAAGGAGGCGGTCTCTGTAATGGGATACAGCCAAAGACTTAGCATTAAGGATAAGAAGTGAGAGGGTTGCACAGCTCAAAAAACCCAAATCCAATGCATTGCATTATAGACAACCATAGATATATCGTCTTTTGGAGACATTGGAGACAAGTTAAATGAGGTTTCAGTTTTCTTCATTAGTCAATTTTACACAATGCACATTGAAATTTGTGTTTTCGCACCCCCCCCCCCTCAAGTTACCAGACTTCGGAGGGGGTCCTCGCACAGGGTCAGCCCCTGGAGCAGTTTTGGGGTTAAGTGTCTTGCTCAAGGACACAATGGTAGAGATGGCGGGCACCGTTCATGTAATAGCAGGCACCACCAACTTTACAAATAACAACCTCCTGTCCGGTCCTTCTGTCTTCTGAATAGTGTAACCCTGATGATGTCTGGAGATGTATTTCAGCCTGTTGGTAGGTCGCTGCAACACTTAGACTAGACTAGACTAGACACTAAGATATCTCAACAACTACTGGATGGATTTCCATGACTGTATATGCATACATGCATGGCACCCATAGAATAAATCCTTCTGAATGTGCCTCCTGTGTCAGAATGAGGTTGAAATTCAAACTGCGTCCAATACTTTGATTAATGACAAACATCAGCAACATGACTGACATTCCCATCAGCCTCAGTGTGTCCTTATCTTTATTTCTAGTTAGCAAATATAAGCATGCTAACATGCAGAAATAAGATTATTGATCATTTAGCTCAAAGCACAGCCTGAACCCTGTACTCACCAGCTGCTTAGTTGAGAACCATGCTGGTGACTTCACGTCCCTCAAATTTAATTTCAATGATGCCACTTTTCCACTGTGTGGTATCAGCTCAACTCGCCTCGACTCAACGCGCATTTTTGGCATTTCCACCTCAAAAACATGGTACCTGGGACCTGGTAGCGGTTGAGTTTTTGGTATCGCCTCACTCGAGGTTCCAAGCGAGCTGAGCCGATGCTGAAAGGTGATGTCGGCAGACTGCCAGCCACTGATTGGCCAGAGAATCCCGGCTTCATTATCTTGTATATTCTCCCAAACTCTCCGCATCTTTTCGAGTGTATTTTGTCTCGCCGCGTGCAGCCTTCTCTGGCTGACTTTCATTTGATTTGCATCACAGATCTGAAAAAACGTAATGAAATGTACATATATTCGCCAAGCTCACCCAGTTGTGTTGGTTGTTGAGGATGTTACTTTAAACATACCTTACAAGACAGGAGAGGAGACATGTAGGGCAGCTAGCAGCTGTAAAGCCGTAAAAGTAGCCAGCTGGGACAGAAATTATAGTGAGCGATTACATTACAAGCCTTGGACTGCACTGATTACCTCAATAAATTATTCAGGCTGAGACATGGCTTGCATTTGAAAACACGTATCCTGAAACAAGTACAAAACAGTCAACTTTATGATGCTCGTATTTACGTGCATAGGGGTTTACGTGACACATCTCTACAGCTGACTGAGTGGCAGAGTCACACATTGGGACATCAATCCTCCCTTTGAATGGCCCTTAGAAATATTCTTCTACTTCTTTTAGCAAACAGATACAAGGGGGGTATTTCTAAAACATTTTCCATACGTATTTTTGTCCGGTTGGTTCAGTCCAACAACTGCTCGTAATTTCTGCTTTGCTACTTGGCTCCGGAGTCGGCTTTCTGCCCCTTTGTATGCTGACCCCGCCCACGTTCAGGAGGTACTATTTGCAGTGGAAAACGACTCATGTTGCTACCAAAACCAAGTTGAGCTGAGTCGAGTTGAGTCGGGTAGAGCTACATGTGCGGTGGAAAAGCGCCATTAGAGGAATTAATACAATCCAGTTTGACTTTTATCATGGACTTACTGCCTGTGTGGTTGCCTTTCTCCAATATGTTATAATAATTTGATAATTAATTTTGTTTCAGCTTGTCATACTGTGTCCAGCAATAATGTAAAGCGGCGCGCGGGCAGATTTGAGCAGGCAGGTGGGGGCATGACCGGAGCGTGCCTGAGCACGTTGCAGCTTTACCATACACATACATGGAAAAATCCGGATTTTCTACGTAACAAATCCTGGAAATTTGAACAAGTGAATCACGACCGGCTGCCCTACTGTTTAGTGCTCTGCACAGCCACCCCAGCCAGTCAGCAGGGAATACATCTAAATACATGTGAGTCATTACTTTACACTTTCGTATGGTAAAACATGACTATAAATCATTACAACAACGTTTATAGGTCATAAAAGCATAATAGGGCCACTTTAAGTAAAAATGCAAAAATGGCCTTTACCAAAAAAGTTTTGATTAGGTTTGAGTTGTGAAGCGGTCCTGCAGGACATATTGTGTGTATGCATGTTTGGTACTATGTGTTACAGGTATTACGTAGGAGGTTAACGAATCGTCTCGCAGGAATTGTTTGAGCTAAGTGCCAATTATCAGTCACTTTTAAATTGAGGTTCACGTGATTGGTATATCACTGTGTCTCTGTCTCTGTGTCTGTGTATGTGTCAGCATGTCAACTCATGACATTGAGCTAGCCAGAGCTGGACATGAGATTCTGAGTGAATATGTATCCATGGACCCATGTGGCTTCTTCTCCAGGACTGATGAGTCAACATGTCAGTGAGCTGCAGGCTTTTGCCTCTCTTGCCTGGCTTGCCTGGTCGAGAGGCCACAGCTCTTGTTTGTTGTTGTAGGCTGGATTGTGCTGAGTCCCAGGCCTGTGTCCACCTTCTCCCCTCTGCCTCCGTTTATTTGACTTTTCCAGGGTTTAAATTGATTGTAGATACTCTGCTTTCTTATGAGTTAAGTTTTCAAACAGGGTCAATGCTTTCTTATGAGTTAAGTTTTCAAACAGGGTCAATGCTTGCTTTAGCAAATGTTTAAAGGTTTTTTTGTAAATATTCCATAGCTTCATTATGCTGCTAGTTTTTCAGGGTTTGTAAAGGGCCCAACTTTGGCTGTGTATCAGCGCATCGCTTAATGCCTATATTTAATAATAACTGAAATATGTTGTCTGAGTCTAATATTGAACAGAAGGGGCAGATTTGGTTGTATCTGGTGTTAATCATGTAGGTGAACAATTTCTTTGGGCTCCTTTGATTTTGGACTTTGATGAAATGGTCCTGTTAGGAGTGGACAGCTAGAATGGCGGTGTTAAAGAAAGGACTTTTGTTTGGTGAAGGAGACTCTATTGGAACGGCACCTTAATGAGGTACTTGAAGGGTACTTGGGCCTCATGAAGGGACATTACTCACCATGGGGACCAGGGTAGGGGTGTAGGATGGCTCCAAATCAGTGAACTTTGCTCTGTGTCGCCACACAAATGCAAATCTTTGAGAGTAAAGATTGCACATATAACACCTTTTAGTGAATGACTCTGATATTGTTTCTTCTTTAAAAGGCTGCTAAAACATTTTGGGATTCACATACATTTGTTGAATATGAAATACTTGTTACTTTGTACAATTTAAATGTTATAGTTAGAGCACATATCACAGCACAGGCTCTGTTGTTGTTTTATGAACAGAAAATCTTTAGAATATTTCAAACTGAATTTGGATTCTAATATGCATCCACATAAACATTTTGGTGATTTCAAGGTTGTGCAGATTATGAAAATGACGGGGTTCTGTAAGGGATAAAACTATGCAATCTGTAAAGTAAGACGGACTGAGTTATGTCTATTTGCAGCCTTTAGTGCATGACAGAGGCTGTAACACGGCTCATATCGAACCTCGTTCCCTAAATTCAAAAAAGTTATAAAGTTGCAATCTAAATTATTCAACGCCCATCGCAAATTAAGTTTATCATCAAGATGTACAAAATCTCAGCTGTTTGCAATAAACTGATCAAACGAGGACAATTCAAAAAGTCAACATAACTAATACAATAACCAGCTATTTGAATTGTTCTTGTTTTATTTGTTTATTGCAAACAGCTCAACGTTTGCACGTTTAGCCAATAAACCTAATTTGCCATGGGGGTTGAATAATTTGGATTAGCAACTATATATGAAATGAAGTTGGAAGGAATTTTCGAAATGGTTGAAAATCCTAGGCAGAAATGGGCTGGTGCTGGACACAGTATTTTGCTTCTACGACTCAGTTCAGGAGTAATGCTGTGTACTTGATACTTAAGCAAGGGGTTAACAACAGCAGTCCCACAATGAGTTCAAATGTATGATTGAGTGTTGAATTTTTCCGCATTGATCTCAACACCGTAACACTAGACAGATGTTTTGCATTGTGATTAATAAAATTCCCCAAAGGTGTTGTATTTACACTCAACAAAAATATAAACGCAACACTTTTGTTTTTGCTCCCATTTTTCATGAGATGGACTTAAAGATCTAAAATTCATTCCAGATACACAATATTACCATTTCTCTCAAACATTGTTCACAAATCTGTCTAAATGTGTGATAGTGAGCACTTCTGCTTTGCTGAGATAATCCATCCCACCTCACAGGTGTGCCACATCAAGATGCTGATCTGACATCATGATTAGTGCACAGGTGTGCCTTAGACTGTCCACAATAAAAGGCCACTCTGAAATGTGCATTGTTTTGCTTTATTGGGGGTCTGGGGACTCAGAACCAGTCAGTATCTGGTGTGACCACCATTTGCCTCATGCAGTGCAACACATCTTCTTCGCATAGAGTTTATCAGATTGTCAATTGTGGCCTGTGGAATGTTGGTCCAATCCTCTTTAATGGCTGTGCAAAGTTGCTGGATATTAGTGGGAAGTGGTGCACGCTGTCGTATACGCACATCCCAAACATGCTCAATGGGTGACATGTCCGGTGAGTATGCTGGCCATGCAAGAACTGGGACATTTTCAGCTTCCAAGAATTGTGTACAGATCCTTGCAACATGGGGCCGTGCATTATCTTGCTGAAACGTGAGGTGATGTTCATGGATGTATGGCAAAACAATGGGCCTCAGGATCTCATCACGGTATCTCTGTGCATTCAAAATGCCATCAATAAAATGCACCTGTGTTCTTCGTCCATTACAGATGCCTGCCCATACCATAACCCCACCACCACCATGGGCCACTCGATCCACAACATTGACATCAGCAAATTGCTCACCCACACGATGCCACACACGCTGTCTGCCATCTGCCCTGAACAATGTAAACCGAGATTCATCCGTGAAGAGAACACCTCTCCAACGTGCCAGACGCCATCGAATGTGAGCATTTGCCCACTCAAGTCTGTTACGGCAACGAGCTGGAGTCAGGTCAAGAGAGGATGACAAGCATGCAGTTGAGCTTCCCTGAGACAGTTTCTGACAGTTTGTGCAGAAATTGTTTGGTTATGCAAACCAATTGTTTCAACAGCTGTCTCAGTGGCTGGTCTCAGACAATCTTGGAGGTGAACCTGCTGGATGTGGAGGTCCTGGGCTGGTGTGGTTACACATGGTCTGCAGTTGTGAGGCCGGTTGGATGTACTGCCATATTCTCTGAAACGCCTTTGGAGATGGCTTATGGTGGAGAAATGAACATTCAATGCACGAGCAACAGATCTGGTTGACATTCCTTCTGTCAGCATGCCAATTGCACGCTCCCTCAATGCTTGTGGCATCTGTGGCATTTTGCTGTGAGACAAAACTGCACATTTCAGGGTGGCCTTTTATTGTGGACAGTCTAAGGCACACCTGTGCACTAATCATGATGTCAGATCAGCATCTTGATGTGGCACACCTGTGAGGTGGGATGGATTATCTCAGCAAAGCAGAAGTGCTCACTATCACACATTTAGACAGATTTGTGAACAATGTTTGAGAGAAATGGTAATATTGTGTATCTGGAATGAATTTTAGATCTTTAAGTCCATCTCATGAAAAATGGGAGCAAAAACAAAAGTGTTGCGTTTAGATTTTTGTTGAGTGTAAATTATTTCATTTACTTTGTGATAAAAAGCAACAAGGGGAAGGTTTGCCTTGTCTCATCACTGAGTGGGAGAGTTTGCAGGAGCCAAAGATTTGCAGTGGAGATGTTAACATTAAAAGAATGATGGTGGAGGACTTGGATGTCTTTCTGAAAATGAGCTCCCACGAGCAACACAATGAATAATCGAGTCCCAGGCTAATATGATCTGTTTTGTCTTTGACATCCTTGTCAGTGTTTAAGCCCACATGTCTACTAAAAGATGGCTCCTCTGTCATGCTACTCAACCCTCCAGAACTTTTGGCTGAAGAACAGAAGACAATGGACTGGGAGAGTTCATGTTGCTGTAGTGGTAGTCTTGAGTCTGTCCTTGCATCTGGCCAGCTTCTTCCTTTCCCAGATGTGTAAATGCTCCCGTGAAAAGCAGTTGCCTACTTGGACCAGCAACCAAATCTGTTCATACAAAACATCATATCTTAAAGACACAACCTTTGTGAAAGACTCCATTCTTGTGAGCGGAGGACATTGTGATTGTGTGCCATGACGAGCAGACATCAGCACAATCCAAAGCCTAAACTCTTTCACTTCTTCCCAGAGCTCAGTGATATCTTTGGCTGGCTTCTACCCTCCCTACTGGCCTCTCTAGAGAGCATTGGCCCTGCGTCCTCCGCCTCCCTGCTTCCTCCCACAGCTCCTCTTCCCACTGATGAAGATTTAAACACTGGCCTATTTCACATATTATTGCCTCAGTGGTGCTCTGTAAATCAACCAGGATAGGAGGGCCACATCAAACAGGCTCTGGTGGAGGAATGAAGGGATGGAGGGATCAGAAGAGGGACCATAGAGAGAGCTGTGGAGCCATGTCAAGGCTGACAGGAAGGAAAACCTAGACCGAGAACATTCATCAATTCATTGGTGCCGACGAAGAAGAGGATATGTGTCCGGATTTTAGTGTAGAAAGTGTTCCACCTGACTGTTGTTTTTGAATTTGCGTGTGTCTGGCCCTGGCCTGGTATTGGTAAGGTCTTCGCGATACAATACGCATCATGGTTCATGGGTCACGGTATTGCGACATTCCACATAGTTCACTGAAAATGTAAGCTGAAATACAAGCTGCTGTGTCCGATCTGGTTGGTTTTAATACCTTCAATCCAAATTCAAAACCAGGCTATTCGAGGCAACGAGCCATTCTGCGACATCTACAGGCGCAAGGGTCATAGCTCACAACCGGTTCAGAACTTGCATTTTGATCTTGAAAATATAGATTTTTGGACGACACGATACAACTGTCACGAAAATAAATAACACAATATTTATGGTTGTATCAATTTTGCTAGCACAGCATATATAACATCTATAAAGACACACTGGATTGCAGAATTATCATGAAGATGTCAGCGTCGAATTCAAGAAAAACTTATAGACTTTGTATGAGAGTTGATAGCATGCCACATTGTGTATCTCTGTGTACAGCCATGCAGCAAGAAAAGCAAATGGCGCTTGGCTTCTTCTGGAGACTTCTTCAATGATATTACACTTGATAAGTTAAACACTTTGACCTGCAGATTCTGGACATCACTAGGATTCATCCTCGTGGGATATGAATATATGTAAAACTGTTTCTAAGACATCCAGCAGTCCTTCAGATATTTCAGTCTGGACCATAGTGGTGGACAGAACTGCAGACTAACCCGCAAACCTTGCTATCTATAGTCATCCTGCTAGTGTTGTTAAAAATAAAGTTTGCATTTAGGCCCATATGTGATCCTAGCAGGATAGACAAGATACAATATATATGATCCTATGGCAGGATAATGTACCTGTTGTATCACCTGTTACAATGCTAGCAGCTACCAACAGTAGGATATAGCCAGTATTGGATACATGTTAACAAACTGTCAAGAGTATATGGCTTGACGTACGTACGTATATGTTATAAATAACTTAAGACTAGGGGTAAAGTTTTCAGGGTCGATATACTTTTTACAAGTCAAGTGTGCCAGTGATATGATGACTTGTCAGCTAATGTGTCTCTGCTCTCTGTATCTCTGTCCCCCTCCTTCAGATGGGATGAACTGTATGAACAAGGACCATGGCTGCGCCCACATCTGCAGAGAGGCTCCAGGCAAAGGCGGGGTGTCCTGCGAATGCCGTCCTGGCTTTGAGCTGAACAAAAACCAGAAAGACTGTACATGTATGTATCACACCAGACCTCGGTGCTTCTACAATGTGCACACACGCACGCACGCATGAACACACACTCACACACACACACACACACACACACACACACACACACACACACACACACACACACACACACACACACACACACACACACACAAAGTATGTAGCTTGCATGCAGTAAGCATACAATTGGCACATACTTTTACGTGTTCATTTCTACATAACATCGCACCGTCAACTTGCCTCTGGCTCATACGTATATCCGTCCCATCGCTGGTTGTTTTCACACAGAGGCTCAGTCGACGTGACGATGTGATCAGAATCGCCAAGAGGGCATGTTGATTTCCACACTAAAAATCACAACCCAATGTAGTAGTAGATCCGGGGATTTTTTCAGTATGCTAAATCTGTCCAAATGTATGTAAAATCTTTTAGTACCATTCTAAATAGCAGGGAAGTATGGGGATTGGAAAGTTAGCCTTGGTTTCTTATTTGTGTTGGGTTTCGCTCACATTTGTTCACATTAAATGAGCAGCTCACAGACGTTGGATGACTCTAAATCCTCTAGGTATTCAGATGCACTGCATAACGCTTTCTGTCATCTGTTAATCTTTAGTCAATTGACTTGTCACTTTATTTTACAATCCACATGACAGCAAGTTATTAACACTTTGTTTCATGGACTTTGGGATTTTATTGAGGTTATGCACTGGTGCGATGAAGGAACTGAACTGTTCCTGTAATAAACATCTGTAATAGCAATGATGGACAAGTTCCAGTACGCCTTCAGCGGTAAAATATGAGGGCGGACATTTAATACCAAAATCAGTTAAGCGTTTCAGGCCAAGCTGAAGGTGCTGAAGGATTCAGTAGGGAGAATTCATGTCTCTGAACCCCCGCCTCCCTCCCGCCACTCCATCACTGTTTCTCACTTTCCATGCCCAGTGCCTGCAGCCATGGAATTTAAGGCTGCTGTTTTTGAAGCGGGGGGAAAATAAGCTTTTAGTTACACTTTGTTTGGCAACACATCTTGTTCTTCTCTCAGACGGCGAGAGTGTACAGATTGTGAAAGCCTCTCAAATGGTTATATTTCAGTAGCGTCCAGGGACCCAGTGCTGTGCCGGCCTGTTGAGCATGGCGGCACAGGACGGCAGTAAACCAGTGATGAAAGAAATGCTAGTTAAGTCAACAACACACACACACACACACACACACACGCACACACACACACACACACACACAAACTTCCTTCTCCTCTCACGTCATCACGTCATCCCTGTCTCTTTCCATTTTCAACTTGTTCTGTATCCTACATCTCGTCTTTATTTTTTTTTCTCAGTTACCAAAACATCAAAAAGTGGTCTAGGTAAAAAAGCTCCCAAACGCTTACCCCGTTCACCTCATAAACTGTTAAGATCAGGCAAAGTAAAAGAGGGTAAAAGATGTTGGATGAATCAGACACGTCTCGCAAAGTTACCGTTTGACAAATCAACATTGTTTCTCATGGCAAGCCTCATCTCAAAAGTTTGTGGTCTGTCAAAGAGAACCACTTTGCTTGCTGTTTTAGGGCCAAGGAAGTAAAGTTGAGATCTGGTTTCTCTGATGGATAAAGGCAAACGTTTGTGAGTTTTAAGGAAGGCTCCAAGAAAAGTCCTGCAGTGGAATCTCCTCATCACAACCTCCTCTTTCTCACATTCTCTCTTTCCATGTCCCGCCCTCTCTGTCTCTCCACGACAAGTTCCTTCTCTATCTCACTCTTCCATATTCATTTTCATCCATCATATTCTTCTATTCTCCCACTTCCATCTCAACAGCCCTTGGCCGATTGTACCCACAATCTTGTTCTTTCAGTCCTGACCCAGCCTTCAAGAGCGTACGTGAGGGTATGAATGTCATCCGAAACAACCCCTACACACCCAAAGCCTTCAGCATTTCTGGACGGATCACTAGGGAATTGTTTGACTACATCTGTGACTTCCACCAGGGAAATGGATGATGATCCCCCCATCAGCCTTCATCTCTGCCTCTACCTGACTACCATAGTTAGTCAGATTCAGGAGTTCCTCAAAGTGTTCCTTCCACCGCTCTCCTCAGTTGAGGTCAACTGTGTCTTATCCATACAGTAAACAGCTTGGATGGTTCCTGTTTGACCCTCCTGAGCTGCCGGACGGTCTTCCAGATGGTCTTTGGTGCAGACCGAATGTCCTTCTCAATATGTTCTCCTTCTTCAGGTGGAAGGTTTCCCTGACCTCTGGTGTCCACCAAGGTGTTCAAGGCTCACTAGCCCTTTGATGCACCTAAGACATTGACTCCAGCTCCCTGTTGCAGCTTCAGCAATGAAAATTTAGAACTAAGACCCCTTGGGTTCAATGCCCCAACCTCCGCAGGGAGAAAAGAGAAAAGTCAAAAAATACCTTGAGCTGTTGTTCGGTGCATATGCACAGACAACAGTCATTGTTTTCTCCCTGCACAAATGGTACGCAAAGGGAGGCAACCCTCTCGTCCATCGGGACAAATTCCAACGCAGCGGCGCTCAGCTCCTTCCCCTACAGAGGTGAAGTTCCACGTCCCTAAAGCCAGCATCTGCCTCTGATCAGTCGAGGTACATGACCTTCAGTGCCACCTGTTTGACAGCACACCCGACCCCAGCGGGTCCAGAGGATGGAGAAGAGGGGGAGTGCCACGTTACTTTCTTCTATTTATTTTTCTTTTTTTCTTTCTTAAAGAGGACCTATGATGCTTTTTGACTTTTATGACCTATAAACGTTGTTATGATGATTCATAGTCATGCTTAACCATACTAAATTATCAAATAATGACTTACATGCATTTCGACATATTCCCTGCTGACCGTCTGGGGTGTCTGTGCAGAGCACTAAACACTATTCTAGCCAGTCGAGATGTCACGTCTTCAGAGCGGTCTACCCTTTCATAATTTGTGACGTCGCATAAAACTTTGTGACGTCTCCACGCGGATGTTTCCATGTATGGTAAGGCTGTCACTTCCCTGTTCGCGTCTGCCTCGCGCCCTTATAGGTCCATGCTCGCGCTTCCCGCCACTGAAAGTGTTCCGGAAGGAAGGTAACCAATCACAACGGAGTGGGGTTTGCAGGAGGGGGGAGGGGAGCGGAGATGGCCGAAGACAGGCGGAGGGGCAGCACACACACTCAAGTGTTGACAGGATGTGCTGGATCGCCAAAATAAGAGAAAGAGCTTCCGAAAATCTACATAGTTTTTTGTGATGTGATTCGTGTCAGGTTGCTCTATAGCAGTGTAAAACAAGAAATTAAGACCAGAAAAGTAGCATAATAGGTCCTCTTAAGAAAGAATTTGTAAGTTTTCCATCCAATCCCCTCTTCCCCCTCCCTTTCCCTCTCCCCATCGTTAAAGTTCATGCAGCTTTCTTGTACCCATCACTCCGTCTGTAACTTTCCCTCTTTCTTGAATGTTCTCTCTCTCTCTGTTGGTGCTATGTATGGGGGCGGGACCTGATAAGCCTTTGGCTTCTTCCTTCTCCCTTCGGACAACACAAAGTATGATGTATGATTATTTGCAAGAGAAAATTGTGTATTGTGTGGAATTGTCCGAAAGAATAATAAATAAATAAATAAAGTATACCTCTGTTATCTCCTTATTTTGTGTGTCTATCTTCTGACATTCATTCTTCCTCTCCACCTCCGTCTTTATCTTGCCCTCACTTACCCCTTTTCCACAAGGCAGTTTGAGGGCCGGTTCTGAGCCGGTGCCCAATCGGGAACTGGTTCTTTGCTTTTCTACTGCAAAATAACCGGTTCCCAGCCAGGAAAACTGGTTCCAGAGTGGCACCAACTCTTTGCTGGTCTAAAAGTGAGAACCACTTAATTAGGGGCCGGTATAATCCTGACCAATCAGACCAACTAAAAGGGAATTTGTGGCCACCATTTAAAAACACAGCTACTTTAAGAAGTAATCGCAACATAATCATGAGCCTTGTTTTAACACATATTATACACATTCAACACTTCATCATGGGCTTTATTTTTTATACACTATATTGAGATAGGAACCTCAATTAGAATTAAGCTGATTTGAGAAAATTTACATTTCTATGTATGTGTGTGTTGTCTTCAGTGACATGTAACTATGGAAACGGCGGCTGCCAGCACACATGTGACGACACGGACACGGGGCCAGTGTGCGGCTGCCACCAGAAGTACGCCCTGCACTCAGACAGCAAGACCTGCATCGGTAAGTCGCAAACAAGATGGCTCCACACACACACACACACACACACACACACACACACACACCACACACCCTGGAGCCCTCCTGCTGTTTGACTGTAACATCTGTTGTATGATAGAAGGCCCTGGACAGTTTCGGTGTAGCACAGATGATTTAAAAGAAGGAAAGGACCAAATTAGGATGTGTGTGTGTTTGCGGCAGGGGGTTTGGGGTTAGAGGTGGCTTGTTTATTTTCAGGCAACTTTTAAAGTTCATCCCCTTCCTCCGTGTCAACCACAAAGTCAACCTAATAGCTAGCTTGAGGACTGAGTGAGTGGGCTTTCTTGCCTTGAGCTGAGCCTTACAGGCTGCTTAAGAATACTGTTTTCAGTGTCCGTTGGACTGACAGACAGACTGGTAGAACTGTCTCACCTTGGACGTAAACATTTCCATAGAGGTTTGGAGGAAATGGTAAAAAGTCCCTTAAATGCTTGTAGGTGGATATACAGTATGGCATTGTTCCAGTTTTCCTGTGTGGCCTGAGAATCTGAGAAGTTGTGCGGTATTGCACTTGCTTTACACTCTGTGACCAAAAGAGAGCTGAGCCGGAAGGCAAAGCTCTCGATCTACTGGTCGATATTTGTTCCGTCCTTTCCCCTATGGTCATGAAGGCTGGGTAAAGACCAAAAGAAAGAGATCACGCGTATAAGCGGCCAAGATTCTCATGAGGGTGACTGGTGTCTCTTTAAGAGAAGGGGTGAGAAGCTCAGTCATTTGTCAGGAACTCAGGGCAGAGCCAGTACTCCTTTGCTCAGAGGGGAGTCATTTGAGGTGGTTCAGGCATGTGGTAAGGATGCTTCCCTAGGGAGGTGCTTCAGGCACGTGCAGCTGGGAGGAGGCCTCGGAGAAGACCCAGGACTAGGTGGAGAGATTATATCTCAACGGTGGCCTGGGATCCCCCAGTCAGAACTGGTTAATGTGGCCTGGGAAAGGGAAGTTTGGGGTCCCCTGCTGTAGCCGCTACCCCCGCGACCTCACCCCGGATAATCGGTTGTTGATGAGTGAGATGAGAGTGAGTGGGGGCTGGATTGTCCAAAACACTAATACAACAACACAACATTTAAGCTCCTTTTATAATGTAACCCATATCATATGCATACCTACAACAGTTCATTTGAACTACTGTGCTCTTCTTTGTTGTGGTTATATGAGAGCACAGGCCTTTGAAAGCAGGCCTTTTCTAAATCAACTTATGTTGTCTAATTTGGCTATTTCATGTATTCAGAATCAGTACAAACACCAGAAAAGGTTTCCATAGCAGTTGCTCCTGGGCAGAAATCCATGAAGCACTAATCACGTCTCTTCATAGATTCAGACCAGAATTTTAATCCCCTGCTGCCAGAATTTGCAGCACGTTCTGTTATTTGTTAAAAACATCTCAGTGATGTCAATGCTGTTGACCACACACACATCTGATGTCCTTTACATGTACTGTCCTCACTGCTGTGTTCAAACACTGGAAACATATCTATCTATCTATCTATCTATCTATCTATCTATCTATCTATCTATCTATCTATCTATCTATCTATCTATCTATCTATCTATCTATCTATCTATCTATCTATCTATCTATCTATCTATCTATCTATCTATCTATCTCTCTATCTATCTATCTATCTATCACAACTTGAACAGATTGTTGTGCAGCACTACAGTAGGTTTGACTGCTGATAACACCATTTTTTTCCAGCTGCTTTGGAGAAGTGAAACACACCATGGAGCAAAGTCTTCGAAGAGGAAACAGAATGAGAGCGAACAGGAACCCTCCTCTCCCTCCTTTCCCAATGTCCTGTGTCTTTTATCTCTCTCTCTCTCTCTCTCTCTCTCTCTCTCTCTTCACACTTTGATGAGAGAAAGGACCTGTGTTTGTGCGGTCTGAGTGTCCCAACTGCTCTATGGGCCTATACGTTTAACCACCCCTCCCCTCCTCCCTATGACCCCGTCTATGTAGCGCTGTCCCTCTGCTCCCCCTCCCTCCCTCCCTCCTCCTGCTTTCTGGTGATAGCACCTGATTGCCTGTCTTGTCTGAGCATCCTTGTTAAAACAAAATCAGGTGGAAAGAAATGATGAATCCTCAGTGCACAAGAGGAAAGAGTGTCTCTGGGTGGGTTGGGGGGGGGGGTTCGGTTGGCCACCTGTTAAGAGGCTAAAATACGGACATCTCAATTGCAGCCTGATCTTAGGTAAAGCTCCCATGAAAGCAACGCTAAGCTCCTCCTCAAGCTCTTTCACTACCTCCTCATCCTCCACTTCCTCACAAAGTCCCTAACCGAGTCGTTGAAAACCAAACAACCCGTGTGACACCAAATGGCCTCCATGCCTCATACCCATCCATCAGCCCCCCTTTCTTGCTCCATACTAGGGCTGCACTATATCAGAAAAATGTGTGCCATGCAATAACATTGTTGAATGATTTTATAATATAATTTGCATTACATAAACAAATACTTATACTGTATATTCAGTGTGGCTTTTTACTTTGAGTCCACCACCAACATAGACCCCAGACAGTAAGTATCATATACAGACACTGACAAAAAAAGGAATGCATAATTTCCGTTCCAATAACATGGTTTTATTGCTTATTCTTAATTGATCATTTAAGCAAAATGTCTTTATGCCCTCCTTTACAACATTTTCTGGTAGGCTACATCTGATTGGCCAAATATATTGACATGCAGAGCGTGAATGCATGGCACATGGAATAGGCCACAATTTATTGCAATACAAGTGATAAGTGATATGTATACCTCGATTGTGATATCGATACAACGATGCATTTTAGATATATTGTGCAGCCCTACTCCATACAACTTAATAGAGAGGCAAGGACTTGCCCGGCTCCGCCTTTTTTCACTCTTATAACATGCCTTTTCTAGTGCATGTCTCCACTCACATGTGCCACATCGTCCAATCGCCTGCCACTGCCTTTTTCACTCATCTTGTTTCTGTTTGTCTGCGTGTCCAGCTGCATGGGGGAACCTGCATTGTGTTTGTATGGTTTACCCTTTTTTCTGTTGTCTTTTTTTTTCTTTAATTTTCCTTTTGTTTTAGATTTAAATATATTTTTATTGTTGTTACTGTTTCTAGCTACCCTGATCCTTCCGTTTCCTTCCAGTGCATTGCTTTTTTCTTTTTCTTTTTACCATTCTCCTCCTATAGTTGTAGTAGTGTAGAGTGGTTTAGGCTGTGTAGGTCTAGCTCTATAAAACACTCCCCTCTCCGCGGGCCTCCGATCCCCGCTCAGTCCCATAGACTATTTAGGAGCGAGTGGCCGGGACTCTCTCTCTCTTCCCAGCCCTTCCCGACCCGTCTTACATATCCACCCCACTCACATTTTTTTTTATCTCCCTCTCTTGACAGATTTTTTCACACACTCGAGCAAAGCAGACACTAAAAAAAGCAAGCGCACTGGTATGCACAAGCGTTTGATTCAACAATCACTCACATTCACACAGCCACATTTCACCGGTTAGCTGAGCACCAGAAAGCCTCCATTCATCCCTGAGTGTACTTCAGAGAGTTCCCCCCACTTTGTCCATCAAGGGGAGGGGAGAGAAAAAAAAACGGTAGTGGGCCGGGGTCGGGGAATGGAAGGGACATTAATTACCCCCACCCCATAGGACTGTGTGAACTACATCAAAGTCCTATTGCGGCAAGAGGCGTCCATTCACAGTGAGATGCTCATTCAGGCCCTAATGACTCAGGCCAAATGAAAGGCCTCCTCCCTCTCCCCAAATCCAACATCGCCAGCACTGCAGCGCATGCATGGCATCTTAGCAGCCATCACACCACCTTCAACAGCCATCGCGAACCTTCCTTCCTCTAACCCCATCATCTTTCTCCCAGCCAAGCTCTGGGAACGTGGTTTTCCCCCAGCGTTGACTGTTAAAGCCAGTTGTGATGTGTTCCATAGACAAACAGGCAACCAGCGCTGCCCCAGACTTATTTCTGTGCATGCCCTCCTACACTCCCCCCTTCAAATCCCATTTCTCAATGTGTGCACCCCTCTTCGTTCCCTCATATTCCTCTCCCATTGTGGGCCACAATGGGACTGTCTTCTTTCCGTCCTTCTCTCCCCTCTTGCTCTCTTTTCCTACTCTGTTCATCATTCCCTCTGGTCTCATCCTGTAATTGCTTAGTTCTTCGAGCTCCTACTTCTGCTGTTTAAGTCCTCCTCCCCTGCAGCACCTTTTTGCCCTCTTTCTTGTTGTCATTGTCACCCCCCTTTTTTCTTTGCTACGGTCTTTGTTTAAGGCAACTTGCCTCCGAAATGTTGGACTCATCCCTCTCTTTCCCCTCTACCTACTCCATCCTAACGCAAGTGAATCATTGCTGACAAAGTTTGGCTCTTTGATATGGAAGACAGAAACTCCATCTGTGAAAACTGCAACATCAACGTCAGAATTAAAAATACCCCCTTAACGTTCACCCTAATCCCACCTCATCCCTAAACCCCCATACCTTTTACGTACCTTTCATTTATTTATTTATTTTTCTTCATATGTAAGTGCTGAACCTTCTCCATTCCCCTTCCCTACCTACCTACTTGCCTACCTACCGCTTCATTTTGTAAGCTACACACTGATACTGATCATTTTCATTTATTTTGTTTTGTTCTTTTTTGTTTGCTCTGGGGGATTTATCATTTGTTTGGGGATTAACACTCTAACAGGGATTTTGGCGCTTCTTCATCGCTTCTTGCTTCTTGGCTTTTGGTGTTTTTGCTCAAACCGCCAAGAGGGGCTGAAGGTCTGGTCATTTGGGCTTCTCATTAACCTGCTGCTCACTGTTTGTCCCCTTGTCACTTGTGTTTTAGAGAAAGATGAGGCTGCAATTGAGAGCTCTGAGTTCAATGCCACGTCAGTAGCTGATGTGGACAAGCGGGTGAAACGGCGGCTACTTATGGGTAACTCTTTTCTTCCTCTTTCTATGTGTTGCCATGGCGCTTGTGCTTGTATCCCCGACTCCACTCCTCTCTCCGTTCCTCGTCTTCCTCCTCTTTCTGTCTTAATTTTTTTTTGTAAACTTTTGATGCCCACTGTGTCTACTCCCAAAGTCGCAGTTGTGTTGCAACAGTATCTAACGTGATGAAAACGGAGTAAAAGAGGTCGCTGTTTCCCTAAAACTTTTCCTCCCTGACTCTACCTACTTAGACCAGCCGAATCTCACAGACTTAAAATTCGAATCTCTCCCGCATATCAGTACGGACTTTCTCCAATCTCTGTGGAGAAGAGTTCACGTTCAAATCTAGCATTTGTCAGTTCACAGAAGGCAGCCCCTGACTGGTTCATGTAGTCGACAATATAGCCTCCTGAGACTAGCCATCTAAGACTACATGAACCAATCAGTCGATGCCTTTCACTAAAGGATGGAAAGTGGGGAGGGCCCGATGAATGTTAGTTCTGAACGCGGGCTCTGATTGGCCCCGGTCATTTTTTGACCAGGCTCCTCCCAGTGGAGATTGGAGGAAGTCCAGACTGATCTGCGGGAAAGAAACAGATGTGAAGCGTGTGAGACCAGGCTGGCCTTAACAGGCTTACCTTACTCCAGATTTTTCGTGTTCAATTATATGAAGGTATTATTGTAGCATAAGTCTTTAGCACATGTAACGGCAGATTTCGAATGCGTAAACTGAAGTCACAAATGTGTAACAGTAGATTTAAAGTCGTAAATATTTGTTTTGCATGTGTACTCCAAAGTCACAAATGTGTAACAGTAAATTTGAAGTCGTAAATATTTTTTCTACCATTGTGGACACAAAATAGGGGCTATGAGTTCACAAATCGTTGTTACGGGTGCACAAATCCTATCCTGTGCATCGCAACTTCAAAGAGTCATGCGCTTGACACTTTTGCTACAATCATTGCAGCACAGTTGGTGCAAAACACATTTGCACACCCGTGTTTCATAATGTGAGAACATGCCCAAAATGTGTGCATTCGTAAACCCAAATGTGAACTAACGCATCAGAAGTTGCACATCTGTGAAAAATGTCCTCTCAAATAAAATGATATCGAGCACAGCATTTTAATGAGCGAGCACAAATCGATGATACAACTGCTCAAATCTGTTCCTACAAGTCTCAGCTGAGGGTTTTCTCTGCTCGAATCTGCTCCTGCAAGTCTCGGCTGTGGGTTTTTTGCAGGTAGATTTGCACACGCCCAGGTGGTAAATGTGGTGCAAAAGTGTTTCGTATCGTAGAACAGATTTGTATCCGTGAAGGTGGGCGGGACAACATTGTCGCATCATCCAATGAAAGCGCCGGTTGGGACCCGTGACGTCAGCATGTGAACAAACGGAGGAAAAGCCTTTTCCTTCGTCCCTTTTCACCAGAAATTGTAGGAAATGACTAAATGAGCAACAACAACTATCAAACTAATGCGAAGTAGTAGGTAGTAGTGAATTGAACTCTTTTTCTGTAGTTTTACATAGCATTTTTAAGTAATGGAGAATTATATTATATGTACTCCAGCCTTTGAGGAAAAGTAGTCCAAGGTGTCTGTAACAGTAAATAAGCCGCGTTAGCTAGCTTTGAGGTGGTTTCCCGATCATTTTAGACAGGACAGGAGGCTTATTATGTGACACGGTGAAGTTGAGGAGGGGATACCCATTAAACACCAGGACCTGCGGTGGTTTAATAAACAGTTGAGCTGCTTCACAATCTCTGTCCGGAGCCGCAGCAGTGTCTGGACTGACGGTCACGGACACAGACCTAGGGTTTAGCTAGAGCCTACAGGACACGGGCCATCCCACGGAAACTATGAACTGTAAGTCTGGTTTTTTTGTTTTTAAACTTCAAAGTTGGTCGGTATAAAACGTTCAATGATGAGAAGCAACGTGTGGTTATAATGTATTGCAGGCAGCATAGCTAACCACTAGCTAACAAGTCATAATGGGTATAACAGCTAATGTTCGTTAGCATATTCTTTTAAAGGATGTACCGTTTTTAAGGCATTTGGTCACTTCTAAGGATGTTAATAATTAGCTGTTAACGTAAAATAAGAAGGCTGACCAATGAATCCTTCCGTTAATCAGTTAAAATAATCCCGGCCTAGCCAGGAAATATGAGTCAGCTGAATACTGGAGTCTTGTTGCTATAATAATAATCAGCGTGTCTGTATGTCTGCTTTTCTGGGACATCGGCACCTTCATACATAGCCTACTAGTTTTACATCAGGATGTAATGTTAGCATGTTCGACCTCATATAGAGCGTTTTCTGTCTTAATAGTGGCTATGAAGATCCAAATAAACACATGTGAGCAGTATACTATTCTGCTCAGCCCGTCTCAACATCATGTTGCTGTTTCTGAATAAAAACAGGTAGACAAGCGTCCCATTATGCAAAGGATTTTTTTTGATTGTGCAGCTCCATCGTGTTTAAATCATATTTTATATCTGTTTTTCCAGCCTGAAAAAAAACATTTACAACTAATTTTAAAAGTCACTAATGACAAGATACCCCCCACGAAGAGAATGAATTGCAGGGCTGTTATAATAAACTATATTGATTAGTTTTTAGCTTTGTGTTCTTCATCAACTCGAACCTACATGTATTTTATTTATTTTATAAATCTTAACATTATCTTAACATCTGAATGGCACAATCTGCTTTTCCACAGACTCATCTTGGCTTTCCTGCACAAGTGTCTGGGATTTCCACCCTGTCAGGGAGAAGCCATTGTACAGTGAGCAGCTACAGTCAGTCCTAACTATTATCCGTCATGTGTTTACTATAACATCACTAATGGGATCTAACAATTGTTTCCGTCCCCAGTGTATGCATTGCTGAGGGAAGGACACTCCAGATAACTGAAGACTTCACTGCTCCTGCTGCCTTGAGAAGATCTCCGAAGATGGAGCAGCGTGGAACTCACCTGGCAGTCACAGCACATCAGTCTGACTCTACACTCTACACACAATTTGTTTTCAATTTTTAGATTGTGATTATTATAAATCTAGACAAAGTCAGATCATACTCAATTCATAATCATATTGATTGCAGTAAATGAGGTGACATACTCAGTCATGTTTATTTGTTTGACATATTAAAAAGGTAGGGTAGATTTTGATTAAATATGGTAAACAGTTGGGCTACAGACCAAGGACTAAGTTACTAGTTTTATGTTTTGTTTTATAAAGTCTTGTTCCGGCACATGCCAGACATTTTGGGTATTTTGTTCATTTTCTCTTAATAAAATAACGCATACAAAACTTTACTTGGAGGTATGCAATTGTGAGTGCATTATAGTTTTAAACTGGTTGATTTGTATTTTCATTTTGACCGTATGTATATGTTTAGTAAATCCACAAATATTTTAAAAAGTCCAAATCTTGTGATTTGTTTGTGGGGTAAGCTTTTACTATACATTTGTACTCATTGTGCTTTGATGTGATAACTGCAAATCATAAATATAATTGATATAGGGCATTTATTAGTCTTGCTTTAGCAGCATGCAGACCTACTTATTAATGCAGCACGTGATCTGAATTAACATGTTCTAAACTGCATAAAATGTTATGGTGTGACACTTTGTGATTGTGATTAATTAAAGTAATCACTGAAATGAGGTTATATGAAGCTTTGTACCCTGTTCTTCTGGACACGTCACATGAGGTAAGGTGTATAGCAGAACTGTCTGGGGATAAGCACACTAGTTAAACCTGATCATCTAATTATCAGTTTGTGATACAAGTAGTGATAATTTCACATGGAAAATGTGAGATAGAGGAACAATTATTCCAATTCAGTTTTAATATTTCCTCTATACTTTTCTATTGCCTTGTAGAGTAGGTTACTTATTCACTTCACTATTCACACGTTTAAATTAATTAAGCTTACTACATTTAGAAGACTAGGGGCCAGTTCACAGACATGGATTAAGCCTAGTCCTGGACTAAATGGAATTTTGAATGGAGATTGTCCATTGAAAGTAGAATTTAGTCCAGAACTAGGCTTAATCCATTTGTAAACCCCTAGGTGTATGATTTATAAGCATATTTCTGGATTTAGATACATGCTGAATACTCTGCAGCAAGATATGTAGGCCTACTTTATTTACTTTGGTCCTCAATGCCTGCAACGTCCTCCACCCCCTGCGTGTGGTGTGTTTTAACCATAGATAGTTTTAACAGCCAGGAGCCTTGACAGCGGCTGCGGGACAATAAACTATTGTCGATAGTTAGCCTGCTATCGGTGTATGAATGTGTGTGAATGGGAACAGGTCTCCCTTGCAAAAGAGTCTTCGGACTCAATGGGATATACCTGTATAAATAAAGGTTAAAAAAATATATAATGGAAATTCATTCTCTATTTAATAAGACTACTTTTATTAAAATGTAAAGGTTTTAAAGAGAAAAACAGCAGGTTTAAACAGTTACACCAGTGCCAATCACACAGCAGACGTTAACTGACGTCGACGCTGGCCCTTATATCTGCTAAAGTAAACTTGTTTATGACTTTCACTACTGGCATAAGGCTCCGCTGTAGTTCCCTCTTATTCAATTCCCTTATTATTACATTTCCTACATTTTCTGGTGAAAAGAGACGACCATGGACCAGCCATGGACATATGAGGGAGACGACGGAAACAGGCTTTCCCTCAGTCTGTTTAAATGCTGACGTCACAGGTCCCAACCGGCGCTTTCATTGGATGATACACAATGTTGTCCCGCCCACCTTCTACGGATACAACTCTGTTCTACAGGTACGAAATACTTTTGCACCAAATATAGCAGCTGGACGTGGTACAAATCTACCTGCAAAAACCCACTGCTGAGACTTGCAGGAGCAGATTCGAGCAGAGAAAACCCTCAGTTTAGAGTTGTAGGAACAGATTCGAGCAGTTGTATCGATGGATTTGTGCTCGCTCATTAAAATGCTGTGCTCGATATCATTTTATTTGAGAGGACATTTTTCACAGATGTGCAACTTCTGATGCGTTAGTTCACATTTGGGTTTACGAATGCACACATTTTGGGCATGTTCTCACATTATGAAACACGGGTGTGCAAATGTGTTTTGCACCAACTGTGCTGCAATGATTGTAGCAAAAGTGTCAAGCGCATGACTCTTTGAAGTTGCGATGCACAGGATAGGATTTGTGCACCCGTAACAACGATTTGTGAACTCATAGCCCCTATTTTGTGTCCACAATGGTAGAAAAAATATTTACGACTTCAAATTTACTGTTACACATTTGTGACTTTGGAGTACACATGCAAAACAAATATTTACGACTTCAAATCTACTGTTACACATTTGTCACTTCAGTTTACGCATTCGAAATCTGCAGTTGCATGTGCTAAAGACTTATGCTACAATAATACCTTCATACAATTACCCGTATTTTGACTAACCATTTTACAAAAACAGGATACCTAACTGGCAAAACCAGTAAAATGTTCATCAACACAACTTGCCCCATGATTACAGAACTACACCACAAAAAGTGCCGCTTTACTAATATTCTAAAAAACCATTATCCTCACAGGGGCTATTAGGAATAAAAACACCAGTTCAATGATATCCTTTGGTGCTGGTGAAAAGGTCTCAGGCTGTGTTCGGAAAGCCATACTAACGTCCTACTCATACTCATTTTGACTTCAATTTGAGTATGTGACGGTTTGGTATGCGAGTCTGGGTATGCGAGAAATTCCCGAATGAGTACTAACTTCCGGGAAGATTTTGGGTATGGATCGATTGGATACTTTTCCTACTCAACTGCCCCACAATGCACTGGGTCAATTCTACCCGCACAGGAAAATGTAACATTTACGAGCAAGTTGCTAGGCAACGACATTGTTTGGGGTCCGCGATCTGGCAACTGTACGTGCAGTCAGTCATTCATAGACTCTTACAATAGATAAGAGATGAAGATAAATACCTAACAACATTAGAGTTACTAAGTGAAATGAGTGATGCCAGTCTGATAGTGGAGAGAGATCAGAACTGAATGCTGTTCCACACACTGCGGCTCGTCCAGCTCGACTGACAGACAGATGAGTGCTGTCTGATGAGCCGGACAGAGAGTGTCAGAGGGATCCTCCACCTCAAAACATAAACGTGTGAAAAAATAAATTAATAAAGCTTACCTAAAAATAAGTGTGCCATGTTACTGTTTATTGTATTTAAGATTTCAGCTCATTTGGACGCTGTTTTGACCGTCTGTTTTCATTTATTAGCAATTTTATAACTCGCCACGAAACGTGATTAGTGTTCTTAAAGATAGGCCTATTTAGATTTTAAAACAAGAGGTCTAAAACACAGATGATGAACACAGGACTGTACAAATCTAGTTCCATATCTAACCTGTGGAGGGCGGTTATACGCTAAACAGCGTCTAAACGGCCTGAATCTTATAAGAAGAAGAAGAAATTCTTTATAGCTTGAGTATACTTCACTGGAAACGTTTCGATGCACCTCTCATACACAATCGATCTTTGAGTAGACAGTATGTAGTATATAGATGGTGAGTATGTAAGAGGTAGGACATTAGTATGGCTTTCTGAACACAGCCTCGGACACCCCAGTCCTCTTAACTAGCAGATCATTTGTGTGTGACCAAATGGATGTTGGCTTGCCAAACGTATTCATGTTCAAGACCTCAAATCCCATGCTTTTAATCATCACGTGTGTCTTTTAGAATGACACCAGTTTCTGGTACTCTTTTGGTGGGATGATTGCAAGTAAAACAGGGCATATAGAATCAAATATAGTTGTTTCTCTCTGGGAATGACATTGAAATTAGCTGAATCTCTGAGCAGAAAATACCAGTCGATCCTGATCCGATCTCCTTTACCCCTTTCACACCAAAAAGAACCAAGAGCCAGTTCCAGGCTGGTGCTGGGGCCAGTTCAAAACTGGTTACAGCCTTATCCCAGTTATGAACCAGTTGGTTTCACACCGACCAGAGCCAGCCATGGAGCTGGCAAAAGAGCAACGTCATGACGTCACTGTAAACATCTGTGTACGTCGTCCGACGCCGCTGCTCTCTTGGCTAACGCTAAAGCTACCGCTAGCTTTAAGCACAACAACATCTGCGGAAACATCTTATTTTTACACGTGTTAACTCTTGCTTTGCTCTGTTAACCCATACAGCGTATTTTCGCCGGTCAATCTGATCGCTACATTCGGTAATTATGTTATGTTTACGTCTCGTAGTAGCGGTGTTTTTTAAATATGGTGGGCTTGAGGTTTGAGTTGGTCTGGTTGGTCAGGATAATCCCTCCCCCGGCCGCTGGCGCAGGCAGTTCTCATCTCTAGCCCAGCTCAATACTGGGGCTGGGGTAGGTTTTTACAGCCCGGAGCCGGCACACGGTGTGAAACCAAAACACTGGCTCTAGCTCGGAACTAGCTTAGATTTTTCGGCGGTGTGGAAGGGCCACTTGATGAAGTCTTTATTTGGGAGCTCTAATGCAACTAGAACATGTTTGCTATTAATGAAAATTGGTGAACTCATTTAACAGAAAGTAGTAGGTCAAGATTTGACACTCATGTCCTTTACTCCTTTGAATGTAACCCTATTTTATTTCAAAGACATAGGTACATCAGAAATCCCTCCCAGGATCTGGATCACCAAATCAAAGTGTTTTACACTCTGTAGCCTTCTCAAGCTACGTTCCAATACTTATCCATGTTCTGTTTCAGCAGGTTCCGGCCAGTTTGGCTTGGATGAAGATCAGAGATTTTGGTTTTTAGGGATGCTGCCTCGTCCCTTTACCTGCCTCTGTCCTCCTCTCTCCTCCCTAAACTGCCTTTTAACTGAATATGTAATTTCCTTTCATTGTATCAACCCTGGTTCACCTCCTTTTGTACCAGCATTTCACCCCTGCTGATGGCGTTTTACCTGAAACCAGTTAGTGTTTATGTTGACCTCAATGGGTTCACATCAGAGAAAACATACCAACTTTGATGAAGTTATTAATCCCTGTTTAGGGGTTTTCCTTTCAAATCAACCCCTCCACTATGACTTCAGGGTCAGTGTGTTGTTAAAGACATTTCAAACCTGGACACACTCGGTAGCTCCAGATGTTCAGCTGGTTGCCAACAAAATCCACCCTCGTTTTACTTCAGAAATGTGCAAAGATGGAATAAAGTTTGTACTAAAATGAAACTTCATTCACTCATATCAGCCAAAACTCTGTTGAAGTTGGTTGACCGTCAAGCATACAAGTTGGACTGACAAAACTGCTTGCATACTAGCTTTTTGCCATCAGTGAATGAGACACATTTTGTCTTAGATAAAAGTGCCATATTAAAAATCAATGTAGTCCAAACAATATAAGTAGCTATTAAAGGTGAAGTCAGCCATTCTGGAGAATGCTTGCAAAATCAGTGAATATCTTCTCACAATCCGCTACCTGCCCATACTGTGTTTGCGCTGAAAGAAAAATCCATGTGTATTAACAGCCAAGGCTGTTAATACACAGCCTTGGCTCTGTAAAAGGCATGTTGCTGGCTAAGGTGGGCCCCCTTAGGTTTTTTCTTGTTTTACTTACTTTACTTTGACAATACGAATTCTCCAGAAATGCTGACTCCAACTTAGCACTTTATTTATCTCAATAGGAGTGTATTAGTAAATGAAGCTTTTCATAGACATGTTCAGTTTGTAATTCATGGACAAGGATAAGCACGTTTTGGGGGCGCCCTTAGCTCAGTTGGTAGGGCGTGTCCCCCACGGGCCTCAGCCAGAAGTGGACCCGGGTTCGATTCCAGCCCGCGGTCGTTCTCTGCATGCCACTCCCCTCTCTGCCCCATTTCAACTCTGTCTCTACACTGTCAATAAAGCATAAAAATGCCAAAAATATATATATAAAAAAAAAGGATAAGCACGTTTGCATCTCCAAATATAGTTGGATACTTACCTATTACCCTTACCCTTGTAGCGAAAATTACCAGTAGTCTATCTTTTTAATTAAAGGAATGCACTTCCACCATGCCCATGAACTAACATGTGTACTGTATGCATGTGGTTTGTGAGAGCACAGAGGCCATCCCAATGCTGCACTGGAACTGGCCTGAACATCAGCAGTATGTTAGATGTAACACTGCTATCAGTTTGTCTGCTTCCACTGATTTGTGGCGTTCCACTCTCTGCCCCCGCGGCCATCACACAGCACTAACAACCCTCTGATCAAGACGAATGGAAGTGCACCCAGGGCTCTAATGAAAAGGTGCTGCCCCAGACAGGGGCAGGCTGGAGAGGGGAGACGGAAAGGGAAGGGGAGAGCGTGGGTGACCTGATGAAAAGTAATACTGAGACATTTTATGGTGTTGATGTTGAGGGGGATAGCTAAATCAGTGGGTGTCAAAAGAGAGACCCAGTGGTGCTACAGTGGCTGTGGCCCTGGATTCAAAATAAACCATCATCTCCAGACAGACGGAGTTGAGCTGTGTGTGTGTGTGTGTGTGTGTGTGTGTGTGTGTGTGTGTGTGTGTGTGTGTGTGTGTGTGTGTGTGTGTGTGTGTGTGTGTGTGTGTGTGTGTGTGTGTGTGTGTGTGTGTGTGTGTGTGTGTGTGTGTGTGTGTGTGTGTGTGCGTGCGTGCGTTTGTGTGTGTGTACTTGTGTGTGTGAAGTAGGTGTGTCCATATAGCGTGATTACATGCCAAAGCTATGCTGATTGACGGCTGATTTAGGTGCACATCACGGGGGGAAAAAAGCGGATCCTGTTGAGTGCTGAAAGGTGATCATGCCCCTCTCACCGTTTTTTTACAGCAGTGTAGTAGTTGCTATGACTTGGCATGATGTTATAGTATACACTGTGCACATGGTTTTTCTGTCCCATGCTCTCTAGCTTTAATCAATAGAACGTGTGTCCTCTCATGGAAAGAGTAGTTTGCAGGGGTCAGCGTTTCCATGCAAAGAGTGTGACAGACATGTGTATACTTACTGTCTTCCCCCTCATTCCTGCGCTCCTTGTTGACATATTGTAGTCCCTACAGTTCAGTCTACAAGAGATGAGTTGCTTTCGTCTTGCCAGCCTCCACCCGCCTTACCGTGAATCCTCGGACAACACAGTACGTACAGGCAGTGGATTGTGAGGAGATGGTCACTGATTTTGACGAAAAGTGATTTAGACAAAAAGTGTTCTCAAGAATCACTGGCTCCACCTTCAATGTTGATTTCATTTGAAGCACCCGATGACTGGTGCATGTGTAATGATGGAAGTAAAACACCAAATCGCTAAGCCACCTGCGTGATCCAATTGACATGCAAATGTAGCAAGTATAGAAATGCCATAACATGTATGGCATTTCTATTATACGTATACACACAGGAGACAGTTAGCTTAGCATAAGGATTGAAAACTGAGGGAGACAGCTAGCTTGGTTTGTTTTAAGGCCAGGACACACCGGCCCGATAATCGGCCGTCGGACATGGTCGGAGAGTCTGGAGGGGGCGGGGACACAAATCTGTTTGGTGTGTTCGGTGACGTCGGCCATCATAGATGTCGTCGTTCTTCTTTTCAGCCGATTGAACATGTTCAATCGGTGTCGGGCAGTCTTTCAGTAGGAGCAATTTGATTGGTGGAGGGCTAGCGAATCAGTGAAGCCCGAAAGTGAGGCGGGTAGCACAAACAGCTGACAACAGCTAGCCATTGTTTTAATGTGTTTGTTTGTTTCGTTCAGCGAGTACTCACATGCATCAACCCTTGTTAACTGCTCAACACTAAGCTCGACACTCTTTGCTAAAAATGGTGCTCTTTGTGGTCCATAAATATAAATATGTATTTATATCTATGTTTATAGTCTAGAGAGCTGTCCCATCATTTCCGGCTTCCGTATTTTTTTGGGCCACAATACAGATTAGCGCCGCCTGCTGTTATGGAGACATTACGTCCTGCGCAAGCTCAGAGCGTACGGAAAGTCAGTAGTTGGCTCGATGTGTTCTTGGCACTTGCAATTTTCTTTGGAAAAAGCCATATCTGTAAAAGGCGTCAATCCATGAAAGGCTATGACATAACAGTCTTGATCATAGCAAAAATTGGCCAAAAGGATGATGATTAAACATTGAACAAACAGGACATCTCTCTGTCACCTGCATCTATTACTGGGGATTCCTGTGTTCAAGAGAGGGAGGTTCCATGCAGAAATATGCCCAGACACACACACCAGGCTAGGACAGAAATATGCAGGGTTAAATGGAGGGTGTAGAGGCTTGGAGAGGGGGGGGTACAAGGGGCTTGTCCAGCACATCAATCAGGCCCTGCGGTGCGTCTGTGTTCTGGGGCTCAGTCTGGCCCTGGGGCAGGGCGTGGCCTGAAGGGAGCGGGGGTCTGAGCTGGCTAATGATAGGGCCCACTGTACTCAGTATAAATCACTCTGACTCTTAAAAACCACCTCTATTCCCATCATGTCTATTCACATGCATATAGTATACACCTTCACAGGTACACAGTCTTATGCCTCGTTTCCACTGAGCAGTACAGTTCTGTTTGGTATTATTTGGTACAGAACGATAACACTTTAGACTTGGCTTGTGTGTTTCCACTTCCGCTTGTACCCTTACTTGGTAGGTGGGGTAGCCCATGTCTACGGTGATAGTCTCGCCCAGAGCATGGGGCCAGAGCCGTAATGTGTGAGGCAGCTACTTAAGTAGGGTGACATCATAACAGCAGGACACAGTGTAGCCCGCCAATTTATTCAATGAAGAGGACGAATGCAACACAGTGAACACAAGACTCTTACCACTTACCAAGGAGATCACACATGGCGGTGTATCAATTTCGCGGAAATTACTTTCAAGTCGACCGATCAACGGACTGCAGTGTGTAGCTCCATCCTTTTGGGACCCTTTGGGCCAGCTTGGTACCCCAACGAAAGGGTGACGAAAATAGGTACGACGCTGTCCGCTTTTTTTGGTACCCTTGGCTACTAATGACAGTGGAAACTCAAATAAATGCATGACTATACCGTAATGAACATTACCACTCTGTGGAAATTAGGCTTTAGAGACTGTACACCTGTGCATATAAGTGGGAGTAATCAGCTAACTCAACAATACACTATCTCACACATACACTCCCCAGAGTCCTGTGCTGGGGGATGGAGAGGGGACAGGGGTCTGCTGTCATATCCTACAGGGCCCATCAGACAGGCTCTTTGGATGATGGAGTGTCTCTCTCTCCAGCCTTCCTCCCTTTGCTGTTTTTCTAGAATGCAATATCTATGAAGTCTCCTTCCCTCATTGTTGAAAAACGTATCCAATAATAATGCAGTAATTTGCTATCTGGTCTCAGAACTCCTCCAGAAGAGAAAGCAGACATGAACTGGATTGCAAATGATGAGCATAGAGCTTTGACGTACAAACCCAGAAAGGAACAAATGCCGGCTAAAAAAACAGAGATGAGGGAAAGGAGCCGTGAAATTGATGTTGTTTGGAGCTGCATGAAGAAACACAAACAAATCTGCAAATACCATCCTGTTTCTTGATAGAATGCATCCACCATCTTGGCTCAGATGTGTTTGTGACTCTGCATTCTGAAAGGGCATTATGCTAATGCCTTGACCTCGAGATTAGGAAGTGTTTGCCAGCCTGAAAGGGCTTCTCCTACTTCCTTCCTCACTTCACTCTCAGGCTCACAATCTCCTGGCATTTTAATTAAATGGGAAAAGCTGCCAAAAAGGAGGGGAAACATCCCCAATTTACATGTTGCTGTTGTCAAGTGGAAGCTTTTGAATTCCAAATGTCAATTTAGCAGGAACTAATAAACGTTTGATGTTGCTACGTTTTAACTTTATTTTAATTTCAATTTGGTTTAAAATTGGGCGGGGGGTTTTCTGAGCCCAGCGCCTCTCTAAAATGTCTCTCTTAATTTATACACTGATTCACTCCATCATTTAGGGACTGGGATTTTTTCTGGAATTACTGAAATCAAACCCACCAAAAGCAGAACAGTAACTAAGTGAAACGTCCTTATTAGGTGTAGTTTTATGGAATCCCTTCAACAAACATGAGTCAACATCAAATTTCAGCCTCCTCAGCACTTCTCCCAGCCCATTGGGAAAGTGTGTGCTGAGCTTTGCTAAAGCAACAGCGGTCGGGCAGGTGAGCTAGAGTTACCATGAGCCCGTGTTTGCTTTGGGATCAGTTCAGGCAATAATCACAAGTCCGAGCAAACCTTATGTGCGCCACGTACAAGAACATTTTTCTGGAGAAAAAAATAAATACGCTGGTTCTACCGAGTGTGTTCTAGACTTAGGACACTCAACCTTGCACTAACTTTATTTTTCTATCTACTTACCTTAACCCCTACCTTTTTATTTGTGTTAACTGATTTCTTGTCACGTTTGGAAACAGGACCGACTCCTGGGCCAAAGAGTTCTTCACCCTCCTTTACCAGCACAGTGTCATCTGATTCTGTATGGTTGTAATGATACACTGCTTTCATTAAGAAACAAATCCTGACTGTGATGTAATATCCTCATGTGTATGTAGACAAAGCTACATGAAGAAAACAAAATACATTATATCCTCCTGTGCTGTTTTTATTTGTGTATTCTTCTACTGCATGGAGCTTTGTCTCACCCACATCACCGTCAGTGTCTTTTTTCTTTTATCATGCTGTTTCAGAGGCTGGGCTCAGGCGTTAACAGCCCCTTCTTCTCTTTCTCTTCTTCCATCTCCATCCCTCCATCTGCAGAGACCTGCGCCGTGAACAATGGCGGCTGTGACAGGACATGTAAAGACACAGCCACAGGGGTGCGCTGCAGTTGCCCAGTGGGATTCACCCTGCAGCCCGACGGCAAGACCTGCAAAGGTCAGTAAAAGCATGAAAGTGTGTGAATTAGGGCTGCCATCTGAAAGTCACTCAGTATGTTTACGTGCACAGCTAAGTCAAGCTACGGTTATAGCTTGACTAGAACATTTGGTTGGACTACTGTCCTTTTCCTAATATACAAGCATGTGATCATAAATGACTTATTGACCCACGTACGTCCAGCTCTGCTACGATAGGCGGCGATGTGCCTCCTTTCAGACTCTTTCAGCTTGTTAGTATTGGACCCTTTTCCGGTTGACCTAACTTGCTAGCACACGGCTAATGTGTAGCAGGCTGCTAACATTGAGCGACACGCTAACTAGTTAGCGTGCCTCGAACGGTCAGCATTCAAACAGGTACCATGTCGAGTGGTAATATGGATAACTTTACAGCGCTGTACATTGCGTACGTGCTGTACACGGGCACAGCTTTCTTATTCGTCCTTTGTTGTTATTCTTCTGTTAGCATTGAATGCTTTTCGACTTCCGGGTCACAGCCCCGGGTGGGAAACTATGGAGCATGTTCAGAGTGCCTTCTTCCAGTCTGATTGACTGGATACATGCAAGAGAATACCCTACAATTTCTAACATTTTCAAACGCTAACAGGTTAACGTTCATTTTAAAGGTCCGTTTTCAGTCGGACTAACGCAATAAACCGGTTTTCTCTAACGTCAGGTAAACGTACTGAATGATTCAATACATCAGTCGGAACCACCAGGTAGATTCTTCAAGTCGAGCCTGTTTCTTTTTTGGCCAGTCAGTGTGCATTTTAATAGAACAGGATATAAGCAAAACACTGATGCATCATGCCAGGCCAATAGGTGGTGATAATGTGTCACGTCTAACACCATATAAAAACATTTGGACCATAGGCATTGAGAGTCTTTTTGAGTCAGCCGCAAAACGGAAACGAAACCGGAAATTGGAATCGCAATTGCTGTTGTGGTAAAGCGAAGTTACCTTGTCAACAATCTAGCCCCCTACCTAGACAACAAGAGTTTCAGACACATTTATTTTTTAAACGCGCGCCTCACACAGCGAAATGCTCTCATATTAATCTCTGCAGCTGTCACCAATTTGATGAGGTGTGGGCACGCATCTGAACCTCTAGTATCTAACTCCAATGCACTTTTCTGATTGCCTGATTGATAGTCAAATCTCTGTATTGAACAGGCAGATCTGATTCGACTGGGAACATTTTGGGGAAAGAATCGGGGACAGCCCTGTGTGAATATATGTGTGTGTCAAGGCCTGCAACCATGCTGTGAGGGTCAATGGTGCACGGCTGCTGTTCACTGAGCATTCAGTGTGTGCACCTGAGACTGCTATGACTGGTATCTGAGTGATCCAGAGCCAAACCCAACCATCCGCTTCACTTCCAACTGCATGCAGCTCCGGTCGCGGTCACCGCCGCTTGTTGTTGTTGATTTAGCAGCTGAGCATTTCTTTACTTCCGTCAGCTCGCCCAGTGACGTCAATACCGGTGGTCTGAGGAGCGTGGGGCCTAAACATCCCAAACATATTGTAGTGTTTTGGCTTTCCTCTAAACAAACAGCCCCTTTTGAATGAGGCTGACCTGTTGGTTGTAAACTGAGTCAACTGAATTTTACAAGCAGTGGTGCTCTATTCTCCTCTGGGCTGGACAAAGCAGCAGTGAGAGGGCTGTGAGTAGGTAGTTAGGGGAGCATTGTGTTATGAAGTTCAGTGAAATATGAAGATTTATATGGTAGCCTACATATGTTCACATTTTAAAAGTTTGTTCTAAAACTACTCGTTACTACTAGCTTTAGATACACATTGAGTACAATTCATCATGCGTTCTTGTCCAAATGGTATGAGAGGAGGGACGAGGACTATTCCAGTAAATCAGAATAACGGGCCCATGTAGTAATGTAAAAAGAAAAAATACAGGTTAAAGGAAACGGGAAGACATTGATTGATCAGAGTGGGGTATGCCATAAAGGCCAACTGAGGTTGAGGGCATGATTGTTGTTGCGTTGGCTCAAAGCAAGTCAAAAGCAGACTTCAAAATAGAGATAGGGCAGGACAGGTCCAAAACATGTGGGTGAGATCAGCTGGCCCCAGGTGACGTATCACAATTTGGATCAGTTCCAGGATGGCTAGTTTATTTTTAGAACAGTGGAATCCGTGAACTACTTTTGCAATGTAAGACCCCAGACGGGTACAAATAGATGACGCGTGAACACGTCAGTGGCATGTGAAGAGGGTGTTGTATGGCTTTGTAATGGTACCTATGAGGTACGGTTTAATTTAAAAAATGGTGTCAACCAAGGTAGCGGGGTTAGCAGAAAGGAAACTGTGCAAGTGAGTATGAGACCTGTTCTCAGTAAGTTGAGGCATGAGCTAACTGATCAGAAGATGCAAATGTTCCATCAATGTGAAGATGCTAAACGTAATGCTTAAGACAATCCCAGGGTCTTTCAAGGTTGCAAAAGCCCTATCCCTAATAGCGGGAGAATTGGAGTGAACAATTGGTAGAAGAGGTATTGCCTTGAATTGTTGTTGAAGGGCAATCCAGATCTTGATATCTTGACAGTTTTTAACCATAATTATAATAGACTATGATGACAATGGTAACAGCACAAGAGGGTAATTAGAGAGGAAATCAGTCAAAAACTGCAGTGATAAATATGTTTCAGTTGGCAACACGTTATTTAACCCTAACTGATGCAGTGTATAGCTTCTTATTTCTCAAACAACCATGTCTGAAAACATATGCTATGGTTTTGGAAAAGATGTAACTGTTTAAGAAAGGTGCAATTATTGGCCTGCATCAAACAAGGAAAACTACTAACGAGAAGCGGAAACTACTCAAATTGGGTTAACCCTCTGAGGTCTAGGGATATTTTCTCCGATTTTACATACTTCTATAAATACCTATTTCAAATGTGCAAGAAGATAAATTATACCAAAGTGTTCTATATGGAAATGTTCAGAACACATTAGACCTTTGTTTTCTGAGGTCTACTTATGTCCTAGACCATTGTGTATATAAATAATTGGCTTAAATGCTGAAAAATGTATTGCGATTTTTGAAAAACCTGGACATTTGTGTGAAAGAAGAACCTTTAGTCATCCTGTCGAGTTGTTTTGGCTCTTGAAATTTCTTCTCCTAAGCTTCAAAAATGCAGTGGAAATTTTCCAAAACACAGTAGGGGAGTGCACAAAACATGACTAATATAAAATTTGGTCCAGACGCTTTTTGGTAAAAATGTTGTCTCTACTTTCAAAAAACATTAGGAAATTAGACTGAATGAAGACATATGATGATTCATTTTTTTGTAACCTTTATTTATACAGGTATATCTCATTGAGACCGAAGACTCTTTTGCAAGGGAGACCTGTTTTCCTTTCCCACGTTACCATTCACACACACATTCATACACCGATAGCAGACTAACTATCGACATTCACACGAGGCAAGGTGGGTGAAGTGTCCAAGGACACAACAACTGTGACACAGGTGGCAGGGCGGGGATCGAACCTCCAACCCTTTGATCATCAGCCGATCCGCTCTGCCAACTGAGCCACAGTCGCCCCTTTGATTCATGGGATGTACACTAATAAAAGAGGAAGCATCACAAAACATTTTTCAAACAAACCATTAAGTAAATATAAAAACAATAATAACAAACTACTTTCACACTATGTATATACTCTATGCACTAATTACAAGCTAAGTGGTAGCTGGGGAGCTCCTGGGTCTTGCTTCTCACAGTGTTTTTTAAGCCTCTAAAGGACTGACAGTATCACAAGAACATTCCCTGGAAACAGGAGGATCTCTAGTTTGAGATGATGTTTTCATTTTATTTTTCAGCCATATCTTCAGGAAGATATTAATAAAGATATGCGCACACGCGCCGGCGCGTGAATAGACCTCAGAGCGTTAATAACTATCCAACGCATTATTAAAACCTGGATAGATAGTGGTGAGCCATCATCTTTGAGGAATAAGTTTGGTTAAAAATCTTTAATGATCGCCGTAATCAAAGCTAAAGATGGTCGAACGAGATATTTGAGTGTGTGACTTTGTTTTTGGGCCGGGCAGTGTATTATTCCATATAAATGGAAGAATTGAGTAACCACACCCTTTTTTGTCAATTTTCATTCATTATATCCTGCCCACAAGATATAGAAGTATGAGAGATATACAGTAGATGTTGAGTCGGTGGAGACAGCAAAAGGGAGCAATAACATCTGAATAGAGATATTCACTTACAAAAATGCCCAAAAATTTACATTTTGCAGAGATGTCAAAAAGGGAAAATGTGGAAAGGGATAGGCTGTAGTTGCATCTTCCTTGGAAAATCAATTTATATCTTGAAATCTGCCTCCAGTAGATCTGGAATAAATTTATTTGGGTCAGACATATAACGTAAACGATCATCAGCATACAAGGACAGTTTATGCTCAAAACACCCATTGGTTCTAGTATCTGACTGGACCTGCATATATAATAATTATGATTTGAATATGAGGAATAAACAATGGAGTGTACTGGTAGGTGTGAACAGTTCTCCTATACAGTGGCTGTTCTCGTGTTTCTTTGGTAAAACTACCTGAAGCTACTGTAAGATGGATAATGAATCTCCACCTCCCTCTGCCTCTGATGGCTGGACCTCCCTCTGCCCAATCTTCATCCATGTGTGGATGGTGGAATGGAGCGGTGGGGCACAACCCAACACATGATGGACATACAGTAGACAGTCAAGGAGATATGAGAGTCTGTTCAGCAGTAGGTGCATGTCATGTGACCTACATAATGACAGCGTCATAACTTTGGTATGTATCGTATCATTTGAGCCATCTCAATATATATAATGATCACATATATTTTGTATGATACCTTTTGTGTGTGTGTGTATGTTTTGTAGTATGTGGGTTTACGAAATGAGTGTCAGGCAGTTCGAGAATGTGGCATGTAGGTGTGTGAAATACTGGAGCCGGAGCTGTCTAAGGCCAGGCAGGCAGACGGCGCGTCCGCAAACTTTGCGATGTTTGAACAGTGAGGCCCACGCTGTCTCTCTCTTTTCTCCCTCTCCCACCCCATGGCATACACACACTCATATAGACAGCACCACCCAGCTGCTAATGCAGCAAATACAGAAAGTGACTTCTTTACTAGATTAGAGGAAAAATGTGTTCATTCATTTCCTCATTTGTAGCACAAGCATGCTTAAAAATGACCAAGTTAGTTGTTTGCATTAGATTAACATATTAATGTTTGTACATAGAATAGTACAGTTAATTCAGAAATCAAGAAACACTTCTTCTAATTGAAATGCCAAAGTACATCATTTGTCGAAACCTTTAAAGAGCATTACAAATCACACAGCAATAATCATGGTTTGGGTTAAATGAAGCACTCTAATATAAGATTAGAGGATCTTCATCGTCATAGTACTAAAATGAACACTTGGTTATCGTTGGGGAATGATGGTGATCATTGTCAATGCCGATTGGACGTGAACAGCAGCCTTCTGTGTTATAGTGCAATGTTTTGTTGACCCATTCCTCCAGTTTAAGATTCATCACTCCATCGTCCCCCCTCTGTGGATTTACCCTGCGTTCCACATACTCATTCTTTTTTTATACTCTTTCTTTTTTTATTCTGCATACAATTACTACTTTCAATGATAAAAAATAATCTAGTTAGGATGCAGTAGGCATACTATTGGGACATACTTCTTCTTATTTATTTCATCATAACATCGTGCCTTGATCTTGCCTCTTGCTTTTAAATCCGTCACATCCCCGTTTGTTTTCATATGGAGGCTCCGATGATGTGACGTCACTTCAGGTTTGCACTGGATTATGGGTCAGAATCGCCCTAATAGGATGCTGTTTTCAACACTAAACATTTTGGCCGGATGTACTACATCCGGGTCTTTTCCAACCATCCTAAATCTGTCCACAAGAATCGGGACATACTAAATCTTTTTTCTACCATACTAAATAGTAGAAAGTATGCGATTCGGAACGCAGGGTTATTCGCTTTGACCAAGTCCCTGCACTTCCTCCTTTGCTGCCGGTTTAGCATCTTTGGCCAGCAGAGGGCCTTGTCGCTGAACGTAAACAGATGTCATTTTGGAGCACTGGCTCCTAATGTGGTTTTTCATGGGAGGACAGTACATATTGAAACTGAAAAAGCCATGTTCATGAGGCCGACTCGTGGCCCTAAAGCATCTCGTCTAACATTCCACTGAAGAGGCTTGTGACACTGCAGTTGCATGCTGGGAAGATGCTCTGATGTCAAATTGAAACCCCATGCAGCTTGTGCCAACACTTCCACTTCCACATATCCCCAGGTGATTTGTGGGACCTAACAGAACCCAGCATTTACAGTGAAGGAAAAAAAAAAAAAGAAAAGTCCCCTCCTGTATTTTTTTTGGGGAGGGCCTGAGTTGGAGTGGGAAAGATGGATAAGAGTACAGTCCAGCTGTGCCCCGCCCACATAATTTGGCTGTGGCTCAGGCCCCCGCGGGCTTCATAAATCCCCCCGAGCGGAGATCAGTGCTGAAAGACACAGAGCAGGCAGGCCACATCGATCACTACCTATCAACCCGGGCACTGAGCATGGAAACACACACTCACACAACACTTCCCTATAGACGCGTATTGACTGAGAGCACCCATGGGTCCCTAGGGGGAAGGTTTTAAAAGCCAGAAGTGTTGCTTTGCTGCTTGACTCCATCTTATTTAATTGCTAGAGTGAGCCAGTCGCCATACATACATATCTGCACACCGTTTTGGGTCCTGAGTGGAGTTAGGATGTTTATTTTGCTCTTACCTCCCTTTGTTTGGCAACTTGTATTAGGCTTTTAATACAGAAAGGTAGCGGATTGTGAGGAGATATGCACTTAAGCCATGTCCCAAAATCACTAACTCCACCTTAAAGTTTCTCTGTTAGCACTGTCAATTTGCCAGGAGGACGTTTCACCCCGTTGGAACGAGTTTGTGCTAAATACCTTTTTTTTTTTTTTTTTGATTGAGGTTGCCTCGACAGCATTCAGTCAATTCAGGGTAATTCCTGTGTGACATCAGATAACCTTGGCAACGGCTGTCTGGGAGATAGCTGATCAATATGTTTTTGTGTATGTAGCAGCATTGGTCTTCAGCAGTGTATTGTAGTGCACAGACTCACTGGAGTATGATGGTTAGCATTTAACAGTTTACTGAACGTTGTAGTTAGCGGCAAGATAAGTGCCACACTGTGAGGTGGTCTCATCTAAATGTGCCACTGTATTGCTTGATACAGACAGACAGCTCTCTCTCTCTCTCTCTCTCTCTCTCTCTCTCTCGCTCTCTCTCTCTCCCTCTCTCTCTCTCCCCTGCTCTAAAGCCAATAGGGATGTGCCCCGTCGTGTCTGTCTATCATAATCATTTCAATATAAACTATGTAGGGCATGTTTAAAACCCAGCAGTCTGATAAACGCCCTTTCATCTGCGCTGACAGACGAGGCAGTTCAGCCTCTCACGATGACAGACACGCCAACCCAACTAGAGACAGAGAGAGAGAGAGAGAGAGAGATACACGGAGAGAGAGAATCTTTTTTCAACTGTTTCCAGATGTTTGATTAGAAGGTGCACACTGAAGGTTGGATGAGAAACTGTATATGTATATAACTCCATATGTTCTTCTGTTTTTGTTGGTTAATTAGCACACATTAAGTTTCATGTTAGTCTGTATTTTGCGCACTTGCTCACTGGGGGTTGTGTGAGTGTGTGTGTGTGTGTGTTTCTGTGGATAGCGTGTGGTCGGTGTACTATGCTGTACAGTTCAGAGTGTGTATTGGCACCTGAGACACGTCCCCACTGGCCTGCATTCCTCCTCTACCTGAGAAGACCTGAAAACACACACACACACGCACACACACACACACACACGTGCACACACACACACACACACACACACACACACACACACACACACACACACACAATCGGGTATCACCAAATACAAGGACACGGTCACATCTATTCACCGGGAAACTAATAAGAAGGAGGAACACCATAACCACTCATGCATATAAACACATGCAGACAAATCTCAAGCAATGGGAATATATTCGATAGAGTAAAAATCCTGGTTGTGAATTCCATGCCACGACCGTTTGGTCGATAATGCACTGGCCTCTGTAACAATCTAGTTCCACGGGAAGGCAAAACACTAGCATCTGTGCCATTATTACTGCTCCAATAATCACTAGTTCTGGTGTGAAAATGCACAGAGTTGCTTCTTCGGAATTTCTCTTTCTAGTATCCTGGGTAAGCCATGTCAGAGCAGGGACCCCCCCCCCCCCCCCCCCCCCTCAGCCTCCATACACTTCTCCTTGGTTTTACCCATCACCTCACATGACATGCAGCATGGCCAGTAGTCCCAGCTATTAGCCAACAACCCAGCCTGGATCACTGGCTGTTTTATTGTTGCGTAAAACAAGGAGAGTTTCCCTTGGCCCCACATGCACCCCCGTCCCAGTGTTTGTTATTAAACAGAATGGAGCGCCGGGGCTGCTTTTAATACCTGAATAAATACACGCTACCTCCCGGGCCTGATGTCCGTCCGTCCGTCCTCAACACACCCCTCAGAAACAAAAACCAGCGCTACTCCCAAGAAAACTCGATCCCCTGTACTCTCCCCGTCTGTAATTATTTGTAGAGGTTTGGGTTTCTGCAAATGTTTTCAATTTAATTGCTTTTTTTTCCTCCAAATATTTGGCAAAACTATATTTGGTAAGACTCTCCACTATGTACTAGTTCCTACCCTGGAGGTATGGGGGCTGCACATTCCTTATACGAGCAGGGTCTAAATGCAGTTTAAGTGACAAAGCACAAGTTTTATATCAAGTCGTTTTTTTTTTCTCGCTTTTCTATCTAATTATTTTCTCTTAGCAGCGAGATAGACAGACAAGGCTCTTACATAACAGCTTGACCTCCTGTAATGCAGACGTCAGGTTTGAGGAGTTAGCGAGCAAGTTGGTTTAGGCTGCAGCGCTAATCAACCAGGTCAGTCGGGGGTCTTTATCCGGCAGCTGAGCCCCCACAGAGGCATCAGGCATTGGGTTTCTTCATTCCAAACACTGGCCGTCTCAAAGCCCCTCGGCCCCGGGGCTCACGGAGCAGCAGGCATGGGGTGGACGGCTTGTTTCCTTTGGCCCAGGTGGATGTTATAGCGGGGCCTTCTCATTTGGCTCCCTGCCTTCCTCTGCGGCCAGCACCAGTGTATGTGGAGAGGTTCACTTCCAAAATATATCTACCTCTGAGGAAAAATTCATTTCCTCGAGGTTACCGTACTACCAGTATATTCAATTAAGGTTACATTGTATAGGAGGCCTGTTATAGTATATTCAATTAAGGTTACATATACACCTGAACCAATGACATCACTATACTGCTGCTGAACACTCTTAGAACCAGGGGCCGGCACGGTGGACGTGCAGATGGGGCAACCTCCCCCTGCCCTTTTGTTTGGAGTGCTTTTTTAAAAATCTTTTTTTTGAACCAGTGAATTAAGTACTTTACCAGTGTCAATTTATGGGACTTCCACACTGGCCCTAAGTTTATAAGAGGGGTTATTTGAGCGCCTCATGAGAAGGGCATTTAAGCATGTGTGTCTCCTAATTCAGCTAAAACTAATATTCACCCCAATATCTATCCCGGTATTGTAAGCATGCACACGTGGACCCCCAGACCACAAGGTGCCCCTTCTTTCATTGTTGGTCCCTGCCCATGCTAAGAAGCACTGTCCTGCTGAGGCATATAAGATGTTTTCACTGAATTTTATTTTAACAATTTTCTGAACCGCTTTTAGAATGTCACCTGATATTCTTTTGTTAACTTTCTCATTATAGTCTCAGACGTAGTTTAGTTATGTACGATTGGAAATACACAGCTGTGGCCATGCTTTTTTATAATTCTTAATTTTGTCTGTTAAAATGTATCTAAAGTCTAATTCTGAGGAAACTTCAAAAGGCTCTAAATAGGAGTACATTTGGCTTTGTGAAACCTGAACAGTGTGTGTCATATGCAGGCAGAAGCAGAAAGCATGTTTGAGAGAGGTATGGAGTGTCTGTGTGTGTGTGTGTGTGTGTGTGTGTGTGTGTGTGTGTGTGTGTGTGTGTGTGTGTGTGTGTGTGTGTGTGTGATTCTCAGAGAGGCACACAGCTCTTGGCAAAGGAGGGAACTATTGATTGAAAGGTCAGAGGGAGATATTGATCGGCCTGAGTAAATGTCAGAGATGGATCCCAGGAGACAACCAGTTTGTGTGTGTGTGTGTGTGTGTGTGTGTGTGTGTGTACTGCAGAGTAAGCCTAGTGTAGTTAAAGTGACACATGACTCCTCTCTCATAAGGGCAGACAGGGTTGGAAAGAGAGACATAGCACCACCACTGTGTGTGTGTGTGTGTTTGAACATGTTTGTACATCTGTTAGATAAGAGACTATTCTTTTTTTTTAAGATATTTGTATGCTTTATTTGATAGTGCAGAGAGACAGAGGTGAAATGGGGCAGAGAGGGGAGTGACATGCAGAGAACGACCACGGGTGGGAATCGAATCCGGGTCTGCTGCTGGGCCCGGCCCGGGAGGGGGACGCCTTACCAACTGAGCTAAAGGCGCCCCCAAGATAAGAGACTATTCTAACTAATTCATTATTGATTTGTTTGCTTCTCAGTGCAGTGCACAGTGTTGTCCATATGCACTCATGTGTGATGTGTTAATTAGCTCCTTAATTAGGAGGTTCCTCAACAAAGGCCCTAGGCAGGATGGCCTCTGGCACCCCAGATGTTTGTGTCTTTTAAAGAATGGTGCCCATTCATGTGAACAAGAATAATTTATTCAGTATTGTATTATTCTACTGCTTACACCCCAAGCCATTCCTATCTCTTTAGCCGTGCCAGCGACAACTATGGATCTAAGTCTTTAAATCGGTCTGACATTTGGTTAGTCCAACACTTTGATCCAGACTGAATTATCTCAACCATGACTGGATCGTTCTCTGTTATATGTTCATTTACCCATGATGCACATAGTAGGTTAAATACCTAATGAGTGGTGATCACCTTGTACTTTTCACCTAACATCACAGACAAGTCATAGCTGTGAAATATCCTGTGAAATCCCAACACCTAGATTGATTGTAGGGCTGTACAATACAAAAATTCACGATTTGATTTGTATCACGATTTTTTGAAATTTGAAAAGCATTTTATTTAAATAACATTCACAATAACACTTAACTTAATGTAACATGTAATAACAAATAACCTGAACAAATTCTGTAACTCTGTAACAAAATAATACTGTTGAAAAATAAAAAATAAATTTTGCTGTGCTGTAAACCAAAAATCAAGTTAGAAAACAAATAGCCACTTTGCATCCGGCACCATCATAGATGAGCGTTTTGTCAAATGCATTATGTATACGACCTTCCATATGAATGAGGTTCCCATTGCTCTCAGTTTGTACCTGCTAGCCTTGTGGCACTTGTCTGGTGGAAGGGCACGTGTTAAGTGAGTGTTGCCTTTGCTGAATTGTCGAAGGCTTCTCTGTAATCTACTGTGTCTGGGATTAAAGATCATTCATACAGTACATGGCTTGATGAAAACACAAATACTGTCGAAACCATATATAATCGACAGCCAGTAACACATCATAATAATACAAATAATAGGCTATATAATACATAGATTGGAGGTTTAACACCACACATGTCAGAACACCTCCCCCCCCACAAACACACACACACATTCTGCCTTCACCCACTCTCCTGACTGGCCTTTATCTGTCCTCTGTCTCTCTTCTCTCCACACTTTATCATTTCAAGATGTTACGTGGCTTAATGTATTTATTCAAGCTCAAAGCTTATTTAAGCTCCATTAAAGGTAATTATATACCCCCAGTTATAGGGCCCCAGACGTCCCCAGAGTGGCCATTAAGTGTGGGTAGATGTGTTGGTTCTGCCAGTGTTTGTGGGCTGCCATAATAATTACCAAGCCGTGTCTGTCTGTGTTGGTACACCCGGAGTGGTATCAACTGTTTTACTTAAGCATTAGAGCGGAGACGGAGTGGGCAGGGGTGTGTGTGTGTGTGTGTGTGTGTGTGTGTGTGTGTGTGTGTGTGTGTGTGTGTGTGTGTGTGTGTGTGTGTGTGTGAATGTTTAGGAATGGTGTCTGTGTCCAGATTTCCCTCACTCCTAAAGCTTTATTTATGTCTTCTCTTCTTCTTTTCTAAAGTCTTGTGAATTGTCTTGACTTGTGTACGGCGTTTTACTTATAGGAGAAAGACAGCCGTCCCTCCCATGTCTCACAGACCAACAAGCTACGTCAGCATGTCGTATAGTAGAGAACAAGGAAATGGCCCTGATGGATCTGAGAGGGGTAAAGCATTGGAAATCAAGAGGTCAATGGATGGACGTGAATGCAAGGAGTTTGATGAACAGTTCAACATTTAAGATATTTAGCTAGATATATAGCGATTCCTTTTATCAATCTAAATGCTTCTCTCCCAGTATGGCATCATGTTTTTGGTACATAACACAAGCATTTCAGGTTGACTTGAATGGCACTAATCTGTCCCAGTCAACCTTAAGAAACCTCCACAGCCTTATTCTCTTTCCCTGTCAGGCATGGGGGGGAAATCCGTTTTTTAGCAGTGCCAGATGGAGGGACAATCCCCCTTTTTATAAGGCCGCTGACAGGACACAGCGGGACACACACTTTACTACATTTCTACCACGGCACACAGCCAACTTCACTGTGGACTCCTGCCTCCACTCCATATTTTGATTGAGCAGAGAAGCTCCCCCGAGGACACAGAGTGAGAGGATCAGAACCTGGTGGAAAAACACAGTGGCTAGAGTTATTGGCTGTTTTATAAGGGCTCCTATCACGCTACTATACGCTGAGGACCATTTAACAGTGTGTGTTAACTGGACCTCTGTGTGTATGCTCTCACCACCTTCCTTTGGACCCTGTCAGTAACATGGGCTGAATTGATCAAGCTAACGTACACACACTGCTGCATGCTAACGGTTTAAAATGTTGCTGTAATAGTATGGCCTAGCCAGCGCACATTTTTAATTTGACCCATTGAAGCCTATACCACTTACCAACACTTGATAAGCATGGCTTAGGAGAGGCATTAGTTCAGTCCTCAAGGATAGATCATTGACAAGTTATCTCCTTTACTGTGGCGTCATCACAACATCAAAATTCAACAGAAACACAGTAGACGTAAACAGAGACATAAACAACTTACAAATCGACATATTGAAGTCTCTGGTTGTCAATATGTCTTTTGGCTAAACCACGCCCGAAGAGTGATTGTCCAATCATAGCAGCGTTTGATTTCCCCCAATCAGTATTATCAGAACTGGATACCAGGCAAGACGGTGACCCCCTTTTTAGTGAACATTGCTCGATTTCAACCAACTTATGCTAACGTTAGTGTACTGTAATTAGCTAGCTAGCTATAGCTACAACTGATGAACTCTGCCAGCCAACGTTTTTATTTCAGCTTATTGGCAAAAGTCGAGACTTGTCTGCTAAACATGAGAAGTTTGTTTTTGTGTTTGGAACCAAAGGATGATCATTTCAAACATGTGAATGTGGCTTGAGATGAAAACATCCGCCGCCGTTTGCATTGGTAAATTCCACGTGTGTCATTTGATATGTGAAAAGGTTGACTTCCCCTCTTGTTTCTCTGTCTCATCTCCTTCCCCTCCATCCTCACCCTCCCTCCCTCTCTCTCTCTCTCCTCTCCCTCTCCTTCTCCTTCTCCTATTACTCCGCGGTGTCTTGCTCGACTTATTCCAGCGGCTCAAGGGTTTAGGTGTTGATCCCTCCCAGTTTTCATCACTTAGAGCACCAATCAAAAAGGGTTTAGGCCGTGTAATCTAGCTAGACTATTGTTCCCTTCTCCTGGCTCTTCGCCTCCTCCTCTTCCTGCACCTTCTACTTTCCAAACCTTCCCCCAATGCATTCATATAATAAAAGGCACTGATTATTAAGAAACTTATGTTTAAAGCTGACTTGGCAGTTTTTGGTTCATTTAAGGGCACTAGTCTGGATGAGAAGGAGGGATTGAGGTTGGATGGTTTTTGGGGTTTTTGTGAAACCAGATCTGTCGGTAGGTCAGTGGTTGGCACTAAGCACTCTGCCTGGCGGGGGCTAATCCACAGGGATTCAGTAGACACTTTCTCCCAGGACCACACGCCTGTTTGTTTGTTTGTTTGGCTATGGAACTGGCATCTTAACACCTTCTCATTATCACAGCATTTGATAATAATTGTTGATATAAATTCTTAAAAGCTTTAAAAAAAACTGCTATAAGCGCTTCTCTTCTTCTTGGTTGGATTGATGATTTGAACGATGTTTCACCGAAACTGTGGCGTTTTTTCTCTTCATTTATTTTCCATCTGTTTCCTAACGTTCCTTTTATTGACAAGGAAAACTAAACGTGGTAAATTGATGACCTGTCTAAGGGTTATAAACTGAGCAGACAGCTAGACTTTCTTTATATTAAATAAAGGTAAAAAAATTAAAAATAAATCAACGGACTGCAGTGTGTAGCTTCACCCTTTTTTTTGGGACTCTTTGGGACGGTTTGGTGTCTCAACTAAAAGGGTGACAAAAAAAGTTGCGGCACCATTTGCTTCTTTGGTACCCTCTCCAACGTTTGACAGTCGAAAAGGCAAATTATTGCAAGCCTTACTGTACTGAAAACCAAACTGTACCGCTCAGTGGAAACAAGACTGTAGATTCAAAGATGGGCTATCCCCCACCAGCTTAAAGAAGCATTGATAGATTGACTTCTCAGTGATAATCTGTGTCTCTCCTCTCCCAGCAGATATAGGCTCTAATAGTATCAGGTAAGTAGTGTATCATGAGGTAAGATCACTGTGAAGGAACCTCCACAGAGCTCTGTTAAACAAGCACAACACTCACCAAAAGGCAACTCTGCACTATATTTTGAAAGTCAGTAAAAAAGATCAAAATAATGGAGAAATAAATGAAAACAGCTTGTGTTGTTGTCTGGTAGAGCTTCCTCTCAGGCACTCTGGTATTTTCTTCTAAAGGTAGAACAGTCTTTCAGTGCTACCAACTCAGTTTGCATACTGAAGAAATAAACGCAAAATAAAGAGCACACGGCCTCCATATAAGATGTTTCACAATTTGAAATATAAAAATATGATGTAGCATTGAAAATGTTATATATAAATAAAACGTGTATGTACACAAGCCTACTGTTTTCAAACTGCCTTCAGTTTAAAGAGATGAAAAAATAAAAAATAAAAAAAATACCCAAAATATACTTTTAGCATTTGCTCCTCTGCAGAAGTCCTTACACAAAGAACTATAACGATGCTTGGCATGGTAGGGGGTCAATTCAGGCCAACCTGCAGACCATAGGGGGTTTCCATTTTAACCGGCAATTCTATTTTATTTAAATGTTCTATTTCTATTCATAAGCTTTTAAATGTTTTATTTCTATTCATTCGCTTTTCTAATGTGTATTATGTATTTTAATCTTGTCTCTGTAATGCACTTTGAATGGCCTTGTGTCTGAATTCTGCCATATACTGTAAATAAACTTGCTTTGCCTTGTTTGTCATTCTTTGATTCCCTCCATCCAGACATCGACGAATGCCTGGAGAACAACGGGGGCTGTGATCACTTCTGCAGGAACACGGTGGGCTCCTTCGAGTGCAGCTGCCAGAAGGGCCACAAGCTGCTCACTGATGAACGTTCATGCCAAGGTCAGTGAGTGACAGCTGTCAATCACACCGCATCAGGAGGGGGCAGCAGTGGCGAAGTGGGTAGGGATTGCGAGGTCGGAGGTTTGATCCCCCGCCACATGTCCAAGTGTCCCTGGGCAAGACACTGAACCCCACATTGCTCCCGATGGTTCAGAGGGCGCCTTGCATGGCAGCTACTGCCATCGGTGTTAAGTGTGTGTATATGAATGGGTGAATGTGGTAAGAAATGTAAAGCGCTTTGGGGCTGAGAAAATGGGCAAAAAAGCGCTATATAAGTCAAGTCCATTTACCATGTGTCAGCCTAGTTTAAACACACTTAGCATTTTGAGTCCCCTTTGGTTGTATCTGACAAAACTCAATGACAATAACTGTGGTGCCACTGACGGACACTTCATACTATACATGAATGAAAGGGATCAGGGCAGGGGACTTTATAATTCAATGGTTGAAAGGAACACTGGAGCAAGTTTGTGTCTTTTGCTGGAATCGGAACAGAAAATCATTTGGATCTGTGGTCCAGTCCAGGGCTACCTTAGGTCCTGCTTGACTTTAGTCTAAAGGAGATATACCCTGCGTTCCAATACCCATACTTAGCTACTATTTAGTACGCCAGAAAAAGATTTTGGTTGTCCCAATACATGTAGGTCAATTGTAGTATGCTGAAAATACATAAATGCCCCACTAACTCCAATAGCATTTTGGAGTATTCGTCTCTTCCTTATCCGACTTTGTTCTCTGTCCCGTGGCGCTAAAACTCTTCTGTTTTTTAGTATGTAGTGTAGTAAAAAGAAAGTATGTGATTTGGAACGCATGGATAGACTTTTCAGTGCTTGCGGTCCTTATGTTATGCTAGGTTTCCTTACATATCGGACTGTTTCTCTACCTCCTGCTGCTCTAGTGTAACAATTTGAAGGAGTGTACATGAGTGGTTGAAATGCATAAATGAGAATAGTCATCTCCCTCTGTGACAAATGACTGTAGTTGCAGTATTGTAGCTGGGTGTGTGAGTGCCCATGTGTGTAAGCTTCCCTCCTGATCAGCAGTAATGTGTGTACAACCAAAGGGCGGATTCTTGCTTACAAGTCGCAGCAGACGAGGAGTAAAAAATGTTTTTTTTTTAATCAACAATAAAACCCAGAGGCGCTTCTGTCCCCTGCCTAGAAACCACCAAACAGTGTTGATCTGGCGCCGTTTCACAGTATTTTAATAATGTGCTGTTGAGTGTTGTTACCACATCACAGCGCCGGCTGTTCCTCACACCTTCACCATCTAACAGTGCTGCTAGGTCTGTCCCATCTACTGACATCTGGGCTGTCGGGCATCAGCATGAGCTTAGAGCTGAAGTAAGCGATTTATTTATGTTAATATAAGTGTTAAATCGCTCTTTATTCGTACAGTGATCACTTATATACTGTGGGCGTTTCATAGAGCCGATCTCTCAGTCACTCGCTCTGCATGTAATCGGCAAATAAACTTTTCGGGGATCCCACTACTGATAACCAATCAGAAGAGAGAACGCTACAAACCGACACCCGTCTCACTGCCAGTGCACGTGCAGAGCGACAGATTGGTGAATGTGGATGCGCTTACAATGGCAGAGCAGGTAAAAATCCTTCCCAATGTCTGTTTTGATGGTTTTTATCATGTTTTATCACACTTATGGATCTGAGATGATGCTAGATAACTCGCTGCTTGAAGACCGCAGTGCATTAATGTGGTGACGTAGGGACGAGGGAGGGGACTGCTATCTGCAGTCACTGACAGGAAGTTAGCTAAAAGAACCATTTTGTTTACAGCACCTTTAAAGTCAAATATAATGTTTCATTTCCCGGCTCTTTCTCCAGAATAAATACCTCCTGGTCATACACTATTACATGCCAGTGTTAGAGACTTTGAAACCAGAGCAGAACGATGAATGGCTTTTACCATGGTTTCATAAGCATTTCCCACAAATCATTGCTCCTTTTCTAAATGTTTACAAAGGCAGATAGAGATAGAGAGAGAGGAAGTTTTTTAGCAGTGAGATAAATGTCAGCTATCGCTTGTCAAAACACCTCATCATGAACCAGGGTGTGTCTCAACACAGAAACACGCCCGCGCCAAAAATCAGAACGCAGCATTTATTTTGTATATGTTTCCTTTCATATTAAACAGCTGTAGAGCGGCTCAGTTTGTGTAAACTCTGTTTGGGGCGCTAGCCCGGGAACAGGCTTAAGTTATTCCTTCAGTCCTCACATGGACAGTTGCCTGCAGTATATTGACTGAGCCAACATCCAGGGGCCTTAACTACTTCCTCCACATGACAAACTCCATTATAACATGTGGTATTTTTAGACCCAGTTAAAGCCCTCGCAGAACAGCCTGAAATAAACCAGGTGAGCTTCAAACACTGGGCCTCCATTCCTGATAGGTTAATAATATTCGGTGGGCTGGACAAGTGTACATAAACACACGTGCAAGGCTATAGGCCAGGCGTACACACACACACACACACATTCACATTCTCACACAGACACTGACGTAACGGTGAATGTGAGCCGCCTTAACCCCTCAGTCCCGGTGATGTTTTTCTGGATTGGTTTATTTACAATGGGCTCTTGTCCTCGTTTTAACTATTGCATTGGTTTACTATAGTGTCGGCTGTGATTAATGGGAGAGCCTGTTCAGTGGGTGGAGAGCGGCCTGTGTCTGTTTCAATGAGTCATTAAAGACATCTGTGTGTTATCTACAATGTCTTTAACAGCACACGTCAAAACCTTTTCCTATGTGTGTTTCAAACTTCCATTCAGTTGCAGTTGTAGCATCGTTGACAGGACATCAGGTGGATTCCTTGAGAAGTGTGTGTGTGTGTGTGTGTGTGTGTGTGTGTGTGTGTGTGTGTGTGTGTGTGTGTGTGTGTGTGTGTGTGTGTGTGTGTGTGTGTGTGTGTGTGTGTGTGTGTGTGTGTGTGTGTGTGTGTGTGTGAATTTAAAGCCGCTGTGGATTTTTGGTTCAGCCCTCTGGAAACTGAATTGTCAATGAGTCGACTCAATTTGTCACAAATTAACCATTAATTTTTATTTTTTTTAAGACTTTACTGTTGTACTACTATTAAGTTATAAGCAGTGTGAATTTGTAAATTTTGCCACAGAACATGTTACTCAGCAATTTTCCATAAGTTGGGGCGACTGTGGCTCAGTTGGTAGAGCGGTTCGGCTGATGATCAATGGGTTGGAGGTTCGATCCCCGCCCTGCCACCTGTGTCATGGTTTTTGTGTCCTTGGGCAACACAGTTCACCCACCTTGCCTCGTGTGAATGTCCATAGTTAGCCTGCTATCGGTGTGTGAATGGTAACGTGGGAAAGGAAAACCGGTCTCCCTTGCAAAAGAGTCTTTGGTCTCAATGGGATTTACCTGTATAAATAAAGGTTAAAAAAAAAAGTTCCAACATTTATGGGTTAAACTCATACATTTATGAAAAAAATAGTTTAGTTTCTGACAAGATGTATTCTTTATTAATGACAACTGGATGTTGACTGCAGTCATTGCTGTGTGGATGGGAATGGCAAAAGAAAACTATCCCTTCGTTCCAAATCACATACTCTTTCTACCATCTATTCTACACACTACAGCTGACCATAGAAATAATCTAGTTAGCATGCAGTATGCTACAATTGGGACATACTTTTACAAATTATTTTCTTTATAATATCACGCCTTGATCCTGTCTCTTGCCTATATGTCCATCTCATCCCTGGTTGTTTTCATACGGAAGCTCCGTCGATGTGACGTCACTTCCATTGCGCACTGGATTATGGGTCAGAATCGCCCAAATAGCAGGCTGATTCCAACACTAAAAAAATCACCACCGGATATAGCAGGCATCCGGGTATTTTAAGGCAGGCTAAATCTGACCACAAGAATTTGGACATCCTAAATCTTTTTTTTCTACCATACTAAAAAAGTAGAATATATGGGGATTGGAACGCAGAGAATGAGTGAATGAAGAATAATAGCTAGTAGCTTGATGTTGGTGTCTCCTGCAGTCACTACTGTCTCCTCCTTCTGTTCTTAACACTACAGTATGACTCAGCAGTCAATCAATTCAATTCAATTTATTTAAGAAGGGGACAGTGCAAATGAATAAAAACACATGATCATAAATGGGTTAAAGGCTATTTTTCATCTGTAGTCCCCCTGACATCAATGTTAAAATAAAATACAATTAAACAAGATATAAAAAACAACATAAACAGGACGGAACCATAGAGCACAAAACAGGGCATCACAGAACAAACACAACTGACTAACTAAGGTAACACAACAGAACACAAAACACAAAGCACCAGTGAAAAAGATTTAAACAAAATAATAACATGCATTTCTCTGCTCTCCCCCCAACAGACATTGACGAGTGCTCCTTTGAGAGAACCTGCGACCACACCTGCATCAACTACCCCGGCAGCTTTGAGTGTGTGTGCAACAAGGGATACATCTTGTATGGCCTCACTCACTGTGGAGGTGAGAGTGTGCACTTACTGTATCTACCCCTATGCCCAGATTATGGGAAATAACTGTTTGACACGAGCTAGCGTGTGTGTGTGTGTGTGTGTGTGTGTGTGTGTTAGTCAGAGTCGCCATTTTTGCAAAGTTTGAGTAAAATGCCCATGTGTTCCTCAAGATATTGCGTTCACAATAAGCGTTGTCACGGTGACCTTTGACCTCTTATCGAAGAGTGAATTTGTGCCACATTGACAGAACTCCCTCAAATGATTAGAATGAATATTTGTTAAAGTTAAAAAAAAAAGAATGCTCAAAGCGGTCATGAGATATTGCGCTCACAAGAAGTGGCTCTGACGGACGGATTGGCAACCCAAAAACCATGGCCAGTGGAGGCAATACAACCTGAAGATAATGAACCTTGATACAGACACTGACTCTAATGCTCTGTGTGTGTCGGTGCGTCACAGACATTGACGAGTGCAGCATCAGCAACGGGAGCTGTGAGCACGGCTGCATCAACACGCAGGGCGGCTACGAGTGTCAGTGTCCACCCGCACAGAAACTCCACTGGAACAAGAAGGACTGCATCGGTAAGCACCAACTCTGTGTACTGTGTGTGTGTGTGTGTGTGTGTGTGTGTGTGTGTGTGTGTGTGTCTTGTCATGGTGATGTAACTCTTGTGTGTTCCTCAGAGGCGGTGAAGTGTCTGTCTAATGGGAAGCCAGCGCCCCGAGCCCAGCTGACCTGCACCAAGAGCCAAGGGGCAGAGGTCTGCTCACTCTCCTGCCCCTCCAATGCCCTCTTCCTCGCAGGTACACACACATACACACACACACACACACACTGTACGCGCGCACACACACAAGTTCACACAAACACACACACACTAGCTCTGTCAAACAGTTATTTCCCATAATCTGGGCAAAGATGTGGCAAGGATGTTATCACCTGTTTCATTCTCCTATAAAAAGAGAAATCTCACTCTGCATTCCGAATCGCATACTTTCTACTATTTAGTATGGTAGAAAAAAGTTTGAGTATGTCCTGATTCTTGTGGCCAGATTTAGGATGGTTGGAAAGAATGGCCAAGATTTTTTGTGTTGAAAACAGCATCCTATTTGGGCGATTCTGACCCATAATCCAGTGCGCACGTGAAGTGACGTCACCTCGACGGAGCCTCCATATGAAAACAAACGGGGATGCTACGGATATAAAAGCAAGAGGCAAGCTCAAGGCGCAATGTTATGATGAAATAAATAAGTAGAAGTATGTCCCAATTGTATGCCTACTGCATCCAAACTAGACTATTTTTATCGTCGGATGTAGTATGTAGAATAGAAAAAAGAAAGAGTATGAGATTTGGAACGCAGGGACAGTTTGTCTGGGAAGGGTGCACAGACCCCTTGGTGAGTGAAAACTTTCCTTCAATAGAAATGATTCTGCAAAGAAGTCATAAACTACAAATCACAGATCGGACCTTAAAGTCCCTTTGAATGAAGTGTATTGTATTGCTGTACATCTCTCTACTATACCAGCTGTATTGTTTTTAGCTGCCATGCTGCATGTGCTGCTGCCCTCTGGTGGTGGCAGCCTGTAGTCACAGCTCTCTGTACCTTCTATCTGCTCTCCTGTCTCAGCCCCTGGTGCTTGATGAAGGCCTCCATGTCTTTATTGCTGTATGTGTTGACTCCTCAGAGGGGCTCTCCATGTGTTTTTCTCTTTCTCAAGGCCTTTTTTTTTATTCTTTGGCTTGGCCCGACCCAGAGCTTTGGCCTCCACCATTCTTTTCCCTCCTGCAATAGTACTTAACACACGTCTGTACATCGATTAGGGTTTCTTTTTGATCAAGCCGGTTCTTTCCATAGCCCCGGCCCCCGCCCCTCGCTCCGTTTAACTTGGCCGCACATCGTGTGAGAATGATGGATAGCTCTCAGGCATTCGGTGAAAGATTTGTTTTTCAGTCTCTCTTTGGAGTGTGTCTTAATTTCAGCTTCAGGGGGAAAGAGCCATGTAAATTCCTGTGGCTGAAGGCAGGCCCGGGCTCTTATTTAATCATGTCAGTTTTTATGACCTCCAAAGGCTTCATCTCTCATTGCCTACTCTAAATGTCTTTGGGTGTGTGTGTGTGTGTGTGTGTGTGTGTGTGTGTGAGATAGAAAGACAGGATTCATAGATCTTTCATTTGGTCCTTCATTTTGTCAATGGGGGGTTTAAGGTCAGCACAGTTTCCTTCGAGCTCTCTGTCTTCTTCAGCGCAGGAGGATAGTAAGGTCTTTCAACATTTATAAAAAGTCTCTTTTAATCCTGAGAACAGCCCACCGTGGCACCAGAACAGTGCCAAGTCAAACACACATAGCCTCCCTGACTTTGCATCATCATGGCTGAGTTCTCTTCTCTCGCTGTAGTCTAATATGTGTGTGTGTGTGTGTGTGTGTGTGTGTGTGTGTGTGTGTTTCTGTGTGTCTGTTTCTGTGTGTGTGTGTGTGTGTGTGTGTGTCTGTTTCTGTGTGTGTGTGTCTGTGTGTGTGTTCACAGACTCTGAGAACAGCTACTCGCTGAGCTGTGGCGTGCCGGTCCTGCCCGGTAAAGCTCCCCAGAAGAGAAACACCACCACTGCCTTACTGACCTGTGCCGGTACGGTAGGCCAAGCATGATGACGGCGCGTCCTGAGTCAAGGCTTTGTTACAACATACTGTATTTATTTTGACTGTTGTTCAACTCCACTAATGCTCCGTTAGTTAAGATTACAAAGTTAAGCACATATCAAATTTGTGATACAGGATAAAAAAATGTGTTAGCCTCATAGCATAATTGCCTAAATCATATTTACTCTACTCTACTTTTACCCTACATCTACTCTACTCTACATCTACTCTACTCTACATCTACTTTTCGTTAGCCTAATAGCATAATTGCCTAAGTCATATTGTAAGGGTTATAGAGTAGGGTAAAGTAGATGCAGAGTAGATCAACAATAGAGTAGATGTAGAGTAAAAGTAGAATAGAGTAAATACGATTTCGGCAATCATGCTATGAGGCTAACGATATAAAGCAAAGCGATTTTATAAAATAATTGTATCAGTTATTGTGTGGATTCATAATAGCATAGCTCTTCAGCTTGGACCTATGAGAAAAAATTGCGTAACATCAAATTAAGCAGAATACATAATCGGCCTATGTTTACTTGCCTCCTTCTATTATTTGAACCCCCCCAACCCCACGTCCCCAACATGTGCAAGCAATGAGGTAAACTTTCATTCGGGCCTGCCTGTGTGTCTGTTTGGTAAACACACTGCATTTATCTTTATTTATCTGGGCATGAAAAGCAGGCACCATAGCCAAACTGTGGCCCGCAGCATTGTATCTAAGTTGTCTTTAACCTGTAGTAGACAACAGTAAAACACAAGCACTACAGCTGCAGGCTCACAAGTACAGCACAGTTCTCCAGCCTCACGTTTCCTTTTCCAAATATTTCCACTTCAGAAAGGCAGCCACCATGAAGCTTGCTCTAGGCCATTTAGAGGATTTGTTCACAGAAAAGGAGAAAATTCAATTATAAGAACATTATTAAGACCAAAGGTTAACCAATGCATCGACACTGCAGAGGAAGACAAGCAATACAGATAGCACTAAAGTTAGAGTTGCTTGTGGGTAAGGCATCCTTGTCTCTCCACAAAGGAGTTATTTGGGTGCCTTTGTAGATAAAAGAGGGGTGTGTGTGTGTGTGTGTGTGTTTGTGGGGGGGAGGGGTAACCTGATCATCTGTGTGTGTCAGAACCTTGCTGTCAGGTTAATGAAGGTCAATGTGAAAGATTAACAGTGGCATTACCTTACAGTAAATAAAGTTCCATAGACCCACGTTCCCCCTCCATAGAGGCTCAGTCCTCTTCCCAGCAGACTCATGTTAGAATCCAGCCCGGGACGTTCTCTTCATGTCATCCCCTTCTCTGCCCAATTTCATCTCGGTCCCTCCAAAAACTGTCTAATAACGCAGAGAAATGCCCAAAAATTATCTTAAAAAAAAAATAAGGTCTGAAGTTCTTAAATGATCCCACGCCTGTTATTAATTGTCTGCATGTATCTTGTGTGTCTCTGTGCTGTGTATGAATATAGACACGCTGGCTCCGCCCATCAAACAGAAGGCCAGGTTTAAGATCAAAGACGCCAAGTGTCACCTGAGGCCCCGCAACAAGGAGAAGCACAGGGATTCGTCCAGACAGAGCCTGCAAGGTTAAGACTGCATCACATCACTGTTAAAGGTGGAGTCGGCAATTCCTGACAATGCTTGTTGGCTAAATCACTTTTTGTCAAAATCACTAAAAAATCCACCTCACAATCCGCCACCTGTCTGTACTGTGTGTGGGCTATAAAAAATATATAGTATTAATACACCTTTGTTTACCTTTACATACGCGTTTCGGGAGCCTATGCTGTGTATTAACAGCACATTTATTTCTTCAGCACAAACAAACTACGGACATGTAGATGTTGAGTTACATGAGGAGATAGTCACTGATTTTTGACATCAAGCATTTTCCAGAATGGCCGACTCCACCTTTAATTCTAATACATAAAGGTTTTAGTCTTTCATGACAGCCATGATCATTCATCCTGTGTGTCTCCCCCACCCCCCGTGAAGGAGGCCAATTCCCCTGCACAGACGACTGCCACGTGGCCTTCGTCAATCTGAAGTGTGACTCCAAGAAGCGCCGGAGAGGACGCAAATCTCCCTCCAAAGAGGTTTCCCACATCACCGCTGAGTTTGAGATGGAGATGAAGGAGGAGGAGGCCTCAGGTGTGAAGGATGTTCTTTATCACAAACACACACACATAGTGCATGGAGAATTACAGGAAGTCACATATATATTGTATTAATAATATCATTATTCAAGATATGAATTCAGAATCAGAATCACTTTTATTACATCTTATTGTACAGTACACAAGAGTACAATTCCTAGGCTTGGCTCCTCAACATTCACATAGCAGCAACAGCACAAGATAAAATAGATAAAGATAAGAAACCATAAGAAAAACTAAGTAAAAATATAAAATAAGTAGCAGCATCGCTTCATACCATGTAGAAAAGTATGTATATCGGCAGTTCAAAAGTTAAAAGAATCATCAATATGAATCTACAGACAGTCTCTGGTGGCTCCCAAACCATATTCAGTAAACAACAAGATGTCCACAATAGAAACAAGAGACTTGACTTGATCAAGAACAAGAAGAAGAAATAGTAATAAATTAGTAGCTTTTTTAAATTTTTTTGGAGTTTGTATTTGAATGAATGCGACTGACTGTTTGTGCCTCCTCAGACTCCTGTAACGTGGACTGTGTGCGTGAGAGGACCAAGCAGAAGCTCCAGAGTGCCATGCGCACCCTGAGGAAGTCCATCAACAAGCAGCAGTTCTACATCCAGTTCTCTGGGACGGAGTACGAGGTGGCTCAGAAACCCTCCAGGGCTCCAGAGGGGGTCGAGGCCTGCAGCACGGGACAGGTCCTCAGAGAGGGCAAGTGTGGTACGTTGGGAAGGGGCTCACCTGGTTCAGCCATGATGTTGATATGCTATTTAAGGATGGTTTTATTGTTTGGTAAAAAAAAGATCACCATTGGCGGATGCTGCAGGAATTAGCTGGGGTCTGGCACTAAACATACAATGCAAAACATAATACATGATAAACATTTCATTAAATGATATAGGTGAAATGACATCGATAACACACAGACACTCTCACACACAAACACACACAGACACACATGCATACACACACACACACACACACACACACACACACACACACACACACACACACACACACACACACACACACACACACACACACACACACACACACACACACACACACACATATACTGTATATACAGTGTGTGTGTCAATTTCAACTCTGTACTAGTGAGCTGTGGTGTGGGGACGTTCTACCGAGGGGAGCAGGAGCAGTGTGTCCAGTGTCCTCCGGGGACCTACCAGGACACAGTGGGTCAGCTGTCCTGTGAGCCCTGTCCCAGCACTGAAGCACAGGGCATCGCAGGGGCCAAGAACGTGTCTCAGTGTGGAGGTAGGTCCACCATCCCACCGACACACGTCACTTAAAAGAGCCCCATATCTTGCATTACTCCAACAGTACTCAAACCATTTCTGTATTAGCTATGGGCGACCGTGGCTCAGGTGGTAGAGCGGGTTGGCGGTTCGATCCCCGCTCTGCCACCTGTGTCATGGTGGTTGTGTCCTTGGGCAAGACACTTCACCCACCTTGCCTGGTGTGAATGTGTATGTATGCTGTATGTTTGAGGTGGTGGTCGGAGGGGCCGTAGGCGCTGAATGGCAGCCACGCTTCCGTCAGTCTGCCCCAGGGCAGCTGTGGCTACTATCGCAGTTTACCACCACCAGTATGACTATGTGTGAATGAATGGAACCTGGAACCCTGTAAAGTGCTTTGAGTGCCTTGAAAAGCGCGATATAAATCCAATCCATTATTATTATTATGTGAACACACTGGCTGGTCTATTGTTAGTGTCAATGAAGGATTTACTGCCAGTCAACTGTAGTGTTTTGAAAGAAATTGTCATTGCAAACAATTCGGACATTTTCCTTAAAAGTCTTGTCTACACTGGTGACACATGCATGCAGTATGCAGCTATGAATATGTTGTGTGGGCAGCCCCCTTGTGGCCATTTATACAAACTGCATATGCACTACACTGAGTAGAACAGACCAGTGGTATTGTGTTCGATTACACACACTAACTAATTGTGTGATTCCTATAGAATATATCAAATCATATCAAAACACACACATATTTATTTTTTAAATGCTACAAATATGGATAAATAAGTGGATATTCCAGATATAATAGGACTTAAAGCAGGTGATTTTTCTCCCATCCTCCCCCTCAGGTCAGTGTCCAGCCGGCCAGTCGTCTGCTGATGGCTTCAGGCCCTGCACGCTGTGTGCACTGGGCTCCTACCAGCCAGAGCCAGGCCGCGTGCTCTGCTTCCCCTGTGGAGGGGGACTCATGACCAAGTATGAAGGAGCTGTCTCCTTCAGGGACTGTGAAGCCAAGGGTGAGGCGCCATGTGTCTGTTTCTCTCCCTCCCCGCATACTATCTACTATTTAGTATGGTAGAAAAAAGATTTAGGATGTCCCGATTCTTGTGGCCAGATTTAGGACTATTAGAAATACCCGGATGTCTACTACATCTGGCCGAGATTTTTTGTGTTAAAAACAGCATCCTATTTTGGGCGATTCTGACCCATAATCTAGTGAAAACCTGAAGTGACGTCACATCAACGGAGCCTCCATATGAAAACAAACGAGGATGCAACGGATATAAAAGCAAGAGGCAAGATCAAGACGCAATGTTATGATGAAATAAATAAGGAACGCAGGGCCTGTGTTCATGTGGGGCTCTCTGTATGTCCACCAGTGTTGGGAAAGTTATTTTTCTACGTGAACTAGTTCAAAGTTCAGTTCACACCCTTTTAAATGAACTAGTTCAGTTCATAGTTCATAATTAAAAATTCTGAACTAAGTTCACAGTTCAAAAATGAACTTCATAGTTTTTTCAATATGGTGCTGCAGGCTATTATTTTTCTAAATAATTGCCGCCACATTCCATATAGAGCCACAGACAGAAATTATTTCAATAACATTCAGTCCACACTAGAAGCCAGCTGCAGCTTTTACCCCTACAGTATATTCTCAAAAACATGAGGAAAAAGTTGCTGTTTGAATGGTCTTTTTAATGAAGAATTATTCAAACAAAAACGGTTAAGGTGCAAAAGTTTTTTAATTTTTATAATTTTCCAAACCTGGAAAATTTCATATGAAATTCATTCAAAGAAAGCAATACTGAACAATATACCAGGCAGGTTCTACTGTACAAACAAATTAGCCTACAACTAGGGATGTCCATGGTTAACTGGTTAACCGTTAACCATGGACATCCCTAGTTGTAGGGTTAACCGTTAACCGTTAAGAAGATCTTTAACCGGTTAATACTAAAGGTTAAACGGTTAAAAAAAATTAAATCACCTTAATTTCTCTGAAATTCGGACTCTTATTTTGATATCGCTAAACTGGATGTAAAAATGCAATGCCAACTGTCGGTAAAGAATGAAAAGAGTCGTGTAGGCTACTCTCAACTATACAGTATAATAGGTCCATGGTACGCTCCCAGAAAGATATCCAGTCACAACTTATGGTCACACTCCCCTGCCATGTGTTTGTATAATTGAATTAACAGTGTGGGCTCCCGCTAGCTTAAAGTGTAACTGCACCCTTTTACTTGTTTTTTGAGATATAAGCTGAATTAAATCACTATGTTGTTAAGGAACACATATATGCTGGTGTTAATATTGAAAAAAATTGCAATATGTTAAATATTGGCAATTCAAGAAATGTTTTGTATTGTAAATCATTTTAGAACTTTACTAAGATTTGAAAAAAACCTTTTCCTTCGGATTCGAAAAATGACGTACATGGGACTTTTTTGACCCCATGTACGTCATCACGTCGCCGCAAAGCCAGGCACGCTCTTCACAGGTCGATGGCTGGTCCATAAGCGTCTACTGTTATACTGTCCCTCCAAGGATGTTATTTCGGGGGTTAACACCCTTCACTTCTACCGACAGTGTGTCTGCAATATCTCGCTTGCGCGAACACACACACAGACACACACACACACACACACACACACACACACACACACACACACACACACACAGACCCGGACTCGTTCATTGTTTCACTTTATTAACACACGCTACCGCTCGCTCTCCTCGCTCTCACACACACACACACACACACACACTGCCGCTCGTTCACTTGCGCTACTCGGTCTCCTCACTACGATAGAAACACCCGCCAACAATTTAGAATAAGAAAAGTCCTCCACCTCAGACGACCTATCTGTGTGGCATATATGAGCTCACTGTGTAGCGACAGTGCCGTTAGACTTTGTGTCACTCGATATTTCAATGAAGTCATGTCATTCAGATCTTCCTGAGTGATAGCTAGCAGCTAGCCCCCTCCTTCACAGACACCGCGCCCCCCCCCCCCTTCCCGAATGTCGGCCGGCTGATGTCGGAATGTTTACAAACAATGGTTCTCAAACGGAATTCAGAATCCATGGTCTGAAAGCATTTTTCAAAATCGTGCAGTAGCTCAAACAGGGGGTGCAGTTACCCTTTAACATAGCACTAGCATTAGCCTTCTTGAGGTGGATGCTGTCCTGCATCTATCACCGTCTCAGTGAGTGTGAGAGAGTGACAGACAGGCAGTGAGTGCCCCTGCACAGACACAGAGAGGTCTGCCATGCTTGTGTGCGAGGATCAATAGCGAAAATCCGTCATAAACAAAAGCGTAAAGTACCGTTATGCTGTACTGATAACGTCGGAGCATATCAATACTACGGTCTTTCAAAATGTTTCAAAACTTAGCACCGGGTTTCGGTAGGCTACCCATCCCCTAAGCCTGTGTGTGTAAATGTCCCTTTTCAGTCACTTATTTCACTTTCTGCTCTTACATTCGCATACTAGACCTCTTCTCACAACAGACAATGTGCCGTATGAATGTCAAAATGTATGTTAGATTAATATGCAGGTCCTTGGAACAAAAAAAGGTCGGGAGCCCTGCTATAATGTTTCATGTATTTCACTATAAATAGGCCACATTAAATCTTAACGGTTAACCGGTTAATAACCGTTAATTCTTGTGGTTAACCGGTTAAAGAAAAAATTATAAATGGCCATCCCTACCTACAACTTAAAATAGTAAAACCCTAAAGGAGACCATTCTAAACTGCAGTGTAGGGCCTACTGTGAACAACAAAGTCCAGAAGATGTGTTGACATACTTATTAACACAAACACAATCTGAGGTAGGTAACAATCATACGAAGAAGAGGGTATAGCCTGGGGCTAGGTCCATGGTCTGAGTAAGCGCTGCTGCATTCATTTGTTTTAGTTTTTCCCCGCGGTGTTTCAACACTGATGTCCACTGTGTTTATAGTTACTACACAGATGCACAACGATGTTGATTTAATCGGAAGCATTCTTTTATTCTGAATATTCAATTTAGAGGCAAGTTTACAGAAATGTTCCCCTATCTATACTGCTTCACGCTGCTGTACATATTCAGTGGGAGCACTTGAGTTGAGTAGAAGTGGATTGTTTTTGACTATTTCAGTCATTTTAGGGACGAAGTTCTAGGGATGTCCGTTTGTCTTGTAGTCAGTGAATCGGTCCACACCCAATATCTGTAAAATGGATTCTGATAAGTACAATCATTCATCATTCCCTTTTATGCTTGTTTAAAGATCCTTAGTGGTCTTAATGATTAACTGTCTTATGGAATGCTTTACTTATATGCCGATGAATCCCAGTTACTTTGGTGATTCAGTGAATGTTCCTCTATGAGGTTAATATTTTAGGCTTTTAATAACATGAAAAAATCCATTTTGTCTAAAACATTAGTTTGAAACCAAATAGTGGGAAAACTGTAATAAAGGTAATAATAGCTTGCTAGCATTGCTATTGTGAAGATGCTGGTCTTAGCATTTAGCTAAAAGCTCAGCTGTGCCTCAGTACAGCCTCACAGGGCTGCTAGCATAGCCTCTACGTCTGGTTTAAAATGCTATAGATTACTTTCGCCTTTGTTAAAACAGATTTATTTCCCCCACTTGATGAAATGTATATGCTAATATTGACGTTTGCAATGACACAAGCCATTTGTCAGAAGTTTTATAGTGAATGCCGTCATAAAAGAGTTTGCAGATGTATATGAGATGGTTAATTTGCACAAGTAGACGATAAAGGGTGTGTAGTGGGTTTAGTGCTTTGTTTATCTGCCTGTCCTGTAATCTAAGCATGAATAATATCACAGCTGTGTTATGTATCTTGTTAACATGTCTGCTGTTTATGTGTTTATCTTCATTTAGTTTATATTGCCTCTCTGTGTGCCCTCAGTGCACTGTGCTCCTGGACATTACTATAACTCCAGCACCCACCGGTGTATCCGCTGCCCGGTAGGAACATACCAGTCTGACTTTGGACAGAACTACTGCATCACCTGCCCGGGGAACACCACCACGGACTTTGACGGTGCCACCAATGTCTCCCACTGCAAAAGTAACGTTTCCCATTTACATCGAGTCTTCAAGCTCATATCTCATCTTCAAAAATACAAATTGACACCAGGATTTGATCAAATCAGCCTACTACACACATTTCTACGAAAAAAGATCAACTTGGGAAGGCCAATTTTGCAGATATCTTGGGGAATGGCCACCATCTTGGATTTTCAAGGAGCCAATTGGCCAAATTACAAATACACCAAATGTCATGCTTGTATCAGAATTTGCACAATTCCACACATTATTGTATTTTTACCCGCTCCACAATCATGTTGTTATCCAGAGGGGTTAATAACCAGTGCGGGAGCAGAATATGCTTCAAGGATAGCAGGACATTTTTCACACATTGGTGCTCTTGTATTGAAATAAGTTCTGCTGTTTGTATTGCCGTGTCCTCAGACCAGGTTTGTGGAGGCGAGCTGGGAGAATACACAGGCTACATTGAGTCTCCTAACTACCCTGGAGATTACCCCTCCAACGTGGACTGTATCTGGACCATCAACCCTCCACACAAGAGGAGGATCCTCATCGTGGTGCCCGAGATCTTCCTCCCCATCGAGGACGAATGTGGAGACGTGCTGGTCATGAGGAAAAGTGGTAAAAAGACATTTGTATTCCTAATAATAATAATACTAATATCTTTATTTATTTAGCACTTTTAAAAACAATGGTTTACAAAGGGCTTTAACAATATACATATGAGCAAGTACAATCAAATTATTACATACTAATAAAAGAAAAAAACACATAAAAGATAAATACACATCTCTATTGACTTTTTTACCATTTTTAGCTTGTGTTAGCTGTTGTCTGTACTACCGCTGCTGGAATTTTGAATTTCCCTGATGCAACATTCCAAAGAGATCAATAAAGTATCTATCTATCTATCTATCTATCTATCTATCTATCTATCTATCTATCTATCTATCTATCTATCTATCTATCTATCTGTCTGTCTGTCTGTCTGTCTGTCTGTCTGTCTGTCTGTCTGTCTGTCTGTCTGTCTGTCTGTCTGTCTGTCTGTCTGTCTGTCTGTCTGTCTGTCTGTCTGTCTGTCTGTCTGTCTGTCTGTCTGTCTGTCTGTCTGTCTGTCTGTCTGTCTGTCTGTCTGTCTGTCTGTCTATCTATCTATCTATCTATCTATCTATCTATCTATCTTCTAGCCGTGTCCACCTCAATAACCACCTACGAGACGTGTCAGACCTACGAGCGGCCCATTGCCTTCACGTCTCGATCACGCAAGCTCTGGATTCAGTTCAAGTCCAATGAGGGCAACAGTGCCAAAGGATTCCAAGTTCCATACGTCACCTACGATGGTGAGTGACTGTTTAGACGGATCTAATCTTACATTTCCCTCGTTAATCTACTTATTCATTATTGCTTGTCTCTGATGTTTGAAACGCCATCTACCTTAAGTCAATCAGAATCAATACAGTGGGCTAGTACTTTGGGCCCCATCATGTAACCGTGCTGTGTTGCAGAGGACTACCAGCAGCTGATAGAAGACATAGTGCGAGATGGCAGACTCTACGCCTCGGAGAACCACCAGGAGATACTGAAGGTACTTATGTTGTCTCTTCCCCCTGTTCTCTTTTTCCAACTTCTTGCTCACTCGCTGTGACAGTGCCCTTTGTTTAAAAGGGAGATCACACAGCGCAACACTGTATATATATATGGTGGCATTATATGCAGATGACCCCCTCCTGTTTGTGAGCAATCCTGAACCATCAATGCAAATCAAATCGATTCGGGAAGGGTATCTGGTTACAAATTAAATCTGGGGAAAAAAAATGCATTAAGCCCCGTTAACTCCGCCGCACTTTCCCTTTGAGCGAGATGGTCCTTCTTAAATTCAACCCATCGCCCTTGGTGGATAAATGTTAACGTGACAAAAAAATAAAGGTTGAGAAGATCTTGGCCCTCCTGTGATTGGTCCATCAGGATGACAGTCTCTCCGTGCTTGTATCCCCTCCTCCTCTAGGACAAGAAGCTGATCAAGGCTCTGTTTGACGTGCTGGCTCACCCCCAGAACTACTTCAGGTACACAGCGCAGGAGTCCAAAGAGATGTTCCCTCGCTCCTTCATCAAGCTGCTGCGCTCCAAAGTCACCAGGTTCCTCCGGCCGTACAAATAGACCAGGGGGCCTCTCCACTTCCCACGTCATACCTGCGTCATTCCAAATCCAGCAAACCTAAATGTAACCCCCTGCCATCCCCGTCTGCCCGGGTGAATACATTGATGTTCCCTGTTGAATCATGGTCTCTTCCTGTATTGGTCACATGATGCCTTTCCTTATCTCTGACCCCTTTAACTAAGAACACATATCCTCCCTCCTGTCAGTGCAGCTCTCTGCATAAGGTTTGACCGATATGAGTTCTTGAAGGCCAGTGTTAATATTGTTTTATAATGTAGCAGGAATTACCTGATTTATATTGTGTGTGTGTATATATTGTTTTTCTTTTAAATTTGACCATTTTATACCAAACATGTACAAGAACCATTTGTTTTGTCTCAGTTTTTTCTATGATCAAATTTATCGGCTCTTTAGACCGGGTGCCTCACACCGCCTGGATGCTCTGTCCGTGAAGGTGCAATATATGGCCATGTTGGTGCGCGTGTTCTCATATTATGAATATTAAATAGTGAATTGAATATTTTTTCAACAACAAAAATACATATACACATACAGAACTACAGAGACATGGCCATACAACGCATAGAAGTTTCAGTTGTGACAACCATAAGTTGTTAAATATCTATCACCCAACACACTGTTCATTGTTTTCTCTGAGAACAACAGGAATGTGTTACAATCAAGCAGCCCATGTGTCGATTTAAGCATACAGTAAAGGCAAACAATATAATCGCGGTTATGGTGGCTGTTATGATTCACTAACAACGTGGTTGTATGACCAACATATAAAATTACATTTTGCAAAATGTAATTAGATTTGATTCCAAGTTTTTAAAGGCTTGTTAAGGAGCTGTAGTCATAGGACAAATATGCATGAGGTCAACACATTTGGACTTTATGGCTGCTATTGGTTTTTTCATCTTCATGAAAAGGTGTAGTTAGCAATTCTGGAAAAAATGCTTATGTTATTACACATCATAGGCTCTGTAAACAGGCATTTTGTTAGCTATGGTGGGACCCCTTTGTTTACATTCCCTCTGTTTACATACCAGTTTGCAGAGCCTGTGTTAAGAGTTTGTGGTTGCCATTTTGAACTATCCCTTTAAAGTCCCACAGAACATATAATAAAGTGTTAGTCCCAGTGTTAAGTCAAAGGCCTGTAACAGCAAAACCAATATATCGGTCAAACCCTATTTCCACACACCATATATAACATAGCATCCCCTCTCCCAGCCATTCACAGATGTCTGCACCTTCATTCCCTTTTTGTCCTTTGACTTCCCTCCACCTGCTTTCATTTTCTGTGTCGTTGTTTTGTTTTTTGTAATATTTATACTGAACATGTTGGAACTTGCAGATGCCCACATCACAGATTGTGTAGTAGATACTATTGTGTAAGACGTGTATGTTTGTGTGGACATGCATGCATGTGATGAGACGTATCGGCCCCCCCACAGTGTACATGGATGTATCCTGAACTAGATTTCTGTATTGGGCCCCTGATGCGCACCAAACGGCTGGTGCACTTAAAACACATTTCAACATGGAAAATGATTAGAAAGAAAATGCTTAAGTTAAGGGAAATGTTAAGCATTCCACTTCAGTGGGTTTCTTTATCTATTTGATCACACAGGGGGAAGAAATGAAACGGGGTGAATCAGTCTATATTGTATTTTTTTTTAAATAATACAAAAAAAAAAGATATAGAACAAGATGAGAGAAACTACCTGCAGGTAACAGACTGTTGCTTTAGAGAGAAATGTATGTGATGTAACTAATATTTGGAACTTTTAATTGCACTTGAATTTTATATTTTAAACTGTAGGGGAAAAAAAAAGATCCGAGTTACTATTTGTTACCTTTCTTTTTGTTGTTTTGAAATGTGCCCAATGGTGGCGACGATGAGAGGCATAGACAGCAGCGGTGTCTCCTGTTTATTGCGCCCGCTCTGTAGCTTGCAGTTAGCCCTGAATCTCTTTCCGTTAGCGTTAGCTTCGTGACTCATTCAAACGCACAGTGAGGAAACATGTCGTTTTTTCTAGCTTCGGCATCTCAATAGTAGAGACTGTATGTTAAACTGATGCGCACAGAGGAGTGGACAGAGACAGACAGAGACAGTGTTAGCATTGGGATTGGTCAGAAACTTGCCACCAACACTACACCATGTCTGTGTATTCACTGCCCAGTCCGGCTCCATCCCTCACACATGTCCTACAGCTGTCACATTGAAGCAGCAGCACCATAAACGCTTCTTGTATGACAGCATTATACATACATACATGCTATCACAGTGTACGCCTCTTTCTAAAAATAGTACTTCAAAATATCTGCATTCACCCAGAGGCAATCTCTTTCCATTAAATAGGAAGTGTAGTACGTATACTATGCTTTTCTTTTATAACCCAACTAAATGTCTCGTGTGTCAAATTGTGTCATTACCAATGGTACTAATATGTCTATGAAAATCCTCTTCTGCGTATTGAAGATGGACTCTGTATCTGCACGATGCGAGTGGAGTTGAAAATCATGTATATGGTGTGACGTTAGTGTTGGGTCTGGAGGCTGGAGGTGAATGTAGTGGCAGACACAATCAGATGTTGAGTGTGTGTGTGTGTGTGTGTGTGTGTGTGTGTGTGTGTGTGTGTGTGTGTGTGTGTGTGTGTGTCCGTAGCACTTCAACTGTAAGTCAGTGAACTCTTGTGTGTTGTGTAAAGCCCCTCTCTCACTGGGCTGCGACTGTTTGCGACAAGTTGGAGACACAAAATTGAAAGACAATATGCGAATTAGCGACAATTTTCACTTGCAGTCTCACTGAGTTGGTTCCTCACGACACGTTTGTGAATGTCCTGGCCAAAACTTGCCGGGAGCTCGCATTTATGGCTCGCGAACGTCGCACGAACGGAATGTCAGTCTAATTTTTTTCTCAAATCAGTCGCAAATCATTCGCAATTTAGTTTCATATGTCGCCAAACCCTTGCAAAGTTGTCTCACACTTCTCGCACTTTCTGACTCGCGAAAACTAAACACATTTTTTGAACATGTTCAAAAATTCAAGCGACATGACTGTGAGGCTCTGCGACTCATGCGAGGAAATTGAGACCCCCGCGAACGTTTCAAGACTCCCTCGCGAATGCAGTCTCCAACTTGTCGCAAACAGTCGCAGCCCAGTGAGATATGGCCTTAAACAAACCTGCCCCTGACAAATGATAAAAATACATATGTTATATCCTCCAATGGTGATACAACTTCCCTAGAAGCAGAAACTCCCGTTAACGGTGTCATTCGGGGGTTAAACACATCTTCTATTGATAATTCAGAGTTTATCAACGTCCCAATGAATGAAGGTTAAAGGACTGCGTTGGAAGGCTTTGCAAGTTTTTGGCCCACTCACTGCAAAATCCTGTGCACTGCCTTAGTGTTTTCCAAAGCATAGGCTACTTCAATTCATTTCAGTACATGGTGGAAATCAGTGAGTTGTCTTAAAATGTTCTTATTTAAACCTCATAGTCGGCCTACCTGACTGTCGGCTTGAGTTGAATTGATTCTAAAATGAAAGATTTTTTTTAATATCATTGAACATATATACACCAACACACTGGTCTGCCCATGTCTACATTATAAACTAAAAATATGGAGAAAAGTAAAATTTTCCTAGTGTATTTCATAGCGTACTGAAATGAAAACCAATATGGCTGTAAGGTATAAAATCAATCAAAAACTTGTGCTTTGGGAACACGGTTTGCAGTCAGGTAAAGCATTTGTTAATTAATGTGTCGAAGCAAGCAAGACCGCAAGTCTGGTCCTGCCTAGCACTGAGCTTGGTCATAGTTAAGAGACGGTCATCCAAAAATAAGATATTAAATCTTTGAGGAAAGAGAAATAATTTTAAATACATATTTTTCAAAAGGAATTGGATGATTAATCACACCCTCTAAACTAGATACACTATTTTAACCTGAACCCCAAATGTCAAAATACCCCAAATACTATCATTAAGGTATTGTTGCAGGCCACACAGACATGTGATGGTACGGGCTACTTCCTGCTTGCGGTGGGCACTGTTCAATATGAGTGTTATGAAAAGATGATATGAAATTTATAATTGACTTGTTTGTTTGTTTTCTTTCCTGAGAATGTATTCTATTGTAAATGGATGTGTGTGTGTGTCTGAGCAATGAATGTTTGTCAGAAAGTGTGAGTGTTTGTATGTGTTTGTGTGTTAGAGCAGTGAGTGTGTGCGCTCGGTGCCTGCAATGGGAGAAAAAGAGACTGTGTGTGTGTATGTACTTTAGTCCAATTTGTAGAGGAATCATTTTAACGTTTGTGTTAGCCCGTTGTACCCCAAAGACAGAAAAAAACTGTAACACAGTGTTGTGCCATTGTTTGGTCCATGAAACTCCAGTACTGAACAAATTCAATAAAAACAGTAGCAGAAAAACACTCTACGTTTGTCTCATTTGTGTGTCTGTGCTAGAATGTCCCCCCATACTTCCCTCAGAGGAGCCCTGTGGAGCGGCTTACTATCTGCTCATGATATCTCTTTATCATTCCACACTACTGGCCCCGTTAGAATGCTTCCAGAAAAATGTAGCTGACAATGCTAATATTGCTCTTATCTTTCGAGCGACGCAATCGGCACGGCTGATCTGGACGGTACACCGGAAAAACTCACCATCTTCCACACTCTGTTTCCCCTCTCTCTATCTCTCTATCTCTCTGTCTCTCTCTCTCTCTCTCTCTGACGTTCTAGAAGTATCTTCTTCCCTGTTTGCAGACAATAGGATCATCATTGGGGCCTGATTTCAGAATCTGAATATGTAGTCCTGCATTCCAATACCCATACTTCCCTACTATTTAGTATGCAAGAAAAAGGTTTAGTATGTCCCAATACATGCACGTCAATTGTAGTATGCTGAAAATACATAAATGCCCCCCTAAATTCAATAGCATTTTGGAGTAGGCTATTCGTCTTTATTCTCAACATAATGAAAACAAATCTTGATTATCTGTTTTATTTTCTCTCTCACGTGGCCCTAAAACTCTTCTGTACTTTAGTATGTAGTGTAGTATAAAAGAAAAAGTACAATCTTTTGGAAATATCCAGTATTGTTTTCCCTTCCTTTCCATTAGCATTTGTTTGTTTCTAAATAAAAAAAGTAATCCATCACGGCGTGACACTTTCATTTTACTTGGTCATAGTTTTGTAAGCTTTTTTCCATTTCATTCTATGTTTAATCTGATCCGAGGTTTTTATGTCAGGAAATACACCTCACTGTACGAACGGTTACAAAGAGACTGGGTTCGCTGTCTTCAACAACAAAGATTACGAGATGGCTTGAGTTTCAAAAAAGATGAAGGTACTTCTATTTTTACAAAAATAGATATGATATCCACCTCGGAGTGACCATGGATGTTCACACGATCACTCAGCCCTCCGAGGGTCTGTCTCACAAAGTTCACTTCAGTTTCCAGACAATTGGAACGACACTTATGATGGCGGCGGGGATTCCCCGAGGGCAAGTGAATGAGGGCATGTTGAACGGGTAATGGAACGCAGCGTTGGGGTGCGTGGCTTTGAAAGGCTTCGCCCCTCTCCTCAGACCTACCATGCACTTAATTCTTCAATAAACTTATATTTAACACAAACTAAACTTATACTAACCTTCCTTTAACAAGCCAAATAATAATTCTTACAAAAACCACAATTTCTAAACATAAATGTCACACATAGACACATTAACTTACGTACAAATATCACCCATGAGCAAATTACAGATGGTTTCTTCCACCATCAGCACACCTGAGCCACCTGCTGCATCCTCTGTTTGAAAACCAGGGACAACACATTGGACCATTGACCATGATAACTATAAATGAACATGACAACATGATTCAACAGTACAACTTGTGTGTGTGTCTTATTGTAGCTTATTAAATGCAGGGGATTTTTGTAAGGTTGTGAGCTTAACGTTGTGATGTATTGTAGTTGAAAGCTGTTTTTTATTGTTTTTCCTAATGCCTTTGTTCTGCTATGTTCACCCAGGAACAACAGCTGGCATCGTAACATCACTACCGCTTTTGTCCAAAGGGGGCCGCTAGAATTAACACAAACTGAAAGTTCCTCGTAAACACTTTATCAAATGTATTCATCTCTGTGGAATAATAACTCTACATATTTTTGTTTTTAAACAGACCCCATAGGTATTTTAAATAGAGCGGGCCTGTACCAAAGCTTTGACAGAACTAAACATTAAAGGGTTAATGTAGGAGTTACACAGCCTGTTTCTGTTGCTGTTGGGTCATCAATCATATTTGACGGACACATCTGATATTTTCCAGGACGTCCAATCAGCGGCTGGCATCTGTGGGGCAAATCTGACTGTGCCAGACAGATGCAGAGCTCCCTCTCCCTCCACTATCTTGTATAGCCTTGTCTCCATCTGTCGCTCTGTTGAAAGTTCACTGGATATGAAGAGATAAAGACTGAACAGGGACGGACTTTGAGACAGAAATATGACAAAAAAACAACAATGTTTGGTCTCATTACCAGACGGATGGGCTGGATATACAGTGGGGCTGAATTATGACTCTTTAACTAAATGTATTCTGAGACATCAAAGGGAACTGTAGCTCAGTGGGTAGGGTGGCCGACCCTCAACTGTAGGGTCGGTGGTTCGATCCCCCGTCTCCCTGCCACATGTCCAACTGTCCCTGGGCAAAACACTGAACCCTAAATTGCGTGGTTGCTGCTGCTATCGTTATATGAATGTTTGTGCTCCAATTGTAAGTCGCTTTGGATAAAAGAGTCTGCTAAATGACATGTTATGTCATGAATAAAAGACTAGAACAAGTTGAGTGATCTTCAGCCAAAATACATTTTGACAGTACTATGACGTCATCAGTCATATTGTACCATGACATGAGGAAAACGCATGGAAAAGCCAGCCTAGAATAGAATGTAGACTCAAACAAGAAGCCAAATCTTTTGGTAAAAACAGATCCAGGGGCAGGAGTTACCAGAGTTAAAGGTCCCATATTATGCTAAATGCACTTTTTAAATGTGTTCCAACATATCCATGCGTCCACGGTGTGCCTAGAGACTGCCAAAATATAAAAAAAATAACAATCTCTCCTTTTCTCACTCTCCCCCTTTTCTGAAACCCCCACCCCTCCCCCTCAATATACTCCAGTCAGAATTCTCCCAGTTTCTGACCTCAAAAACTGGAAAGCCAGAAGCTTCCACTGTGCAGCCCACACCCCTATTTCTTATTGGTCCACGGCCCTGACAGACAGAGGGCGAGGCGTATCTGGCTTCGCTTCCGGACAGGGGGCGGGGGCAGCTCAAAGATTGTATATTTACGAGGGGAGCTGCAGCTCTTTTTAAAAAATAGGCCATTGTGAGATTAGTTGAACATCAGCATAGTACAATAAATTATCTGAAAGTTTTTTTCAGCAAACAATTAAAGAAAAACGTATTAGGGACCACTAAGACCTTATAATATGGTGTGTAATAGAACCGAAAAGTGTATAATATGGGAGCTTTAGGGTGTATTCACACATGCCGTGTTTAGTTCGGTTGAAACGAACTCAGATGCACTTCTGCCTTCGGTGCGCATCTTTCAGGCAGGTGTGAATACAGCAATCGCACTCGGGGGCGGACCAAACAAACGCTCCGAGACCCAGCTGAAGAGGTAGTCTCGGTGCGTTTCCAAACGCACTCTGCTGCAGTTCGTTTGTGGTGTGAATTTGTCCGGACTCGATCCGACCCAAATGCAGGAGGCACTGTGCCTTTTCTTTCTTTTCTTTTTTAATAAATAGCCGTCAGCTTCACATTATGGGAAAGTGTTGTTGTCGCCATTGTTAGGACGATAAGTTGCGGTTTGACCGGGAGCCCAGAACAATATATTACATTTGATCGAGAGGACACGTAGGGCCTAAACATGCTGAATGTGTTCAGCGATCAGATGAAGGAGAGGGGAGCGTCTCCCGCACAGTGCCAACAGGTTCACGCTGCGCAAGAAGTGTGTTTTTATTTTGCTTCCCATGTAGCCTACGGGACCGTCAATACTATCCCCGTGTCAGTTTAAAGCTGAACTGCGCCGACCCAGCTGATACACAGCTTAATCAGATGAGTGTCAGCTTGAGCCTATTCTTCTCGTGTGACGCGCGTCCATCACCAACAATACAGTAAACATTATGTTTCACATTGTAGGCTACAAGCCACATAACGTGGCATTGACATAGGGCTACGTATTATAACCATATGGAACAACAATAATTTGATGTTTTTCCTCTTTATTTATAGGTTAGATGTAGGCCATTTTATTATTTTTAACCCCACATTATATCAATTATATATTTCGCAGTGTTCACTTCGTGCTTCCTGTTTCTCTCCACCCCAGAATGTCTGTCCAATGAATGAATGACCTCAGATCACGTGTGGTTTTGCTTCGTAATGCTGGTTCACTTTCAAAAGGGGCAATATGAAAGTGGACCACACCAAACAAAAAAATCAAAACTCTATTTGGTCTGGACCAAAGCAAGTGAACTAGCGGACTTTCCCAGTGTGAATACACCCTTAATGGCCCAAGCACCACACCCTGTTATCCCAATATAAGATCTTTTTTGTCATAATCTGTATGTTCTTGTCTTGTTTTGGTGGTTTCCCTGTGTTTCCTGTTTTATTTTGGTATGTCTGTCTTGTTTCTCACCATGTCCTGTCAAGTTTCCCTCCTGTGTGATTACTGGCCCCGCCCTAATGTGTTCCACCTGTTCCTGGTTGCCTACCCTGTCTTGTATATAAGTCCTTGTGTTTCATTGTTCCTTGTCTGAGCATTATGGCTGTTGGTGAGTCCCGGCCGCTGTGTTACATGTGTTACCAGTAGTCTCTGTGTTTTTGCCTTTTGGCCTTTTTTGAGTTGTTGCATTTTTGGAGAATAAATTATACTTTACTTTAACCGTCTACATTTGGGTCCTACTTGCCTGCCTGCCCACCAGCTACCATGACACTTTTAAAAGAAGACAGATATATATCTTTACGTCAAATTAAAGCAGGGACAACACATGCCAATACTGCACCTGGGATAATATAGAGTCCTGAGTCTTTTACATTCAAACTATCCCCTGACACGTGAGCGTTATGCATATGTGCTAGGTCACTCTGCTCCTTTTTTCATATTTCCATTACTTTCACATCTTAACCATGGCAGCGGGTGATGTACAAAAGGAGGAAGAACTGACGCTGTGTTCCAATACCCATACTTCCATACTATTTAGTATGCCAGAAAAAGATTTAGGATGCGTTCCGAATCGCATGCTCTTTCTTTTTTCTATTCTACATACTACATCCGACGATAAAAAGAATCTAGTTAGGATGCAGTAGGCATACTATTGGGACAAACTTTTCTCTCTTATTTCATCATAACTTTGCGCCTTGATCTTGCCTCTTGCTTTTATATCCGTCGCATCCCCGTTTGTTTTCATATGGAGGCTTTGTCGATGTTACGTGACTTCACGTGCACACTGGATTGTGGGTCAGAAACGCCCAAATAGGATGCACTTTTCAACACTAACAATCTTGGCCGCATGAAGTAGGACATCCGGGTACTTCTAACCATCCTAAATCTGGCCACAAGAATCGGGACATCCTAAATCTTTTTTCTACATACTATATAGTAGAAAGTATGCGATTCGGAACGCAACCTTTGGATTTCCCAATACATGCAGGCAGTGGCGGATTCAGAACCTAATTTGTGGGTGGGCCCAGGAATATTCTGGATGGGCCTTGTTGTTTTCAAAGATTAAACAAACACGTATACATAGCCATATATATAAATAAAAAAATCAAGAAGTGGAGAGAACGTGCAGATCGGTATTACATTTTAATATGCCTTTTACTCATGTCAGAATATCACATAATAAAAACACAAACCCAACACTGCGTAGCTCACGTTATAGTGACTACAACCCAAACATCATATGAATCAAACGAATCGAATGAATTAATATTCAGAAAAAAACTTTCAGAAACAGCAATCATGCCACGGCGGGCCAGAATACAAAAACCCAGTCTTACCGGAGCGTCTACACAAGGCGGAGGCTTATAGATATACATTAAAAAATTAATCTTATTATTTTAATATCCTTATACTCATTCATACACATACTATACACCTTCACCACAATTGATAATAACAAATACACAATCCAACACTCACCTAATACTACACCTGAACATGAGTTGAACAAAGTATGATTACGGAACAACTATACAGTCATCATGCCAGGGGCCAGAATACAAAAACCCAGTCTTATCCGAACTGTCAATGAGGTTCTCTTTCAAAAGACAAAAGTGTCAAGTTGTTGAGGCGTCCAGTCAGCATGGATGATCTCAAGCGCGTTTGGATCCTGTTTGTTGCGGAGAAAAGTCTCTCAACGCTGCAGGACGTGGAAGGCAGTGTTATCATGGTCCTTAAAACACTGTTCATGTTTGGGAAAATGTCAGCAGGGCAGCTGTCCAGTACTTCCATTAATGTAGGAAAGTTTTCCCGATCCATTTTCCGTGTGATGTGTTCAATGAACACAGCATGTTCAGTATCTGCGATCTCAATGCCATACAGTGCACATGGACCATACAGTGCACATGGACCATACAGTGCACATGGACCATTTAGAATGTTTTTTTCGCCTAACGTGTCAGATCCAGGTGCGAAAGAGGCCGCTGCTCTCATTAATCCATACGTGTCGTCCATAAAGCGGCAGTTTAACTCGGTGATCTGCCTGTCAAGAATACAGTTCCACGGCGCCCTTAAATCATCATTGCTCTTGACAGCCGACGTTTTTACCAGCGTTGTGGTGACAACAGACTCGTGAAACTTTGAAGGCAGCTTGCGTTCACGAGAAGCAACCATGTCCCAGTTAGTTATCTCATGCTTTTCCATCAGTTCTTCTGTCAGTTTGAGCACGTCACCAAAGTCACCCTTCGAGTCCTCACGGAAAGTTGCATATGTAGCTTTCAGTGTTTCAATCAGTGAAATGCAGTCTGTCACACAAAGTGTTGAGCTCTGCAGGCCCTTGGTGGCAAAATCGCTGTTTTCAAACAGTTTGCAAAAAGTCACAAGCATGAAAACAAACTTTTTCGTTTGCATCTGCTGCAGGAGCTGCTCTGCTTCTATTTTCGTTTGTCCACTGGTTTCGGAAAAGCCGGCCAGAGCCTCCAGTAATGAGCTGCTTAGCCATTGCTTATTGAGGGTGCTATCTGATGGTGCACGAAACCGCCATCCGCTGTCTGCGTCGACCATGATGTTGCGTAAAGACGTCACTGGACAGAACTAATGAGTAGGCTACGAGAGGGGTTTCTGAATATTATTATTTTTTGGTAGCGACTGTAAATATTTAAAATTATAAATGTTTTCAAGAAAAAAACATATTGTATGAGAAAAGACCATTAAACATTTTTTTTTTTTTTCATGAATCTGATTGGGTGGGCTCACTGTCAATCTGGGTGGGCCTGTACCAACCAGGCCCACCCGTGGATCCGCCCCTGCATGCAGGTCAATTATAGTATGCCCCACTAACTCCAATAGCATTCTGGACTGGAGTGTTTTATTTTCTCTCCTGTGGCCCTAAAACTCCACTGTACTTTAGTATGTAGGGTAGTAAAAATAAAAAGTATTTGTATTGAAACACAGGGTGAGTAATTTCAGATAATAATTCATTGACACTTTTGCTCCAGCAGATGGCAGACTCACTCCAAGCCTCCACTGTTACTTTGAACAGATAGTGGTGAATGCCTGTGTTCTGGCTCCAGACTGCGCACTGTTTGTTCAGCTCATTTAGCAGACTAAATCCCAGTGCCATTACCTATGGATCAGACACGGAGCAGAGGTGGTGATGGGTTGTAAAGGCTGCCATACTTCCATACTATTTAGTATGCCAGAAAAAGATTTAGGATGTCCCGATGCATGCAAGTGAATTGTAGTATGCTGAAAATACATAAATGCCCCACTAACTCCAATAGTATTTTGGGAGTATTAGTCTTTATTCTTGACATTTCTCGACATAATGATAAAGAAATCTTCCGTATGATGCGTTTTCTCTCCTGTGGCCCTTAAACTCTTCTGTACTTTAGTATGTAGTATAGTAAAAAGAAAGAGTATGTGATTTGGAACGCAGGGACTATCCCTCACACAGACACACACATTTTTGATTTATTTTATTATTATTTCAGCACACATGCAAAGATTTAACAGGGTTGGACCTTTTGAGGTTTACCATTGAAATAGCAATTTATTGATCTGTTTTGAAAGTAACACCGCTCAACTATAAGATAACCCTAACTAAATAAATCTGGGCAGAACATTTGGAGTGGTCTCGAAATTATTCCCGGAGCTGTATATCTTACCAACACTTTATTAAGAATGTGTATGCATGGCTTTTACTTAATAATGGAAACATAGGCTACGTTATAACTTGATCTGAATTCTCCTTCTGACAGTAAATAATTAAATTGAACAAAATAATAATATTGATGATCATATACAAATCATATACGTTTACAGGCTGACTCGTCGTGACCTAAGCATTAAATTAAAAAAACATTCCCGTGATTTCTGAATCGAGGAGCCACACTCCCTACCTCCCCACTGAAGAAGCGCTCACAGGGAAATACTGTGGGCAGGAGAGAGAGAGAGCGAGCGAGCGAGCGAGAGAGAGAGAGAGAGAGAGAGAGAGAGAGAGAGAGAGAGAATCCATCTCTACACCAAGTGCACCACGGGGCGCGCATTCAAACTGACCAGCGCGTCTCTCTCTCAAAGCTGCGGCAGACACCAACACTTTACACCAGCGAGCAGAGCCTCCTCACTACCTCTGACTACAGGAGCCGGTAGGTCGCTTCTTCTTCTTATTCATCTCCTATAGACACATTGATCCACGTGTGTATTCTTCTTATTGCATGATGCATGATCGGAGAAATACATTTGCATTGATGCCGAGTTGCGTTGCGTATTCCTGGGTTAATCACGCGTCTCTGACCAGACCCTCATCTGAATGTGCTGTGTGTGTGTGTGTGTGTGTGTGTGTGTGTGTGTGTGTGTGTGTGTGTTTATTTCACATAGTAAAGGTTTTTTTTTTTCTGAGCAGACTGGGTTTGAACTGAGGCGTGCGTTCACGTCCACGTAGCCTTATAAACGCGTCCCAGCAGCATGGCTCACGGAACGCTTTTTATGTTGGATCAGATGTCAGTATAGCGACACCATCCAAAAGGGCAAAGTCTCCCGGGTCTAGTCAAAGGTTGGAGAGGCTAAACCCCGGGGCTTCCATACACTCCGCGTGGGTCACACACAGACAGTTAGTGCAGCCGGCCGGACCAAATGGAAAAAAATGTTAAAAAAGTTTGATTGAAGTTAAGCGCAGACTGTGGAAGAATCTGAGCGAAGGGAAACTTATGGATAAAATGTCCAACAAGATGATAATTCACATTGTGATTATTTGAGCCAAAAAGGATTTCATTTTGCAGCGTAATCCTTTAAAACAACTTGTGTTTTGAAGAATTAAAAGTGAAAGAAGCCAGGTGAAACGGGCAGTTAGTTTTAAAGTAAATTGGAATAGGAATGTCTACGTTTATAGATAGATAGATAGATAGATAGATAGATAGATAGATAGATAGATAGATAGATTGATAGATAGATAGATAGATAGATAGATAGATAGATAGATAGATAGATAGATAGATTGATAGATTGATAGATTGATAGATAGATAGATAGATAGATAGATAGATAGATTGATACTTTATGAGCATTGCACTGATAAAACATAATACAACAAACATAATACAACAAAACTTAGTTCAGCAAACATTAGCAGCATCCTTATTGTCTTAAGAAATGAATGTCTCATAATCAACCTTCTTAAAAGTAGTTATCTGAAAAAGTCAATCTATAATAATGATATCAATTATTACAATTCCCTTATAATTAATTTCCCTCTTGGTTGAAGCTATGTCTTCTGTTTTATATAATCTAGAAAATGGATATTTTTTCCCCGTTTAATCTAAATTCACCATATTTCACAGAGTTATGGTTCCAAATTGTACGTGCACTTTCTCTCTCTCTCTCCCTCTCTCTCTCCCACACACACTTCAATTGGATCTGGTCCACACTGATACAGCTTCCAAGGGCTCTTCTCTTCCCATCTCTTCTATACTAAATTGATGGATTACTGTCCATCAGTGTCTTGACCTACACTTGATTTGATTGTTTCAGTGTGGGACACCGCTTGTTCAAGTGTCCGCACATTAAAAAAATAATGTGTTATATATACAGCTCTGGAAAAAATTAAGAGAGTAGAAATGTAGAAATGTTGTCAGTAGTTTATACAATAAAACCTAAATGTTCATTCTACTCAAACATATGCCTATAAATAGTCAAATAAGAGACAATGAACATTTGGAGTGGTCTCTTCATTTTTTTTCCAGAGCTGTATATGTATATTTACAGCCAAGTTGAAATTGTAACAAATTCCTGTAATGGAAAAATAACTCTTCTGATCCTCCTGATCCCTTATATATTTGACTTACATATATTATCTTTAGTGGTGAGTTTTTATAAGTTGCAGACCGGTATGTTGTCTCTTTTTTCGCGGCTTTCTTTGTAATCTTGTCTATCAGGCAACAAGTAATCCATATTATAAAAAGTTGAGTTTTAAGGCGAGACAAGCAAGGCAGGCAAAAAAAAAAAAAAAAAAAATGTTCAGCTCGGATCAATTTGAAGATTTTTGTCTATTTTTGCTTCCATAAGATGTCTTCTTTCATACTAGTATACATCAAAGGTCCAACATGTACATATAGGTGCATTTATTTGTTTACATTCCTCCAATACCACCATATTTCAAATGGTTATCTCATTAACATTATAATTTTTCCATAATAATTCATAGTATGATTCTGAAAATGATTACAAAAGGATTTTTTTTCATCTGTTGTTAATTTTTGTTTTGATTAATGATCCTGTACATTTTCTTTTAGGAACATGCCAAAAATGTTAAGACCTGTACATAGTATTCTTTGATTTATAACAATTAAAAAAAGACAGAATCCAGAATATGTTCTTTTAAAAAAACTTTGGACTTTGTTGTAAAAAAAGGAAATAAAGATTTGAAGTCCGGCTTTATCCATCATCTTATCTCTAGTTTTTTTTAAAGAGATGCATACCAAGTTTGCATATTGGCTGAAACATTTCTGAAATAATTATAATAGAGAAAAATATTGTTTTAACAAAAGTAATCAATAAGCAAATGATTTGATCGTGTCTGTAAGTAAATAGTTTTACCCACAATTCACTTGCAGCGTCTCAAAATCATAAACTACACTGTAACACTTGAAAAGCTGTCGTAGGCCTATAGCATTACCACTTCTTCTGAGAGGAATGTTCATCTTCATACTACAAAAAAAAATGCTTTCCATATCGTGTATTTTACCAGGGATTATTTTTTTATTATGTCCAAAGAAAGTCTATGACCCATTGTAGATGTATGCATCTCTCTTTATATTGAGCCGTCTCATGCTAAAATGAATGTATGTTTATATTAGATGAAGATAGAACTGCTGACTGTTACACGCTCTTTTAAGGAAAGGGAAGCGTGTGCGGACTCATAACCATTTTCTATTTTCTAAAGCATGCAGAGGAATACTAATATTGTGCTGATTCTCCAGAGGTAAAAAATAAATAAAAGTCAATTAAATGTCCAATCATGGGAGTAAAACATTTAGAGAGACTCAAATCAAATGAAAAATATATTTAGCTACAAGTTAAGTCTTACAAATACAAATGACAGTGAAAGCGGTTTTAACAATTCAATTAAATGCAGTTTATTTGAGGAGGGGACAGTGCAAATGAATAAAAACACATGATCATAAATGGGTTAAAGGCTATTTTTCATCTGTAGTCCCCCTGACATCAATGTTAAAATAAAATACAATTAAACAAGATATAAAAAACAACATAAACAGGACGGAACCATAGAGCACAAAACAGGGCATCACAGAACAAACACAACTGACTAACTAAGGTAACACAACACAACACAAAACACAAAGCACCAGTGAAAAAGATTAAACAAAATAATAACATAGTGTGTTGACCACATTCACAACAAAGGATTTTAGTGCTGACATGAAAATGCATTGATCCACCGTTGTCTTAACTGCTTACAGATGCATTGTAAACGTTGGCACACGCGCCATCAATAACTCATTCACCCGGTAATATCACTTTAAGTATCCTCTCATAAGGATTCTTAATTGAATTCAGCTGCAGTCACATTTCGTCACCCTCTTAAAATAATAGCTTAAGTCACTTTTTTGCCAAAATGATTTTCTTGCCTAAATCAGCTCCTTGTGATGCTGGCCACCTCTGGTAAAACTCTCAGCATCCTCAGTTGAACGGATCATGAGATCCCACCCCTTTAGTGTAATGGCCTATGTCAAGAGTGTGAATTAGGCCATTTTATTTAGCCTAAGTCACTAGACAGAGTGACTTAGGCAATTTTATAAGCGTTTCAAAATGGCAGTGGTTTGTAAAAAAATATATTTTATATGAAATTATAACCAAATATGGTAAACATTTACAATAAAGTTTAGGGTTAGGGGGTTAATCAGCATTAACAGTAAGTTTATGTTTAATTACCATGCTTACTCACGTAATGCTTAGTTCATGCTTAATATCTTAGTTAAGCAGTTAAGTAAAATGTGTGGTAAATGATTATTCAGAATGTTTGTTGACAAATCACTTTGTCAACATCAGTGAATATCTCCTCCCAATCTGCTACCGGTCCATACTGTGTGAGCACTGACAAATCTTGTTAACACACCTAGGCTAGGGAATTTTAACAAAGACGATCAGCTTAACCCACCTTCAATGCTAAGTTGATGCTTATAAAACATTAACTTTGCATTGATTAATGCTTATTAAGCATTAAATAACCATTAATTAATGCACCCTTATTGTGTGCATTAATAAGATAAGAAAATATAAGATAAGATCATCCTCCTCTCCACCTCCAGACTGTCCAGTTCAAGTCCCACAACAGAGCTGGCCTTCCTCACCAGCTTGTTGAGTCTGTTTGACTCCCCAGCCTTGATGCCTCCTCCCCAGCACGCCCCAGCGAAGAACAGAGTGCTGGCTACCACAGACTGATAAAATGTCCTTAGTAGCCTGCCACACACATCAAACGACCTGAGCCTCCTGACGAAGAAGAGTTTGCTCTGACTCTTCCGGTAGAGGGCCTCTGTGTTGTCTGACCAGTCCAGTTTATTGTTGATGTGTACTCCAAGGAATTTATACGAATCCACCGTCTCTATTTCAACCCCCTGGATGGTACTAGGGGTTGGGGGCTTCCTCTTCCAGCGGAAGTCCACCACCAGCCCCTTGGTCTTGCCGATGTTGAGTTGGAGGTGATTCTCCTCTGCCCATCTGATGTCCTCCACCACACCTCTGTACCCGTCCTCCCTGATGCAGCCCACGATGGAAGAGTCATCTGAGAATTTCTGGAGATGGCAAGTTCCAGAGTTGAAGCTGAAGTCAGAGGTGTAGATGGTAAAGAGGAAGGGTGAAAGTACTGTTCCTTGGGATGCGCCAGTGTTGCTCATCACAACATCTGACAGGCCGCTCTGCAGCCGCACGTACTGTGGCCAAGCTGGAAAGGTAGTCACCAATCCAGGCCACCATGTCAGGGTGTACATGCATTGCTGAGAGCTTCTTCTCAAGCAGGGTAGGCTGGATGGTATTGAACGCACTGGAGAAGTCGAAGAACATGACTCTCACTGAGCTCTCCGGCTTCTCCAGGTGTGAGTAAGCCCTGTGCAGCAGGTAAATGATGGCGCTGTCCACGCTGAGTTGGGCCTGGTACGCGAACTGCAGTGGGTCCATGGAGTCACACATCTGGGGCTTAAGGTGATGTAGAACGAGTCTTTCGAAGGTCTTCATGATGTGGGAGATCAGCACCACTGGCCTGTAGTTGTTGGGAGAGCTGGGGCGAGCTATCTTAGGCACCGGAACAATGCAGGAGGTCTTCCACAGCTGGGGCACCTTCTGCAGCCTCAGGGAGAGGGTGAAGAGGTGTTGGAACACTCCAGCAAGTTGTCCGGCACATGCTTTAAGCACCTTGGGATTGATGTTGTCCGGACCCATTGCCTCATTCCTCTGGAGCTTTGATAGCTTCCGCCTTACCTGGCTTGATGTGATGACAAGACTGGTAACAAGGGAGGGAGGAGGGGGAAAGACAGGGGGAGAGGGAGGGGAAGTAGGGGAGGGAGGGGAGGTGGAGGAGGGGGCACAGACTGACATGCTGAGCTCACTGGGGCAGGGGTTTGAGTCAAACCTGTTGAAAAATAGCTTCAGCTCATTAGCACGTTCATGTACGCCCGCCACAGCTGGACCTGGCAGTTTGTGTCCCGTGATCTTCTTCATCCCATCCCATCCCAACCTCCTTGGCACTGTTCCTTTCGAGCTTGCCCTCCAGCCTCTCCTTATAGCATGTTTTGGCCGCCTTTAGTTCCCTTCTCAGTTCCTTCTGAACTGATTTTACCCCCTCTCTGTCTCCTGCCATGAAAGCCCTCTTCTTCCTGTTGAGTAGGTTTTTAATGTTCTTATTGATCCAGGGTTTGTTGTTAGGAAAACAGCGGACCTTCTTGATGGTTACAACGCTGTCCTCACAGAACCTGATGTAATCTGTAATGCAATGGGAGAGTCCCTCAATGTCCTCTGTGTGGTCCTCCAGGAACAGATCCCAGTCTGTACTCTGGCAGCAGTCCTGCAGGGCCTCCTCAGCCTCTCTAGACCACACCTTCACAGTCCTGGTGGTAGCTGGCTGCTTGCTTACAACAGGCTTGTACACAGGTGTAAGGTGTATCAGGTTGTGGTCAGACTGGCCGAGGGGTGGGAGAGGAGCTGTATGCCTCCCTCACATTGGCATAAAGCAAGTCCAGGATTTTATTTCCTCTGGTTTTACATTTCACATACTGTGTGAAGCTGGTCAGAATTTTGGAGAGGGAGACATGATTGAAGTCTCCGTTGAATATCATGAGAGCTGTGGGGTGCCGGGTCTGTAGTCTTGCGTCGGTAGAGTGGATTAATGGTGCCATTCACAGCCAAACTTCCCTCTGTCTCATGAGTCTATGTGTGCTCCACTAGCATATTCAAATGTTTGTGGCATACCCTTCCTCATGGTATGTTACAGTAGTTGGGGAAAAAAAGAAATGCACTGTTTTGCCTCACTTATCCCAGAATTAATTTGGGCCAAGTCAGGTTAAAAATTGCGTAAATCGGAAAGGCATGTTCATAAATTGGCCTAAGTCATTTTATCCTCTCATGTTACACAATTGACTGACATCCTTATTTGTATATCAATAGTCATCTATTGTCATAACCTTTTTTTTTGAAATTATTCATAAATATCATATACTCTATATATGGTTCAGTTTTTTCTGTTTTCTGAACAACTTGAAAATATGACTTAGGCCATTATTTTAAGAGGGTGACGATTTGTAACTCTACTTCCTCTAACCATAAAGCTGTTCTGAACTTAGAGGTCTCACATCCAAAGTAAAAAAAGTGTGTGTACCTGTTTTGGATGGATGGATAGATAGATAAATAGATGGATAGATGGATAGATGGATAGATGGATGGATGGATGGATGGATGGATGGATGGATGGATGGATGGATGGATGAATGTATAGATAGATAGATAGATAGATAGATAGATAGATAGATAGATAGATAGATAGATAGATAGATAGATAGATAGATAGATAGATAGATAAACTCCACATTGGATCAAGATGTATCAATCTGCCTCCCTGCTCCCCCTCAGACAATGCTGTTCCTTTGGGTAATTTTTTTTATTTTGTTTTGATGTGAATACTCATACACGTGCAAAGAGCCTCTGTTTGAAACCAATCTCACTATTTCTGCTTGGAAAATCAATCAAACTTGCCTACGAAGATGCAAAAAGACCACAAAGAGAGACACAAAAGGTGTGGCTGTGTTTCACGTCTACACGATTGTGCACCGGACAAAAAAATCCGGTGTTAATACACAGCCTAGCCTCTGTAAACTGGTATGTGACCAAAGAATGCATGCTTTCATCACTTCCATGCTGTGTACTCGCTAAGCTCTGAGGATAGTGAAATTCGTCTTCCATCATTTCCACATGATTCACTGACAAATGTTTCCTCCTATCGGCAGGTTATTTAATGGAGTGATGTTATAGATTGAGGCAATTATGCTATGAGGCTAACGATTTGAAAAGACCCAGATTTAATACAATATGACGTTGTTAGAATACACTGATATTGAGAATAGAGTCTACAGAGGGAATGCATTGGGTTTCTTTGAACACTGCTAATGTGTCTGTCTGTCTGTCTGTCTCACACAGGCAGTGTCACTGTGAACTCGTTGTCGGCCAGAAACCTTTTATGTCCAAATTCTCTATTTCTAAAAACCAACTCATGCTGCGTCATAAATTCACAAACTCTTTTCAATGCTTTTCATTTTCTTTTCACAGCAATGATATATACATTCACAGGCCTGCATACGCATCAAACTGAATGTGCACAAAACACACACACACACACACATGTGATGCGTACACTGAAACACATCCAGCGAGCATGCTGGGATTTGCCCGTGACAAACAGCAGTGTGAAGTGTGTGTGTGTGTGTGTGTGTGTGTGTGTGTGTGTGTGTGTGTGTGTGTGTGTCAGTGTGCTGTCAAGTGTGTGAGGTTGCAGTGAATGAGGGCTAGCGATGGCGCGCTGACATCTCACGGCGGTCCAGGCAGACTCTGAAAGATCCGTATGTCCCCAAATTATCACCTTTACCAGAATACTCCCAGAAACTCTCTCTGGGCTGACAGTGTGTGAGAGCTGAGCTACACAGCTGTAATACAGGCCCCCCCTCCCCCCCCCCACACACACACACCGAAAAGCATTTTATTTAGTCCATCATCACTTTGTCAAAATCTGTGAATATCTCCTCACGATCCGCTATATCGTGTGCATCCTGAAAAAATATTTATTGTTAATAGTACACAGCCTAGGCTTTGTAAACGGGCATTTTGCTAGCTACGCTATACAGTGTAGTGTGAAAGTTTGTGAAACCCTTGAGCCTTTTGGAATTTTATTTATTTTAACCATTATTAATTCATTTTTATCAATACCAACATTTATCAATTCAACATTTTTATTTTCCAGAAATCAACTGTTAAAACAGATTAAACAAATTATTTGACAAATGTTGTATGTGCAAAAGTTTGTGAACCCTGAGCTGCATTGCTTAAATTGAGCAGGTAAACACAATCAGGTGGGCCAAATCGAGTGATGAAATAGACCAATGTAATGAGAGATCTTCAGGGAAGAAATTGGGCGGCACTAGATAAAACCAGGTCAGTTTATGCCCACCAAACTGAACCCATACAGGTCAGACATGCTCAAAGGGGAAAAAATCTCAGAGGATCTCAGGAATAGAGTTTTGATGTTGCACATTTGTCTGGGGACAGCTATACATTCATATAAATTTTTTTTAGCTCCATCGCTCCATCGGTCCACCGTGAGGCAAATCATCTAAAAATGGAGAGCTTTAAGAGTGACTTAACATCTGGCTAGAAGTGGACTTCTTTCAACAATATCCTCAAGCGCCACAAGAAAAGGGATTTTTCAGGTAAAAGCCAACCCAAACATTACATCTGGAGATTTGCAGACCATTTGCCACCACCATTCTTCACTTGGGAGAAGGTTCTCTTGGTGGTAGGCAGAGTTGCGTTTTTGCCCAAACATGGCGGTTTTGGTTGTGACCAAACAGTTAAATTTTGGACAAATCTGTCCACAGAAAAGACTTCAAGTATCTCCAGGTGCTCTCTGGCAAAGTTGTGACAAGCACTTTTTGTTCTTTTTTGAGAGCAGAGGCTTCTTCAGCAACCCTCCCTTGAAAGCCATGTTGACTTATTCTTATTGTGGAACCATGCACATCTGTCCCAGATGCTACAAGAGGTCTGCAAATCACTAGATGTAATGTTTGGGTTGGCTTTTAACTGAAATTACTTTTGTGGTGCTTATGGATATTTTTGAAGGAAGTCCACTTCTAGGCAGATATTCAGTCACTCTTAAAGCTCTCCATCTGTAGATGATTTGCCTCACGGTGGACCGATGGAGCTCAAACTTTTTTTTTTATTAATTTATAGCTGTCCCCAGACAAATGTGCAGCATCACAACTCTAAACTGAATGCCAACATTCTTAGTTGAACAGCTATATTTTAATTTGCATTCGTCTAATCTATTGAATTTTTTATTACATTTTTTCTAACCCTCTTCCCCCAAGTGGATTTTTACCACTTGTCAGGCCGCTATTGTAAATAACTGGTTCTTAATGACTTGCCTTTAAAAATAAGGTGAAAAAAAGTAAAACCATCAAATCCAGGAGCGCAGCTGGAACAAGCAGGATTTATCACTCCTTTGATGCAGGTCTAGGTGACAGTTTGTCATTTTAAGGTGGCACCCTTCTTACACGTCATTGAAGCAATCATGAAATGCAAACTACAGTACGCTGATGATATGATAATCCAGAAAAATGTTTATTTGAATTGTTTTGTAATATGTTGTAAGAATGTTCCCTGCATTCTTTACATGAATTAGAAACTTGAAAATGTCTTCTGAACACCAACAATCACCCCTTTATATTGCCGTTGTCCTGCTCAGGATGAGGCCAGGGGCAAATGGGGCGGAGGGCTGGGTCAAACTTTTTCAGGGATCCATTGCAGTGATAAGCGGGTGTACAGTCAGGCTGAAAAGCAAAAAGCCAACAGTTAGTTGGAGTGTATTTCTACATCTACAACTATGTAACTGAAAACGTTCCAAATGATAGCTACATAAAATGTAGAAAATAAGACTCGCAACAAGAACTGCAGTTTAAGAGACAAATAGATTTTTGCAAGTACATCAGGTTAACATATACATGCGCTTTAAATGTGAACTTACCAATGCAGGATAGAAGTCACATAAAACAGATTCGAGTCCATTTACAGTGGTATAAAATGAGTTGCAGAAAGCATGACCCTTGAGAGGGAGAGAGAAACACGCAAGTGAGAGCAAGTAGGAAGAAAGGGAGTGACCAACATTAAATGGCTAGCTAACCTAAATCAGACAATATTCAGAGATTAACACATTGGTTTTGGACTATTAATGTGATGTATTGATAATGAACATATTCTGGAGGGGGTCTGCATGGCTAAAGTCGCTCACTAGTGCACAAGCCTGTTGGCAAGAAAAGGTGAAAAAGTTGCTAAAACAGAAAGCCAGCTTAAAACAACCAGAGCTAACTCAAAACTATCTTGTCTTGTTTGTCAGTGTTTTGAATGTTGCACGCCTCTATGTATGGGTTGTCCTTACAGCACTAGCAGGGCAGAGGGGTTTGCATGAAGAAAGGAATCCGAATTTCACTGGACAATGACTCTCCACAAGGGCAAACTCAGCCCAGTAACCTGTTCCTAAATGATGCATGTACTGAGAGAAACAAAAACAGGAGATTAGAATATTAAATAGGAGGGTTCAGGGTTTAAAAAGGGAATGAACACATTTGCTATAGTGCATGATGGCTGCTACAATAGTTGACTCTTTAATTTGTGATAATCAGACAAAGAAGGAACGTGAAGGCCTGACATGCATGTGCCAGAGATCATCTCTACCCCAGCTTTTATCCGGCCCACATCATGCAGGACGTAGTGGTGCTGGCGGCTGTGGTCCTGGTTGGCTTTTATCACAGCGTCACGAACTGACTTGAGACCCTCACTGTCGTCGAGCGGGAGAATAAATGCACAATCGGGGCACATCCTCCTCAACTCTCTGTTCGTTATTACTAAACACAAGAGGTATTAGTAAGGGTTCAAAATTATGTAAAAATAGTTATCCAAATCATGACAGTACATTTCTGTTCTATATCAAAATGTTTCACTATCAGATTAAAATGTGCTGGAAGCTATCAGTAAAGAGTGGATCTTTTGTCTTACCTATGAACACAGACTATCATTCACAAGAACTACTCAAATGTTCTTTTATACATTTAAATATCCATGTGTAGTTATTCCTCCCCCCTTCTGCAGACATACAAGGACTAAGCAAATGCCTCATCTTGACTACAGTTCATTGGTCCTAACCAGTATCTGTTCCCAATCTTAACTATAGGCTACTGTAGTGGCAGGTGCAGAGTTTATCGTAGACATAGTGGAGTGCAGAGGGGCAACACCCCCCCCCCCTTCTCTTTTTCTTTAAAGTGCCAGTGTATTTAACCAGTGTCAGGTTACATGAGGGTCATTTGATAGGTCTCAGGAGCCTTTTCTTTATATATCTGAAGTCTTTCAATACGCACACATGGGCCTTCCCAACCAAGTTTGTTACCACTGAGGTGCCTTTTTAAATTGTTTTGCCCCTACCCCTTATAGAGTTTAAGCACGCCCCTGAGTAGACATGAAAAATTGTAAAAACATTGTCACTGGATGAAGAGAAGAATAAGATCCAGGATTTGTCAAAATGGTCCAAAGATAATAGGAGAAGCCCACCTAGTTTTGTGTCACAATCATACTTTGTGACCTGGGGTTTGCCTCTTTTCACAGTCATCTTTACGAGGCACTTGGCCGCCACCTCCTACACAGAGACAAGAGACAGATGACTGTAGATTCCTCACAGCTTCATTACAGATTAGTGTGTGGTTTTTCATTTACCTGGTCAAATCCTTTCCGGGTCGCACAGCTGTCCCATTGTTTGGGGTTCACATAGTGGCATGTGGTCTCCAGAAGGTCCAACTGCAGCTCAATATTACAGTTACCATCGTTGACCTGGAAACAGTGAGAGCTCCAATCACATGTATTGAGGCATCTTGAAATTTCACCCTAAATATACTGTTTTGATTTAGTTGAGTAAAAGCTATTCCACATCAGAACATTTCTTAATTACCCTATTTATTGGGGGGGGGGGGGGGGATGGGGGAACTTATACATGACCAATTTAAGAGATTTACTCAGTCAATAAGATTGCACTACAGGAATGTCAAAGATGTTTGGCATTCAAAATTATTGTTCACTAGAGCTTAATCAGACAATATATTGGGGCAATCAGCACTAACTCCTATTATAGAATACAAATCAATAAAATCTCTTGAAGGCGCCAAAAGATTATTGCGTTTTAATTTAAAAGAGAGTCAAACTAGTGTTTGTGGCATATATTAACCTGTACTATCAGGTTCAGTATGGATGACCGACATGGCCTAAACAATAACTATATGGGTTATTAAAACAGAAATAACCCCAATTATAGGCTGAGGACTCAAGCTTGAGCCATCAAAGAATCCTCCCCTGCAAAAGAAAATGTATGAAGTCTACCAAAATCAAAATACCAGAACCTCACAATTTGACCAACGTACTTATTTGGGGTTACTATACCTTTCCCACTTTGTTGCTTTGGACCGCCTTGAGTTTAAACTTGTAGCCGTGTTGGTGGTTCTCGTTGATGTGATTAACGGACAGACGAGCAGCTGAAGCACCACTAGACTCGATACATAGCGTCAGTGGAGGTGAATCAGCGCTGCAAAACTGTACCACTGAGCACAGTAGAACCAGGATGGATAACCGCTTCATGATGCAGAATAGAGAGACAAAGTAGACCACTGCAGCCAGGAACATTTATAAAGACATTGTCATGCCTCCACACCTGTCCCCACTTGTTCCTCGTCAGCTCCCTGCCGGTTCCACCCACCTCCTCACCAGCTCTTCATTAACCAATTAGCCAAACTCATAAACTGTTCCTGAGATCCTCTGAGATTTTTTTCGCTTTTGGCATGTCTGACCTGTATGGGTTCACTTTGGTGAGGCTAAACTGACCTGGTTTGATCTCTGTTTTATCTAGTGCTGCCCAATTTCTTCCCTAAAGATCTCTCACTACATTGGTCCATTTCATCACTCAATTTGGCCCATCTGATTGTGTTTACCTGCTCCATTTAATCAATGCAGCTCAGGGTTCACAAACTTTTGCAGATACAACATTTTTCAAATAATTTGTTTTATCTGTTTTAACAGTTGATTTCTGGAAAAGAAAAATGTTGAATTGATAAACAAACATCTGTTATTTAATAAAAAAAATACTGGTATTGATAAAAATGAATTAATAATGGTTAAAATAAATAAAATTCCAAAAGGCTCAAGGGTTCACAAACTTTCACACAGCACTGTAGGCCCCCTTTGTTTAGATAAATACCAGTTTAAAAGATTTAGGATGTCCCAATACAGTACATGCACGTCAATTGTAGTATGCTGAAACTACAAAAATGTCCAACTAACTCCAATAGCATTTTGGAGTATACATCTTTATTCTTGACATTTCTCGACATAATGAAAATTTTCAGATTTTTTTTTTCTCTCTCTCCCGTGGCCCTAAAACTCTTCTGTATGTAGTGTAGTAAAAAGAAATAGTATGTGATTTGGAACGCAGGGAATGTTTTGCACGCCTTTAATACCCACAATCCCTCTGCGTTCTCTGTCTGGATCTGTATGAAGAATATTTTGTTCAGGTTGTTGTAGAACAGATGCATCTATTTATGATATATGATCATAATGGTAAAATGTGCTCTCGTTTCAAATGTGAGGAGTTAACACCTCTGCTCAATTCAAATCGTTTTTTTGTCATGCACAAACAAAACATGTCATAGACCAAACTATTTATTATTTGAGATGAAAATTAGTTTTATCCTCAGTGCTTACCCAGTTTGGCTCGGACAAGTTTGAATCTCGATAAAGGGTTTTTTACTGGGAGTTTTTTCTCAGCCAAGCTAAGGGTCTAAGGGTGTCATATGGAATGTAAAGCCCACTGAGGCAAATGTCTATTTGTGATATTGGGCTACACAAATAAAACTGATTTGATTTGAATGTCCTTTTTTCTCTGTTGAGGAAAACTGCATAACATAGAGTTGTTGTGGAACCTGTGTCTTCTCTACTATGTATTCATTGGTAAAAGTTTGAGGAAACAGTGAATAATGACCATCACATGTCACCAGAGTGCATCTTCCAACCGTTCCAAATGTTCACCCAAAGCCGCAAATATTCCATTTGCATTGATGTCAAATAATTGTAAAAACACATCATCACATCTTCTTAAAAAGCTGAAATGTTCGGCCTTATGAATGACTTACACCGTGAAATTATTAATTTTTTGTTGCAGATCATTTCGTTAGCCTCTCATAGCATAATTGCCTAAATCATATTTACTCTACTCTACTTTTACTCAACATCTACTCTATTCTACATCCACTCTACATCTACTTTACCATACTCTATAACCCTTCAAAATATGACTGAGACAATTATGCTATTAGGCTAACGAAAAGTAGATGTAGAGTAGAGTAGATGTCGAATAGAGTAGATGTAGAGTAAGAGTAGAGTAGAGTAAATATGATTTAGGCAATTATGCTATGAGAGGCTAACAATTTCTGTTCTTTTGTTGTCACACTATTGCAGAATGCAGCAGAGTTAGACAAAGAAGAAGATGTTCTCACCTCAGCTGTCTGTGACTCACAGCTCAGCCAGGCTTTGAGCTTTTTGTCAGAACTTCATTACCCAGACTCTTCTGCTCAGGCCCGTACACCCTCCATCCACTGACCCCCTAAAGCCTCAAAAACAACCCAACAATCGAGTGATGAAATAGACCAATGTAATAAGAGATCTTCAGGGAAGAAATTGGGCGGCACTAGATAAAACAAAGATAAAACCAGGTCAGTTTATGCCCACCAAACTGAACCCATACAGGTCAGACATGCTCAAAGGGGAAAAAATCTCAGAGGATCTCAGGAATAGAGTTTTGATGTTGCACATTTGTCTGGGGACAGCTATACATTCATATAATTTTTTTTTAGCTCCATCGGTCCACCGTGAGGCAAATCATCTAAAAATGGAGAGCTTTAAGAGTGACTTAACATCTGGCTAGAAGTGGACTTCTTTCAACAATATCCTCAAGCGCCACAAGAAAAGGGATTTTTCAGGTAAAAGCCAACCCAAACATTACATCTGGAGATTTGCAGACCATTTGCCACCACCATTCTTCACTTGGGAGAAGGTTCTGTTGGTGGTAGGCAGAGTTGCGTTTTTGCCCAAACATGGCGGTTTTGGTTGTGACCATACAGTTAAATTTTGGACAAATCTGTCCACAGAATAAGACTTCAAGTATCTCCAGGTGCTCTCTGGCAAAGTTGTGACAAGCAGTTTTGTTCTTTTTTGAGAGCAGAGGCTTCTTCAGCAACCCTCCCTTGAAAGCCATGTTGACTTATTCTTATTGTGGAACCATGCACATCTGTCCCAGATGCTACAAGAGGTCTGCAAATCACTAGATGTAATGTTTGGGTTGGCTTTTAACTGAAATTACTTTTGTGGTGCTTATGGATATTTTTGAAGGAAGTCCACTTCTAGGCAGATATTCAGTCACTCTTAAAGCTCTCCATCTGTAGATGATTTGCCTCACGGTGGACCGATGGAGCTCAAACTTTTTTTTTTATTAATTTATAGCTGTCCCCAGACAAATGTGCAGCATCACAACTCTAAACTGAATGCCAACATTCTTAGTTGAACAGCTATATTTTAATTTGCATTTGTCTAATCTATTGAATTTTTTATTACATTTTTTCTAACCCTCTTGGATTTTTACCACTTGTCAGGCCACTATTGTAAATAACTGGTTCTTAATGACTTGCCTTTAAAAATAAGGTGAAAAAAAGTAAAACCATCAAATCCAGGAGCGCAGCTGGAACAAGCAGGATTTATCACTCCTTTGATGCAGGTCTAGGTGACAGTTTGTCATTTTAAGGTGGCACCCTTCTTACACGTCATTGAAGCAATCATGAAATGCAAACTACAGTACGCTGATGATATGATAATCCAGAAAAATGTTTATTTGAATTGTTTTGTAATATGTTGTAAAAATGTTCCCTGCATTCTTTACATGAATTAGAAACTTGAAAATGTCTTCTGAACACCAACAATCACCCCTTTATATTGCCGTGGTCCTGCTCAGGATGAGGCCAGGGGCAAATGGGGCGGAGGGCTGGGTCAAACTTTTTCAGGGATCCATTGCAGTGATAAGCGGGTGTACAGTCAGGCTGAAAAGCAAAAAGCCAACAGTTAGTTGGAGTGTATTTCTACAACTATGTAACTGAAAACGTTCCAAATGATAGCTACATAAAATGTAGAAAATAAGACTCGCAACAAGAACTGCAGTTTAAGAGACAAATAGATTTTTGCAAGTACATCAGGTTAACATATACATGCGCTTTAAATGTGAACTTACCAATGCAGGATAGAAGTCACATAAAACAGATTCGAGTCCATTTACAGTGGTATAAAATGAGTTGCAGAAAGCATGACCCTTGAGAGGGAGAGAGAAACACGCAAGTGAGAGCAAGTAGGAAGAAAGGGAGTGACCAACATTAAATGGCTAGCTAACCTAAATCAGACAATATTCAGAGATTAACACATTGGTTTTGGACTATTAATGTGATGTATTGATAATGAACATATTCTGGAGGGGGTCTGCATGGCTAAAGTCGCTCACTAGTGCACAAGCCTGTTGGCAAGAAGAGGTGAAAAAGTTGCTAAAACAGAAAGCCAGCTTAAAACAACCAGAGCTAACTCAAAACTATCTTGTCTTGTTTGTCAGTGTTTTGAATGTTGCACGCCTCTATGTATGGGTTGTCCTTACAGCACTAGCAGGGCAGAGGGGTTTGCATGAAGAAAGGAATCCGAATTTCACTGGACAATGACTCTCCACAAGGGCAAACTCAGCCCAGTAACCTGTTCCTAAATGATGCATGTACTGAGAGAAACAAAAACAGGAGATTAGAATATTAAATAGGAGGGTTCAGGGTTTAAAAAGGGAATGAACACATTTGCTATAGTGCATGATGGCTGCTACAATAGTTGACTCTTTAATTTGTGATAATCAGACAAAGAAGGAACGTGAAGGCCTGACATGCATGTGCCAGAGATCATCTCTACCCCAGCTTTTATCCGGCCCACATCATGCAGGACGTAGTGGTGCTGGCGGCTGTGGTCCTGGTTGGCTTTTTTCACAGCTTCACGAACTGACTTGAGACCCTCACTGTCGTCGAGCGGGAGAATAAATGGACAATCGGAGCACATCCTCCTCAACTCTCTGTTCGTTATTACTAAACACAAGAGGTATTAGTAAGGGTTCAAAATTATGTAAAAATAGTTATCCAAATCATGACAGTACATTTCTGTTCTATATCAAAATGTTTCACTATCAGATTAAAATGTGCTGGAAGCTATCAGTAAAGAGTGGATCTTTTGTCTTACCTATGAACACAGACTATCATTCACAAGAACTACTCAAATGTTCTTTTATACATTTAAATATCCATGTGTAGTTATTCCTCCCCCCTTCTGCAGACATACAAGGACTAAGCAAATGCCTCATCTTGACTACAGTTCATTGGTCCTAACCAGTATCTGTTCCCAATCTTAACTATAGGCTACTGTAGTGGCAGGTGCAGAGTTTATCGTAGACATAGTGGAGTGCAGAGGGGCAACACCCCCCCTTCTCTTTTTCTTTAAAGTGCCAGTGTATTTAACCAGTGTCAGGTTACATGAGGGTCATTTGATAGGTCTCAGGAGCCTTTTCTTTATATATCTGAAGTCTTTCAATACGCACACATGGGCCTTCCCAACCAAGTTTGTTACCACTGAGGTGCCTTTTTAAATTGTTTTGCCCCTACCCCTTATAGAGTTTAAGCACGCCCCTGAGTAGACATGAAAAATTGTAAAAACATTGTCACTGGATGAAGAGAAGAATAAGATCCAGGATTTGTCAAAATGGTCCAAAGATAATAGGAGAAGCCCACCTAGTTTTGTGTCACAATCATACTTTGTGACCTGGGGTTTGCCTCTTTTCACAGTCATCTTTACGAGGCACTTGGCCGCCACCTCCTACACAGAGACAAGAGACAGATGACTGTAGATTCCTCACAGCTTCATTACAGATTAGTGTGTGGTTTTTCATTTACCTGGTCAAATCCTTTCCGGGTCGCACAGCTGTCCCATTGTTTGGGGTTCACATAGTGGCATGTGGTCTCCAGAAGGTCCAACTGCAGCTCAATATTACAGTTACCATCGTTGACCTGGAAACAGTGAGAGCTCCAATCACATGTATTGAGGCATCTTGAAATTTCACCCTAAATATACTGTTTTGATTTAGTTGAGTAAAAGCTATTCCACATCAGAACATTTCTTAATTACCCTATTTATTGGGGGGGGGGATGGGGGAACTTATACATGACCAATTTAAGAGATTTACTCAGTCAATAAGATTGCACTACAGGAATGTCAAAGATGTTTGGCATTCAAAATTATTGTTCACTAGAGCTTAATCAGACAATATATTGGGGCAATCAGCACTAACTCCTATTATAGAATACAAATCAATAAAATCTCTTGAAGGCGCCAAAAGATTATTGCGTTTTAATTTAAAAGAGAGTCAAACTAGTGTTTGTGGCATATATTAACCTGTACTATCAGGTTCAGTATGGATGACCGACATGGCCTAAACAATAACTATATGGGTTATTAAAACAGAAATATCCCCAATTATAGGCTGAGGACTCAAGCTTGAGCCATCAAAGAATCCTCCCCTGCAAAAGAAAATGTATGAAGTCTACCAAAATCAAAATACCAGAACCTCACAATTTGACCAACGTACTTATTTGGGGTTACTATACCTTTCCCACTTTGTTGCTTTGGACCGCCTTGAGTTTAAACTTGTAGCCGTGTTGGTGGTTCTCGTTGATGTGATTAACGGACAGACGAGCAGCTGAAGCACCACTAGACTCGATACATAGCGTCAGTGGAGGTGAATCAGCGCTGCAAAACTGTACCACTGAGCACAGTAGAACCAGGATGGATAACCGCTTCATGATGCAGAATAGAGAGACAAAGTAGACCACTGCAGCCAGGAACATTTATAAAGACATTGTCATGCCTCCACACCTGTCCCCACTTGTTCCTCGTCAGCTCCCTGCCGGTTCCACCCACCTCCTCACCAGCTCTTCATTAACCAATTAGCCAAACTCATAAACTGTTCCTGAGATCCTCTGAGATTTTTTTCGCTTTTGGCATGTCTGACCTGTATGGGTTCACTTTGGTGAGGCTAAACTGACCTGGTTTGATCTCTGTTTTATCTAGTGCCGCCCAATTTCTTCCCTAAAGATCTCTCACTACATTGGTCCATTTCATCACTCAATTTGGCCCATCTGATTGTGTTTACCTGCTCCATTTAATCAATGCAGCTCAGGGTTCACAAACTTTTGCAGATACAACATTTTTCAAATAATTTGTTTTATCTGTTTTAACAGTTGATTTCTGGAAAAGAAAAATGTTGAATTGATAAACAAACATCTGTTATTTAATAAAAAAAATACTGGTATTGATAAAAATGAATTAATAATGGTTAAAATAAATAAAATTCCAAAAGGCTCAAGGGTTCACAAACTTTCACACAGCACTGTAGGCCCCCTTTGTTTAGATAAATACCAGTTTAAAAGATTTAGGATGTCCCAATACAGTACATGCACGTCAATTGTAGTATGCTGAAACTACAAAAATGTCCAACTAACTCCAATAGCATTTTGGAGTATACATCTTTATTCTTGACATTTCTCGACATAATGAACATTTTCAGATTTTTTTTTTTCTCTCTCTCCCGTGGCCCTAAAACTCTTCTGTATGTAGTGTAGTAAAAAGAAATAGTATGTGATTTGGAACGCAGGGAATGTTTTGCACGCCTTTAATACCCACAATCCCTCTGCGTTCTCTGTCTGGATCTGTATGAAGAATATTTTGTTCAGGTTGTTGTAGAACAGATGCATCTATTTATGATATATGATCATAATGGTAAAATGTGCTCTCGTTTCAAATGTGAGGAGTTAACACCTCTGCTCAATTCAAATCGTTTTTTTGTCATGCACAAACAAAACATGTCATAGACCAAACTATTTATTATTTGAGATGAAAATTAGTTTTATCCTCAGTGCTTACCCAGTTTGGCTCGGACAAGTTTGAATCTCGATAAAGGGTTTTTTACTGGGAGTTTTTTCTCAGCCAAGCTAAGGGTCTAAGGGTGTCATATGGAATGTAAAGCCCACTGAGGCAAATGTCTATTTGTGATATTGGGCTACACAAATAAAACTGATTTGATTTGAATGTCCTTTTTTCTCTGTTGAGGAAAACTGCATAACATAGACAGACATTGAAAAAGATATTGCTGGAGTCAGATATATTCGACCCTTTGGGAATCAAGTTGTTGTGGAACCTGTGTCTTCTCTACTATGTATTCATTGGTAAAAGTTTGAGGAAACAGTGAATAATGACCATCACATGTCACCAGAGTGCATCTTCCAACCGTTCCAAATGTTCACCCAAAGCCGCAAATATTCCATTTGCATTGATGTCAAATAATTGTAAAAACACATCATCACATCTTCTTAAAAAGCTGAAATGTTCGGCCTTATGAATGACTTACACCGTGAAATTATTAATTTTTTGTTGCAGATCATTTCGTTAGCCTCTCATAGCATAATTGCCTAAATCATATTTACTCTACTCTACTTTTACTCAACATCTACTCTATTCTACATCTACTCTACATCTACTTTACCCTACTCTATAACCCTTCAAAATATGACTGAGACAATTATGCTATTAGGCTAACGAAAAGTAGATGTAGAGTAGAGTAGATGTCGAATAGAGTAGATGTAGAGTATGAGTAGAGTAGAGTAAATATGATTTAGGCAATTATGCTATGAGAGGCTAACAATTTCTGTTCTTTTGTTGTCACACTATTGCAGAATGCAGCAGAGTTAGACAAAGAAGAAGATGTTCTCACCTCAGCTGTCTGTGACTCACAGCTCAGCCAGGCTTTGAGCTTTTTGTCAGAACTTCATTACCCAGACTCTTCTGCTCAGGCCCGTACACCCTCCATCCACTGACCCCCTAAAGCCTCAAAAACAACCCAGCCTCTTAACCCCCGTTCCCCTGGTCCGCGGTGTGAGTGCCATGGCCTTCACCCTGTCAGAGATCATGGCAGCCCGCAGGCAGCAGCAGCAGCAGCAGCAGCAGACCCAGGCCCAGGCTCAGACTGCTGGGCAGCAGAGAGGCAGCGGCAGGGCCCCTGTGGAGGTAGACGAGTACAGCACCAACCCAACACAAGCCTTCACCTTCTACAACATCAACCAGGGACGCTTCCAGCCGCCACACGTACACATGTGAGTAGGAAAACACGCAAGAATGTGTCGATAGTTAGCCTGCTATCGGTGAGTGAATGGTAACGGGTAAATGGGAACAGGTCTCCCTTGAAAAAGAGTTTCCGGTCTCAATGGGATTTACCTGTATAAATAAAGGGTTAAAAAAAGAAGAAGGAATCCATGGGGGTCTGCTTGTTCATTTAGATTTAAAGTACACGTAATGCAATTTTGTCAACTTTTTGAGTTAGTCTACTTTTCCTCTGTTCATTTTACTACATTTTAGGTTATGATTATATCCATTAAAGGAGCAGTTCAATGTTTAATGACGCATTTTCTCTTTTTCTTTGCTAAAAAATAAAATGATACACTGTACCTCCAACACCTGTATCATAGCTCACTAACCAAGACATATACTCTTGTATATTTCATATGTACACAAACACCATTGTAAAAAGGATTGGTTTGATAGCTATAGCTACACATTCGAGCCATTTATCCACCCACCTAATACTGTCTGTATCAGCATTGGTGGATGCCGGAACCAAAATTGGTTCCGGCATGTAACTAAGTCTAAAAACACACATTTTCCTTTTAGCATATCTGTTTCTGTGCAGGTTAGATAAAGGGGAGATGCATGGAGTTGTGTTTAGAGAGGTCTGTAGTTGTATTTATGAATGTATAATAGGGTTGATCGCAATCCACTTATCTTGATGTTATAGTGTAGTTAGGCTGCTTCCTCAAAGGTTCAACTATTTAAGTGTATTTTGAGACAGAAGTTTTGTTTCAAAAAGTAAAAGAAAAATGTAAGGGAGTTTGGAAAATGCATTTAACAATATATCATTAGTCACTTGAATTGACTTGATTGATTGTATTTATACTGTATGTTATACATCATAATTGAGTAGGAAATCTTCCTGTATCTAGTTTTGGCTCTGGTCTTAATGTGCTGTGGAAGCTGTTTGCTGTTATTGCAAACTCAACACAACCTCAGTGTTTACTTTGCTGTTTTTCATAAATTCAGCACAGAGTACATTTTCCAAGTCAGTAATTCATCAGAACAGCAAAGAATCGTGTCATAGTCACTAGCACTCTGTTGCTCTGAGTGTACGCAGCTCTACAGGCCTACATGGAGCCACAGCAAGACTTTTATTCTGAAACATCTGTGCAACCACTTTAGTTTCCATAACAGAAGCTTAACAAATTAAAAGCACAAGGAACTCATTTAAGAACAATCGATAAGCAGATTGGTGAGAATGACATTTGTTATATTTAAAAAAGTGCTGTAGATATGTTGCATTATATACAATATACTATTAGATATGTTCTGACCTGGCCTTTATTAACAACTTGTCTTTATTGTACAGTATTAGAGTATTTACGGTAACTGTTTTTTGGCCCTCTATACAGGACTTCAATACCAGCTCCTGAACAATCCTTTTTTTTCGATAGCAATTTTATGAAAAACATTTAAACAAGATGACATTACACATTATGGTTAAGAAACTGAAGTTGAATTGTTTTGCTCCTTTGCATTTGTACATAATATCAATAAATCAAAGCTGAAATGGAACTAAATGCCTTCAGACTGGCACACTGGCTGATACTCTGATCCACTGCAGCTCCAACTAAATATAAAACCACAATGGAAACAATACAGTGTACCAGTGCCATATTAAATGGTGACAGTCAGTATGTTAGGCTCACTGATGCATACTGCCTAACCCATGTTGTAACATAATGTATGTGGGCATTAAGGTATTTTTAGCATACTACAATTAAGGTGCATGTATTGGGACCTAAATCTTTTTCTGTCATACTAAATAGTAAGGAAATATGGGGAAGGAACGTAGGGTATTTTTCCCTGGATGCCTCCACACAGCTAATCACCAGCACTTTTAGATATTGGCACATCAAGCATGCTGCAAGCTTATTGGCTCACTGACGGTGATGAGATTTAGGGATTGAAGACATTTCTCCATAGCCGGTATGGAGGCCTTTCTGTCGGTAGCAAACTTCCACACCCAGCCCTAGCTTTCTCTGATTTCCAAATGTCAAGCACAAACAAAAAAAAATATAAGTTCAGCTTTAGCTTAACTGGAGCTAAATATAGTTATCATAACCAAAGAAAACTCTTAAAGGTGGAGTCAGAGATTCTTGAAAAAGGCAACATGCCAGTTTATAGAGGCTGGGCAAAGAATTAACACAAAGAATTAATTTGTTTTCTCACACAGTACAGACAAGTAAGCGGATGGTGAAGATGTATTCACTGATTTTGACCCAAAAATGATTTTGTCAACAAGCCTTCACCAGAATCACTGACTCAACCTTTAAACATAGACATATTGATGGCTCTGTAAAAACCTAGCTTTATATTTCCGGATACTCAATAGTGAAAATGAAATATTTAGTATTTCATTGCTTTGTGACTCATATTCTTACCCGCTGTCCTACATGTATATATATATATATATATATATATATATATATATATATATATATATATATATATATATATATATATATATATATATATATATATATATATATATACACCCCCCCCCCCCATGCTGGGTGTTACGGTACCTGGAGGAGAGCTCACTAAAGTGGGCCACGGTTACTCACCAGCTCCCCCCCCCTCCCCTGGAGACACCGTGGATCTCACTGTAAATCCCAAAGGACCGCGCTCCTCTTCTATCTCTCTCTTTCTTCTTTTTCTGTCTCTGCATATTTCTCTCTTTTATCGTGGCATTATTCTGGTTTTCCTCCTATGCTTCGCTCTATGAGGATGTTGTTCACAAACTTCTTTGATAGTCAGCCCCATATAGCACACACTCTTTGCATACATGTGTCCATAGGCGTAGATTTTAGGTTGGGGGGGGGGATGCATTTGATATGTCCCTTTCAATATTTAGAAGATGTAAATTTGTCCCCCTCATAAAAAATATGAAAGACAACCTTCCATTTTCGAACTGGGAAATTGACGCAGAAAAAGGCCAAAATAAAAAGCGATTCACCATAATGCAGGAAATTAAGTTTTAATTATTTTAACGTTAAGCTTTTTCCCTCCACAATAGAACACAGACACATACACACACTCAACTAACAACTACAACCACAACACAAATGAAAACATAGCTTGAAGGTGTATTCCCTAAACATCACACAGTATTAGGGATAAGTCAGTCTGTATACATTCAAATCAAATAAGAAAACTGTCTTGTGAATTTCCGTTTGTGAAAAGTGATTGCGTTCCATCCTAAAGGAAAATCGTTTGGTTCATTCACCTCCTGAAGCGCGGGGCCTGATGTGAAGACTCCCTGTTTAACAGTGTCAACTGTTTAGCTGCAACCATGAGCATTTTAAGTACACCCTTGGAAATGAAGTGTTTGACGTGGATCCTTTCCTGGGCGAGGATCCACAGAACCCCCTTGCTTAATGTGTGTCCCCCCCCCACCCCCAAATGTTGAAACAAAATGTACGTCTGTGGCTGTGTTCGGAAAGCCATGCTAACGTCCTCCCTCCTACATACTCAACATCTATATACTACATACTGTCTACTTAAAGATTGATTGTGTATGCGAGGTGAGTCGAAACATTCACACTGAAGTATACTCAAGCAATAAAGAATTTCTTCTTCTTATAAGATTCTGGCCGTTTAGACGCTGTTCAGCGTATTACCGCCCTCCAAAGGTTAGATATAGAACTAGAACTAATTCTAAATTAAAGAATTTAAAAAAAGCCTTCCTTGTCGTTTGAAAAGACGCAATGCATTGTGGGGCGGTTGAGTAGGAAAAGTATCCAATCGATCCATACCCAAAATCTTCCCGTCGGTTAGTACTCATCCGGGCAATTCTCGCCTACCCAAACTCGCATACCCAAATCGTCACAAACTCAAATTGAAGTCAAAATGAGTATGAGTAGGGCGTTAGTAGGGCTTTCCGAAACACAGCATGTGTCCATCTCTCCCTGTTACTCTTCCCTGACTCCCATGTCTTTGGTTCTCTTACCTGGGCTCAGGGTGGACCCCATGCCCCATGACACACCCAAGCCCCCGGGCTACACACGCTTCGTCTGCCTCTCAGACACTCACTCCAGGACCGACGCCATCCAGATGCCCTACGGAGACGTCTTCATCCACGCAGGAGACTTCACCGAGCTGGGGCTGCCCTCCGAGGTCAAGAAGTTCAATGACTGGCTAGGTAGGCACCTTAAAGTAGTGGCTCGTGTGTGTGTGTGTGTGTGTGTGTGTGTGTGTATTCCTTGTGTCTGTGATCTATTCATGAGAGCTGGGCAAAATGTATTCCGGATGCTATGCGAAAAAGTTGTATTGTAAGAAAGTTTGAATAGGGAAGTTTGGAGAATCTCAGAGTGCAAAATACATTGACTTTTTTCCACTGTCATTTTAATGGAGAAAAGCTAGAGTTATTTATTTTTTTTTTTTTTTAAGAACATTAACTTCAAATTGAAAACCTCTAAATTTTTTTTTTAAAGCACACCATACATTTTTCACAATTGATTTCCTCCTTACTGAATAGATTGGAGTTACTTTTCTTCTATTGTTGGTGAGTTCAAGGACACGCTGAGCACGTCAGAAAATTTATATTGACTTTGACTATGTTCCAATATAAGGGAATGGACAGATTCCACGCAGTCTGCTCCTTGTTTGTCTGCTGTGTTCAATTTGTGACAACAGAGCATTGTGAATGCAGTGCTTGGTGAATGGCGATTCTCAAATCCTTGAGGAGTGCCTTGAACACACCAAAGGGAAGAGAGCTTAAAAAATTATTTTTTTTTGCTCATCAACTTCACCACTTCCACACAATGCAACAACTCTCATAGTTTAACAAAGGAACACAGTTGACTGAATGCTCATTGTGGACAGACAGAAAGTCCAACGGGCAGCCTGTAACAAAAAAGAATCTAACTCAAAACTGCTGTGCTTTGGAAAAAACTGACCACAAGCAATGTAAAGACGGCCCCATATGTGATCAGACAAAACCACTATGGTGTGTGTGTGTGTGTGTGTGTGTGTGTGTGTGTGTGTGTGTGTGTGTGTGTGTGTGTGTGTGTGAGAGAGACATCCACTGAATATCTGTGTAGTTTTAACACAGACAGCAGGGAACAAAACCACAGAAAAAGACCAGGCAAAGTTCACTTCATTCTCTTGGTTTTTTCAAAAGCCTAAAGCATATGGGAGCGGATGGTTCTCACACAGTTTAAATATTTACACTGCATTTTATAATACCTTCATACTTCATTATGCAACAGCCATTTCATGTATTTACATAGAAGCCGCGATAGTAAAGCCATTATTTCTTTGTTAAAGGTTCAGTAAGCGGAATGGTCAGTTTAGCTAACTTCCTGTCACTGACTGCAGTTAGCAGTCCCCTCCCTCGACCCCACGTCACCACATTAATGCACTGCGGTCTTCAAGCAGCGAGTTATCTAGCATCATCTCAGATCCATAAGTGTGATAAAACATGATAAAAACCATCAAAACAGACACTGGGAAGGATTTTTACCTGCGTTTTTACCATTGTAGGCGCATACACATTCACCCATCTGTCGCTCTGCACATGCACCGGCCGGGAGACGGGTGACGGTTTGTAGCGTTCTCTCTTCTGATTGGTTATCGGTTGTGGGATCCCCGAAAAGTTTATTTGCCGATTACATGCAGAGAGAGTGACTGAGAGATCGGCTTTATGAAACGCGCACACTATATAAGTGATCACTGTACGAATAAAGAGCGATTTAACACTTATATTAAAGGTCACATATTATGCTAAATGCACTTTTTAAATGTGTTCTAACATATCCATGGGTCCACGGTGTGCCTAGAGACTGCCAAAATATTAAAAAAATAACAATCTCTCCTTTTCTCACTCTCCCCCTTTCTGAAACCCCCACCCCTCCCCCCCAATATACTCCAGTCAGAATTCTCCTCGTTTCTGACCTCAAAAACTGGAAAGCCAGAAGCTTCCACTGTGCAGCCCACACCCCTATTTCTTATTGGTCCACGGCCCTGACAGACAGAGGGCGAGGCGTATCTGGCTTCGCTTCCGGACAGGGGGCGGGGGGAGCTCAAAGATTGTATATTTACGAGGGGAGCTGCAGCTCTTTTTAAAAAAATAGGCCATTGTGAGATTAGCTGAACATCAGCATAGTACAATAAATTATATGAAAGTTTTTTTCAGCAAACAATTAAAGAAAAACGTATTAGGGACCACTAAGACCTTATAATATGGTGTATAATAGCACCGAAAAGTGTATAATATGGGAGCTTTAACATAAATAAATCGCTTACTTCACCTTTAAGGAAAATTCATGGTCTCACTAGGGTCTGTGTGAAGTAAATAATGTCATCTGTCCCTGTCTATGAAGACACTCCAACAGTGCATGTACTTCAAGAGCAAACTGGACGCCTCCTATTGTTGTTAAGCAGTCACACACCTTTTGAGCGATTTGAGAGTTGCTGTTTACTTCTCCATACAATTTAAAGGTGCACTATGCAATTTCAGAGGAGGGGGTATCTGTTTACATTTGCAGGGGCCTGCAGCAAGTTTACAAAACATATTTTCTCTACATGTAATTCTTAGTATTTAATTATCCTATCATCATAATTTAAAACCAAACAATGTTTCGGCACCTTGAACCAAACTTGAGACTAGAAAATATTTGTGAAGCAAACTGTGGGCCCTGCTGCTGTAAACAACAACAACAACTGTGAAAGAGTAATCCAATTTTCCTGCGAGGAAAGTCTGTTTATTCAGTTATGAGAATATATCATAGAAAATGTTCTAAGATTCATTGACACACCCAAAGTTACATAGTGCACCTTTAACCAAAAACAATAGCATTTTAGCTTTGTGTTGTTGCAAAACCTCTGATGGATGGAGAATGTCAATACTTCATCATGTTTAAGTGTCTTCTGGAAACACTTCCGCTGTCAGCACTTTTTCCCTAATGTGTTGTGCTGTCATACTCGCCGTGCCTTTTCTGCTGTGCGTGTGTTGTCAAATTGTCTAAGATGTTTTCTTAAATTTCAGTGTATATATACAGTCGTGGAAAAAATGAAGAGACCAGTGTGGATTTTTCTTCAATCTTCATCTCTACATAACTTAATGGAAATGCTCTTAATGACAATGTTTTTATTGTGAATTTGGTAGAAATGTTGTCAGTAGTTTATAAAATAAAACCAAAATGTTTATTCTACTCAAACATATGCCTATAAATAGTAAAACAAGAAACACTGACAATTTGGAGTGGTCTCTTAATTTTTTACGGAGCTGTATGTTCACATGGCCACAGTAGAAAACGAGCTTTACACTAGTGCTGCTGGAAACCTTTTGATTTAAGTTGTGGTGCTGAACCAAAAATGGTCAGAGACTGTATAAACTGAAAGACCCTTAAACACATCTTAGAGCAGAGGGGAACCGCACAAATTGCAGGTAATTCTCTGTATGCTACACAAGACTGGTATTATCCATTAGTATCATTACAATATTGATTGTAGCTGCTTCAACACAAGGTTTTACTATTTATTTTTCAAAACGTTTCTCCTCAGTGTATGGGGTGTGTTTTGGTAGCCGTAGCTCAGTCCACATCACTTCCACACATATGTCATTGTGACACGTATAGGATAGTGAAATGCAGGTGTCTGGCGGAAACCTCGTATCTCCATTTTTTGACATTTTTCTCTTTCTTCATGAATCAGTTGCTTTTGGTCACACGACAGGTTTGAGTGTGTGAGTTTTAATGAAGTTTTAACCACCGAAAGGTAATAAAATTAGCTTGGTAACTGACGACGCAGATGTAATTCTATTAACAAATACTATTTCTCTACTTAAGACATCTATTCCAGTATGTCCGTCCTGGGGGAGGGATCCCTTACTCTGTCAACTCTCCCTGAGGTTTCTCAATTTTTTAAAATCCCGATAAAGGGTTTTTTTTACTGGGAGTTTTTTCTCAGCCAAGCTAAGGGTCTAAGGGCAGGGTGTCATACTGTATGGAATGTAAAGCCCACTGAGGCAAATGTCTATTTGTGATATTGGGCTATACAAATAAAACTGGTTTGATTTGATTTGAATTATTTTTAGTTTCCTGAAAAATGACCGTTTTGGACATACAAGGTTTCTGCCTGACAGCGACTATATAGACATATTTAGTTCTGAGAAGGGGATTTCTGCTGCACATTTTTTGGAAGCAGAAGTGTATAGTAGCCCTACAAAGGGCTCAGTCTTCTCTCCCTGCACTGTTTTTGCAGCGGGTAGCAGCAGCAGCAGCAGCCTTCACCGCGGGCATGTTATCTCTGCACAGAGCCCCCAGAGCAAGTGTACCAAGTCTTATCATCTCCACATGATATCTGTTGGAAGCCGTAATGAAGTGACCCTGGCACGGAGCGCTGCCATGGGGGGAGTAAAAACTGTTGAATCGGTAAAACGTAGCTACTGAGCGGGGGCTGCTATCACCGCCATCACCAGCACTGTCTGTGGAGCCATCAACCACACACACACACACACACACACACACACACACACACACACACACACACACACACACACACACACACACACACACACACACACACACACACACACACACACACACACACACACACACACACACACACACACACACACACACACAGCTCCCGGGGAACGGCACACGCCTGTTAGCAGGTGCACAGGCCTTTGTGTGTTTGTCTCTCTCAGTCGTGCGAAAAAGGAGGGAGATAAGGGGAGAACTTGTGATTTCCTTTCTCACTCACACACACACACACACACACACACACACACACACACACACACACACACACACACACACACACACACACACACACACACACACACACACACACACACACACACACACACACACACACACACGTGTTTGTACAGCTATACTTGTGAGGACATTTCATTGACATTACATATTGGATATTGCATTCCCTATTACCCCTTACTGTAACACTAACCATCATAACTAAATGCCTAACCCCAACCCTTACACTAGTGTAAACCAAACAGCCCTTTAAAGGCCTGTCCCAAAATTAAAACTGGGCAAAATGTCCTCATGTTCCACTTATGTCCTCACTCACTGTCTAAAACCTCAAATTGGTTCTTTCAAAAAAAAGTTGTACTAGCACACACACACACACACACACACACACACACACACACACACACACACACACACACACACACACACACAGCTGCAAATCCGCTAGCCTGCATTCCAGCGGCGAGAGAGGCAACGGGAGAGAAGGGAAAATAAAAAAAGATAAAGCTAGCCAAACGCGCCGTGCTGCTGTCTCTGAAGTCTCTCCTCCTCTCTCCTCTGTCTCTCGCTATTTCCTTCCACCCTGCACCTCTGCAATCTCTCTCTCTCTCTTCCTCTCTCTCTCTCTCTCTCTTCCTCCACCTCTCCAATACATATTTATAATCTGCCTATTCCTATTCTTTCTCCCTCTTTCAGTCCCTCCTGCGCCACGTCTGTCTAAACACACACACACACACACACACACACACACACACACACACACACACACACACACACACACACACACACACACACACACACACACACACACACACCGTCTCATTCTGTAGATGAATGTAACTCCTGCTGTTCAGTGTGTGCACAGCCGATTTACAGGGAGATCAGGTTTGGCGTATTCAGTCCAAACTCTAGGCCTTGATCAGGTGATGTCATCTGCTCAAAGACCTTCTACTAGGGCTGTCAGTGTTAACACGCATATCACAATTCTTTAAATTCCTGCATAATCTGTACCAGCCAGAGCAGCTTGCTTCTTCCTAAAAAACTATGCCTCTAAACAGATCATTTTACCTAAAAAAATCCCGGCTAAGTGTCCTTGGCACTAGTCTAGACACGCCCGCCTACCTACTTCCGCTCAATTTTCATTTCCCTTCAGTAGTCGGTCTGGGTCCGCGGTATATTTGCGGGTTTTCTCAGCCAGTATTTGTACCTGTCCAATCAGCGAACAGAGCGAGTGGCTGAGAACAATGACGTTGAAGGTTGTGCGCCTGTTTCAGTTGTAGTCAGAAGCCGGGCGCATGACATACGTCACAACCAAACGTTATATGCGATTGGCTGGCAGATCCAGAGTGGCACCAGGGGCAGATCCAATAGTTTTAAACTTCAACAGACACCCGCCTTCAAGTGATGAAACGTTTGTCAATTGAGCGATTCCAGACCTTCTGTACAAATGAAATGAAGTATGTATAATAATAATAATAAATCGTATCATTTTAAACATGCGATAGAAAATGTGATTTATCGTGAATAACTATAGAAATTCTGCCATTATTGAAAAAATAATATTTTGACTGCCTACTTCCAACTCCTTTCTAAAAACCTTCCGTCTGTTGCATCTCTCCTTCAGTTTTTGTCTTCCCCCACACTCTCCTGCCTCCCTCTCTCTCTCTCTCCCTCTCTCTCTCTCCCTCTCTCTCTCCCTCTCTCTCTCTCCCTCTCTCTCTCTCTCTCTCTCTTTCTGATCAGCCCTCGGTGGCAGCGCTCTAACATTGTTCTCTCAGCTCTTATTTTTAGCAGGAAGTCGGTGGGCTCTCGGGGGCCGCTGGCACACGCTCAAGGCTTTGTCAGGGATGGAGAGAGCTGCAGGAGAGATAGTGTGTGTGTGTGTGTGTGTGTGTGTGTGTGTGTGTGTGTGTGTGTGTGTGTGTGTGTGTGTGTGTGTGTGTGTGTGTGTGTGTGTGTGTGTGAGATGAGATGAGATGAGAATTGTGCAGGAAGAAAGAGTTTTGCGAGTTTGAAAATGAGGAGACGTCAGGGAAAGTTTTTTTGAGACTACAGAGTAGAGCGGTCTCTGCTCCCCCAGAGGAAGGCTGCCTTACCTGGGTAAACTCACTGCTCTCACCCCCTGGAGGTTGACACCAAACTGCTGCCCTCTGTTCTAACGGCGATCCAGTTGTCAATCACAATATGGTGTGTGTGTGTGTGTGTGTCCTCTTTCTCAACCTTAGTGTGTAGGATTTTTTTTTTAGTTTAAGAGAAATTACAATCTTGTAGGCCTACATTTACGTTTAAGTGTTTTACCAATGTTTCCTTGATAAGTCAATGTATCAATAAGTTAAAGGCAGATTATGCAACATTTTAATGGAAATAATAAGTCCCACAAAAAAATTCCTTTTTCCATGATCACTCCTGTCCCATTAGAATATGTGGTGGTGTGTTTATCGGCACAGTCCTCCTCTCTCTAAGCTAAGAAAATCTCCCATTGCAATTAAACCTGTTAGTATTAGAATAATTGCAAAGCATTATATAAATTGAGTGTATGTATAAATTACCAACAGTGTTTGTACGGTGTCAATTTACTCCCAAATTTGGCTTTTTGGCCATAACCTAATGCAACTTAATGCAAAGCAGACACCATAATGATAATGCAACACAAATAAATCCAGACTTGTGTTTACGGGGATGAAGCCAATGGCCGTCTTATACAGTATGCAAATGAATGGAATACCCATGGACACAGATATGTATGCAATCATCTGTAAGCATCTGTCAACTAATCCCCATGGTGGAATGAACAAAAAGAAAAACATTCAAAACCAGTCCTGGAACATCCATTTTAACATGCTCAGCTTAAATGTTAAAGCATACACATTTCTATATTAGTTCATTCTTAACTAGCTGTGTTCCTTTAGGGAGAATTCACCGTAATCAACTCTGTTTCAATGATATTTATGGTTGTTTACCTCTCCCATCCTTACCTGTTGTTTTTACTTCCTTTTTCAGTGTGTGTGGGGTGTACAACGTGAAACGCTTATGTCTGATGAGCGCATTGTTCTTGCTGGAAGAGCCTTCTTAGCTTGAAAATGACGACTGTCATCGTTGTTGAAAAAGCCAGCGCTTATGCAGACGCGAGCGCTGTATAGTTGAATGGCTGGGAATGTTGGCTTGATTGCGTGAGACAGGTGTGAGAGGGAGAGCGAGAGAGAGATTTAGAATGAGGGTATAGGCAGGTTAAATGGAGTGTAAGCCAGGGCTGGGAGGCAGACCTTTTTTTAGCGGGTGCACTTCAGTCCAATTGTCTCCAATAACGCCCCCCTTTGATCAGGCTTGCAGCACGGAGAGGCAGCACACACACGCATCCCAACGAGCATCCGCGTGGGTTTCGTTAGCCGAGCCTTCTCTGAGAGTTTGTGCCTGCTTGTGTGTGTGTGTGTGTGTGTTAGTTTATGTGTTTGTTTGTGTGTCTGTTTGTGTGCGTTGCCTTGGCACTACACTGGAGTGGCGTGTGTATTCATGTCACGTGACAGTGTGTGAGTGTGAGCAGAAAGGGGAATACACTGCAGAGAATGTTGTGTTTTAAATATGGATCTGATTATGCTTTGAGAGTGGACTCGGGGTCAAGAGGAGCCTGGTCCTTCCAGACCATCGTACTTAATTTCATTTGTACAGAAGGTCTAAAATCGCTCAGTTTACAAACGTTCCCTCACTTGAAGGCGGGTGTCTGTTGAAGTTTAAAACTATTGGATGTGCGCAGTGCCACTCTGGATCTGCCAATCAATCGCATAACGTTTGGTCGAGACATATGTCATGCGCCGGCTTCTGAGCCACTCCTTCTGTTTGCTGATTGGACTGGCAGAAATCTGGCTGGATAGAACCCACTTATATACCGCAGAGCCAGACTGACTACTGAAGGGAAATTAAAATTGAGCTATGTATGTTGACGTATGTAGGCGGGCGGTGCCAGGCTAGATCAAGAGAGGAGCAGCCTTAATTCTTAAAGGGCTTTGTACTCTCTCACTCATTCATTCCTGCTCTCTGTCTCAGTTCAGTGGATGCTTTACTGCAGGCAGTAGGCACACAGAATGGAGAACGGAGAAAGAAAACTTTTAAAGATTTATTATGAAAAAAATAGAGATGTAATAACAATCAACCCGCTATTTTTTTCTGTCATTTTCCCTTGTTGCAGAGGTACAATTCCCAACAACATAATATATCAAATATTAACAAGGAACTTTCAAATGTTTAATTTTTTTCTCTGCTGATCATAAACCTGTAACAGCAAACAAGACCATCAGTGAAAGGAGTGCTATTTTAATATAGATATTATACTGTATATATTCACTCCGCTTTAAGCTCTGTTCCCAGCCCTAGGAAAATATCTGTCTCATTAGCTGCTAATTGCTAATATTCACCAGCTGTTGGCTTCCCATGTCTGCCATTTGATTGTGGGGAGGTACAGAGGCTTCTGCAGAGCCTTACAAGAACTAAAGAAAGCTGAAATGCCTTTCTGAAACTAAGGGGGAAGTGATGGGTGATCATTCTCTGTGACGTCTTTCAAATGACGTGCACTCACTTAGATCCCTTATTGATATAAAAAATAAATATGTATTGGTGCATTTTGAAGGTATACAGTTATATTAAATCCAACTGAGGACAGGAACCAAAATGCCCTTCTTCAGACAGGATTACTGGACACGCTTTACAATAGTGGTACATTAATTAACTGTTACTCAATGCTTATTCAATGCCACTTACGGTTAGTAAATGCTTGCGAGGCATTAAGTAACTGTTAATGCTAAGTTATGAATGATTGGTAAATGCTTGGTTAACTATTTTTAGTAAACTAAGACTTTGTTAAGCATTATCTAAGCAAAACCATTAGTTAATGCTTACTTAATGAGTATTAAGCATTAACAAAGTAGTTATTAACGGTTAGTTATTGCTTAGTTGATGCTTTTTAAGCATTACTGGGTTAATCTTCCCAATTAAACAACGGGTTCCTGACTGCATTTTAGTCAATAAGAAATGACAGGGGATAGGATGACATTTTCAGTTAGACCCGGGATGTACATGTCACTCACTGTACGCCTTCCACTAGCAACTTGAAGAACATACCAAGAACTTGAAGAACATACCAAGAACTTGAAGAACATACCAACAACTTGAAGAACATAGACAACCTCTTTACAGATGACACATGCTGACATTGTCTACACATGAAATCAATGTAATCTGTCCTGTCCTGCCATAACTTAAATGCAGTTGACTTTACAAAAGGCCTATTGTGATAGTTTGTGGGACCTGGCTCTACTAATGAATTGTATTTTTCTTATGTTTTTTTTTACGGGGGGAGCCAAAAAGGAATACGTTTGTATATATCTTCCTTAAAAAAATCAAATTTAAAAAGCTTCCTCAACTTCTTAATACACAGCTCTCCTACTTAAATCAAACCCACATACAGTAAGAGCCAAACAAATGGAGCAATACAGCGTTAAATACAAAGACAGTGCATCCAAACAGGACTAAAATGATCATAGGGACAAAAAGGTGAACTGAAAAGCCAACTTTTTTTTTGCAGCTGGAATTAATACATGGCTGTTGGTGGTGGGGGAACAGCCACATATGACTGTATTGTGTGAGTAGTAACCACATGTCCCAACCTCCCCCATAGAGACAGATTCTGTGTGACAGGGACTAACTTTCATCTGGGTGTCAGTGTCTCTCTCTCTCGCTCTGCAGGGTCTACAGCCTGTAGCATCTCTGCTACAACTCTTTATTTAGCGCCCGCTCTACTCTGTTCCCCTCCACTGCTGAATAATAGATGAGCCCAGACCATGATGCCATTGCCGTGTGTGCACTTTAAATGCGAATGTGTGTTTTTTTGCTTTTGCCCGGGAGAGGGAGAGTGTGTCTGCCAGCCTGTTCTACACCTGCCTATGCAACAGTGTGTGTGTGTGTGTGTGTGTGTGTGTGTGTGTGTGTGTGTGAGTTATCTCCATCCTCTTGTCAGGCGTTGGCCCTCCTCTTTACCTCTTTACCTTCCCTCGTTCCCCTCCCAGCTTGCTGCCATTAGCTGGGTAACAGCCAGAGCATTAAACTTTCATGCTTCACTGCTGTCTTTTGCTGGCTCACTCTTCTAATCTCTCCCCTCTCTCCCTCCGTCCTCCTCGAACCATCGCTCCATCACCCTTCTCTCTCCCCCTTTCCACCCCTCTCTCCTATTCTCTCGTTTCTCCGCAAAGACAAGTCACTAATTTTTTTGTAACACATTTAAAGCTACAGTGTGTAACTTTTGCATCTTAATGAATGTCAGTTAAACTCAAGCCACCGCCAAACAAGTTCACACAAAGTTCATACAGCCTATCATCTCAACAAAACTCTCTCGGTCTTTCTCAGTATGGCAGCGTTTACAAACTGTCGTCACGCCCCCCCCCCCCCCCCCCCACCCCGACAATGGTGCAGGTGCTCCGAAAAATCCCAAGAAGCGCCCAAGCATTGTTTGCTGACTGTTGTTGATTCTACTGCTAAGAAAAAAACCTGGACGTACAGCAGAAGGTTTAAAATCCATGCGCCACCATCACCAAAGGCTTACCTAGATGCGCCGACAGTGTTGTTGTGATTATTAAGAATTCCTCAACGCTGCGACATAAGTTACGCATTATAACTTTAAAACAAAAGAGTAAAAGACTATATAATGAAAATAAAAAGGGGACTTAAAACGGAACCTTGCGGGATGCCACATTTAATGGGAGGACCAAAATGACAGAGGAGCCAGAAACTACACAGTGCCAAGGATGTTAATTCCCTCGTTCATTTTTATTCTTTCTCTTCTTTGCGCTCCCCTGCCTCATGTTTACCCTGCCGAAAGCAGAGCGTAACCATAACGAGGAAGTTTGACACTCCTTTATGTTTTTGTAACAATGGGGGAACTCGACAGAACTTTCAAGTGACTGTAAATTTAAGCAAAGCGTATCCCATCTGTCCTAGTCTGCTTTTTGTCTCTTCTGGTGGCACACTTGAAAGACTGTGTGTGTGTGTGTGTGTGTGTGTGTGTGTGTGTGTGTGTGTGTGTGTGTGTGTGTGTGTGTGTGTGTGTGTGTGTGTGTGTGTGGGTGTGTGAGTGAATGTGCATGCGGGACAGAGAGAAAAGTATTAGGAAACAACTCTACACTTTCTTTTCAAACAAGTCAAAGCTTTTGGAAGTGAGCGAAGCCTCTGTGGATATATCGCCTATGTAGTGTTTCTCATGATTCTGCCTTTTCCTCCCTCTCTCCATCGGTGTTTCCCTTGTTTTAGATTTGTTTTCTGGGTCAGCGTCAATGCACGTGACTAAACTATAGTTGAATAAAAGAAGTAGCCCCTCTCTCTTTTAAGCAAAATCAGACAGAAAACAAACCCAAGGCCAGTTGTTGGAGGGCTTGAGCCAATATCAGAGGGGATGCTATGTACAGCACTTTGGACAGTGCAAACTGTCATAAATGTGCTTTTATAAATACATTTTACTTACTTACTTACTTATAACTCACCCAGGCCCTTTGGCACAAATCACCCCAATCCCAGAAATTTGGATAATAAGCATGATGCAGCAATTTAGGGCTGACATCGTGCTAACTGTATAGACTCAAAATGTAGCATACCAAAGCACTAAAACACGTGTCAAATGTTTTCAAACTTGTCTATAATTGTTCAGACACAATAATCAAAAAACCTTGATCATGGAAATTTTACTTTGAAAGGCAAAACACAGTTTTTTGAGCTTAAATGTGCTTATATCTTATTCCTTGTGTCTCCCTTCTTTACAGGATGAGTCAAATGGATGGCTCTTCTTAAATATGTGGTCACATTTCCAATTTCTTCCACGGTTTTCTAGAAACAAGGGGTGGCACAACTTCCAAAATGCACAACTTAGGCCACTCTCCCCTATGACAAATGAGAAAAAATCATAGTGTGCATAAATAATTTGGCCGTTTGACATGACAAGTCCCTTCTTATGAAACGGAAACAGTTTAGATTTAGTTTGACCTTCTTTGCAACATACTTAACCTGCGTAACAAATTTTAAATTCTTATCCAGGATGATGCCCAGATATTTTACTTCATTTACTGATTCAATTAATTCATTTTTGATCCGTACCTGCTCCGCCATTGTAGGCGAAAAAACATTCACCCATCTGTTGCTCTGCGGGTGCACCGGCAGTGAGACGGGTGTCAGTTTGTAGCGTTCTTTCTTCTGATTGGATACCACTTTCGGGATCGCCGAACAATTTAATTTGCCGATTACATGCAGAGCGGGTGACTGAGAGATCGGAGGTATGAAACGCGCACACTATATGTATAAGTGATCACTGTATGAATATAGAGCGATTTAACACTTATATTAACCTAAATATAACGCTCACTTCACCTTTAAATGAAGAGAAGAGTGTGTTCTGCTCACTGCTCGGTTTAAAAAGTTCTACCTTGTTTAGAACCAAGATGCATTCTAAGAAATATATATGTCACAATGAAAATGTAATGTTATACAGCACCCTTTTATCACCTTTTATATTTAATGCTGTTATTTTCACAACTAGGAAACAAAGACAATTAAAAATGAAACTGAAATGAAAGCTCCTAAGAAGCTACAATATGGTACAAGGTCACTGGGACCTGATAATATGTAAGGTTACTAGTATCCTTTGACCTCAAAAAATCGAATCAGTTCATCATTGAATTAGAGTGTTCAGTTCTACTCACTCCCACCACCAAAGCATTCATGAGATATTGCGCTCACAAGAACGGCTCGGTGGTACGGATGGACAGACAGCCGGAAACCTGGATGCATTCTGCTTTTTGGTGTAGAAAAAGTAAATAGACTTAACCTTTTACATGTTGGAGTATCTCTTCACTTAAAGGTACATTCTGCAGACTATACTGCATTGTATAACAAGGGACGGGCTGTGGTTCCACATGGGCCTCCAGTCTAAAAACAGACAGGGGGACAGATGGCTGGCGGCCAGTCACTGAATGCATCAGGATTCATCAGAAGCCCACGTTGGTTGTTTTGGTGAAAATGTTGCCGCTTAATCTTCAAGCGGTTTGTCCTGGAGGCGACGTCGTCATGAGGAAGTGGAGCAGACAAGATGAAAGAGAGAGAGAGAGAGAGAGAGAGAGAGAGAGAGGAGTGTGGGAGGGAGAGAAGAGAAGAGAAGAGACCACCTACGAGGACATGCTACATGATGCGCTGGATCAGTCTTTGTCACCGCCTCTGTGTGTGTGTGCGTGTGTGTGTGTGCGTGTGTGTGTGTGTGAATGCGTTATGTTCCATGAGGACATTGTGAAGTGTAAGGCGGTGCTGCTGCTGCACTCAGATAAAATGTGTGTTTTTAGAATGCGTTGCTCAGTAGGTGGTGTTTGTGTACACGCCGTCTCACACTAGCAGGCTTGCCTTTGTTTTGTGTCTGCTCGTGTGTGTGTGTGTGTGTGTGTGTGTGTGTGTGTGTGTGTGTGTGTGGGCAGGGACTTAAAGGAAATGAGTGAGCATTAAGTTTAAGCCGAGGTGAGCAGGCGGAAGCTGCTCGTCCTCCATCATCCATCTCCACTTTGTTGTAGGTCTATAACTTACTCACCTATCTCTCTCTCTCTCTCTCTCACTCACACACACACACACACACACACACACACGAGTCGCGGAGGAATTAGGACTGATCCGGGGCTGAGTCTTGAGCTTGTCTGTCTTTGAACATCAATGCATTTGAAGCTTCCCTTTGAGTTATTTTATTTCTCTTGCGGAGCACAGGCACTGATAAAGGCCAGGCCTAAAGCTGCACCGTTTGGCTCCAATCTCTCTATGGTCCATTGGTTAAGAACACATACTGTACATAATCACCGGGTTTTTATATACACCGACAAAACATGCACAGCTCATTTGTGCATCGCAATAGACAAAACACACAGAATTAACTCTTGTTTATGACAACTTAAATGACATGTTCTAGATTCTGCTCATCGGAAACAGATTGTTAAAAGCCAGCAGTTTCTCTAAATTACAAATACTTCTGAAATGCTGATATACAGCCGCGGAACAAATTAAGAGACCAGTCTGGATTTTTCTTCAATCTTCATCTCTACATTAATTGAAAAATGCTCTAAATGACCATAGTTTTATTGTGAATTTGGTAGAAATGTTGTCAGTAGTTTATATTATAAAATCTAAATGTTCATTTTACTCAAACATGTGCCTATAAATAGTCAAACAAGAGACACTGAACATTTGGAGTGGTCTCTTCAATTTTTTTCCAGAGCTGTAAAACTCTCATTGCACAGACAACAATAATGTATGTTGAACGTTGTACTGTGCAGTCCAGAAGTGATCGGTTTGACATTTGGCAGTTCTGGAAATAACAAAAATACTTCAGCTCAAGTTCTTTACTCAGTTGCAGCAGTAGAGTGGTGCGTACATGTTAATGCATAGATAAAGTCACAATACGATAATGTTAATGCAACACAGACAGGGTCCATTCTGAGTGCTTTGATATATGCTTTTTATTTAACTGCTAATACATTAAACTACTTCTACAAATATTACGTGTAATGGTTAGCTATATGTTAGCTGCCTCAAGGCTTGGACGAAGATTGAAGCGCGCACACACACACACACACACACACACAAAAGCTCCTACGCTACAAAAATAAAAAACTAAGTTGTAATAGACTTTTTCCTTTAATGTTATTACAGAAGAAACGTTTTGGCTATTGCTTCTTGCACACATGCGTTCACTCATACTGACGCACACACTGGTATTCATTTAAGCATTTTGGTTTGGCAAGAAATGTTTGGCCCTTGTTTTCCTGCAACTGCACACACACACTAATAGACGTACACACACACACACTAATAGACGTTCACACACACACACACACACTAATAGACGTACACACACATTTTGGTAGGAAGTTATTTGGCTGGGAGTTTTGGCTTCTAGTTTTTTAGTATAACTACCAACGTACGCACTTAGGAATTAACTTTGTCTTGGCAGACAGGACATTTCTGTCTTTTTTGTTTTTGCTTAAACACAAGCACATGTAAGAGTGCATGCACACACACACACACACACACACACACACACACACACACACACACACACACACACACACACACACACACACACACACACACACACACACACACACACACACAATGGGCAGTAATCCCCCTGTATATGCCAGAGCTTTGGGCAGAGCGGGGATTTTCCTCCTACAAAGAGCAGACCACCCCATCGCAGCATCCGAACAATGGTGGCCGAACTCCGGAAGATTTCCCGTGGTGCGTGGGCGCACACACCGACACACACACACACACACACACACACACACACACACACACACACACACACACACACACACACACACACACACACACACACACACACACACACGCACACACTGTAGCCCCATGGTACGTTTAGACACACACACACACAATCATATGCATTCTTATTTCATGACACACAAAAATCCTGCCTACATGTGCACAAACCACTCTTTAACATACATTTGTGCACACACAGCTCCCGGTAGGACAGAGGGTGTTTTGCGGTGACAGACAGTGAGCAAA